>LR990650.1:2137532-2797532 GCA_905147715.2 Xestia xanthographa
ATTAATAGTACATTTTTTTTTTCGCCACAAACATACGATGATAATGTTAATTGCTGCATATTTCTGATCAGGCAAGCATACATCATGCATGCAGCAAGCATGCAGTATGCAAACATGCAAACGTGCAAACAAGCATGCAGTATGCAAACATGCAAACCAGCATACCTACACCATGCGTGCAGCCAGCATGCAGCATGCAAGCAAGCATGCAGCATGCAAGCAAGCATGCAGCATGCAAGCAAGCATGCAACATGCAGCAGGCATGGTTTCTGTCACAGCTCCGGCGCTGCAGGGTTCCGGCGGTCCCACGCGAGCTTATCGTCGCAGATGTGTTTTACGCTCACCACCGCAGCTTCGGCTTGCTGGCCGGCTTCGCCGGCCAGCCTCAGCTACGGCGGCGAGCGTTAAAACCACCTGCTCTTCAGCTCACGGGCCGCCTGACCCTTCCGCGCCTTCGCGGATTTAAATTACACTCTAGGGTTAGGGCAGACAAGACTACGTGGAGTCGGTTTTGGAGCGATTCGTTTCTGTCACTAACTTTTTTAGCGTAACATATTGTCTTTGTAGGACAATATTTTTATTCTAATTTAAGGTTAAAATTGCTATTTTATAGAAATGGCAATAATTCCAAATGGAATTCTGCCATCTTCATAGTATGCCAAGTGAAATTGTACCAAATAATAGTCGCTCTAAATAATCATTATTCTAAACGAAATTATGCGGAATTTGAACATTGCCAAAGGTAATTATGCCAAATAATATGCTGCCATCTTATAAGTATGCCATTGTAAATTCGGACATACAAACATTCGGCCAAACAATAACTATGTTAAATATTTTTTATGCCTTAAAAATATTCGTTTAAAGAAGATTATGCCAAGTGTGTTATGCCAAATAAATTTCGGACCATCAAGATTCTGCCAGATAGAAGGAACCCTAAATAAATGTGTAAATTAATATAAAAATAGTATAGTCACTACATTTTTAGGGTTCCGTACCCAAAGGGTTAAAACGGAACCCTATTACTAAGACTTCGCTGTCTGTCCGTCTGTCCGTCTGTCTGTCACCAGGCTGTATCTCATGAACCGTGACAGCTAGACAGTTGAAATTTTCACAGATGATGTATTTCTGTTGCCGCTATAACAACAAATACTAAATATAGTCAATGGTACGGAACCCTTCGTGTGCGAGTCCGACTCGCACTTGGCCGGTTTTTTATTATTCTAGTAATGTTGCTAAGTGCCTGTTTGTTGAAGAATAAAAATCCCCACCGTCTTTTTAACCAATAAATCCTCTGAAAATTTTCATATATTTTGCTGATGTGATGTGCTACAGTAATTAACTTGGTTTATGATCGTTAAGCAGTCAATGGCCCGAAAGTCTGACCAACAGTTTTACCAAGGAGTCTCTTAATACGCCGTTACTAACTGGGTTGTGGAAGTTAGATAGGCAGTTCCTCCATGTAAAGTAGGTACTGATATTCAACTACATCCGGTTAGACTGGAACTGGCTACGCAGATGATGATTGGTTCATGGTTAACTCTCAGACCAAATAAAAAAGTAAAGTCGGAACTGTTGCAAACAGCAAAGTGAGGCCCGTCAAATTACGCCTCGCTCTGTTCATACACGCTCACACAGTACACATTTACATCAAACTACAATTAAACTATGCCTCAATAAATGCACAACATGTTTACGAAACCGGCCTCACTTCTCTGTTCGCAGAGGTCCGTCTTAAGGGGCTCCCCCATGCACACTAGCGCTACTTTAGTAAAACAATCAGAACTCGTTAAATACACAAGTTCCCAGCCGTGCCTCGTGAGGCACAGTGCATTGTTATTTTAATTGTGTCTGTAATTGCGGGCATTGAAGTGCTACTATAAAATCTGATCGACAAAATCAATGCTTTAGAGTTCTAAATTATTGACGTCTATTTAATTCATTAAAATATACTTCACTGTAGTTACAGTTAGAAAATTGGTAAAAACAGCCGTTTTTTTCTTAAATACGTAAAAATCGATTCGATAAATCTGACAGTTATTCTCGACAAAATGACTTTTTATCTTTGTTATAAACTCATTTTGTCGAGAATGACTGTGAGATTTATCGAATCGATTCTTACGTACTTGCACGGCTGTAACGACAGCGAGCTATGTTTCAATGAGTTAAGCAGACGTAAATAATTTAGAAGACCAAAAGATTGATTTTGTCGATCAGATTTTATATTAATTGTGTATTTAACGAGTTCTGATTTTTTACTAATGTGGCGCTAGTGTGCATGGGGGAGCCCCTTAACTTTTTTTTTTTGTCTGAGTGTACACGGCGAGACGTAATTTGACGGCCTCACTTTGCAGTTCGTAGAGTTCCGTCTTAACCTTTTTATTTGATCTGAGGGTTAACTATAAAACAACAATCAACGCAAAAGCTTATTTTAACTTATAGTAACGATTCAAATAGGCTTTCAAAATCTAATTTAATTTGAAAAACACAACAGAAAACACTCGAATGACTGTTTAAAAAAAAACTAAGAAATTAATACGACGAAGAGAAAAATGAAGCAAACAGAATGAGAAGAGGCTCTCTGATGGTACTTGAGAGTAAGTGGTAATCTCGATGAAATAATTTCCGGAACGAATCTTTAGTATGGCCACGAAGACGGCGGTGTTGCGAACTGATATTCAAGCGGCAATAGTACTGGGGTGATTTGTACTTCGTCTGATACATTATTGGATTAGAAAGAAAGAAAATTGTTTTATTCGGCATTTTTTGGAAACAAAAACACCTTTTTGTATTCTTTGTAAACTTGTAGTGGTTTTTATCCATACGGATATGCCAACCCTATCGTACCTTAATACCTACTAGCGGACGTCACGCGGTTTCACTCGCGTAGTTCCCGTTCCCGTGGGAGTACGGGAATAAAATATAGCCTATGTTACTCAAGGTGAATGTAGCTTTCTAATGGTGAAAGAATTTTTGAAATCGGCGCAGTAGTTTTTGAGTTAATTCATTGCAAACATACACACAAAAACACAAATCTTTCCTCTTTATAATATAAGTGTAGAGTACCTATTTACATAATGTGAAATATTAAATTATTATGTACCTACCTATTAGAAAGAGAAACATTGACTAGATATCTTCATCAAGCCACACATACCTCTTTGCAATCGTTGATGTAGGGTTTGATAAAATGATTTGGATCAGCCCAACGTCCAGAATGTTTAATTTAAATTCTCTAATCAATGATTCCCTTTCATTCTTATTCTTAAACAAAAACACCTTCTTGTCGCTGATTCCCATTTAGGTATTTATTTAAATAAATAAAAAACACTTTAAAAAAAACCGGCCAAGTGCGAGTCGGACTCGCGACAAATTCGTGATGGAAAAAGCCAATTCCATTTTGCCAGATTGAGGACTCGAACATAGTGCTAGCCTAGTAATCGTCGTATAGTAATTAGGGTTCCGTACCCAAAGGGTAAAAACGGAACCCTATTACTAAGACTTCGCTGTCTGTTCGTCTGTCTGTCACCAGGCTGTATCTCATGAACCGTGACAGCTAGACAGTTGAAATTTTCACAGATGATGTATTTCTGTTGCCGCTATAACAACAAATACTAAAAACATAATAAAATTAATATTTAAGGGGGGCTCCCGTACAAAACAAACGTGATTTTTTGATAATGGTACGGAACCCTTTGTGCGCGAGTCCGACTCGCACTTGGCCGGTTTTTTTTTATAATAATGGTACGGAACCCTTCGTGCGCGAGTCCGACTCGCACTTGGCCGGTTTTTTTATAATATGTAGTGATAGTAAAGCGTCGAAAACATATAAATTCTTTATCAAGTTGGTAATCAATAAAGCTTTTGCTGAAACATTTCCAAACCTTTACCTAATGTTCTTTAAAAATGGACGAAATGAGTTGGTTGTGTGAAATTTATGTCGAAGAATTCATAGCCCTATTGTTTTTTCTCCGGCCTGGTTGCACTAATTGCCTCCAATATTTTGTTTGTATTGATTTCTTTATTAAACGTAAGCTCATAAGTGTTCTGATTTTTATTAAGACCTATTTAATGATCATGTTTATCACACCTACTTACTAAAGCTCTTTATTTTTTTAAATATAGCCAATATTAGGCTTTTTAGGGTTCCGTACCCAAAGGGTAAAAACGGACCCTATTACTAAGACTTCGCTGTCTGTCCGTCTGTCCGTCTGTCCGTCTGGCCGTCTGTCCGTCTGTCCGTCTGTCCGTCTGTCTGTCACCAGGCTGTATCTCATGAACCGTGACAGCTAGACAGTTGAAATTTTCACAGATGATGTATTTCTGTTGCCGCTATAACAACAAATACTAAAAACAGAATAAAATTAATATTTAAGGGGGGCTCCCATACAACAAACGTGATTTTTTTGCCGTTTTGTCTAATGTATAGATAATGGTACGGAACCCTTCGTGCGCGAGTCTGACTCGCACTTGGCCGGTTTTTCTCATACTCGTGGCATTTATTAAATTAAATTATACAAGCACTCTTGAAATTGTCAAAAGGCTATTCCAAAATTAGATTTCTCTGTAAGAAACGACAAGAAACTTCAAACTGCAGTGTTGTGTGTTACGGATAGACCTACATACGAATAGGCGAGACGACAAAAAAAATCTAATTAGTCCGTCAGATAGATTTCCATAAAATATTGGACACATTTTTTTTTTGTTACGTTACCAAAATTGACGAAGATATGACGCTTTTAAAATTCTCAATACGTCACGCCTTGGTATAATTTTTAGCTAGTTGTGACGTCACGAGCCCCCACTCCCGAGTTCTGCTGCGTTTTATCTTTGTCAATATTCATTGATTTACAAAAAAATTGTCCATTATTTTCCAATACTCTATCTGACGGACTAAATAGATTTGCAATTTTTTCATACTGTCGTCATGCCTATTATAAAATTGTGTACCTAGTTTATGTACTAACATAATAACATGACGCCTGTAATCCTCGAAGGGTTAGTCAGAGGGGTGTACCCAATAGTACACCCACATTTCGCCAGTTACGTTGAAGCCCCATGACGTAATAGGGGGTGAACCTATTGCCATCAACCGGACACAATTCCAGACTTCTCTGAGAAATTCCTGATGGAAAAACACAATAACAATTTGCCCGACCCAGGAATCGAACCCGGGACTTTATGAAATATGGGCTATAAGCTTAATAATATACATACCTACCTAATTGTTAATATAAAATAATAGCAGCCTATTATTGTCCCACTGTTGGGCAAAAGCCTCTTCTCAACACAGAAGGCACGAGCAGTGATCACCACACTTGCTCACGACGGGTTGGAAATTTCAGACATAAATTAAAAACAAAAAAAAAAAATAGAAAAAAAAAAAAAAAATGTAAATGATGATGATGATGAATCTTCTGCATTGCATTTGTATCTGTAATTTTTATGGTATACATAATAAAGAGTATTATATTATATTCTATTCTATTCTATTCTATTAGGCCTTGAAGGGGCCTACCTCCTCAGTCGTGCATTCTTGACAGAATGGTGGTGCTTGAGATGATGCATTTTCTTTGGATGACGTAGCCCGTGTGATCCGCCTCCACTTGTTGCGGTCTTCAGCGTCTCGGGAGCTTTGGACTATGGACGTTTGTGTTGCAGCTTTTATAAGGTCTGTCCAAAGCTTTGGTGATCGACCGCGTGACCTCTTACCTTCTACTTGCCCCTGGACAACAAGTCGTTCCATAGAGCGTTCATTTCAAACAATGAAATGGCCTTAAACTTGGCAAATTTTGAAGACTTCGTCAAGAACCATTAAAATGTTCCCCAGCCTAATATTCAAATAAACCTCATTAGTTTAAAACCTTCTTGACTAACTGTCTGCTAAGAATATTAACTAAACTAATTAAAGGAGCAAGATAAAGATCACTGTTAACTCGTGATGCATTACTAATATCGCTTAACCCTCAAGTTAAATGTGCTAAAGGGTTCAATAGGGTCGGGATCGAACTTGTAACCTTTCGATCAAGTTCGTAAGTTGAACGGTTTGAACTATTGCGCCTCAATGAGAGTCGTTTATCATTTTGACATCGATTTAGGGCTGAGATAAGAGGTTTATTAATTTAAAACTTGTATAGGATATTATTTAAATGGTTCTTGTGCCCGGTTGACGTCAAAAGGCTCGTCCCCTGTCTCATGTCATCATGTCTGTGTGTGTCTGTACATGGGACTTTAACACAGCTGGCGAAATGTAAATTGTACTAGGAACACCTCTGCCTAATCCTAAGGGCATCACAGGGGTGATGTGATGTTTATATATATGGTAAAATTAATATACATTTTCATTGATCAGATCTAAATGAATCCAGCATTCTGTTAAAATTCTATCAATGCAAAATGTTTAGGTACCGCTTGTTGTGAACTAAAATGGGCATACGTATACATTTATTAAATTCTATTTAAATATACCTCTAGATAAATAAATCTATAGGTAATCTTATATTTTTTTTAAAGATGAAATGTGAAATCTGAGTAGTTTGACCTTATGTCAATGATAATAATTATAACGTAACTTAAATCGAATGCAACCAACAAAAGCCATAATTTTCTTTTTTCTTTTCTTTCTGTAATTTACTGATCTAACTAACCAAACTAATTGATTTGACGACAGGTTAATTTTATTTTATACCCCTTAACCGGCTTATTTTAACTCATGGGCGTTCTGGGCATTAATAAATTTATTTGTGTCAAGTCAATTTATATTGCTGACCGTACGACAAACATCTTGCTTCAAGCAATAAAAAATAAAGACCGAATAGGTAAAACCGAAGTGTCATACAAACACTAACAAAGTATTAAAACTGTTAGTATGACGGGCAGACGCATCTAATAACTAACTGGAAACATGCTATAAAAAATCTAATCTAAAGTAACATATTAAACGCGACATCTGCTGGTCCTAGGTTCGATTCCCGGCGGCAAATTACATAGGCCTAGCAACGAGCCAGCTGCTCGAAGGATAATTGTTTTAAATTTATAGCCAGCACTTTCTCTGCGTTTTATATTAATGTTAAAAATGTGAAACACAACTTTTCGTTGTGAAACAGCATTTTATATGCGAATTTGGAATTTGCGTTTTAACTTATAAATTGTTGAGATAAGAGTTACACAGGTATCTACTTAATTTATATTAATTTATAACAACTTTGATAATAACACTGTCTCGGTGGTCTAGTGGTGGTCTGAGGTTCTGGGTTCGATTCCCGGTTTGGATAAAGTTATATTCAATTCAATTTGTTCAGGAACAATTCACATTGTGTTTGAAATCATTATTCTATACAAAAAAAAACACGTTCATTAAAATTATAAAACTAACACAATCATTCAGCAATAAATTATAGAAAATAATACAACAATAAAAATAAAATTCAATAACATTACGAAATACAATTACAAATTTAAAAACATTCAACAAAAATAATAAAAAATCTATAATATATCAGTCTGACATTAACTGATATAAATGAAAAAAAAAAAATGAAAACATGTGCCTTTGACCCTATCGCTCCTATGGAGCACACGTATTATCCCGATACAGTCAACCTCAATTCCGATGTGCTCGATATAGCGCTGTTCAAAAATGTCAACCTTAGGTTACATTTGATTGAAACGCTACATGAGCTCAACTCTGACCACCGCCCAGTGCTCATGCACCTAATTCCTCGCTCGGGTATCACTGATCCCGGCCAACCCAAACCTACTATTACAATAACCGACTGGCGGAAAGTAAGCGAAGTGCTGAAATCTGACACGTCACCGCTTCTGGACGGTATACCCGACCACATTCTCTCAGTCGCAGACACCGAGGCTGCAATCGACTCGTTTACAGAACACGTACAATCCGTGCTGAAGGATTGTTCTCGGGAAGTCCCAGCGATGAGCGATCACCGCTGGAGACTACCCGACGACATCCGTGATCTGATAAACGAGAAGAACGCGGCCATACGTGCCTACAGCGCTTGGTCTTGCGATGCGAACAAGACTCACATGCGTACTTTGCAGCGTGCTGTGAAGAAGCGCACTAGTGAGTTTCGTTCAAGTCAATGGGACAAGACGCTTAGCGAACTCGAGCCAAACCACCATGCCTTTTGGCAACTACAAAAGAAGATGCGTTCCTCTGAGGAGGCAACTTCCCCACCACTCATCCGTTCTGACAAGAGCGTCGCCTTTGACGACTCTGAAAAGGCAGAATGCCTGGCCGACAGCCTTGAATCACAGTGTTCCCCAAGCACTCTACCAGTAGACAAGCAACACCTCGATGAGGTGGATGCAGAAGTCGAACGTAGAGCTGCTCTCCCTCCTGTAGAAGACCCCGACAACCCTATTCCTCCAGTCACTCCTGAAGAGGTCAAGGATATTATAGACAAGCTCAAGCCTCGGAAAGCCCCTGGCGCCGATGGCTTCACCAATAGGGTATTCCAAACCCTCCCCGCTAGGCTCATTGTCCTTCTGGCAGCCATCTTCAATGGCGCATTGAGCAACAATATTTTCCCACAAGCGTGGAAAGAGGCCACTGTCATTGGTATTCCCAAACCAGTGAAACCGAAAGCCCAGCCTTCGAGCTATAGGCCGATCAGTCTCCTGAGTGCACTCGGCAAGATCTACGAGAGACTTATTTATAAGCGACTCAGAGATCATGCTGAGACTAAAGGCCTCATTCCTAAGGAACAATTCGGATTCAGGACCGAACACTCCTGCATACACCAAGTCCACCGCATCGTAGAACACTTGAGCGCTGGTTTCCAGCGTGGAGCGATGACGGGGGTGTTGTATTTCGATATAGCGAAAGCTTTTGACAAAGTCTGGCACAACGGCTTATTATATAAGCTGTATAAACTTGGAGTGCCAGACAGGCTCGTGCTCATCTTACGAGACTTTTTGTCAAACCGCTCCTTCAGATACCGTGTGGGGAAGACCTTATCCTCTCCACACCCCATCAGAGCAGGAGTCCCTCAGGGCTCCGTACTCTCTCCCCTGGCTTTCACGCTGTTCACCAGTGACATTCCCACGAACAAGAAAGTTCATACAGCCCTATTTGCCGATGACACGGCTATTTACTATACCGGCACTTCTCTAACTTCCATCCACCGCGCCCTACAACAAGCAGCTGATAAACTCAGCGCTTGGTTCCGTAGGTGGAGGATCGAAGTTAACCCAGAAAAGAGCCAGGCGGTACTTTATCAAAAGTTACGCCATCAGCGACCGCCTCCTACCCCCATCACCATGTTCGGCAAGCCAATCCCTTGGGAGAAGCGAGCCAAGTATCTCGGAGTCATTCTAGATGAACACCTGTCCTTCGCGACTCACATCAAAACAGCTCGTAGCCGAGCTGCTTTTGCTATGAGCAGACTCCATTTCATGCTAACCAAAAAGAGCAAGTTGTCACTCCAGTGCAAGTTGCGTCTTTACACAACAGTAATCCGACCCATTATGACATACGCGTGTGTCGTATTTGCCCATGCCCATCCCCGTTACATCCACACGATGCAGACCTTGCAAAACCGTCTCCTCCGGAAAATCACCGGTGCGCCCCCATATATCCGAAATGATAGTCTTCACCTAGACCTTCGCATCCCCACCATAGAGCAGTTCATGAAACGCCTTTCCAAGCGTTTCTTCGATTCAGCTATTAAGCATAGAAACCCCCTTATCGCATCGGCCGCCCGATACGACCCATCGCGAATCAGTTCAGTCCGCCGTCCTAGGCACACTCTTATCTCCCCCGACGACGCTATCACCCTTTTACAAGAGAGTAGTACAGACACCAGCACCGTCCGTAGAAAATACAAATACAGACCGACAACATTCCGACCTCACCGCCGAGGTCCGGCGCGACGTCCCCGTTCAAACCCCCCCCGACCCTTGCTCGAGCCAGCCCGCGATGCTGAGCCAGTAGTTTTTAATAGCCCCTAATTAATATTAATATAGATCCAGCTGTCCCTTGCTGTCCCTCAGCGATGCCCTAAGCCGAGGTTCGTACCCCACAGGGGGTGCCCTTAGGCGCGGTCGCTTAGTTTAAGTTATGCCCCTGGCTGGAGGCCTTAAATTCAAGGCATCCACAGGACTAGCCCGGTTAAGCAGTAGCCAGTCTCCTAGACTGAACTGCGAGATGCCCTACATAAAAAAAAAAAAAGAAAAAAAAAAAAAAAAGAAAACATGTGGATATGTCATCGTCTATCGAATACAGACATTTCTCCAATAGGAATGCTTTGAGTTTTGACTTAAATGAGCTTTTGTAAATTATAGTTTTTAAGATAAAGATAAAGATATATTTATTGCGTAACTGTGTACATCAAGCTCCACTAGCTGACGTCCCGCGGTTTCACCCGCGTAGTTCCCATTCCCGTGGGAGTACGGGAATAAAATATAGCCTATAGCACTCACGAATAATGTAGCTTTCTACCAGTGAAAGAATTTTTGAAATCGGTTCATTACTTCCGGAGATTACCCCTATATACAAACTTACAAACTTACAAACAAATGTTACCTCTTTATAATATTAGTATAGATATAGATTACATTTCCAGTCTCAACAGTCCACCCAAGTCGGGTATGCAATAGTATTTTAAGTCCAATGGCAACCTGTTAAAATCCGCACTGCTTGATATTGAGCACTATGTTGCACAATATTAAGTTGGGGGTATTATTTTGTTTTTATCTCTTTCCTGCGCGTACTTTCCCTCAACTGCCTCTCCTCATCTGTTTCATGGTTATGGTATTGGGTTATCCATCAGGAATTTCTCAGGAGCAGCCACGGAGCCTGGATTTGTGCCCGGTTAATGGCAATAGGCGCGCCCCCTATTACACCCATGTAACTAACTGAACATTCAAACATAAGTGACGAAATATGGATGTTCTATTAAGTACACCTCTGCCTAACCACTCGGGAATTCCAGGCGTGATGATGTTGACTTTGATAATTGAGTTTAAAATTAAGAAAAGCTTCCAAAAATGTTTCATCATCTGCCTAGCCTTTTCCCAACTATATTGGGGTCGGCTTCCAGTTTTACCGGATGCAGCTGAATACCAGTATTTTACATGGAGCGACTGCCTATCTGACCTCCACAACCCAGTTAGTACCGGGTAATACGATACCCTTTGGTAAGACTGGTTGTCAGACTTTTTGGGCCTCTGACTACCTAACGACTGTCAAAGATCTACAAATGACAGCCGGGACCAACTGCTTAACGTGCTTTCCGAGGCACGGAGGAAACTCGGTATGTAATGGGTGGTCACCCATCCACAGACCAACCTAGGCAAGCACGGCTTAACCTAACGATCGACCCGAGCGGCTGTTATTATTTAGCCACGGGCTCCTCCAGCTTCCAAAAATGTTTACTGAATAAAAATGTAGGTAACGCATTTGTTTAGGGCTCATTCTAACAGTTAGGAACGTCGTAAGTAGCCGTCAAATATATCGCTATTTTGACTATTTATCATCAATACTACTAACTAAATGAAAAGATTTCACAAGATTGCTCTGTAATGCACTAAAATATTAATTAAGAACGACGAAAGCGGTGGCCCAGTGGTGGCAGCCGACTTACAAACAGTAAGTCGTGGGTTCGAAGTTTCGAACCCAGACAGGCGCATTACTTTGTGTAATTTATTTCATCACCACTGCTCTCAAAACGGTGAAGGAAAACATCGTGAGGAAACCGGCAGGTCCTAGAACCAAACATTCGAAGACATGTGACATCTACCAATCCGCACTGGGCCCGCGTGGTGGATTATAGCCCGTTCCCTCTCATTGAGAGGAGGCCTGTGTCCCAGCAGTGGGAACATTATCAGGCTGATGATGATGATGATTAATTAGGAAATTGCATGTCTGCTGAAATATTTCTGGCTGACATTTTGAACCAAATAATTATATTTTATTTTTTCTTGCCAACTTCCAATATTATAGATAGCGTGGCAATAAAAGCTTTAAAAACTCCAACAGTACAACAATACCGTGGTAAACAGTGGCTAAATGACACGTTAATAGTAGTGAGTGGATGATTGACACGCGCGTGGCACGTCGCGTGTCCGCCAGCAATAATGGCAATGATGGCAATAGTGTCACTACCACCACGATTACTGAATTAATTGCTCTGTAGGTACGTGTTAAAGGTGTGGAGAGCTTTTACTTTAAGTGTTTTTATCATTTTTTAATGTATCGTTCATAAAAACATAGACATTACAATACTGCTAATATTACAGGGTGTAAACAACCTCATCACGAAGCCGTCAACCAAGCATTCTGTACATCAAACTAAGTAACTCTACGCAAAAATTATTGCTGGGAAACAACTTGTTTTTGGGGTGAAAAATCATGTTTTGTGGTAGAACTCAATGTAATGCACTCAAAACATTGTGCTGATGGATGGATTGAATAGTACAATGGTCGTGGATGTGTTTAAAGTAAAAATCTAAAATGAAAAATTTGTATTTAAAAAAAAAAAAATGTCAAAAAGTTGGAACCCCCAATATCTCCGTAAAAATCAGCAGGTTTGAACATTAGGTACTCCCTAAACCTATTCCTCCCTATTCATAATAACAATAATCATTGTCCTAATGAACATTTTCGGTCACGGCGGCCAATCTCATCGACAATTAGCCATCGGCGCTGGTGATATAAAACACACAAGAGAGAGTGCACAAGTGTGCGAGCAGGCACAGGTGCACTCTCTCTTCTCTGACCCTCAACTTCTCTAACCACCAAATTCGCAAAATCCTTTCTAAAAATTCTCAAAATCCGGGAATCGAACCCAGGGCCTCACGCGCTTGCGACCGCGAGACCAACGAAGTAGTTATAATGTTACATAATCTTTATAATATTAAGTATAGATGTCATTAATCCGCCAATCAAAAACTGGGTCATTTAACCGACTTACCACACAAAAATGTGGTATAGCAGTTTGGCACAAGCCGGTCTCACAGCTGATCTGCCCACCACCTGCCCCAGGTGCGCGCGTCGATTGACAAGTGCAATTTATATGTGTGTGAGTAGAGAAGGGGAGGTGCGGTGTATTAGGCAACGTTCGCCATTTCTTTTTAAAGTTTATAATATTTGTGCTGTCTTAGATACAATCGTGTTTGTTACAATCAGAGTTTTAGTGTTACGAGTTGGTTTTATTTTGTTCACTTATTTTAGTTATTTATGCAACTGTTGTACAATGAGGGGTATTAAAACACGAATGTGGGTTTATCACACGAGGCGAAGCCGAGTGTGATAATAGTATCACATGAGTGTTTTAATACCTAATTATGTACAGTTGCATACAAGACTTTATCTACATCCATGATATGAATCCTCCATAAAAGGTTCTGAAAGGTGTTGCAGTGTTCTAAGAAGTCTATGTAAATTCATGGAAAGTTTAATTGCTTGTATTTAATACAAACAAACCGTGTATAAGAAGTAATATAATTATTTACATTTTGGATTGTTAAATTATCAAAATTCACAAAGCTTGTATCACTCATTTTTGTAAACAACAAAGTACATAATGCAATACTAATATCCAAATGTCGAACAAAAATGGCGGGATACGACGTGAAATTCGAATTAACCTATAAGTTTTTTTTTTTAAATTAGTGCGCTGTGGTAGTGAATCGCACGTGCTAGACGTTCGATTCACTACCACATTCTATGTTCTTTTTTTAAAACGAGTTGCATAATGAAATTCAGTACAACATTATAACACCCGTTTGGGTGTTATAATGGTTATTATGACACTGGCTGTTTTAATGTTGGCCATAAGCTAACTGTTTCAGATACCTTTATAGAGGATTTATAGCATGGGTGTAGATAAAATTATTTATATATTTGTATTTTAAGTAAGTACAACTTTCTTTAGTTCTTCATTTTTTACTTGACGATTCAAATTCAAGCCTGAGAATGTGAGATTATAAGATGTTTAAAATAATTTTACGAGTGATAAGTTCTAAACATTTATGAGCATTTTGGTGCGACCAATCGTAACAATGAATACCTGAAGTAATTTGTTACAAGAGACCTCTCATAAAAAGCTGATTCACTGTCTTGTTATTTTAAGGCCCCGTGACTACACGATTATTTTCTCATAATTCACTCAAAAGAAAACAAAACCTTTAATTGGCGTAATAAATGCATTCACTTAATGTTAACTTTGTGTCTTTAAACCCTACGTTTTGAAATTCTCAATATCTGCTCTGAATAAGTGGTTTTACTTTAAAAAAAACGCATTTGTAGAAAATTAAACATGATATAAGGCATCATCATAATGTTTTGAAATATCAAGCCACGTATCTACTTTCACAATTAATAAATAATTTTGTTAATATTAAATCTGGAAAATTATAAAATGTACTATAAATGATAAATATACATTTTAATTCTTTTCAATAACAATAATTTCCAGTTAAACATGCCCATTATACCCCACTCTACCCTTACCTACGATGCGTAATCGCCCGCGCACGCGCACGCAGCCGCCGTCGACCAACGGCAGCGCATTCACTAAATTTTAAAATTCGAATTTTCTGAATGAGCAAGATGCTAGTGTAGTAATGTAACGGTTCTTGCATCTGGCTGCAAACAGCTGATTTTGACGTATGTATGACATTGTAAATTTGACAGTTGAATGATCCCTGTTTAAAAATATGAATGGATATTTGAAATTTCGAATACTTTGTATAGAAAGGTAAGGGTTGCGAATTTACAAATGGTTTGGTTTAGACTCTAGATAAATTAATGGAGTTGTATGAGTGGTTTAAAAAAATTGTTAAGTACCTAGTAGTAGTTGTGAGATAGTTTTGATGTTTCGAGTAGGTAGTTTATTGCACACCTTTTGACATGTGTTCGTTTAGTGTCTATTTCCTAGTTGTTAAGCCTTGTACCAGCTGCTACTAGCCAGCGTTACACTGAAAAAAATAGACTAACTGAACAGTTTAGCTACTTGAATATTTACTATATTATAGTTAATTGTTACTAAAGTTCAGTTCTGTTTTCAAAATTAATTTAGCTGTGGCTACATTTATTATTTTGTTAAAACCTGTTGAGTTACCAACAACTAAAGCATTTGGTAACTAATTACTAAAATGTAGGTGTTTACTAAACCGCTTAGCTATTATTAGCTCTGTTTTTATAAATGAGCTATTAATTACTAACTCCTGTTAGTAATTGATAGCAACACTGTTTAGCTGGTCTCACAGCTCAGTTGGTAAGTAACCCTGCCTGCCATGCTGTAGGTCGTGGGTTCGATTCCCAACCAGGACAAACATTTTTGTGATGAACATTGATGTTTGTTACGTGTTTGGGTATTATATTGTATCCATTATACATTTTTAAGAAAACAAGTGCTTATTAAAATGAAAATTTTAAAAAGCCCCCATTTTGTCAAGTAGGAAATGAGCTGTAATTATCAACCACCTGAACATATCTTCATAAATTATAGACTTATAACTAAGAAGAGAACCTCGATCACGTCAGCTTTCAAACAAAAAAACCGCATTAAAATCGGACCATTCATTTAGGAGCCACGGTGCCACAGACAGACATACAGACAGATACAGACATGTCAAATTTATAACACCCCTCTTTTTTGTCGGGGGTTAAAAAGATTTAAGCATTCGTCAGTCATCTAGTTCCGATAGTTTATAATATACATTCATATATTACTTACATCATTTTACACTAAGTAATGAAATTCAGCTGTCGTTTCAAGAATAAACAAATATTATTGGCTTTGTCATACCTACTTAAATTTTGCTATAAGTCAATCTGTAAGGTCCTCTTCCGGATTTACATTGCCAACCCTAAATTATGTGTTGGTACCTAATGGTAACATCTTTTTTAATCAACCTAGTACCTACCCAAGGAGGTACCTTAGGTAGGTACTGTCATATTGACCTCCTTGTCTGCAGTTTAAGGGCAGGCAAGTTACCTAAATCTTTGGAAGAGTTAAGAAAAAGAATAAATATAATATTTGAATTTAGTATAGTACCAAAGACATTCAAATTCTTTTAAATCTCTATAATGTGTACATAGAAAACAGTGTGTTGTTATGTATAGGATTCTTGTGTTTTTTTAGCGTCTCGCTCGGTCGTGAAATTCTGATGTACTTATGTACAGTCAGACAAAAACGTCTTCTATTTAACATATAATTATAGTTACCTACCTAATTTGAATGTAAGGAAATTTTTTAGCTACGATTTGGCCATACATAAAAAACTTTTTACAAAATAATAGACTTCCAAACAAAAACTACTACAAAGTACCCATGGCTCTAGTTGGTATCGGCATTCGGCACGTTTGCCAAGCTTAGGGATGCCTTTGTGTCAACTGATTGTGATCGTTGTTTGGCGCTTTGCTTGGTGTGTTTAAGGTTTAAATAGGTACCTAAAACATACCAATCAAAGCCACCTACCTCCATGAGTGTTGTAAAAATGGACAACACTTAGGGAGGTAAGTGCAGTATGGTAGGTACATTAAGGTAGGTTCTCAGAAATAAGTGAAATAACACTATGTAGGTGATTGAGCTGCCTCAGACAAGGCCCAGTAACTGGATCCCAAACTCCTTAGCTGTAGCAGCTAAAGCAATATAGCTAAATATTTGCAGACAGCAACTAACTGTAATCTATACAACTAATATTTAGTAGTTCTGTGCTCTTTCATTTGTAACTATTATCTAAACAACTTTAGAAATTTCCAACCAAAATTTAGCAGCAATTTAACTAATGTTTGGTAGTTCGGTAACATAGTGTATGGCAATTTGGTGCTAAACACATTAATAATTTGTAAATAATGTTTTGGTATTTTTTCCTAAACAATTTAGTTACTATAAACTTGCATTGAGAATATTTTGTTTTCTCGCTCATTCTATTTCCAAACTAGTAACAGGTCAGTCGCGTTTTGTACTTATATCAAAAGTATCAAGAGAGTGATGTGTTCAGTGTTTTCCAAAGTAATTACAAGTTAGCAGGGATATATAGTCTTGAAGTTCACACACGCCCGCCTAGTGTATCTGTCGCGGTTTTCTAGAATAAGAATTTTCCTGAGTGCAACTGCAAAGCTTGTCATGGGCGATAAATCTGTCGAAGACCATCTGGATTCTTGCGGTCTCTCAAAATACAAGGAGTAGTTTAAAGGTAGGTAACAATTTAAAATGTTAATGCACATAATAAAGTTAGATTTTTATTATAAACTGATTATCTCCTCATCGAGTCGTGGACTCTCTTCTCAGTAGCGAAACATAAAAAAGATTAAAATATGCTACGTGTGCTAAGATTTATCATTAGAATAAAATTTGTGTTCTGTTTTGTTTTAGAGGAAGGCATAACGTTGGATGCGCTGCTTGTTATCCAAAGTCCCAAAGAACACATCCATGCTCTCGTTTCTACCATAGGAGATCGTGCTTTACTCGAAGCACATGTTCAAGGGTTGAAAGATGGAATAAACAAAGCGCGGTCCGCGGGTGGACGGCGCGCCGTAGCCTAAATTCGAGGCAAGCAACGCCGGGCAACAGCTGTGCTGGTGCAGTGCTTGTGTAGTGTACCTTTATGGATATTTTGTGTGTTAATTACTTAATAATAATGTTGTCCTTTGTTACTCAAATAAATAAATGTTATTTAATCATAATATTGTCATTTGTACTCAAATAATTGAAATAATAAAATAAATATAGATGTATGTTTCCTTTGATTTCAGTCTCTTCAACTAAAGCAACAATACATCTCGTGAGCAAACGCCAAAAAATGAACTAGCGCCGCGTATCACTTTTCTCACAAGACGTATTGTTGTTTTTAACTAAACAGAACGGCCGAGATTACGACCGAGCTATTTAGCTATTTTAGCTAAATAGCTCGGCCGTAATCACAGCACGGTCGTAATCAACAATTTAGGTACCCTTTACCAAACATATCTTACCAAATAGGTTGGTACCTATAACCAAACAGTTTAGCTAACATTAACCAATCTATAGAGTTATATTGTACCAAACAGTTCAGCATTTGTTAACCAAACTGTTATGTTATATCTTACCCAACGCTTTAGCTATCTCTTACCAAACAGTTCAGCAGTCGTTAACCAAACTGTTATGTTATATCTTACTAAACAGTTTAGCTATCTCATACCAAACAGTTCAGTATTTGTTAACCAAACTGTTATGTTATATCTTACCCAACGCTTAAGCTATCTCATACCAAATAGTTCAGCAGTCGTTAACCAAACAGTTATGTTATATCTTACTAAACAGTTTAGTTAAGTCATACCAAACAGTTCAGCAGTCGTTATCCAAACTGTTATGTTATATCTTACCCAAAGCTTTAGCTATGTCATACCAAACAGTTCAGCACTCGTTAACCAAACTGTTATGTTATATCTTACTAAACAGTTTTGTAATGAGATCTAAATTAAGTAACTAAATTTGTTTTGTTACTGTACCCAAACGTTCGGCAGTCACCACAGCAACTAAATACTTTAGTAATTATCTAATGAAAATTCGGTAACTGGAAACCAAGTCGTTTTTTCAGTGTAGTTCAACTGATTAATAGTCTAAACATAAGTGAGTCTAAGACCATAAAACTACGTAATAAGACGTAGTTTTATGGTCTTAGACTCACTTGGGTATTATAGGCTTTCCAATCTATAGTTACACTGATTAAAACTTTTTCCTTTTTATTTAAGAACCGTAAATTAAGCGCTATTAAAGGAATTAGTTTTATTTACTATTTTTCTTTGATAGGCTGCTTTAGAGTTTTATCACTGGGGCATGATCTTTACATTATGCCTAGTATTACAAAGTTAAAATACCAACATATCTCTCAGAATTTGAAATTACTAAAACTATTAAATTAACAATGATAATTTACCACTTCGAGTCCTGGTTTCACTAGATTTGTCTTTTA
Organism: Xestia xanthographa; assembly: GCA_905147715.2. Classification (NCBI taxonomy): domain Eukaryota; kingdom Metazoa; phylum Arthropoda; class Insecta; order Lepidoptera; family Noctuidae; genus Xestia; species Xestia xanthographa. The sequence continues at coordinate 2,156,460 of LR990650.1, forward strand.
TGATGATATGCACATTAAACTTGCTCTGGGTATACATGATCTACTAAGTATTCTTAGTACTATTACAACTTTAAGGTAGGTAACCGATATAATTATGTATGTTAATTACCGCAATAAAGTTTTAATAGTGTTCATAGGCAAAACCACAGGTTTTAGCATCTGTTTTATGTACACTTTACAAATTACGAGAAGAAAAGTTCACTTTATTATGTTTTTTACGCAACTGCTATCAGCTGCAGTGGCAAACAAATAATTTAAGGATTCAAAGTAATTGATCGGAATAGACAGGTTCATAGGCTATTGACAAATGTCCAAGGTTATTCGTATTAAAACCAGTAAAAGTACGTACAGTAAGTTCTGTTACCTTACTACCCCAGGCTGGCCCCGTTGATTCCCCGATCCCCCAAATTAAATCCAACCAGGATTTAATTTCACGTCACTTCTAAGTACCTAGATAAAAAATGTATCTTGCTCACAAATCATCATCCATGGTTTATTCTACTTATGTTACAGGTAGTCAGTGGCACGAAAGTCTTACCAAGGGGTATCATATTCAGTACCCAGTACTGTGGATTGTGGAGGTCAGATAGGCAGTCGCTCCATGTAAAAACGGGTATTCAGCTGTATCTGGTTAGAATGGAAGCCGACACCAATATAGTTGGGAAAAGTCTAGGCAGATGATGATATTACAAATGTCCTGTTTAGGCTTGAAGCCGTTATAGCGGCTCTACAGTAGTGGGAACATTATAGGATGATTATGCCAAAATATGCCAAATCAATGCATTCAATTTCTATGCCGTACACCAAATCCGCTTACACTACTACTACAACAGCCCATAACGTCTACTGCTGGACATAAGCCTCTCCCATGATAGGAGGAATTTGCCGTAATCTCCACGCTTGGCAGGCGGATTGGAGATCGCAGTGATGAAAGACTAACAGAAAACGCTGCTGCCCATTCTCTGGTCTACGGAGGCGCAAGGTGTTCTACCTCAGACATTAGTCGCCTTATACGAAACCCGTGAGTGTAATGGGTTGGTTCTATTCTACTCTGCCGGATACCACACGGCTACAAATCCGCTTGCTTGCTTGCATAGCCGTAGACGTACCTGACGACAGCATCTGCAATTCTGTTGCTATTCATTCTACTATACGTTCCCACATGAGCTGTTCCTAAGTACAATAAAAGTTCTGTATCACCTTGAAAAATTGCCAATTAACTATAGCAAAAACGGTTCGGAAGCCGACGGTTACATTTCGCACTTTCACCGAAGCACTTATCTACTCGCATCGAATCGTAATTTCCTTTTAATAAACTTTTAAAGGGCGGCCTCGAATTATGCGGCAGTTACGGACAAAATACCAAATATTTTGTAATACCAAATAGAGGGTATTTTTGGTCTATAAGACAATGGATGCATTCTTGTAGAAGTTGTTACTTTCGTCGAAGAAAACTGTACTCAGACGTTATTAGTAGATTAATTGAAAACTAAAGCATAAGGACTAACACAGGGTGCTTTATATTTGTATCTCATGAATTAGTTGATTAGCCTGCAAAACAAAACTATAGGTATATTTTCTGATTTTCATGATTATGTTTATCACCTGACCAAGACAATTAGGCAACTGATGTTGTGAAAACGGGGTAATGTAGAGGCTTCTTCATGAAAATCTTACTTCAATGCATTCATTCATTGGCATACAAAACTCAGCTGATACAGCTTATCCGGTGCTTCTAGAAGTTCTGTTTTACTGCAAGAGTTTCTTTCACAAAGAGGGCTAGTAGAAACGAAGAATTTTTGAAAATTTGTCCTCTAAATGGGTTGACATTTTTATGAAAGTTTGTAATTTTTGCAGACGGAAAATCTCACCGACTGGGGCACGTGTCTTGTTAATCAATAAAACATTACAATTGAAAGATGTCCCTTTGATTTCCAGTGTAAGAATGTAATGCCTAGCCCTAGGCGCCCAAAGAAATAATCGGTAGCAACCCCTAACCATGTTGACCAGGAACTAAAGCTCTCAGCCTTCGGTATTACCCTGAAAAATAACATATTCTTTTTTAAAAGACTACAGCTAAGCCAACATTTGTATGTATGTCTGTTTGTAAAATTTTTGCTTCCAGCTTAGCGCCTAACATACTGAGCTGATTGTGTTCAATGAGGTGTCTATCGATTCCTTTTTACGATCCTGGTAACATAGGTTACATTTAATTTGAACAAAATCAATTAGGCGGATGCTACATACAAAAAAGTGGAGGTCGCTAATATTTTATTTTTGCTAACCTATCGAATGGGATATCAAATGAAAGAGGTTAACTTTCTGAGTTCTTTAATATGGTACAAATACAATGTAAGAAATAACTACAAACTAAAACAACTACGACAAAAACAGCCACTAAAGCTACTATTAGTATTACTAAATAAGGAGGTGTGACTCCGGTTTTAGGAAAACCGCATAAACTGACTTATAACTAAAACAATGGTGCCTATTCTGTTGTGCACAAACTAAACTTAATTTAGGCTATTGCTATCTTTTACTAAAAGGCAGTGCGAGAAAAGGACCGCTATAGCTATGAACTAAGTTAGAGATGTCAAACTAGTTTATGCCTTGCGCTTCACCGTATTTTTAATCGACATGTTTTTACGTGCACCCTTCATTTGTATGGCAATATTAGTTCCAACTAAATTTGACAGCTATAAATTACGTGCGTCTCTTTCTTGTTTTACTAGAGACAAAAAGATAGCAATAGCCTAAATTAAGTTTAGATTGTGCACAACAGAATCGACACCAATGTCTTGTTTATAGATTTTTAGTGGTAGTTTTTAATGAAAAATAATGCCTTAAAGACAGACTCTAGGAACGTGTAATTAAAAACTTGCTGAACTAGCCCCCGTCAGTATTTATGATCAACATTCTGATCACCTATCGCACACTTATCCCTATTATTGCACATCCGATGTTGATGAGCAGTTTCTGATCACGTTTCTACAAACTATTTCCTATTTGCTGCATCTGTATCTGAGAAGAGATTGTTATTAAGTTATAGATAGCTAACTGTGGCGGGACGTGGGTGTGCTATACCTCTGTCTAACCAACGAAGGAACATGGTATGATGTTATGTTTTAGCTGATTGTAAAGCTTGGTCTTATGTAGCACAAGATGGCTGATAGTTATTTGTAGGTACTAGTGATCACAAAATAGTCAACATAACAAATCTTCATACCTGTACATCCCCGCGGAGTTAGGCAGAGGTGTACCTACTACAGTGCACCCTCATTTCGTCAGTTATGTCTAAGTCCCATATAAACGGGCATTAATAATATAATAATTTGTTTAAAAAGTATTACAAAAGTAAACATTTAGGCGCACTAGTGTTATTTCTCATGCAATGGTATTATTAGTGCTTAAAAGTAAATTAAAACTAAAATTTATTTAACAGTTACAAGAAATGATAATTTTGAATGTTTGGTAGCGACCTCAAGCAAGCCTATTACAGGGCACAAATCCAATTTCCAGACTAGAACGGAAACATTTCAAATGCAAGATAATCCTTAAAAAATATATGAATTACATAAATAAATACACTCGTATCCAAGCATTGAACCCAGGACCTCGATCTCAACAATTGCGCTTACGGTCACTAGAAACACAAACAGATAAACAGACATGTATTGGTCTGGTTTTTAATGACAATATTTATTTGCCTCCCATCCTAAAAATAGCCTCACCACTTGACCACAGGGTCAGTTAGCAGACAGATGTAGCCCGGTGACCGAGCAACAATGATAATAGCACTCACACTTAACGTTGCTTGGAGTTAACTTAGCGCTGCTGTCAACTTAATTACATAAGTGTAGGTGAGATGTTTCTTGTTTAAGTTTTGTTAGGACTAAGGGTGGGTATAATAGGAGCAACTTTTGAAGTTTCACGATCAAAACACATTATAATACACATGTAAACGGGTATTTTCGCGAATCTTTACCTTTAATATTAGCCCGACGTTTCGACCGGATTGCACCAGCCGTGGTCGCGGGAAGACTGAAGTATTGGAGGTACCGCCACAGCAAAGTGAAGGTGTTTATTCAACTACCCTCACTTGATCTTCTTTATAAATGTTAATTAGGGCCGGTTCACACTAGGACAGCACACTACACTAACAGTGTCCGCATACTGAGATGAAAAATTCGCGAAAATACCCGTTTACATGTGTATTATAATGAACTTTTAAAGTTTTGTAGACCACTGTCTCTAGGATCGATGATCGATTTTTTAATGGTTTAGCAGTCAACTATATAATTAGTAAGATGGTTTTAGAAATTACAGAGTAAAAATGCAAACAGATCTGTAAAAAAATGTACTGATTTTGCGAAGAGACCTAGTTACTAGTTATAGTACCTGTTACGTAGAAGTTCATACAGTCAATTGGGTATACTACAACACAATTCACGTAATATACTCGTAGATAGAAAAGTTTCTAAACTAAAATTTGTGGTGTAGCAAAATATTCAGTGGGTAAAAAAGCTTAATAATTCCCTCATTAAAGAATAATACCAAGTCTGTAATAGACGAAAGGCTAGACAGAAGAGTACCTATCTATACTTCTATACTTAATAATATTATAAAGAGGAAAGATTTGTTTGTTTGTTTGTTACGATCTAACTCTAAAACAACTCGACCAAATTTAAAAATTCTTTCACCCTTAGAAAGCCACGTTTTTACTGAGTAACATAGGCTATATTTTATCCCCGTACTCCCACGGGAACGGGAACTACGCGGGTGAAACCGCGTGACTTCCGCTAGTAATACATATACATTTTACTACTTATGTGTGTGTATGCTTAATCATTATTCAAGCTATTAGCAGAAAATTAACCATTAAGCTCAACTTATGCTTGAAAAAATTACATGCTGCATTCTCAAATTGCCCCTCGAATCAAATCAGTACACATTATACAATTAAGTAGTTGGCGTCCAGAAATTAAGTCGCTCACGTGTGCCCAGCCTAACATTCACCTAATTACCAGCTTTGTTGAACAATCGGCACGTAATCAGTGTTATCACTAACCGTTAATGACTTTAACTGAGTTATTATAAGTTTTAACGTAAATTACACTGGTGTATTATCAAGTTATTATGATTGCTTACATCTTGTTAATTAAGATTTTGAGGTGTATAATGTACTAATTATAAGATAATTATGAACATAACTTCGCGCTGAAGGTAAGCAGAGATAGGAGATAGGAAGAATTTATTAAACAACAACATTTTCTTAGACAGGTGATTTTTCTTTTGGGATTTCTTCCGCATGTCTCTTTATGGGAGAAACTTCTGTTCCGCATATTTTCTTGGTAATGATGGCAATATTTTCTGATTACTGTTAGTTTTGGCGGTTTTTTGGAAGCCTCATAGCCAGCAGTGGAACTATCACTTGTTCTATCAATGTAGTACTTACCTACATATTTTTTTATTAAGTTAGACTGATTGGAAAGATAAGATATATAGGAATAATCTTGGAATAAGTATGTTCTAATTACCATAAAACAAGCTTTCACTAGAGGGAAACATATCTATACGAATCCATTTTTATCTATCTATCTGCTCATCATTTAGGTAACTATCGGATGATTAAAAACTTAATTTAAACCCAAATTTGAATAGAAAATCTCTTAATTCAGCAAAAAAAAAAAACAAAACAATTAACCAGATTGCAATCACTGATGATGACAAATACAAAGCCGAACTTAACCAAAAAATTTACATAATTCTGCCATTAAATCATTAAGCCATTAACTAATAAATACTTACATTACAATACTGAGGTCATAGATTCGGAGGTCACTAACCCTGCGCGCACGCACGCTTGTCGACGCGTGTCAAATGATCTACATAAATATAAGAACCAACTTTATTTACAATCCCTGAAACAAATGGACAGAGGAAATTGAACTTTGTGGTAGAGCTCGTAAGTGTGGTATCGAAATTGACAGTGTGTACGAAGTGAGAAGTAGGGTTGGCATTTTTTCAAAATGAGATGCCCACATCCGATTGTTTTTATTCAAAATGCTGGAAACATTTAATTGTGTATACGTAATGTTAGGAAATAGTTGAAATGCAGATTACACTGTTTTGTTCGTGTATCGTTTGGTTGCTACGCGGTTCGTGGTTCCGTGTCAGCAACCACGTTTTGGTCGATAACGAGATCAGAGCGCTTAGTGCGAGATTTGCTATTTTCGTTCACCACATTCGAGCGCGTTAACGTTTAGGCAAATTTGTATGGCGCTGGGGTAGCGCCATCTAGCGTAATATGTCAGAACTAGGTAGTTTGAGTGCCGCATCGACAATCGTTAACTTGCGAGTGTGAGATCCTAGAATACATTCATTCGTTTTCGCGTTAATTCACCGTAACTTGTGTTGCGTACATTAATAACCGGCCAAAATAAGTTGACATTCGTATTTTGTGTTCATAATATAAGCGACTGCCTATTCAATTAGTGGTGGTTATAGAACGAAGTTAGACGACATTACTTATCTGTGGTCAATGGTCATTAGTTTTGTTTGTGTTTACGAAAGTTTGTGTTAGTTTTGAATATTATTGTTAAAAATAAAGACTAGCCCGTCCCAATTTGAAATGCTGGTGACATAAATGGAGCAGTTAGTGTAATTTATATCTTTTGGTGTGTAATGAGTGACCTTGATCCATCTGTGAAGTTTGTAAAACTAAGTTTGTTACTTTTTAGGCATGGAGATCTAAGCAAATGATCTTATAATGCCGGAGTGGTTTGTGGTGGTGTTTCTATCTTTGTTTACGTAACCGTGTTTACTTTTTTGTGGCGTTATATTACGCTTATCTTGTGCTTTTGCGGTCTCAAACATTGTCCAAACGAAATAATACGAGATTCCATGGTAAGTTTCATTCACAATACGAAATTAAATTAAATTACTTTGTTATTTCACCACTCTCATGATGCTCTCACCACAAAATCTTAAGTGAAAACTTTTCACGCTCGCGTTTCGTATTCGAGCTGTCAAAACTGTCAAAATTGTAACTTGCACTCGCGATAGCATGCAAACGTTAGCGATGTGCTCCAAACGGACCTCATTTTCATAGAGGCATTCTATTGTCATTACCGACGACGTAAATGGTAACGTAAACTCGGTTTACGCGGTCGACACATTACTTGAATTTTAGTAAAAAACTCGCACTTAGCATACAGATTTGATGTTAATAATGTTTTTTCGAGCGTTTCATTCGAGTTTTGTTGGTTTTTAAGTGGTTCCTCAACCGTAGTGGCCTAAAAGTGATATTGACCGACAATTTGTTCAAACATTCTTTTTGTACGCAAGGTTTATTTCTGAATAATTTGGATTCACATTTGTTGATAAGACGAGACAGCCCTACTATTAGGTATGGGTATGACCTTAACTGTCATAATTGTGAGACGAGGTGCGAACGGCTGCCTACGTGTTATACTACATAATATTACTACTACTACTACTACAACAGCCCATAACGTCCACTGCAAGACATAAGCCTCTCCCATGATGGGAGGAATTTGCCGTAATCTCCACGCTTGGCAGGCGGATTGGAGATCGCAGTGATAAAAGACTAACAGAAAACGCTGCTGCTCATTCTCTGGTCTACGGAGGCGCAAGGTGTTCTGCCTCAGACATTAGTCGCCTTATACGACACCCGTGAGTGTAATGGACTAGTGTACATAATATACCACCTTAAAATTTAGTTTTAATATTATTTCGCATTCTCTTTATACAATGAGCAAAACATTTTTCAGCTTTAACTATTATTTTTCAATCTTCAAAGAGCTGTCGTGTTTTAAGGGCTTCAAAGCCATTATCTGCCCTATTAGCGTCAGGTCCATAAAAACTAGACTTTTATTTGATGTAGCTACTCTTCGTTTATAGTCTATTATTTTAATAATACTACAAAGCAATTTTATTTCGCGATTTGCTTGTGAATTTTATAATCTCTCACACTATATTTTTCTATCATTACTTTTGCATACCTATCGTATTGATTGACACTTAGATGTCACCACTGTTTTTAAAAGGGTAGAATTGACAAAATACTTCTTCCTCAAAAATTTCGTTCAAAAATGTATGACCGTCATACAAAAGACTAAAAGCATTGCGTCACACTACAATATACCACGCGTGGATTATAAAAAGAAATGTATACTCTTTCAATTCAAAATGTCCTATTCAAAGCCGACGGCCCAAGATCGATGCATCACTATAAAATATGTGACCTAATAACTTATGAGTGGCAAGCTTTATGTTACTGGCCGAAAAATTCAAAATCTTAACGTTTTAAAAGTAAAATTGTTTATGGCAACCGCATTTTGAAGTTTGTTTTCCGAACGTTGAGTATTGCAAAGATGTTCTATGTAGTTGATACGGACTTTATGTAGATGGGTTGAAGGTGGATTTTCGTTGTGTTCGTTTATGAAGTTTGTTCAAATGTAGAGGTGACGAGGTAGGAAAATATTCGGCTTCAGAACATAGATGTAGAGTGATAGTGCGTGACAGATTTCAGGGTTGCCAGTTGGTAGAAGTTGTTTTTCGTGATTTTTGCTAATGAGACATGAAGTTTTGAAACTTTAATAAGGAAGTAAAACTTGCGTTTGTTTTTGTTGACAAGGTTTTTCTTATGCACGTTTAAAATGACGATATGGTTGGATTTATTGTATAGGTTGCATTGTAAATGTTGTTGTATTATACGTCCATGCACTGAAAGTACAGAAGTCAGCCTACGTATTGCCTTCAATCGGGGATAAATCCACTCTTTGACAGATACCTACTGAGTAAGACCTGATGAAAACCCTATAACACATAGATCGGCTTGGGAATCAAACCCAGGACCTAATCCTGAGCAGTAGCGTTAACGACCACTTGACCGACGAAACAGTGAAAATAAAAATATGTAGTACAATATTGAAATACTAGAAATAATATTGCAATAAGTGACACCGATGATGCATAATGCTGAAGTGACAACCCTACACGATACATGGTGTTTATTTCGCTGCGCTGACGCATCTGTGAGTCACGACCTGTTTAGGTAAACCGGGCGTATGCGCGTATTGTACACTCTACTACGCCTTACGGTACGCTGGCGTAGTACTACAAGTACGACTAATTAGTTGGTGGTGATATTTTGGGATATGAAGATGAGATTTGATGCGTGAGTCATGCTTGGGAATGGGTGTCATCGGTTGAGAATGTTCATAAATGTAGTGTGACTACGTATTATTTAAAGTCTCGTTTGGTTAAGTATGTTCAATATGAAAACAATGACTATACAAATTTTGTCTTATATTTTTAAATAATCATTTCAGTAAGTACCTAATTAAACCAACGACACTTTTAAAAACCTAATTAAACCAAAGACAAAATTGATTTCAGATTTAGGGATTGGTTAAAAAATGTACATCATATTTTGGGGTCATGCCAACTGAAATAGGAGCCCACTAACATGCAGCCCGATAAATAGAATGCTCATTATTATAAGAATAATTTATTTAAAAAAAGTATTACAAAAGTGTGCAGTAGTATTATTTTCAAACAATGGTAAAATAAGTCCTTAAAAGTAAAGTTTGACTAAAATATATTTAACAGTTGCAAATAACGATAATGTGGAGTCGAGTGTTTGATAGCGACCTGCCCGAACTAGGTACACCATGAAAATTACAAAAGAAAACAGTAAAATTCTATGGTTTTTTAATGGTTTGAATACTTAATGTATTTTGTTTTGTATAGGTTGGTTCCTGGTTTGTTTCTTGATGAAGCCAGATACTTTTTAAAATATTCTTGTATTCCTCCACTCGTGTGCCGGCCGGGTCACGTCATCTCGCTTGCAAGCTGTTCGCGTCAGTTGTGTAATAGTGACAGATATACTCCTCAACTCCTGCCAACACGTGGACTCGGCTTCTATGTACACCAACAACTTCATATTGTTGTTTCATTCATATTATATACTTATAATATGAATGAAACAAACGTATTAATGGAAGTCTTTGAAACATGAAGTTGGAGATTTGCACGGTTTGTAAGACGTGTGTCGTTTAAAGCTGCATTATCATTATAGCATAAGCAGTATTATAATATTCCCAGTGCTGGGATGCAGGCATTACTCTTTCAGGAGGTGGGCTGTGCAATGAGGGCCCAGTGCGGATTGGTCGATTTTACATAAAGTTAAATTTGCTTAAAATACAGCGGAAACACTCTCGTTCAAAATGCATGTATTTCATAAATCCGGTCCCTACCGATTGAATTACTCAATTTTACTTTTAGGCGCGAGTATTATGCTTAGGACCCCTCGCTCGGAGGTCACCCTAACGAACAATGAACCATGGAGACCAACACCAAAGCTCTGAGACTCAATGTCGAAGTTCATCTGTAACGATTTTATGATTTTTGGCACTTACTAATACCTTGACCCTAAAATAAGTTAGTGTATAGTCGCTTTCTACGACATGTTATGACATGTTTATTCACACTAAGATATTAAAACTTCAACGAGTGCAGCTACAATTTTAGCTCTCCATAGCTTTTATTTTTATTTCCCTAGTTATTTACGCTGAAAACTTGCCTGTATTTTAATCTATCTACATAGTCTACAATTATCTAGCTAGCTTAACGATGATTGGCTAAGCAGATAAGTATTTCTCTGCCAGATGTGACTAGATAATATCACATTTTATGCGGGCCATTAAAAAGCTATAAAAAGTAGCCAAGTGTAAAATGTACCAAGTTTTTTCTCTGCTAACTTAAGTGTAAATAAAAAACAAGAACACCTTATTTCCGTATATTTTTATGTAGCCTCTGTTATATCTAACTCTAAATATATTTTTTTATTCTACCATAAAAGCTATTAAAAGCCTTATTACTAAATTAATAAAAAACAAGTGCGAAGTTTCAAACTGTCATTACATTATCGTTTGATGTAAAAACGTAATTCCTTAGTAACTACTTATTTTATTTGCAACAAGCTTTTATTACCGCGGCTTCGCTCGTTGTTGGCGGAAATTATCCCACGGGAACATTTAAATATAGCCTAATGACACTTGGGGGTAATGTAGCTTATGACTTAGCTTTCCTATAAAGAAACAATTTTTTGGAATCGGAACAGTAGTTCCCAAGATTACTCCCTACATCCTCACATGCACTCGTTTACTTTATAAAATTATTAGTATCGATTAATTGGTGATAGTATAGAAAAGTTGAGTTGACAAGCAGAGAGAGTGTACCAACATAAAATAACATAAGGTGGATGCTCCAGGGTAGCTCGCGAAACTTTTTTACGTTATTTGCTGGCCAGTGCTAGGTTGTATGTTGATTAAAATATTGTTCGCGGCTGTAAGACGTACCTATGTAATTACATAATTATAATCATCAAAATCATCAATACTTACAACCCTCCAAGTTCATGTAACTCGATGAATGACTATTTCATGAAAAAGTTAAAAAATAAGTACAAAAATATTTTTGTTAATAGCTAATGGAATTAAAGGGTTTTTTTAAATTCCACCGTCTTTCTAAACACTCCGTTAGACTTTTACATGATTATGTCTATTTCTAACGCCCACTTGCCCCTCAGCTTCCCTTAGCTCATAGCACATAGGTACTTAAAATCAAGCATTACGTTATTATTCCTTACGGGGGGTAGGCACACAACACATCCGAGTGTGTATGCTAAGTTTATTGGCCGATCATAGTCTATACATTTACGATGTCTGATTGAGGCTTTTTATTAAGTCTACAACTACGGCGTAGCAATATTTTGAGTGTCTGAAACTTCACGCTTTTCTTCGCTAGATTTTCAGCTATTAGGTGCAGGCTGGTGGTGATGTTGTTAAAACAACAGCTGCAAATAAATAACGATTAAGATCTATAAATATCTGCATCCACTATCTGCCAAAGCCCTTAGCTAATCGTGTGAGATTTACATCAAAGTGAATTATTACTTAGATACTGATTGACGGACAAATGCAGGAAACTTATTTTTTATTCACTCCTGGATATGCTTTTTATGCGTAGGCATTCATAGTAATAAATATACATATATATATATTGTCAGACATTAAGGCCCATAGGGTGTTAGTATTACAACCACAGGAAGGTTTAACAAGCTTTGTTGCCAACGTGTAGCTTGGTAAACCTCCCCATTGTAGGCCCATCCAGCGTCTCTGCAAACGCCTTCAGAATGCTGTTGCTGCTTCCCCTCACTCAGGATATTACTGAGGCAACTTTCTTCCGCATTATCGCAAAGTAATTGTCAGTGTGCGCATCGGCGAACATACCTGACGCACTACAGTAAGGTGGAAGCCTCAACAGCGCCCTGAAGGCATTGTTGTATTGAATGCGCAGGGCATTTCTGCTTTTAGGGTATGATTATCCCAAAGGCTGCTGGTGTAAAAAGTTTGGCAGTAGGCCTTAAAAAGAGTTAGCTTCACGGGAACTGAACAGCCATAAAACCTTCTGCATATCATATTCTCCCTTACAGCCAGTGCCCTGCGCTCCCTTTCCATATCCAAGTCGTCTTTTAACTCTTCGGTGACAATATGGCCTAAATATTTAAAGTGGGTAACTCTCTGCAAAAGTGAACCATTCAGTTTTACAGGAGGGACAAAAGTTGGACTTCTATTCCTACCCTAACAAAAAATGTCATGGAGTCCGTCTTTCTACAATGTTGGTAAAAGATAAGTAGATTTCTATCTTTAAAACACCAACCAATACCTGTCTATTCAGTAATCTAAACTAGTATTTATTAGACAACTATCGATTTGCCTACAACACTGTTTGTAGACGGACAGGTGGTTAATATTTCTAGTGCATCTATTATCTACCTAGACTTGAAGCCATCGTTGCATGGTAATAAGCAGGTATTAGATACCGCCAGGTATAGTTAAGGATCTTTTTAGGAGTAAAAAGTTCTAGAAAAGGCTAGGAGTATGTTTACGTTTATGATTTTATCCTTATTTAGTAAGTATTAGTTAAGTAGTTTGCTGCATATTTTTAGATATTTTTAATAAGGGTTGGCAAGGTGTGTGAGGAGTCATGTTTTATGTTTTAGTTTTTATAATAAAATCTATGATGGAAACTTAACAAGATTTAAGTTAAAAAGTTGTTTTCAGGTAAAGTATCTACTTAAAAACTACACAATGTTTACATCTTTGTCCTCAAAATATCAAACCTTAAAGAAATGATCGCCTTCATGAAAACAAATAAAATTCGGAAACATAAATCACGGCTTTTAGTTTGTTAAAAAATGCTGAGCATTTTCTGACTTCATCACTGTTCAAGTGCCTGTGAATTAGTCCAAAAGGTAGACGGTAGACGGGTAGACGTATAGTTTATGAATCTTTTTACCCAACTGGCGGACCCGGAAGGCAGACGTTGTCCTGCCACAGACCTCGCTAGCAAATTTTGACATAGCTTCCCACTTCTATCTGTAACTGCCTCCAACGAGGCTCACACCTACCTACCTATAGTCACGGATAGGCCCACAGCTCTGCTGACCCCAGTAACACGCGGGCGGGGCGGTCCTGAGAGACGCAAGAGCGATGGACTCATCGATCACAAATTGAAGGGCTAGCGCCTCCGTTCGCTTTCACACTCGGATTTGTAACGTGACTTTAGTTAGATGTGTTCGGACTGAGGGACTTGGGTATTCATGTTAGAGTTTTTATAAGGAAAGAAATGGCATTCAGGGCAAAACATACAACAAAAAATAGTGAAAAATAGACGTAGAAATTAATTAGTTAATTGCTTAATTGGTCCTGTACGAGGCCAAAAGTCCAAAAACTCAGCTTTAATATTTGAAAAAGAAAATATATCTATGAGTATAATGGGTGTAAAAAACCTCTTAACGGAGCCAAAAGGCACTTGTTCTCTTCGTATTGCGATCAGTTTTTTGTTCCACATACCTGGGAACCTTCTAGTTACGGAGATATTGGGGGTCAAAGTTCCAACTTTTGACAGGTTTTGAATGTAAGGTTTTTACTTTAAACACCTCCACGACCCCCGTACTATTCAATCCGTTCATCAGCACAATGTTTTGAGTAGAGTACTCATTGAGTTCTACCACAAAACATGATTTTTCACCCCAAAAAAAAGTCGTTTCCCAGCAACATTTTTAACGTAAAATTACTTGGTTTGATGTACATTATGCTTGGTTGACGGCTTCGTGATGAGGTTGTGTACACCCTGTAGATAGGTTGTGGTAACCAATGGTTTACCGACCTTCTTATTGTCTTGTTCTACGTACCTATTCATCATCATAATTATCCATAGTCTGATTTCACCCACTGATGGGTACAGTTCCTCTTTGCTAGTGCCAATCTCAATGATCCAGTGCCAGCCTCATTCAGGTTTTAACCTACACTGTACACTACAATAAATGAAAAGTAATCAAATCAAATCACTTATATAACAGATCATACAATCCAATTTGTTGGTAATATATACACACCTTAAACACTAGTGTTAGTACACATATTTGGAAAAATTCCAAAACCGTTAAACCTGAGTATGAGATCCTAGGTTCAGTTCCTGTGTCTATTCAAAGTGTAATTGGATTTTCCCGCCAAGAATTTCTGTGTAGTTGCCCATAATCTGGCTTTGTCTTCCACTAGCAAAATGTGGTACATCATAATCATCACTTCAGCCGAAAGACGTCCACTGCTGGACATACGCCTCCCCCAAGTCCACATTGACCGGTCCCGTGCGTAAATCTAGTACACTTCTGCGATTATAAACCTGATAGTATAATACACTAAAAGATCTCAGCATCAGCATTTTTTTACGATCCATACCACAAAGTTTTTGTGATTCATCTCAAAGCTTAAACATTTTAATGCCACGCTGATTTAATTATAATAATTAAAAACCGACCAGCTGCCGATCAGATGGCGAGTAACATGGTTCATCTACTGCAAGATGTACAATATGTTTGTGTAATTGTAATACGAGCATCAAAGAGAAACAGTGGCTCGTTCCCCACATGTGCGGCTTGTTATTGTAATAGAAAACTATCAGCATTATACGGTATAGTTTAATACAGAAGTTGCTGGACACATTTATTTATTAAAAGGAGAACCAACAGCTAAAATAAGTGAGTAACAATTGTATAAGCGACACAGAGCCAATTACAGGTTCTCACGAGTAGATACAGAGATAGTAGTAGAAATCTTAAGATCACCAAATAGCAAGCACTCTAATAGTACAAATAAAAGGAACTAAAATAAGCAATACGCACTAAATACACCCAGACACTAGGTTAGGCATTGTTGACAAGGGGAAAAATAAAATAAAAATAAAGCACTACGCGTTTTTAATAGTAGATTTTACAACAAGTGTACAAAACGAACCATTTTTATCCGAGATTTTTAGCAGCCCGAGCCGAAGGCGAGGGCTGATAGTAATGTCGAGGATAAAAATGGTTTTGTGGACGAGTTATAAACTCTGCTTTTCACTTCGATTGCGAGGAAATAAAACAGTAGTAATTGAAGAAATTAATAAACACGCAAAAACAAGAGCTGATTCCCGCCGCTTTCTTTTTTTGAAATCTTACGACATTGATATTAGTCTTATTACTCTTATTAGTCTTTTTTACATACAGTTATGACGAATATGGATACGAGAATCCCGGTTAGTGCTATATACTGCGACATGACGCAAGCTTTTGAATACGTTGACCATGGCATCTTGCTACAGAAATTAGAAGCTTACGGCATAAGGGGAAACATACTGAATCTTATTCAGTCATACCTTATTAATAGAAAACAATACACAGAAATTGAGAGAATTAATGTTAATACAAAAAAAGAGGAAATCTATGTATCAAGCGAACGCACACCCACATACGGTGTTCCTCAAGGCGGCGTACTCGGATCTTTATTATTTATAATTTACATCAATGATCTCCCTAGTGCTATTGACCACCCCATGACTCTCTTCGCCGATGACAGCACTATGACTATAGCATGTAAAAATAAAGACGTATATGAAAGTGACATAAATGAATCTTTGACAGCAATAATATCGTGGTTAAACAGGAACAACCTTAAAATAAATCTAGATAAGACGACTATTATGCATTTTAGGCAACGGACCCTGGCGGAATGTGACCTTAACGCAATATACAAGGACACTGTACTTGATAAAGTCGACACAACAAAATTTTTAGGAATTATTATTGATTCTAAATTGAACTGGAAAGCACACATCGAATACCTAAGTAAACGGCTGAGCTCTTCAGCGTACGCCTTATATAAACTAGCCCCAGAGCTAAACACAGACGCCTTAGTAACAGCGTATCATGGTATAGTAGCATCGTTATTGCGCTACGGTATTATATTTTGGGGCAACTCTACAGACAAAGCAATAGCGTTTAAGGCTCAAAAGAGATGCATTCGTGCGATGTTCAATCTGAAATCGACAGACAGCTGTATGCCATTATTTAAAAAACACAAATTATTAACTCTGCCATGTATATATATTTTTGAAATTGCAGTATTTGTTAGGGTGAATCAATTTATGTTTCCACGTCTAGCAGACACCTTCCCCCGTAACAGACGTGACAATAATCAACTGTGTACGCATACGTCAAAGACGGCATTAATGGGAAAAAGCGTTTTCTGTATGGCTCCTAAAATATATAATAAAATACCACAGTCTTATAAAGCATTGCCGGTAAATATGTTTAAAAAAAAGATTCGAGATTTATTAACGGACAAGTGTTATTATAGTATAAACGATTTTTTAAGTGACACTACATGACATTGTTACTTTTCTTTATCTTTGTGACATTATATGATTATTTTATATTATAATGACTTATAAATTTTTATTGCATTTTGACATTGTTTATTTTCTCTTTTATTGTTACTTAATTTTTGACATTATTTGATTAATTTACTTTACTGACTGAACAATGTTTAAGACTGACTATTATGTATTTGGATTCTAGTAATTTAGTTTTTATTTTGTAATTTATTTTATTTTGTAAATTTTATAAATTTGTACGCCACATTGGTGAAACATGGACGTACAAAATATCAATATTGTGTCATCCTGCGTGCTTAGTTTGCATGTATACGCATGTTTTAACAAATAAAATTATCTTTATCTTTATCTTTATCTTTATCTTTATCTTTATCTTTATCTTTGGGCTGCAGACCTATACAGCCTACTATTTTTTTTTTTTTTTTAATAATAATTTTCTTAAATTAATTAAATAACCTACCGTACTTGAATTTAATTATTATGTCTTTTATGTCTTAAAAACACATAAGGCAAATAAACTAAAAATACATAAAGTATAAAAATCTGCCTAGCCTTTTCCCAACTATGTTGGGGTCGGCTTCCAGTCTAACCGGATGCAGCTGAATACCAGTATTTTACATGGAGCGACTGCCTATCTGACCTCCACAACCCAGTTAGTACCGGGTAATACGATACCCCTTGGTAAGACTGGTTGTCAGACTTTTTGGGCCTCTGACTACCTAACGACTGTCAAAGATCTACAAATAACAGCCGGGACCAACGGCTTAACGTGCTTTCCGAGGCACGGAGGAAACTCGGTATGTAATGGGTGGTCACCCATCCACAGACCAACCTAGGCAAGCACAGCTTAACCTAACGATTGACCCGAGTGGCTGTTATTATTTAGCCACGAGCTCCCCCTACTACTTAAAGTGTATGTGGAAGAGACCACACAATAAGGACTATGCATAAATTTTCTTTTTTTTATTTCAATACGGAATGTTAAAGTACTATAAAAATAATGACAAAAAGCGAAAACAAGACCTAAATCGGCCAAACAACACAAAAGTTATAACCATTTAAACTTTTGTTTCTATCTCTTTTTTAGATAAACGGAATTTAGTATGGATTTCGTACGTCGATGCAGCGAATGACGTCATTCGCTGTATCGGATTTCTCTGTCTTATCAGCAGTTTCAAATGCTTATAACTTAGTATTTTCTACACATATAAAAAAAATAATTTCACTTTGCTATTTCTGATGTTAATACGCTTTGTTTAGAGTGATGAAAAAAAATCATGCATATATACCCTATTGTACTTTTTAGTAAAATAACCTAACTCATTATAAATCTCTTAATGTAAATCATAGCAGATCTCGGGTGACTGAACGAAAATCGATTCCTATTCTAATTACAATTAGTAAATAATGTCAACTGCAGTTGTGTTCCTGTTCAATTAATCTAGAACCAAACTAATGATTAATCTTAATGCATCGCACCTGTTTTTTTACCAAGGGATTAGGCACAGTGGTGTACCTATCATCATCATCAGCTTATTAATGTTCCCACTGCTGGGACACAGGACTCTATGAGAGGGCTGGCTATGATCCACCATGCGGGCCCAGTGCATGCGGATTGGTAGATGTCACACGTCTTCGAATTTTTTGGTTCTAGGACATGCCGGTTTCCTCACAATGTTTTCCTTCACCGTTTTTGAGAGCAGTGGTGATGAAATAAATTACACAAAGTAATGCGCCTGCCTGGGTTCGAACCCACGACTTAATGTTCGTGAGTCGGCGCCGCCACCGCTGGGCCACCGCTGCTCTCCTATACTATAACGAAACCCACACTCTCATTCTGCTAGTTATGTTTAAGCTCCATTTAATGGGGGCGACCCTATTGACTTCCATCGTACACAAATCTAGACTCCGGGATTACTGAAAAAATCCCAATGGCAAAACCCATCAATACTGTCCCCGGTAATCGAACGCAAAAACTCATACCCAGCACTTGTGAAAAAGTACGATTTAAGTTGCTCAAATATATAAAAAAAGGCTGCAAGACCTGTCCCCCAATGTGAACCACCAAACACGATGCCCAGTACACAACCCTCAATAATGATCTCGACATTTCTATTCAAGGGAGGCGATATTAATAAGCTGGTCCTTCTTACCCCCGTACCCCCGGCGCGGCGGCGAGCGGCGTATCGCACAATACTTAACATGTAATGACTATCCAAGTCATTTGTGTGTTTTTTTTTGTGTCATTTGTGTTTTGTGTGTGTTTGTTTGTTTTATGTTGGGTTTTGTTTGTTTGTGTGTTTTAAAAATCACAAATGACTATCCAAGTCATTTGTTATTTTGATTTGTGCCTCTGTCGTCCCACTATCTTGTCCCACATTCCAAAGAATTCCTCGTTCGTCCCACTTGAGTTTTAAAGTCACCACTCGTCCCACATTCCTGGCAAATTCAAAGTACAGTTGACAAAAAATATTGTACTATATCTTCCAATAAATTGAAATAATTGTTTTTTCTAATAACATAAAGATATTAACCCGTATGCTCCCGGCCGTACCTCCAGAGGCACAGTGCATTGTTATTTTAATTGTGTCTGTAATTGCGGGTATTGAAGTGTTAAATACTTCCAGTTCTAGGTATGCATCCGCGATGCATGTTTTTAATTTTAATAATTAAAAGATCTATTGCAATTTAGGAAAATCTTTATTATTTAGTATCACAATCAAATCCAAATCACAGTACTATTAGTTACACCTATAAATATACACATTTGTATTTATCTTATAGAAGTACCACGTTAAGATATATATATGTATTACACATGTAATATTTATCTGAGATACTTCAACATAATTAGAACTACTTATTTAAAAAAACCTTTATTACGTGACTAATATCACAATCAAATCACAATCACAGTATTTTAATTAACCTCCTATTTATGAAAAAGTGGTATTTTAACAATTAAATTTCCAAAAAATCAACATTTGTATATAAGTAACAGTCAAATAATTATAGACCGTATACACATTTGTATTTACCTATATGTACCTTATAGAAGTACCACGTTATGTTATTTATGTTAATGTGGTATTTCAACATAAATTGAAATATTTATATTTAAAAATCTTTATTACGTAACTAATATCACAATCAAATTACAATCACAGTATTTTAATCAACCTACTATTTATGAGAAAGTAGTATTTTAACAATTAAATTTCCAAAAAATCAACATTTGTATATAAGTAACAGTCAAATAATTATAGACCGTATACACATTTGTATTTACCTATATGTACCTTATAGAAGTACCACGTTATGTTATTTATGTTAATGTGGTATTTCAACATAAATTGAAATATTTATATTTAAAAATCTTTATTACGTAACTAATATCACAATCAAATTACAATCACAGTATTTTAATCAACCTACTATTTATGAGAAAGTAGTATTTTAACAATTAAATCTCCAAAAAATCAACATTTTTAAACTTATCATTAATATAGACACATTAATATCATTAATAAACAAAAGGGCTGATTTTTTCCAGGCAATGGCCCAGTGATATAGTGCCATTCAACATTGCCGTTACAGAATCAAATATATATTTGTCATGAGCTATATCATCAGCACGCCGAAAATTTAATTTTATTACGAAAATCGATTCCTATTCTAATTACAATTAGTAAATAATGTCAACTGCAGTTGTGTTCCTGTTCAATTAATCTAGAACCAAACTAACATAATCTTAATGCATCGCACCTGTTTTTTACCAAGGGATTAGGCACAGGTGTACCTATCATCATCATCAGCTTATTAATGTTCCCACTGCTGGGACACAGGACTCTATGAGAGGGCTGGCTATGATCCACCATGCGGGCCCAGTGCGGATTGGTAGATGTCACACGTCTTCGAATTTTTTGGTTCTAGGACATGCCGGTTTCCTCACAATGTTTTCCTTCACCGTTTTTGAGAGCAGTGGTGATGAAATAAATTACACAAAGTAATGCGCCTGTCTGGGTTCGAACCCACGACTTAATGTTCGTGAGTCGGCGCCGCCACCGCTGGGCCACCGCTGCTCTCCTATACTATAACGAAACCCACACTCTCATTCTGCTAGTTATGTTTAAGCTCCATTTAATGGGGGCGACCCTATTGACTTCCATCGTACACAAATCTAGACTCCGGGATTACTGAAAAAATCCCAATGGCAAAACCCATCAATACTGTCCCCGGTAATCGAACGCAAAAACTCATACCCAGCACTTGTGAAAAAGTACGATTTAAGTTGCTCAAATATATAAAAAAAGGCTGCAAGACCTGTCCCCCAATGTGAACCACCAAACACGATGCCCAGTACACAACCCTCAATAATGATCTCGACATTTCTATTCAAGGGAGGCGATATTAATAAGCTGGTCCTTCTTACCCCCGTACCCCCGGCGCGGCGGCGAGCGGCGTATCGCACAATACTTAACATGTAATGCTCGATCCCTTCGAACCAAGATTAAGGCCTATTTTATTTTAAATCGCTTTTTTGAAGAAGGTCTATTACATGTGAAATTGAAAGAATATTGATTTTTTTAAGCTTTCGTGATTATAAATATTGTTTACAGTAAGTAGGGACTCGATGAATAAGCTCTTGGATGGATTGTATGCTTAAAAATAACAAATGACTATCCAAGTCATTTGTGTGTTTTTTTTTTGTGTCATTTGTGTTTTGTGTGTGTTTGTTTGTTTTATGTTGGGTTTTGTTTGTTTGTGTGTTTTAAAAATCACAAATGACTATCCAAGTCATTTGTTATTTTCTTATGTTCTACTTGCGACCGGTCGCTAAATGAACATTCAAAGTGCAATGGTCTTGTGTGGCGTCAAGTCAAATCATTGAGATTTCTGTGCTTTATTCAAGTTAAGTATGTTAAGATCATACACATAAGCCTACCGGAATAAAATTCCTCATTGATGGTGAAAATCGCATCGAAATTCGTTGAGTATTTTAGAAGAAAAACGCAGCAGACAAACAGACACAAGAACCCATTTGAACGAAACCAACAAGATATACAGAACTATTAACACTTAGAGCGCTGTTATGGATTTGCGCGTCACCTAAAACTATCATTGAATATTATCGAATGCCCTCAGTTGACAGAAACAGTGTTATTGTTTCATAACAACACCGTATTGTATGATATACGCTTTACAAACAGCGATAATGGCGGCACAGGCGTAATATAAACACCCTGTATATGCCCATCAATGTTATGGCAAAATATACCATCTCCATAAACGATATTTGGGTACGTAATGTCATAATAACCTTGAATGACAATATTTGGATATTGCTATAAGTTTAGAAATAGGCCTTTTCTTAGCCAAACAAGCATGTTTGCTTAGTGCCAATATCATAGTATCAATGCGAAATTCGTCGTTGAAGCTCTAACGACACGTAAGTCATTTTAAGCGGTTTTGATACTTTGATGCTGTTTGCTAGAGAATCGGAAGACGTGTTATTTCAGCCAATCACAGAAACAAGAAACGTCTCTATCTATAATTTGAAGTGAACACAAATTATTAAATGGTATTTTATCATTACATCATCATCATCATCAGCCTATTTAATGTTCCCACTGCTGGGACACAGGCCTCCTCTCTATGAGAGGGAATGGGCTATAATCCACCACGCGGGCCCGGTGCGGGTTGGTAGATGTCACATGTCTTCGAATTTTTGGTTCTAGGACATGCCGGTTTCCACACGATGTTTTCCTTCACCGTTTTGAGAGCAGCGGTGATGAAATAAATTACACAAAGTAATGCGCCTGCCTGGGTTCGAACCCACGACTTACTGTTCGTAAGTCGGGGCCGCCACCACTGGGCCGCCGCTGCTCTCCACCATTACA
Organism: Xestia xanthographa; assembly: GCA_905147715.2. Lineage (NCBI taxonomy): Eukaryota > Metazoa > Arthropoda > Insecta > Lepidoptera > Noctuidae > Xestia > Xestia xanthographa. The sequence continues at coordinate 2,179,166 of LR990650.1, forward strand.
TAGTACAATTTTATTATACTGTGTTTTTAATCTCCTGTAAAGTTGCAATTTTCGACTAACGTGGTGTTAGAACTTTAAAGACGATTTGCACATACATATGTAAATATTTTTATCTATGTGTTGGTTCAGACAAAAAGTTCTTACCGATTAAATTAGGCAAAAACTTCTATAAACATATTACAATAACATCGTAACATCCAATTCAGATGTTACGGGATAAAAAACTACTGCATAGATTCTCATTGCACGTATAAATATAGTCTTAGGATCATAACTTGCACCAAAACATTGATTTTGATTGTCGCTACACCTTTCATCAAAGGTAATTTAAAAATACATCTTCAACCCTTTCGAATTCAAAATTCCAAAACACCTACAATTTTCAACTCTTTACAACAGCGAACAACCTAATTCAAAGCATGATTAATTTTTCGGGGTGTATCTTAAAAATTTAGGGGTAGTTAAATCATAACTCAGATTTAATTGCCCCATATTTCACGGGGCACAATAGTGGGCCTGACGGCAAATGACTGTAGGCTTGAAGCCCCAGGCCCTGCCACACAATACTGTCTCAGAAACAATTAGAAGATTTAGGTAGATGATTTTACAACGGAATTTATGAATGTATTGAATTCGGTTTACGTGGAGTTTTGTTTTGAACTTGTTTTGCGTTGATGGGGTTATTGAAATTTGAATTTTCAGCAGAATTTTTGGCTCGAAGTAAGATTTTGTCCGTAAAATATACGTACAAGTTTTATAAAGTTAGGTTCCTTTACATTCTATCAACCACTGAATGAATGATAGCGGGCAGTTTATTCAAGCCATAGACATAGGTAATATCTAGTGCATGCGGAACCGGGTTTCGGTCCCATAGTAAAACCAGTTTTTCCCGGTTTTAGGTTTTATGGGACCGAAATCGGATGTTGCATACCCAAGCTTCCAACTTAACAAAAATACAAACCAGTAACTAACTACACTTACCTCGGATATTTTGCCAAAACCCGAAATAACTGAAACGACCTATTATTGTGTGAGATATTTAAGGTCAAATCTTGAAAGACGAAAATGTAAGGATCGAAGGTCGTAGGGAATCAGTGCCGATCTATCACTATCAAATAGGCGGGCACTGTGAGAGGCTTGGACCTTTACAAATAACGTGCTTATTCATGTAAGCACCTAGATACTAGAAAAAGTAAAAGGAAAGGTTCTTGAGACCTAACGTATTACCTTTTGAGGTCACAAAGACCTCAGCCGTGCTCAAGATTAGGTTTTGTTTGAGACCCTGCAGATTTGAATAAAAACATTGTTAAGAAGACTTGGAACTTAAATTGGGTTTCTGTTGGTCGAATTGGAAGTTATGTGGTAATTTGTTTTAAAAGCGGATAATTTACCAAATAAGATTTTTAATATCAAATGCACAGGGCTTTTAAATAAATAAGGGTAATATTCTGTCAAAACGAGTAACCGCAAATGACAAACTGCTACCAAATCTAAAATCAAAACCTAATTACGCGAAAAATCAATTAAGCCAACAGGAAATTATCTAATCTCTCTAATGTTGATCATTTTGCGGTGTAGTACGAACATTAATTATTAATTTAACGTGTTTAAACGGTTTTATACACAGTTCGACATCAAAACAAACAGAGATGTACGGATAGCGGATTAATCGATACGACCCGGTATTATTGGTAGCGGAAAAGCGGAAATCAGTGATTGCCGACCCGTGGCAATATCCGCTTAGTACAGCTTTTATCCGCCGCGCCTCTGTAGGCTTTGGGCCTACAACTGGGTGTTCTACCCTACTATTTTATTGATAGATATTGCTCAATAATTAGGATGGAGCTTTGCTGCCGGCTTTATTTGTGCTCGTGTTTGAAATGGCGCTGATATGAAAACATATTGCAGTTTAGTGCTTTATGTGCGATTTGCTGAACGCTTTATTAATTCATTGCGATTGGTAGTTAATTATTTATTCAGTTATAGATATATTTGCTGCTCTTACAGTTTGCACCAAAGCGTGCAACAACATAACATTAACTAAATAACTTGATGCAGTAATTAAGCATAGCTTTACTGCTAATCATAATTATGCCAGTTGTGGAAATTAAACGATGGATGGAGTGCGTGAAAGATGATATGGGTAAAAAGGTAGTGACTTATGTGATGACGTTTAATAGAGAAATATGGAAGAAGAAGACATGCCGCGCCGTGCCTACTACTACTACTACGACGACTACTACTACTACTACTACAGCCCATAACGTCCACTGCTGGACATAAGCCTCTCCCATGATGGGAGGAATTTGCCGTAATCTCCACGCTTGGCAGGCGGATTGGAGATCGCAGTGATGAAAGACTAACAGAATACGCTACTGCCCACTCTCTGGTCTACGGATGCGCAAGGTGTTCGGCCTCAGACATTAGTCGCCTTATACGATACCCGTGAGTGTAATGGGTTGGTTCTATTCAACTCTGCCGGATACCACACGGCTAGCGCACGCGCCGTGCCTAGCTTAAATAAATTAGGATAACAGTGATAAAGAGTTATAGAAATCTATCCGACCCAGTTTTTCTCAAATAATAGTTTCTTTTTTTTTACATGAAGACCTTTGTCTGAGGAATGAAACTCTCTGCCTGCGGCTGTGTTCCCACCCACATTTAACCCACCTGCCTTCAAAGCAAGAGTGAACAGGCATCTTCTGGGCACGCTCGCTCCATCATAGATCTCATCCATCGCTTTCCATCAGGCGTGATCGAGGTCAAGAGCAGGCCCATATTGTAATTTAAAAAAAATGCAAGAGAAAGGAGTGACGAAGAATGGAAAAGACAACGTGGTGCGCCGGTCAAAGTAGAATGGGAAAGGAGCAGGAAGAACAGGGCCGTCTTTTCCTGATTTTGATTTTGTGCAGGGTGTGCGTTGCACACGGGCGCAGTGGTCCTAGGGGGCGCAGCGGTCCTAGGGGGCGTCAAGTGCCGCGCTACGGAGCCCCACTCGGCACGCGCGTTGGCCGGCCGTGGCAGTTTCAAGGACCAACGGAAAAAAAGCTCCGCATTGCATACATTATGTATAGCATCTGGAGCTCTTCTTATATTTGTCGAATTACACCAAATCAAGCCGCACCACGACCGCGCGAGCGCCTTTTACAAAATTAACTTTTTTTCAACATGAAATAAGCCTTATTACTCATTTTTAAAGATTGTATTTAGTGTAGTAGTGTTATTTAGCCACGAGAATTTCTTCTTCATCTCCAAACAATAGAGATCATTATACATTGGGAAAATTGGACAGTTTGCGGTAACTTGATGTGCTGTTACTTGTACTTTGTACCCATTCCATTTTGACCGCGCACCTACTAGGGGGCGCTTGGGTAATGTTTGCACACGGGCGCTATATGGGCTAGAGACGCCTCTGAGGAAGACGATTATGATGTTTTCTTTTGAAGACTAATGCCGATTCCTACTCGGCTTTACCCCAGTTCTTATAATAGTCCGGTTCTATCAAAACTGTAGCGGTTACCAATCACCATAAATTAACACAATGTCGAACAGGTTACTATTTATTATTCGACGATAACTAAGCAATAATATGTATTTAACGTTGGGGCCTTAAGCAACAGTTATCACTTGAGTTATTAAGTTCAGAGATCAACTGCAGTAGTCGATACAGACTCGTTTCTAAATTTCCAGTTTGACACAGAGGACCGAAGCGAGAGAAGTGAACGGAGTGACAAGGTACAGATACAAGGAAGCGATGCCCTATCTACTGTCTTGTTCTTTCTCTTAATCCAAGATGGTATTTAAATGATGTTATTGTATTCATTAATAGTAGACCGATTCTTAAAATACACACCTTGAACTCATGATAGCCTAGTACTTTTTGGCGTACATAAACCGATTCTTCTTAGTTTTAAGAATGCGGATTTTAAAGCACTACACTCAACAACAACAATAAGTATGCGACTGTCCCAATAAACTTATAATTGTTTATGAATTAATTAATTTTTTGGACCGTTCAGATGCAGACAATTTTTGTCGCACGGCGGGTCGGGGGGCTTTCGGGACCAGGACCGCGGTCCCGGATTCCCCTTAAATATTTTTGAGTGGTATTTTGGGACCACAAGAAAACAAAAGTTAGAGTACAGTAAGCTGAAATAATATTGTGATCAACAATTACATGAATTTATTTAAAAGACAAAAAACACAAGGTTTTTAGGACAAAGGTTTTTTTATTTGAAAAACAAAAAAAAAAATCTCTACTTGTATCAAAATGTACTATTTTTCATCAACTCGTCCCACAAGCCCAGGGCCCATTTGGGACGAGTTCATGAAAATCAAAATAAATAAGCCCACGGTTCATTCCTTTTGGGAAGTTCAAACTAAATACCCGTTTTCTTAATCGCTTTTCAAAATCACTCTCCCTAAATCCTCCATTGACTCACTACTCCACCCAACCTTAAAGCATAAATAGTAACGAAAGGGTCTCGCTATCGACACAGAGGTACAGACAGACGTGTAGCTATTGAGTTATTTATTATAAGCGAGCTAGATCGACTAGATAGTAGCCACCTGCCGTAGGCTGAAGTTACGCCTTGTTAAGGCGCAATTACACATGGTGGCGAATAGTCATTACGTTTAAAACAAACTGAGGGAAATTGCCAAGACTTAAAAAATAAACAGTTTAAAGCTTTCACGGTTTATAACTAAATTTAAAATGTTACATTATGGGATATCTACTATGATTCTTATTAAAAAAAAAAACAATAATCAAAAAATTAAAAAATAAATACGGAAGATATCCGTGACATTTTTAGTTTTCATTAAAAAAAAATATAAATAATATTTCTCGCGATAAGTTGTTTATCGATTTATTAACGCATTGCAGATTGTTAACTATAGAGAAGCTATTAAAATAAAAATGCGTTGGTATTTAATAAGGCGGTTGTTCATTTTAAGAGTACCTAGCTGATTTAAGTATTTACAGTTACGCCTGTAATTTTAAAAGGGTTAGGGCCAGAGGAGCCACCTATAGTGCACCAAAATTTTGCTTTTTATGTTTGGGTCCTATGTAACAGAGGGGGCCTATTGCCATCAACCGGGCACAAATCTAAACTCTAACTACTGTTACTGGGAGCTACTAATTTGTAGAGTTTTGAGCAATAAAAAAATGAATATACACATAAAAAAAAGTTTGCGAGCACTTTGAAAAAAAATTTTTTTTTTTTGTTACGATATATTATGATTTCTTCTTATTTTTAGATTATTTATTTAAAAATATATATTTTTTAAATTTCAAACAGAGTATTTCTTTTAAAAGAAATCACACAACAAAGAATTTTTATCGATAAAGTTCAACTTAAAAAATTATATCAGCTTATGCTAGAACACAAACTTTTTTTGGTGTGTGTATATAGGTAAGTATTATCATTCCAAATAGTTAATATTACATCATTTCCATCTTCAAAGTACTCGTAACATCAAGGACGAACCGTGCCATATGTCATTTGAAACAGAACACCCAATGACAAGGCCAGATTATACCGAGATTGGACACCATTACATCATGAGAAAAAAAAAAAAAATAACAAAAACATTTTATTTTAGATCAGTTAAAGCTAACATGTTACCTTTACTTGGAAAGAGACTGGACCCCACGCGACAACCCATCCTAGTATCCAGGGAATTTGTAAAAATCTAGTCCTTAAGGATATATTTTTTTTTTTTGTTACTAGCTTTTTGTTGGCCTGGATCGAAGAATTTGGAAGTCATGGGGAGAGGCCTTTGCCCAGCAGTGGGATGACACAGGCTAACAGTAACAGTAACTAGCTTTTTAATATTGTACCTTGTTATGTGAACTGAATTTTTTTTTTGTCTCAGGGCAGCAGCGTTCTCTCTCAAAAGCACAGCTTTTGTAACAACCGCACTGCGATCGCCAACCCGCCTGCCAAGCGTGGCGATTATGGCAAAACCCCCCCATTCTTGGGGGAGGCCTATGTGGCTCGTGTGGTCTTTCGGCTGAAATGATGATGAAATGATTTTTATTTTATTTAACATAAACATAATATCACGCCTGTAGTCCCTGAAGGGTTAGGCAGAGGTGTATTTAAATAGTAAAACTATAATACATTTCGCCAGTTGTGAACCTATTCCCATCAACCGGGTATAAATCCTGACTCCACGAATGCTACTGACTGTGAATCGAACTCAGGACATGCTTAGCAGTCGCGTTTGTAACCATTAGACCAGGGTTACTCAAAGTGGGGTTCGCGAACCACTAGGGGTTCGCCATGCGACGGTAGGGGGTTCGCGACAAAATTTACGTAATGGTGGCTGGGTGGCTAGCAGGCGCTGTCCAATATTATCCTAAAAATTGACTCAATTTGTGACAAGAAACAAGCCAATCGATCGCATTAATATTAAAAAAAAAGATGGTGATGATGTTGATGTAAAAGTCGTTATTGAATAAATGAATTGAATTGAATAAGATATTTTTTTTTGGCCTGTATTTGTTACCTTTTTAGGGTTCCGTACCCAAAGGGTAAAAACGGAACCCTATTACTAAGACTTCGCTGTCTGTCCGTCTGTCCGTCTGTCCGTCTGTCCGTCTGTCTGTCACCAGGCTGTATCTCATGAACCGTGACAGCTAGACAGTTGAAATTTTCACAGATGATGTATTTCTATTGCCGCTATAACAACAAATACTAAAAACAGAATAAAAATAATATTTAAGGGGGGCTCCTATACAACAAACGTGATTTTTTTGCCCTTTTTTTGATAATAATGGTACGGAACACTTCGTGCGCGAGTCCGACTCGCACTTGGCCGGTTTTTATTCAATTAATAAACTTAATTTTAGTCTTTATACAATGTTATTCTTTTCTTTTTAGGGGGGGGGGGGGGGGGGTTCGCTGTCATCTGGAAACTTGAAGGGGGGCCAGAAGTTTGAGTATCCCTGAATTAGACCAACAAGACATAAAAACATTCATACTCAAATATGAAGGAACCTTTATATCCATTGAAACAACTTTACAGGCTGCAGTATCAACTCTATACCTACGCACTAAGGTATACATTTGCTTGATTATTCATAATTGAATACATAGGTGAGTTATTAAACAATTTCTCTTTAAACTAGTAAACATGATGTTGAGTACACGAATTCATTACGGCTCTTACATTTCAATTTGAATAACATATGTGCGTTTAATATTCAAATGTAACGGATAGTTTGTTTCTATAGATAAGGTTTTTACACATAATATATTATCTTTATGTAAGTCTATTTTACTAAAGATAAGGAAAAAGAGGCCTGCATTAATTTAATTAGAAAAGTTTTTATCTTTATCACAATACATGTTAAGATGTAAAAATAAGTGCAAATTACATTTAAAAAGAAAATTAAAACATTTTTATATTTACAATATGGGTGACTATGAATAAGGACATCTCTGGTAATAAATAGCAGGCCAAGTTCAGTTTACAACAAAACGTTTAAAATAAAACCTTTTAAAATATTTTAGTTGTTTATCTTAAACAAATATTTGCTATGCATTTATTTTACATTGTTTACACACATTTGTTACATTTCATGGTAGGCTTATCCCTAATAGAATGGAATTTAAGATACCAAACTGTCTAAATGTGTGTGTACTTTACATATCTGCGTACCCCCGCAGAGCATAAAGGCGTGATGTTATGTTATGGTGTTGTGTAAAAAATAAACATCCAAGCGATTGCAGCAATCACGGCAGCTTTGCTGTTTATTATTGATGAGTTCCATTGATAACTCCGAAGATCAGCATTAGATCTTCACAAAACTTAAACGGGACCTCCGCGAAATAATATTCTTCCAAATAAAAAAAGAATTATCAGAATTGGTTTACAGTTGGCGAAGGTATCGCTGAAAATAAACACAAAAATACAGACGAATTTATAACTTCCTCCTTTTGTAAGTCGGTAAAAAATATAAGAGATGTTTATGTGTATTTCTGTTACTTTATTGTTAATCAGAAAATCCTCTCTCTCAATCAACAGATTTCTAAAGAAACAGTATCCTTATTCTCACAACAAGTGACTTATCGCGTCACACCTCAGCTTCCCCCAAGTTCCCCTTCAGGGGCCATTGCCCCCATCCCCATTCGATACAATGCCTTCGAACAGGGGACATTAGTGGGCCACTGTGTGGACGTGACCGGCCCATTGCCATGCCAACGTGTCCGAAGAAGCCTACCCTGTCCTTTAAAACGTCCAAAATAGATTTTTTTATAAATAAGCCTTATTTAGCAAATATAAGAGCAACAGGGGAAGTGGGTAAGTGAAAGACGTATTTCAGGTGTAATTTAGACATTTTGTGTTCGTGATTTCTGATCATAAGTTAAGTTTTTGAATAATATTGATATTGGTTTGGCTTAGAACGCCTGTTCGCATTTCTAGCCTACTATGTTTTTTTTATAAAAACATCAAAGAAAAAGATTGAGGCAGAATTCTGCAAAAATAATAAGGCGCTACAGCACTGATTTTGTCATGAAAACTGTACCTTTATTTTGATGTTTGAGCGATTTTGTTTTAGAAGCTTTTTCACGAAATAAGCGAACTGATTTTGAAGACTGAATTATGTATACGTTGGCACTCGATTATTTGTCTGGACTAGACTATCTTATGAACCAATAAAGGGAAAAACTTTGTATCAATAGTTTTCTTTCTCCAACACTTTCAATTAGGCTGATCACCTGTCACCGTTATCATGTAACAGTTATTTAACTTTTAACCCAACTTTATCTATATTTATGAACCGGATAACAGCTCTTAGCAATGACATTTACAGTCGCAGTTCTATAATCTGGCATACAATAACAATCAAAAAGTCGTAAACTTTACTAAGTTCCCGTGATTGATATTCCCACTTAATTCCAAAATTAACATAGAAATGATGAAGCCCTATTATCGCTATCATCTAACGTAGCTAACCAAACTACTACAGTCACCGTTAAACCATGGTTAAACTAACTATCGCGTAACCTCGTTACAGTAAACAGTAAAAAAAATAACCTAATCTGGTTAACTCTGACAAAACAGCTAAGGGCTTTGACCCTAAGCGAAGAGATGTGGGGTAAGCGGGACAGTTGTCGGCCGTGATTTGTTTTTAATTAAGTTTCGCTTTGAAGTTAGTTTGGGTTCCATTTGTGATTAAATATGGTGAGTGATTTATGATTGCGTTCACAGATTAGATTTGTGCGTACGAGTATGCGAGATAGGGTTAGATAATGAAGGGTTATGAGTCATATAGCTGGCAAGTAATTTGTAATTATGAGATGATTTTGCAAGAAACATTATTTCAAATGTATTTTTTGTATTTAATCATTCTTCTAGCAGTATCGTTGTTTGACGATGATAATATCTTAAAAGCACACAATTCACCTCTATTCTTTCGGTAAAATACAAAATAAAAGCGACATACTTTACTCTGTATTTGAATAACAAGCGTACTCATTCCTTCACTTATCTTGAATTACCATAAAAAACTAGTATCTCATAATAGGTGTCGTCACCCTCCGAACATATTCGACCTATTTTCGGTAAGCCACATGTCTCAGATTACTGAACGAGTATAAAAGAAAAAAAAATGAGATTGTTAGTAATAGCGACACGTAACTACTACTAACATATTGTTAGTAGTTAATTTGTTTGTCTGTATGTAAACACGTAAACAGAGTATCGTGTTTATGGGGAAGGTTCGTGTTAGCGCGAAAGTAAATATGCTAGGGACGGTAGTTGGTACTCCCACCCTATAAGCTTTTATGTCTTTTTACACGAGATTTTCTTCGATACAGTAGACGGTTAATTTTTAAGTTTTTCAAGTTTTGTTAATGAAGCCTGTTAAAAACTAGCTTTAGAACCGATACTGATCTTTTAACTTTGTTAAGAATAGTGATTGTGATTTTAAGATTTTTTCTGGTTCTTTTATATGGATGACATTTTCCTGGTTAAAGTTCCTACGGCTATAAAAATGAACTTCGCTCAAGAACGGATCCCCGAGAAGGAAGCTCGTGGCTTGAAAATATAAACTTTTAGATCGTAACATTTTCTTAAAAAATCGACGTTGTATGAAAGTTTCAAAACATAATTTTCTTAAACAACTTGATGACAGGTTTGTTGTGGACATCTTTATAATTAAGTCTCATCTTTATAAGTAATAATTTCAAGACACTTTTAAAAGTTGCAAACGAATAAAAATAACATGACACAAACCATGGAAATATTACAACCACACCCATTTTTGCCGCCAAACAGTATTGCTTTAAAGAGTTAAGGATTAGGGTTTCTAGGCATATTTACCGAAGCTTGAACTGGATCGCTATGGTCAAAAATGTATTGGCAACGTCCTTGGTGTTGCAGTCTCTATAGGTAGAAGGATCTCTCAGCTAATAACTAAGCCTTCATCATCAGTCTACAGTAATCCACTGCTGGACATTGGCCTCCTCAATTCTCGGTAACTCTCATCCAGTTGCCATCAGCCACCACAACGAGCCTGATGGCGTCCCACCTTACACAACACCACAAGAACACGTCTACCCCGACGGTCATCGGTATTAACTTATAATTCGTTTAGTAAGACGTAATCAAGTTGTAATTTCATGTGTTTTAGACCGAAATCTATCTATTTTTCTTATTTATTTTAATTGTACTCTATCGCAATGCTATCCTATTGGACCCAAAGGTTGACTGGTAGAGAATGCCTTGTGACATTAAGCTCGCCTATGTACCACTCTTGTTCATGAAGTTTAAATAAATAAATCAATAAACTTTACTTAACACTTCCTTTGGTTGAGCGCAATTCTCATCATTGTCGCACAATGTCAAACTACGACTTCGAGATACTTATAGGAACATGTCAAGTCATAGTAGCAATTTACGTTAATAGGTTTCGGTTAATAGAGGTCTCATACGATACTAGTGGTAGGTTGTTACCTATCTACCTGAGAGGTATAGAAATCAGAGGCAGGTAACGAGTGACCGTTCAAGTTATCAAGTAAATGACTCAATATTACGGAAAGTGTTGAGTTGTACGGTCAGCAAAACGGTTCCCGGTTTAACTTAGTTGGTTTTTTTTTTTATATCTGATTTTTTACACTTAAAAAATATATTTATGTAAATTATTGTTTTTTTTTTTGTTTTGTTTTTGTGTTTTGTTTTGTTTATTATGTTTTGTCCTGTGCGGGCTAATAAATGCTTTTTCTTTCTTTCTTTCCCTTTAAAGTACTTACGGGATAATATCCGTGATATCCGGATATTATCCCGTAAGTACTTTAAGTGTAGTGAAAAACCGTGAAAGTCTAAAACAGTGCATTACATTTTTTCATGATTTCAGCCGAAAGACGTCCACTGCTGGACATGGGCTTCTCCCAAAGGGGGTTTTTTGCCATAATCGCCACGCTTGGCAGGCGGGTTGGCGATCTTATTTTTTTAGGAACCATAATTTTAGCTGGGCTTTATACCCATTTTAAATAAAATATAAAGGCCTTATTAAATTAAAGCTGCTGTTGAAAATACTACCTTTAGAGTTTTAATAGATGCACGAATAATTATCAACGTAATAGGGCTGTGGAAAATTCAAAGATTGTATTCACAGGAAGTAAAGACAATATTATTCACTGTGGAAGGGGTTATTGTAAGGAATACTTTTATCACAGATTCAGTAGGTACATGATTTTGGTTATTTTGTATCTTCCGTACCGTACACAATGTGCTTGAAGTAATTCTAAAATACTTATAAGGAAACAGAAAGCCGTTTTTTCTATCGTTCTCGACTTCTACGTAAGTAGGGTCATTAATAAGTTGATAAATGTGGTATAATTCCGCGGGTCTCGCTTGTCCCAGTCATCGCGCGCTATCGCACACCTCATCTTAACTGATTTTTAGCTTTGTCGACTTGAGGCCACGGAAATAACGGTTTGGCAGGAGCAATCTTTCGTGACGTGATCAACCGTTCGCGCTGATGGGACACTGGCCATGTATAAAAGGTAAGCCTATTATGCGTTGAGCAGATCATGGATTTAAACACTTTAATCGAAAAAACCCTTTCGAAAAATCCAAAGTGTTCGAATTTTAGGCTCTGGTACCAGCCGATGTCAGTTCATGATACTGATTAAAATTTGAACATAAAAAGGTCAAAAGACTTATAAATATACAGGCAATATAACACGATTCCACGAAATTGCGCTTTCATTGAATTGAAAAGAGTATCGATATGGCCAAAGGTTACTTCATCCAAATTGAAAGACGACATAATTGCCTAGGTATATAAATCTGCAAATAGAGACTTACTATTACTACGTACTCCCCAAAAGTTTTATTCTTTTACCTATTTTAAAACAAATAAGTACCTACCACAGCAATTTTATTTCATGAAAGTTTGTGAAATTCAGAGTACTGACTGTAAAGATCTCACATAATTCGGTTACTAGTGGTCCATGCTCATCATGTATCATCAGATTTACAATGTTAGCAGCATGACTTTCAATCAATTAATTGTTTTAATGAAGCCACTACAATGTAAGAAACGCCTGGCAATTAAATATAGCAATTCGCGTCAATCAGCAAATATGCAGTTTTTGTAATAAATTAACTAGGTGACATATAATTTGTCCACGTCTGTTACACATACCTATCTACATTCAAACCAGAATTTTAATCAGTATTTACAAGAAAAAAAAAATACCTACAAATCGCTATCTTCTTGGCCACACCGCTAAAGCCACAGGATTAATGACATCGCCTTCAAGCGTTCATTAATAATTTACGTTTTTATGCACATTGCGTGACGACTGGGACGTTTACCTTACTTTTAATTACACTAGCTGCTGCACGCGGCTCCGCTTGTGTTTTGCTTTAGATTGCTATTGTGTTCTGTGCAATATACTGGTATTATACCTACGTATTAGTAAGTAATGGAAGGCGTATTAGTATGCAACTCTTGTTTCCGATAAGCTATTTAATTTATTAGAGTAGTTAAATATCCAATGTAAAGCGAATTTGATGGACAAAATGTTTTATACCCATTGCTTTATAATCCGTGCAGCATTTACAAAAAATTAACTACAGGAGTTACAGTTTTATAACTACAGGAGTTACATTTCTGTAAATGCTGGGTTTCAATACACGATATTGTTTTTGAGTTCTTTCATACACCCTACTGACAATAATCTAGCAATTACCTGAAACAGATCATTTGTTATAATAAATTACAATTTAATATGAAAAGTCAGTTAGTGTGAAAGTTGTGAAAGTAGGCTGTGGTGTATCGCAATTAAACTGGAAAAGTTTCATCGCATACAGATTCGCAGTATTAAAATCGAATACAGCTACTGTGGAATCTGCGATAAATCTACGTTATTACTAAAACAAACTGACAAAACTGTTGTTACAATAAATATTTCGAAAGCATAATTTATTTATGTTGACAAATTCATATTCAGCTAGATTGTGTAAATATAAATAATAATAAATGAATATAAGTGAAACACGCGAAACGAACCTAAATAACATAATCAAAACGGACTTGACAGTTTTAAATAATTACAGTGACATAATTAGGCCGGGAAACTTGTTGTATATGTTTTTATTTATTTACTTTTTTTGGGTATTTTTCGGCAGACCCTACCAGGCATTTTTCAGTGACACTGTTCAAGGTCTTACCAAGGAGTATCGCATTGCCCAGAAACTGGGGAGGTTAGACAGGCAGTCACTCCATGTAAAATACTGGTATTATATTAATACAGCCACGTAACCGGCATGTCCTAGAATCAAAAATTCGAAGACATGTGACATCTACCAATCCGCATTGGGCCCGCGTGGTGGATTATAGCCCATTCCCTCTCATAGAAAGGAGGCCTGTGTTCCAGCAGTGGGAACATTAATAGGCTGATGATGATGATTATTACAGCTGCAATAGGTTATACTCGATACCTTCCTCAGCACAGTTGGAAAAATGCTGGACAGTTGACAACTATGTCTCAGATTAAAGTCTTATCAGGAGTCATCGTGCCATTCAGTAACTGGGTTGTAGAGGTCAAACATGCAGTCACTCCATTTAAAATCTGGTACTCAGCTGCATTCGAACAAACTGGAAACCGACTGCGACCCCAAGACAGTTGGAAAAAGGTAAGGCGGATGATGACTATGTGCCGAATTAGAAGATTACCGATTGATTGGTTGAAGTTGGAGAATCCTATTAAGAAACCAACTCAATTGTCGCTTTAGAGCTTTCAGGGTGATTAAAACTCTGTGCTCTTTGCCAAAAGAAGGTAACTAAATACCATTAAACTGCCACTTACTACTACTAATTGCATCGTAAAACTAAAAATAGTACTAATTTGCTCTTAGTTATAAAACTAACTACTAACAAATTTATTTTTAACTCCCAAACTTAAGCAACACAATACAAAACGAAACTTAACTAGAATTACACGAAAAGTTTCCACCGAAAAGTAGGCAGTAAACTGTTACATAACTTTTTATTACTTGAACATTTTAAAGTGTTTGCTAAACCATTTTGTTAAATTAGAACCACACACCGCCTCATTAAAAATAAAATCTAATTACTAACATACGAATATTACTATCATAATAACTGTACTAAATGTATTGTTGAAACTTATCATAATTTTTAATTGTTATATTTTTCCTGAATGGGCTAAGCAGGAAGCAAGGCCCGCCGGTATGGTATGGCTTTGTACACCATGGTTTATGGTGGTAGATACCATCGGGAGGCGTTAAGAAGTCGTGTTTTTATTAATTATGATGTTCGTGGTTTTAATTTATTGATGGTGAGGTTTATACATCATGGTGGAGCGAGTTTGTATGAGAACTGGTGCTGCAACTTAATCTTGGAAAGAATTTAACAAATTATGAAGATAACCGAGATAACATTAACGTTAAAAATATTCAATTAAGTACTTACTTAGCATTTTTGCGAGATTAATACATAGACTGTTGGTTCATCTTTAATTGCACAAAATTATTGTATTTTGTGTGCGATATCACAGTTCAAACAAGTGTTGCTACTGGTCCATTACAGGTACAAACTATAATACTTTAGAATAAAACTTCGGGGGAGTCTAAGGAGGAGTGAGGACCAGCCCAAATTATGGCCCATGGTTGAGTATTTCAGCAAGACGGCATCCGTACGAGAAATACTTATGTCCTATGCAGGTATTACAATTCTAAGAGACTTCAAGACAACAACTTCCAAAGCACTATACCCATACTTTACTTACAACAACAAGAGCCAAGAAGTTTGCAGCACTAGTGCATAGAAACACAAAATCGATGAGAATTCACAATGAGTGTACAGTTTTATACTTAGCAATGATAGGATCGCGTGCGCTATGAAATATGTAAGTGCTGAGTGTGTCGCGGTGGGAGACGATGTAGGAATGTGGATGGATGTGGTAGGCTACTGAAACAAAAACAAAACTAATTGGATAATTATACACGCTTATTTTTAGGTATTTCTGGAGCCGAAAGCCATAAACTCGATCATCGAATTCAGAACGATTAGGACTGTTTTTTTTAAGTAACTAAAAATACTTAATCAAATTTATTTTAAACTTAATGTTTCGGGATTTTTTTATTGTAGTTTAAAAAAAATGACAACTTTTTTTTATATCTTTTGTAAAAAAAAAACAGGTCTAATTGTTCCAAGTTTGATGATCGAGTCCAGGCTTCCGGTTTCAGAACGACCTAAAATAAACGATGTATATTATGGACGTATAAAGTACGTCGTTACAGGTAGTCAGTGGCCCGAAAGTTTGACAATTAGTCTTACCAAGGGGTATCGTATTACCCGGTAGTAACTGGGTTGTGGAGGTCAGATAGGTAGTGGCTCCACGTAAAATACTAGTATTCAGTATTCGGTTAGATTGGAAGCCGATCCCAACATAGTTGGGAAAAGGCTAGGCAGATGATGACAGGGCGTGAAGAACAGGTTGTCAAGCTCTTCATCCCTCCTAGAAAAGGGAGGATCCTTTAACCAGACGGGTGTTGTCTGGGGGGCTAATGCCTGACAGTTGATGTCGGGTTTTTTCTATTACGGTCTTAAATCGCGGATAACTTTAAAACCGCGATTCAGAATGTTTGATGTTGGTTCTTCACTTGTATCATAGATGGCGCTGTATTACTTTTCTGTACTAATTTGCTGTAGTATTTTTTATAGTAAGTACCGCTATAAAAGAAAGAAATAAAGAGCATTTATTAGTCCGCACAGGGCAATACACAAAAAATTAAAAAATGGCGAAATTTTTGGGGTGGGTTTTTTTTTTTGTTTGCGTTTTTTTTTTGTGTTGTTTACTGACGAACATAACAGAACATTACGCCTGTAATTTCCGAAGGATTGTGCAGAGGTGTACCAAATAGTACAGCCACATTTCGCCAGTTAGGTGAAGGTCTCATGTAAATAGGATGAGAACTTATTGCTATCAATCGGGAACAGATCCAGCCTCCGTGATTGCTACTTAAAAATTCGGGATGTAAAACCCAATAACACTTTACTTTTAAGTATCTGAACTTTTTAGTCACTTCTTCGAACATTCTTGAATAAAGTGCTATTAGTCACCATGCATCAAACTTTCAACTGGTTATGGTTTACTAAGCTTGTGTCCTGAAAAAATCTAATTAGTCCGTCAGTTAGATTTTCAAAAAATATTTGATACGTATTTTTTATTTTGTTACGTAGACCAAAATTGACGAAGATACGACGCTTTTAAAATTCTCAATACGTCACGCCTTGCTATAATTTTTAGTGTGTTATGACGTCACGAGCCCCCACTCCCGAGTTTCAATGCGTTCTAAATTTGTCAATATTCATTGATTTACAAAAACAAAAAATACGTGTCCTTTATTTTCCAATACTCTAACTGACGGACTAAATAGATTTGCAATTTATTGATGGTGGAAACTAGCCTATTCTAAAAATCTATAATTCAATACCATGAAGGATGCATGTAATAATATGTACCAAGCCAATGGTAAAAATTTCACCAAAGCTTGGTACTGGATCACCTCTTAACCTCACCATAATTCAAAAAAATACAAACGAACCTTCCATTAATTGTCATTAGTCCATTGAACTTTCCCCTCGACTGCACTACATCGTCCTAACATCAGTCTCCATGGATTAGCCAGGATTAAAATGTCAGCAAGAAGCCACTACAGCACTGTTCACAACGTTATTAAGTAATACGATAACAATTTGCCTCCATCTAGTAATTGGGCTTTAGTTCAATTTAAAGTCGTTTGACATCAAGAATGTCTATCGAATTCCCCTGATGTGACACGTAATAGGGCTAAATAGAAATGTATGAAGATGACGGGAGTTGAATGATTCGGTTATGACGTAGTTATATTAACAGCCGCACTTATAGACGACGATTAAGGTTAGTGAATCATTAAACGGTGACTTGGCTATGAAATATTGGCAGGTGGCGGAGTAGGTGTCTTGCTGAATACAAGTAAGTTCGTACGAGTATATGTACTGAAATTGTACCTATTACTGAGCAAGAGGTCCTGGGTTCGATTCCCAGGTTGGGTAAGGTGTAATTAAAGAGGTAAAAAGCCCATTTCGTAATAATAAAAATAGGTTTTCCATCAGGATTTTTTCAGTAGAAGCAACGGAGCCTGGATTTGTTCCCGGTAGATGGCATTATAGGCTCGCCCGCTATACTATTAGGTACTACATAACCCTAAAAGAATTATAGGTGTAATGTTATTTCTTTTCAGTGTCGTTGTGAGAGTGAGCCAAATACACTTTGTTAATTATAACAACTCCTCTAAATTGCCCATATTTACACTAATATTCTATTGAAGAAAGATTTGTATTTTTGTATGATTGTAATGAATAAACTCAAAAACTACTGCGACGATTTCAAAAATTCTTTCACCATTAGAAAGCTACATTCACCCTGAGTAACATAGGCTATATTTTTTCCCCGTAATCCCACGAGAACGGGAATTACGCGGGTGAAACCGCGTGACGTCCGCTAGTGTTAAATAAAATTTCAACCTGAGTATCACATTTCTGAAATTAGCCTAAATAAATCAACAAAATGCTTCATTATCATTATCAATAATCATCTCTGTATGAATACGAATGTAAACAGACTTAAAGACTAATTTTAAATACGCTACGGAGAATTTTCGAAAGTCAAAATTACACACGTAATAATTGAGCATTAATTTCGGGTATTGAATCCAATCATATCAGAGCTATTGAAATTAAATGTGATTTTAATGTAAGAGGATACGAATGAAATGAGATTCGTTAAAATTATTTCAATTTTAATCATATTATTTCGTTCTGAAAATAATAATTATGAGGACTTCATGTATATTTTAAAGGTAATCAAGTGAACTTTGCTCAATCTACTCGTTCCTGCAATTTTCATAATTATTATCATCGCAAAATGAACAGAAGTCTCAATTAAGAAAATAATTAATGAAGTAGACAACTCTACATGCAAAACTGCACATGGCATAATGTATCGTCTATGGCCGACTTCATAAATCTAAGTAACCAGCATAGTAACTCGCTTCTCATAGACACAAGTTCTTAGCGTAACAGAATATCTTTTCTTAAGAATTTTACGACGTGCCCGAGATAGTAAACAGCTGATTCTTGTTGTTTTTTTTTCTTTTGCACCCAGTTAGGCATGGCAGGTAACATTCTACTATAAGATTTACTAACGTTTTAAATTTGTACGAACATCTCGCAGCCTTAACCTATAATAGCTCTTCGTGACAAAATTATGAAATGGGGAGTTATTCTATAAAATCAAAATATTTGATTTTATAGAATAACATTATGCACTTATAAAAGAAAGTGGAGATTACGGCAAATTCCTCCCATCATGGGAGAGACTTGTGTCCAGCAGTGGACGTTATGGGCTGTTGTTGTTGTTGTTGATAGAAAGTCCCTTTGATTTAGACCCTCCGCACATTCGTTTTTTTGACTGTTTGTATGTCTTTTTATTTGGGAAAGGACTGGAACTTGCCTGGTTCCCAAACTACTACAGTTAGGTCAGTTATTTCGCGCAGCGGCACTTGGCTGAACTTCACGCTTCATCGTTCGGGTGCGGGCAGCCGGGCAGGTACCCGAAATCACTATGCCTCTGACTAACGTTGTAAAACATTCACAGAGGGAATGGAAACAAAAAAAAATGGTTCATCGTCATAGATTAAGTTGGTGTTCTGTTACTATTGTTGTGATACGATTTGTTATCATTACCATGTTTTAAACTACCGAAACGTGGTCGCTCACAATGGGCCTCATCGGAAGGCTTAAAGTCACCCAAAGGGCAATGGAGAGGACTATGCTCGGAGTTTCCTTGCGTGATCGAATCAGAAATGAAGACATCCGCAAGAGAACCAAGGTTACCGACGTAGCCCGAAGAATTGCCAAACTTAAGTGGCAGTGGGCAGGGCACATTGCTCGCGGAACGGATGGCCGATGGGGCCGAAAAGTTCTGGAGTGGCGACCGCGAACCGGAAGACGTTGGAAGGCCTCCCACTAGGTGGACCGATGACCTGGTGAAAGTTGCGGGAATCCGCTGCATGCGAGTCGCACGGGACCGGTCAATGTGGCGACATTTGAGGGAGGCCTATGTCCAGCAGTGGACGTCTTTCGGCTGAAATACAGATACGCAGGAGCAGTTTTGATCAATCTACAATCCTCGTAACTAATATAGCACGTGCAACATTGGTAAGCCTACAATCAGATTAATCTTGTTAGGTTGTAAGAACTACTCGGTATTTGAACGGCTATGTTCACCACGGAAGTTCGTCACACACAGCTCGACTTCACCGACTGCTTTGTTTGTGCCAAGCTGCACAATCTAGGAGCTTTTTACCGATATTAAAAAACGACTACGATGAGGGATAAGAATCTTGAAGACAGGTAAATCCTGAATTCAAATGTAAAATTACAATGAAGAAGTCTCCTTCTTAGACACCAAATATTCGGGGTGTAAATTTTTATTTTGAAGTTTTTTTCGTTTAAATTCCGCTTATCTAACATACACTTACGTAAATTGCCGTTGCTATCCAACAACCGTAATCCGACTATTCCCATTCAGACACAAAAACGTCCCATCTGCCTCCTACTCTATGCCCTTACCAGCGGATGCACAAAAGCGGGCCCGTCAAACCGGTTTCCACTTTTTTTTGCCCCTACGGCCTCGGACCCACGCACACTTGCACATGCGTGTGTGAGTGCACACGGGTGGGTGTGCGTGTGTGCGTGATCAGCTGATGGCAACAGCTGTAGTGTGATCAATCGGTTTCAATGCGTAATGTCGGTATGCGGGGAAATGCTGAGGTATGCTCAAGGGAACGGAAGGATTGATGGAATTTAGATGTCTAATTGATGTTGTGGTCGTTTTGGTGAATGGTAGTGTGGAATTTTTAGTTTGTTGGATTTTAGAGACCTTTAAAGTACGTCGCACAGACGTGCAAAAGGTTTATGTTGCAAAGTATAAAAGAATCCTTGAATAGCTTATTATGTTTACGAAGAAGCTTTTAAGACAGAGTCATTATTAGTGTTACCAATCTTGCTGGTAAACTAGCTAGTTTTCTTACAGCTTGGTTAGTTAATAGGGCTAATCTTGTACACCAAGCCTTTTGATGTTCTTTCATTTAGCCTTTTCCCTATTGCATTCCACAATAAACTAAGACTTCTAATACCACAGCCCACTGGCTATTTCCCCAAGCTTTTAAGCTTCCACTTCGTGCAAATTGAGTATCCAATTCCAATTTTTATTTTCACACAGTTATTTTATATTAGGCAGTTAGGCACAATAATTGCTGAAGTTATTACCCTTATTAAAAAGGCTAACAGTATAGCCACCATCAAGTCGTAATAACTCTTTTACGACTAACGAATGAACAGTTTAGGAGTTTGTTCCTGGAACCAGGTTTGAGGTACCAGGCGGGCATAAAGTGCCAGGTGTTCGCTGTATTTGGAACTCGACCTGCAGTGGTGGAGTTGCGTCATAGTGAGGTTAATTTAACAACGAAATTTTTGGCATAAGTAGTAAGTAGGCTTTACTAGTCATTCTTGTAAAGCTGGCAGTTCAGTAACTAAGTAATCATATGAAATGGTTAAACTAGATGACTGTAGATTTTGACATTCTGGCTGATTTATGTTCTTGACGAGTATGAATCAAACATTACAGCAGTGAGTCAGTCACTATGGTAATCAAACTCACACTACAAAAACTTACATTAAGCACTAAAGTAGTTTAAGTTAAGCTTAGACACTTAAAAAGCTTTTTAAACGTACTTCTTTCAATTCTAATCCCTTTATTAATTACGGCTATTCAAATTGCTGATTTTATTTTTAAAGTACTTTCCTTATCTTTGCAATAGATGGCGCTACTTTACGTACATTTTATTTTTGAAAGTAAACTAATGTACTTTCAAGTTTACAAATTAGCTTAGAATGTAAATAATAGTAAGATATTTACTATTTTATTGTTAAAAATACAAAAGTTATCAATTCCAATGACTTATACAAGTTAGGGAGCAGGTGATAGTTTCTGCACAGCGAAAGGTGAAAAGTATTCTTATAAAATATTGCATGTAACTGAATAGCTTGAATTAATACACGATTAATTTTATTACTTTGAAAAAACACTGTCGTAAGTTTGATAAAGTAAAAATGTGTAAAACGTAAATGTTTAAAGCGTTAACTTTTTACTTTAAGTTATGATTGTAAGGATAAATATGTATAAGTATTTACTTTTACAGCACTTACAGGTGTTCATGAAGTATTAAGAAAGCTTTCTTATTGGGTGGGCAGTAATTAATTCAAATTCAAATTTAATGCTATTTACTGCTAGTTAAGCTTCTATAGTTACTATCATTGATAAATAAAAAACCATCAATGGTTACTATACTCGATATTTCTTAAACATTTAGATGACATGTATACATCAATCAGTTTAGTGGACAAAAAAAATCGGCCAAGTGCGAGTCGGACTCGCGCATGAAGGGAATATATCATCGTAGTAGTTAACAAAATAATAAAAATTAAAGGGGGCTTCCCTTTAATTTTTATTATTTTTGTTATAGCGTCAACAGAAATACATTATCTGGGAAAATTTCAACTGTCTAGCTATCACGGTTCATGAGATATAGCTTGGTGACAGACAGACAGACGGACAGTGGAGTCTTAGTAATAGGGTAGGGTGGGATTTTACTCTTTGGGTACGGAATCCTAAAAAGTACCTAAGTTTGAGTTCAAAAGGTCTACATGACTTAGGTATGGAATCTTAAAGTTCAATCTATGTCAATGTGAATTATTGGTTGCAGACCTTTTTGTTAAACAATTGTTTCGCTTCTGTTGTGCACAAACTAAACTTAATTTAGACTATTACTATATTTTACTAAAACGCAGTGCGAGAAAAGGACGGCTATAGCTATGAACTAAGTTAGAGATGTCAAACTAGTTTATGCCTTGAGCTTCACCGTGTTTTTAGGCGACATGTTTTTACGTGCACCCTTCATTTCTATGGAAATTTTAGTTCTAACTATATTTGACAGCTCTAAATTACGTCCGTCTCTTTCTCGTTTTATTAGAGAGAATAAGATAGCAATAGCCTAAATAAGGTTTAGTTTGTACACAACAGAATCGACACCAATCGCAGCTAACATGAGATTTGTGCAGACATTACTAAATAATAGAGACATTTTATCAGATTACCTGTAGGTCCAGTGGTCGTAATTGCTACTGCTAAGCATGACATGACGTCTTTGGTTCCCGGGTCGGTATAAGTATTATTGAGGTTTTACAACAGGAATTTCTCAGTAGAAGTCCAGAATTGTGCTCTGCTGATGGCAATACTATGGTCACGCCTTATTACATAGAACTTTAATATAACTACCATAATATGGTTGTACTATTGAAAAGCTACACCTCTGCTTTACCCATCTCGGATTACAGGCTTGATATACTTATATGAGACTTTCAGAAAAGATAAATATACCACGATAAACATCAATCTAACTAACGTATGTTGGTTAATATTACAAACATTATTTTATCAAGCTTTCCCACTAAAAGCTCGGAAAGCTTTGATAGCAAAAGCTTAGTATTCAGTGGTGGTCAGACGGTTAAGTACACTAAACTATAAGTTAGTTCAACTAACTCCATCTAACTAGAGCTTACCTGCACGTATTTACATTCTGGTATTTTAGGTACTAAATAAATACCAGTGGTGATTTTGTTCTTTAATTAAGCGTATAGGACTAGGAGAAAATGACTGCTAACAGCTGATTGTGTCAATAAGTCACCAAGTTACTCAATTTAGGAAAGTACTGTAACCAACAATGAAAGTGAGTGAGACCCAATTCATAGGTTAATGATGTGAGGAATTAGCTGTTTGGGTTTATAACTATTTTAATAGTAAGGAAAAATTCAAGTAAGTTTGGTACTTATGTTACTTTTACCATACGAACTCACAATTTGTTTTTTAAACCAACCAATATAGGGAAGAAGTTGCTTTCATCTTTAGAGCAACCAGGAAATCATATTTCAAGAACTGTACAAACTATAATTATGAACTTAATCGCTCTGCAATTATCTTTTATTCATTTCCTCACTGGACGAAGATACGACCACAGGTAAGTACTGGCAACTGTTACATAGTCCTGCATTCCTAGTACTCTTATTGAACGTAGTTCGAAATGACTGAACGTCACACATCACTCGGGTCACAATTTAAAAATCGAATGCATTCGTGCACCTTGCCTCCCGGCGAGCTTTACAAAAAAGGAACGTTTTGACGGCGCACAAATAATACTGCTCCATCTCTTTCCGACACATTCGAACTTTCAATATAACATGTTGGGTCTGTCCCTGTCACTCTACCCCATATCTCTTGTACTTTTTTCGAAACCCTCTCATTACTATACGAGCTACACACACTAGCTCAGATGAGTTGTGTAAACACAGGTTGTTTGTTTATTTGTGTTGTGTTGGTGTGCATGTGTGGGTAGTCAGCTGAGTAAATCCTTGAAGCAACACGTGTGTTGTGTGTGTGCGTGTGTGCGTTTTGTTTAGGTGTCGAAGTGTACAGGATGTAATTTTAGATGATTTTTCATAAGATCTTTGAGCTTTTGAAGTTTGGGCATTTAAAAAGCATTTGTTTGCGGTTATCCTAATAATAATCATGTAGTTCCCTTTACAAAATCACACTGAGAAAATATGAGTTAAACTCTGATGGAACTCAAAATATCTTTGAAATAACTAAATTAAAATAGACTGAACTTTGCTATAATTATATTAAAATGAAAGCGTGTTTACTTGCTAATGTACTAGGATAACATAAATACAATACACTTAATTATTAATTGGATGCCTTTGATGTCTCAAATGTCTTGTGTAATTGACATTTCGTTTACACGTCTATTTATTATAACTTCGCGTGACATAATTATTGACTGGGCTCAATGGATTATTATTTTCAAAGAAAATAATTGACTGTTCAAATAAATAACTTAACATTTCAAATGTTAGTTAGTTTTTAGTGTTGAGCCAATTACTCTTTATCAATCATCATAAGTAAGTGTGTAAATGCTCTTTCCTCAACTTGAGCATTGTGATAAACGGTTACTTGAGTATCCGGTATTCCGGTCATAATCACTTAATTATGTGCTGGGCAATTTACAGATACGCAATAATTGCAATGTGTGGGTTTGAGATGCATGGAGATGCACCTGTAATTCAATAACGGATTATTTTTTCGTGAATTTTACCTGTACACAGCAACTGAGTCTAGCTGAGTCTAGGAGGAGCGCGTGGTTAAATAATAACAGCCGCTCGGGTCTTTAGGTTAAGCTGTGCTTGCCTAGGTTGGTCTATGGATGGGTGACCACCTTTACATACCGAGTTTCCTCCGTGCCTCGGAAAGCACGTTAAGCTGTTGGTCCTGGCTGTCATTTCTAGATCTTTGACAGTCGTTACAGGTAGTCAGTGGCCCAAAAAGTCTGACAACCAGTCTTACCAAGGGGTATCATATTACCCAGTACTAACTGGGTTGTGGAGGTCAGATAGGCAGTCGCTCTATGTAAAATATTGGTATTCAGCTGCATCCGGTTAGACTGGAAGCCGACCCTTACATAGTTGTGAAAAGGCTAGGCAGATGATGATGTTGACGGCAACTGAGTCATGTGAAGATGTTTAAAACTATATTCCACCTCTCTCCCTGCCCGCTGTGCCCCTAAATCATGCTGACAAAGTGACCTCTACACTGCCATCGGTAGAAGTGACGAAAGTTCAAAGTCCCAGACAGTTGTCGTGACACGAACAAGAACCTGTACATTTCAATGAGACGGTCTGCTATAAAGGGACTAAAAAGCCCTATAACGAAGCCGAAAGGCGCTTATTCTCCTCGTCATTGCGATAATTTTTTTGTTCTAGGTCATACTTGGGAACCTTCTAGTTACAGAGATATTGGGTGACAAAGTTCCTACTTGTTCACAAGATTTTTTTTTTAAATATATAAATGTTTTAATGTAAGATTTTCACCTTAAACACCTCCACGACCCCCGTACTATTCAGTCCATCCATTAGTTAGCACAATGTTTTGAGTGCGCTACATTGAGTTTTACCATAAAACATGGTGTTTCACCCCAAAAAAAAGCGTTTCCTAGCGAAAAATTTTGCGTGAAGTTACTTATTTTGATGTACTTACATAATGCTTGGTTGAAGGCTTCGTGAAAGGTTCGTTTACACCCTGTATAATAATAATAATACCAGCCTACTCAAGCTTCTTCTCATAAATGGAAGACACCAGCATTGATCACCGTGGTCTGCTATACTGAACTGTAAAGGATCTACATGGAGAATACTAAATTAAAATCATTCGTCACCAGTAAATTACAAGTATCTGTAATAATCAGAAATCTATATATTATTATAAAAATATAACTCAGTTTACTATTATAACACGTCTACAATTACATCAAATAACTCACGTCTTACGAGTATCTATATCGGCATTTTTCTAGGGAATTCTAAAATAAAAAAAGTCCCACAAGATGTCCTTGAAGTCATATGGGCTGCGCCGGCGGTGCAACAGCTGATGTTACCTGACACTGACGTCACGCACACCAACACACTACACCCACACAGGTGTGGGGTGGGGAGGGTGTATGTGTGAACCAGAGACCAGATCATTTTCGAAGAATAGTTTAAATAATACGAGGTAGGGAGTTGCAAAAGGTTCGTTTCTTATTTTTGTATTTTATGTTAGACCTGTAAGTAAGCCAGGTTCGTAAATGGATTAATTTACCTACATATTTTGTAAACTTGCATTTAGTTAACAGCACTTATAGATGTTACCCACTACTTTATTTTATGTTAACTTTTGTGTTATTTGATTATATAGGTAGTAGGTACTCATGAGCTCGTAAGAAATCTGCTCATTTTTAAAACAAAATCCCGTGCACATGATCTCCTTAGCTGTTGACCACCCTTAACTAATCATTGACTCGAAGAAGAAGAACTATTATTGGTCTTATTATCTTTATTTTTTATTCATTTATACACATATTTTTTAACATTTTTAAATATTTCTTAATAAAACTACATAAAATACATTTAAAAATATAAAAAAAATCAGTAGCCCACCAGCGCTGGGAACAGGGTCCGAGCTGCCGGTGGTCAGGGCTCTTGAGAGAGGAACCTCCTAACAATACGTGCCGTGTCCAGAAGTGCTTTCTGAATCAAGCCCTTGATCCAGTTGCCAAGCGAGAGCCTCCAAAGATGTTGGTTGAGGCTCTTGTCTATTAAGCCATTGGCCGACACGACTATCGGCACAATGATTGCTGTACCCACGTCCCACATGTCGCCAACCTCGCGAGCCATATCTAGATATTTGAATTGTTTATTATTATTTTTTTCATTAACAAAAACAAGGAATCAGATGCTGCTGCTATTGGTTGATTAGCTTAAATATGCGCTTCAACAGCGGCCAATGCTGCAAGCAAAAAGAGTTGTACCTATAGGTGTGGTGAGATTTCGTCCGAGCTCATGGTACTTATAGATAAATTGAATTTGAAATTGATTTTCCATCGCTAAATATCCTTTAGTATCGAAAATTGTCAAAGCTTTTTTATTTCACCCGGTCTCCACTTCATTGAAGTCAGTTTATAGAGTGCAATTTTTGTGAGACTTATTTTGTTCCAAATCGTGTGTTTTTGTACTAATTTCACTACTTAACATAACGCCTGCCATCGCCGAAGGCTTAGGTAGAGGTGTACCTATAAGTACACCCACATTTCGCGCCAGTTACGTTTAAGTCCATATACTAGGGGGCGACCCTATTGCCATCAAACGAGCACAAATCTAGACGCCGTGGCTGCTACTGAGAAAATTTTTGGTGGAAAAACCAATAACACTTTGTCCGACCCGGGAATCGAACCCAGGACCACATGCCTGACAGTCACGTTTTGCGACCACTAACTACTAATCTGTTTAATATTCATACAAATTTAGTGTAAAGTGATACTTCTGTTCGTTTCTTTTAGTGCATTAGGGTAGAGTGGGTCTGTGTGCGTGGGCAGTTTTAACAGATAACTAGTGAAAAATAGTTTAATAGTATTCGGATGTGATCTAGGTGCTTACTAAACTTGTGTTTAGAACATAAGTACAAAAGGACTAGGAAATGTGTTTGTTGAAGTTCTACTACGACAATAATGTTACAAAGGACATTTGATAAAATGGACCAAAAAGTAAAGTAGCTGGCCGAAGAAAACTATTACGTTATTTAATATGACGGCGTTCCCCTAGGTTTGATATCTGAGTCACTAGGTACATAGAATAGAATACTTTTTATTATGTACACCATAAAAATACGCATATACATAACACAACACAACTCACAACAGACATAACACACAAAACACAATCATCACACAAACATAATAACACAACACAACATACATAACACACACAATACAACATACATAACACACAACACACACACATACACAACACAAACACACAAAATACACACACACAATAGGTTGTCAAGTACTATTTGAGATCACTCATTATTAAGTTTGTAGGCATTCATTATTTAATACGTATGAGGGCTCTCCATAAATGCTGCACAAAGTTAGCAATCTTCCGCCGACGCCACAGGCCGAACCGTATATTTGTGACTTAGGTTTATTCTAAAATAATCTTAAAAATGTAATCTAAAATAAAACACTTTTATCACAAAACCCCGAAATTTTCAAACTATCCCTCAACTAGTCCGAATGATTTGTGTATTGTCACAACCATGAACACAATTCTCACAAACAGTAATACAATTTAACTTCAACACAAAATAATCTTGAAAATGTAATCTAAAATAAAACACTTTTATCACAAAACCCCAGAATTTTCAAAATATCTCGCAACTAGTCCGAATGATTTGTGTCTTGTCACAACCATAAACACAATTCTCACAAACAGAAATACAATTTAACTTCAACACAAAATAATCTTGAAAATGTAATCTAAAATAAAACACTTTTACCACAAAACCCCGGAATTTTCAAAATATCCCTCAACTAGTCCGAATGATTTGTGTATTGTCACAACCATGAACACGATTCTCACAAACAGTAATACAATTTAACTTCAACATAATTGACACATAATTTTTTCTCATCACAAAAAGCGTCAATACCATAAAGTTTCTATTGAAGCCAATAACGAGGATCTACAAAATAATTGCTATAGATTAATCACCCAATAGGGACCCACGAACTAAGAGAAACAGTAATCAGTCAAAATGGTACCTACAATAAGCCAACTGCAGGATGACGCGACGTTTTCTGTTCAAACTTAAATATTTTGTCAAAAACCCTGGTAGAATATTTTGGGATTTTATTTCTGTATTTGCTACAATTGGGATGTAAAAAAATAATGTCAGCTGCTGGTTCATTTGTTAAAGTCAAGATAAAAAGGGCTGGAAATCACATTAACTGTTTCATTTTACACGTCATTTGTTTTTTTCATTTGGGGTGGAAATTAAAATAGGCCGTGCTTTGGCAATTAATCTAGCATATTATGCACTTCATCTAAGTAAACGTCCAAATATAATGGCAATAGCACGCTTTTATCGAGGCAGTCAATTATATGTAGTCTGGTGTTGGTTAAAAATGGGCTTAGGACTTTCATAATTTCTTCATAACTATTAGAACGATTTCATAGTATAATTTTACTTGATATATTGTTAACTCTCTCCAGGTCAGTCCAGACTCCAGGTTGAGGACACCCATGTCTTACTAACTGAGGTGTTGTAAATAATTTAATCCTACCAATTTTGATTCAAGCTCCAAACACTCTTATCAACAAAGTTTCACAATGTAACAGGACCATTATGCCACTTCTTCAATAAATGATCAGTATCATCGTTATCGCATCATATTCCCTGGCTCGGCAGTCGGCTTCCAATATCACCACATGCGTCTCAAGACGATTGCCTAATTACTTCCGCTACACTACACCACAAGCTATACTGGTATATATTTGCATGTTCAAAAAAATGCAGCGAATCTATAAATTTTTTCTTCCTTAGTGCCTGTTAGTCTTAACAACTTTAGACTCATGTAATACAAGGCCATCAAACCAGCATAAATCCACAGTCGGAAGAAAGTCCTGATGAAATATCCCAATAACACTTTGTCCGAACTAGATTTCGAACCCAGGAGGCTCAGACCAAATAAAAAACCAAGACAGCGCTGCAAACAATAAAGTGACGCTTGTTTCGTAAACACGTGTGCATTTTTTGAGCGTAGTTTAATTGTAGTTTGATGTAAATGTGTGCGTGTGAGCGTGTATGCACAGAGCGGAACTTAGTTTTGCGCTGGCTTCACTTATTGTTCGCAGCGCCAAGTCCTGGTTTTATATTTGGTCTGAGCCAGGAGGTAAGACTCCGCTCGGTAGTAACGTTTGCGACCACGACCAAGGAAGCAGTATATAGCAAAACTAAGAGCTAAATTGGTCCGAAACAAGTGTAAAACTCAATAGAATCATCCTTAGAAATAAAAACAAAATCTTTCACACAGTAGCTTCAAAAAGACAGTATACTCTGATCAGCTGGCAGACCTCAATTTCTGAATAGAATGTTCGTAGAACCCCATAAAACGCTTATACCATGAATAACGTAGCAGAACATGTAAAAGAAACTTTAAGATGTATTGCAAAAAAAGCTCAAGACGTTTATGAACAAACTTCCAACATAAAGCAGAAGAGACAGGTAGGCTTTTTTATAGAGAAGCGATTGAA
The DNA here is from genome assembly GCA_905147715.2 of Xestia xanthographa. Classification (NCBI taxonomy): domain Eukaryota; kingdom Metazoa; phylum Arthropoda; class Insecta; order Lepidoptera; family Noctuidae; genus Xestia; species Xestia xanthographa. Next base: position 2,209,503 of record LR990650.1, read on the forward strand.
AAACTGGGTAATGGATTGTGAGCTTTAAGAACAAGAAATAAGGGCGATGGGTTATAAAGGAAGTAGAGACTTTTATCACCCTTTGTAATTAGTAGAGATAATTGAACCTCAATATTATGCTGTTCTTACATTTAAATGCAAAGTAAAGAAAAATTACTTTATGGAATTAGAAATAACGAAATGTCACAGAAACACGTGTTTAGCAATTGCAGTGTAGCTACAAAGATCTGTTTCCCAGAATACTAAAATAATTATTGCAAAGCAAAATCATATTTCACCAGCGTTTCCAAACTTGTATTAAAGTAACTTCAAAATAAATCCTAATTCCTATATCCTAAATCCTGCATGGATTTCTAGCTTTCGAGAGAGATCAAAACATACAGACGGTAGATAGTTAGACTTACCCCTATACATAAATGCAGACGAGAATTTCTTTTTATGAAATAAATATGCGAGCGCAAAAATAATAAAGCGTGCAGACAATTTGCGATCCTCAATCGACGCAGTGCGTCACTACCGCTTCTCCCGTAATTACAACAGGGAATACTACTCCCCTTAATGTAAAAACAGTATGAATATAATACAATTTAGCTAAACACATAAGCAGTCCTTCATCGCCCGTTTCCAGCAATATTATCCCCGTAATAGACATGACAGTTACCAAATGCGCACACTAATTTATCTGCACCATATTCCCTTTGCAGCTACTCTAAACAGCTGATGTTTTATCATAAACAATATTTACTACCTCACTGAAATTTCAACTCTATTGATAAAACGTTAGGGCTGGCATTTTCTTACGCGCTCTCGAACAACCCAGCATCGTTTATTTTTTGCTGTCTCACGTGTGAGCTGTGTGTATGTGTGCGTTCGCCCTTCGCTTTTTTCTATTTTCTGGCCTTACCAGTCCTCTAAGAAAGGGTGGGCATACAAATACTACAACGCATTACTTGCATAAGTTAGACGTATTGTTTTGATTTGTACGTTTTGTACTTTTTTGGACAATCCGTCTTGGATTTTATTATGGTTCTATTGTTGGTCTGGTTTTGAATCTTGTATTGTAATCCCCCGTCTCTTATAATTGACCAGGTATGTGTGTAGGTAGACGATTAGGGTACATCTGAGGCAGGATTGAAAAAGAAAGAAAGTGTAACCAGTTTAGAATTCTCTTTTGACCACTTGTCTGTGAGTCGGAGCTCGTTTTAGACTCAAAATCCTCTGCTCGGAATTGTAAACTGAAATTGTGCAGGTATGAGTAATACGTCACTCGGTAAGACTCTCTGAAATGTAACACACAGCAAGCAGCTTTGGTCTACATACATTCTCACAGCTATGTATGTATGTAATACATCTTGTCTTCGGATACTACTTCACAGCGCCCGAATCATCTACCTACTATAACAATCTCTATGACATCAACTCAAATTACTTCACCAAACTAGTTTGAAAATAGGGCGAGGGATTTCAAAGCTTTTACTTCGAATACAATACTAATGCCAATCACAGTATCAACACCAAGGGTACCACCCTAAGGAAATAAAAATTCTAATTTATGTCCAAACTGACCTACTCTACAAGTCCACACCATTAATTCCTTTAGAACTTCAGCCATTGTATTTCTCGTATAGGGATTATTATATTGAGCTTTATACTATTGTGTTGGGCAAGGAGTGCGGATCAAAGAGTGGCCACTTGGCCAGTTGATTTGCATAAGTTGCCAACCGGTACAATAATACCATCGCAGCGTGGTGCTGGATACTGTCACAAATAATAGCGTATAGTGTATTGGTGTGGAGCAAATATTATAGGGCTATTGTTTAGCTTTGCTCTGTTATTCGGGAGGGAGGCAGCCACGTGTATTGTAAGGATCTTAGTGTTTGCGGCGAATGGGTTAAAATTGTTCGGTGAGGTGCTGTCGAAACATGCTAAAGAGTTTGAGCCTGTGTCTATCTGTTTAGTCATGCTAGCTTAATGTGGGCTATCGCATGTGAATTTGCCACTAGAGGCGCTTGTGAAGACTGAGGTCCTCCAAAATGTCAGATGTCATAGAGTGTTCGCGCATTGCGTGCTTTTTTATCACGTATTTATCCTAATACTTACTAATTTGTTCTAGATTGAGCCTTTTCCTGATTAATTATGACTTGAAGATTTTAAGTAGCAACAAAAGATCAAAATATTTTTAATACTTGGAGGTAGAATGATTTTTAAATGTTTCATGTTTGTTAATTTAAGGAAGAATATTGTAAATATATATCTAAAGCTTCACAGTGTTGTTATACGTAATAAAATAAACTTTTTTACGAAGTTATTGGTGCTTTAAAGTATTAAACAGATTTACTGACAGGACCTTACTCGACAGTGCGCCATCTGGTGAGCTCAAAAACGATAGCCCCTATTGAATTAGAAGACATTTGGTTTTGGTAATAGGTAATTACTTTTGCTCTTTAATGTGTTAGCTATTATGTATTCTACATTCGCCTCTGATAGTTTGTCCCACAATATTCAGATAGTAGTTCAAAAACAGAATGACACGTAAAACATAGAATATATATACATCAAGAACTTCTCTATTCATAATATTTTTCACAAAGTTAAGCCTTTAAAAGTAGTTTCTCACCATTATCATACATCATACACCATCTTGAAGAAATGTTTCACAGCGAACATTACAAAATGCTCGCGTGGATCATTCCGGCCTTTATACCACGTGCAACCATCACGTGTTTAATACGAGCCGTGGCCATAAAACAACCGAACTGGTGGACAAAGTGTACAAACTAGCTCAAAGTGAACAAACTCGCACAAATAATGTTACAAGTAACACAACACCTACAAACAATCATTTCGGATTTTGATTAGGTAACGTGTAAAGAAGTTTAAATGAAAACCTGAGAATACCTACTTCTTTCTTTTTTCGTTTCGCACTTGAGTTGAAATGTGTCAATTGTTGAGGTACTTTGAAGGTTCCGTAGTTGTCATTTTAAATAGATGGTGTAGTTAGCTAAACTGATAACTGATAGGCACATTGGCATTGTTTATTTTCTCTTTTATTGTTACTTATTTGTTATGTTATTATTTTATTATTAATTTTTTTACATGTCATGTGTAACTGATCAATGTTTATGACTGACTATTATGTATTTGGATTTTAGTAATTTAGTTTTTATTTTGTAATTTATTTTATTTTGTAAATTTTATAAATTTGTACGCCAAATTAGTGAAACATGGACGTACAAAATATTAATATTGTGTTATCCTGCGTGCTTGATTTGCATGTATACGCATGTTTTAACAAATAAAATTATCTTTATCTTTATAGGCAACTCCTAAAGACTTATTTAACACTAGTCCTATATTTTGACAAGTAATATATTATTTTCTTTATTCAATTAGTTTTTGGTAACTTAGATATTGTTTGTAATAAGGTAGGTTTCTATTAACTTATTGATGATCGTTCTGACGATGATGGTGCAAACTTAACATCGATTGTTAGAGACAACAATGACCAAAAACTTCTTGTCGAACTACGGAGTTTTCTTCTTGTACCGCGGAACCTTAAAAAAGGAATTAAGAATTTTACAACCTAGTTAATACTTTTGAATGACAGACGAAATTGTTATCAAGTTCATTTTGACCACAGTTTGATAAAGTTAAGATTTTGTGTGCGTCACGATTATAATTTAGAAATGAGGAGGAAACTTTGTTTATAGTCCTAGAGTGTGTTTAAGTTTTTTACTTCCTGAATTTGGCGCTACTTCGAATTTCTATGTCAATGTAGAAGTTAGATCTTCAAATGTATGCTTTCTGTGTTTAAACGTGAAAACTCAAGATGAAAGCGATTGTGATTGGAAGTGCGTCGTAAAATTCAGTTGCAAATATTATATCAGGATTTCTGTCGTAAACGTAAGATAGTGAAGTTTCCTTTGATCAAGTTCAGTTTTACATATGTAGTAACTTTTTTTTTTATATATGTGTGTGTGCTTTAATAACTGACGTCAAATAAATATTTTTCTTTCTTTCTTTCTTTCTAATAGTAATGTAAAAGCTTCCGTTTAATGATCTTACTATTACAGTTTCTGCTGTAGTAAAACAACATTACTAGTTTGAAGGAACTTATTTAAAAATTCTAAGAAATTGTGATATCCTCAAACCTGCACTGAGTCCGAGTGTGGTGGATCACAGCCCACTCCCTCCCAGCGAGAGAAGGCCTGTGTCCCAGCAGTGGGAACATTATTTACTAAGTTTATGTTATGTATTAACTCGTATAAGAATTACATAAGTACCCAAAGCTCATGTCAGGATAAATGTGTACCTCTTATGTAGCTACCACAAACACCCTCATTACAAACTTTTTGACATACCTAACTTCAAAAGTAACACCTGTTTATAAATAATATATTCCTAAAACTATATAAAAACTGGTACCTACAAGGAAATCCTCTCTTAAAAAACTTCCGAGAAACGACCGAGAATTTCTTGGAACTACCTGCTAATACTCTAAAGTGTTTTTATGTTACTATTTTGCCTCAGCAACTTTAATTTTGCAACCCTAAAAAAATCTCCAACCGTCTTATTCGAAAGTAACAAAGTTCAATATGGCATAGCTTTTCGTTCCATGGTTGAAGATAAAATGGGGGTGGAAGAAAAAATTAAGGAAAGAAATGAAACAAAAGTAAAGATCACGGAGCTTGAGGGTTCCATAAATCAATAAGGAATCGAATAGCCATAGACACTTAAAACTTTTTTTATGGAAGATGGATGCTGTTTAATGCTGCAGGGGATTTTGTTAGAAAAAAACAATGTTTAAAATCATCTCTCAAAAACTGTAGCAGAATGAAAAATGGATTAGGTAAATAGGTAACTTATTAATGTTTTGGAAGCTCAAAAGGATAACCTCTGTGTGATTTAAGATCAATCTTTGGGGTTTGCGTTCTGAAAAAGTATTGTCCTTAGCAGACAAGGAAACAGGAAAACCAAGGGTAAAACTAAATATTCAACGATGAATCTGCGAACATGGTAAACGTTTTTTGGTTCCTCGAAATCTACCAATTTTATCAACGGTTTCTAGTAAATCGGGATTGATGCTTCTTTGTATTCAAAAAATGATAGAAAAATAGATTTATATGATTCTTTTACAACAACAACAACAGCCCATAACGTCCACTGCTGGACATAAGCCTCTCCCATGATGGGAGGAATTAGCCGTAATCTCCACGCTTGGCAGGCGGATTGGAGATCGCAGTGATGAAAGACTAACAGAAAACGCTGCTGCCCATTCTCTGGTCTACGGAGGCGCAAGGTGTTTTGCCTCAGACATTAGTCGCCTTATACGACACCCGTGAGTGTAATGGGTTGGTTCTATTCTGCTCTGCCGGATACCACACGGCTAGATTCGGTGGCGGCTGCGGCTGATTCTTTTAGACCATCCAATATTTTAAGAAGCCGGTCATCGTCATCACCATCATCTTCCTGCCCTTGTCCCATGTTACTTGTGGTCGGCGCAACACGTTTTTTTCTTCCATTCTCCCCTGTCAACCGTCACGCTATCATTTACTCCTATAACATTCATATCATTCTTCACACAATCCATCCATCGTTTCTTTGGTCTTCCTCTCCCTCTCTATCCACCAACATTTATATTCATCACTCGATTATAAGAAGCCAACCATAAATGGCCCTTTTAAAGGCTTGGAGGATACTCCAAAACTGCAGTGCAAAAACTACGTGAAAAGAAAGGAAGTAAGAATACAGGTGCAAATAAAGTGAAAGATTCAAATAAAATGAACACTATAGTTCCTTAAAAGTGGTTTGACTTCCGTCACCGATCAAGTGAACAGCTGACACATCTGTTTCTACTTCAACGTGATCTTCGGAAAGTGGATGACTAGTTTCTTTACACTTGAAATTTGGTTGTGACTTTACGACATGCAATTGCCATTTGGATTCACGACGGTTTTATATTATTAATACGACCACGTATTGGTTTGCTGTTTTTGCTGAGTCTATAAATGAATACAATGGCGACATAGAAATAAATTCTTATGTAAAAGCGCACCAGTCTGGACCTACGGGATTCAGTTATGGAGAGCCTGCTGTGATTCCAACATAAATATTATTCAAAGAGTTCAGAACTCCATCCTAAAGCAAATTAGCAATGCACCCTGGTTCATTAGAAACAGTGAAGTACACAAATGCCCACAGTGAAGGATGAGATAAAGGCATTCGCAGGCAAATACAAAACAAGACTGGATAACCATCCTAACCAGCTCGCTGTCCAGCTCACATTACCCGACTGTCTAAATCGCCTGAAACGGCGCAGAACCTTGGATCTCGGTGGCGAAGTTGACTAAGCCAATATACTAATATGGAGGATGTTCCTAGTGGGGTTCATCTCCTCATGAATAATAGCCGCTCAACACATCTGCTCATAGTCAGAAGGACTGATTGCAAGATTTAAAATAATGAAAAAAAAAAATATGTAAAAGTGCACTGTTAGATTTTTAAAGCCCGGTTTCCGCACCGCGATGTGTAATTTACTTACACTGCTACCTACTACTCTATTTCACCTAGTTTTACATACCCACATAAACTCGGGCCTATTTACGTAAAGGGGTGCAAAAACTCAATTTTCTTAGTAATTTTATTTAAAAAATCCAAGGACAAATATTTCAAATCTGCCTTGCATCACATCACAGCATAGAACACACAACAAGTCACCCAAACAGACCCCGGAAACCAATAAAAGTCATTGACTGCCAAAAATTTAGTCGAGTTGCAAACTTGGACCAAATCAGACGCTCCGTGGAGCCACTGAGAGCTCCGAACTTCTGCGAATATTCAAAAAAGGTTTGCCAAATAAAATTTCATCTCACGAACTGAGAAAGTTGAGCCAACTTCTTCAACTAGTCTTCTATAAAGTGTTTGTAACATCTGTTGTATGGACAGCCGGACAAACTTACTTTTACAGCTTTCTCTACCTTATTACCAAGTGGTACAGTTGCATTTCCTTTGTTTGATAAGGTTTTACTTTAGTCGGGCTTGCGTTGGTTTTGTACTCCAGCTAGAAGCTTGTTCATAAAAATAAAGGGGTATATGTTTGAATAGGAATGAATAATTTTGGACGTTTAATCCCTTTTATTAAAATGTTGGAATTATTTTAATGATCTGGGAATGAAATGAAACTATATGAGAGTGAACGACTTTTTGTTACAAGAATAGAAAGTCAGTTGAGTGTAAAGGATTTAATGGTTTTGTTACCCATGAATTCAACCCTAAACAGCAGAAAAGAAACTAACAACAAAAGAACTTCGCTCTAAAATCTGTTGCATTTAATACTCTCCGATTTGTGATAGATGGCGCCACCAGTTATTAAACAAAGTTTGTTTGCAAGTTCAATAACGAAAAACTAGCTAGCACTTTCAGTAAAAACTAACGTAATTCATTGCTTTCTATCCATGTTTCACCTACGTAACAGATTCAGCATTTTGCATAATCACAAGTACAGTCACATGCAAAATTACTTCGTCACCTTTATGGGCTAATTTTTTCTAAATCTGCTTCACCGATTTACAATGTATAATACGTTTATGGCAATACCACAAAATGAAATTTAGCCATCATCGTATGACAGATTGAATTAAACAATTTACACGAATAGATGATTTAATTTTTTTGAATGAATAGTTATGTAATTCGGGCCGTTTTAACTTGATGTCATCTCGACGTTGGTTAAAGCTAAGGCCAATTTTGCCAATTTGGCCTTTGTACCTTAAGTAATTGAATTTCTTCTTTAGCATCAAGTCTTTCTTTATCGTGTGGTTAGTAACTAACCTGATGTCAGAGTTTTAATGCCACCCATGGGTCTCTTACATGCCGTCGAGAAATATCTCTCTGGCATGCCATCAAGTGATTTGTTCGCTACGTGCCGCAGCTTCAAAATACCTGTCATGAATGGTAAAAAAAAAAATATAAGTAACTGACGAAGTTACAAAAGCCTTAACTGTACTTACGCACCTTCCCAGTCCCACATGTAAGTACCTGCCTACGCGAACAAATCAGTCGCATTAACAATTAATCTGCCCTCTAATTGGCACGGTGCAGCACATTGCAGCCTGCGCTGTACGCTGCACTCGTTTACAAGTTAAATCGGGGAAACGGCACGCCAATTAATTGAAGGGACTTTCCGGGCCGGGCGTAGTGTCGCGGGACTAGAGCTACGAATGGTGGACAAGATGTAGTTTAGTTAGATATTTTGAAGAAAATAGTCTTGGTCGAGAAACAGAAACCTTCGCGTATAGGCCAAAATCACTAATGTTCCTGAGCTGTTTCACCTCACGAAGAACAAGTAGAAATATTCGGAATTGATGGCTATATTTAGTAATTGGAAATGCACCAGAACAATCAGACGATTTTAGTTTTAAAGTAAATATGTTTGTGTATGAAATCGTGGTACTCGTTTACAAGGTATAGTAGCTAATCTAGGCTTGAATATAGAAGAGATAAAAGAGACTCTCACAGAAGAGATGGAGACAAAACTTAACACTTACTTAAGGCCGAATTCTGTACCAACATACACTTATTTGTAATTGAGATCTTAAGGTGGATGCTCCAGGGTAGCCCGCGAAATTAAAATTTTCTTACGTTGTTTGCAATTTGCAGGCCAGTGCTAAGTTGTATGTTGATTTAAATATGATTTGCGGCTGTAAGACGTAAGTAGTTATAGAATTATAATCATCAAACTCACCAAGTTCATGAAAGTCCATTGAATGACTATTTAATGAAAAAGTCATTTAATCGAGTCACCCTCCAAGTTAATGAATGTGGAGCATTCACCATGAGGACGATGCATTACTGGATTTGATTAAGCTTAAAGCATAACTTTCTGTAAGTCAATTTAGAATTCTAGAAGATGCCTAGGTTACATATTAGGTTTAGAAGATGCCTTGGTGTACGTGTAGGTGTCATGTCAAGCCTTTTACGACTCAGCTTTTATATGCGAGCAGTAAACCACAACGCGTACCTAAGTCAAGTGTTGGGTTAACGTACCAACCTCCATAGTGGTGACAATAAGTGCGAAGTACTCGAGTATCACTGTATCATCCCCGTTTTATATGCCTAAACAAAGCGTTCTGCTGGATTTTTAACATTCGACGCTAAGCCCAGCGTTAAAAATCTCACAGCAGGTATTAATTTAACAGTCATCATAGAGTTAGTAGGATCAGTAGGCCTATTACGTATCTTTATGTAACCAGTGACTATCAAGCTTCGGTTGTACACCGAACTTTGTTGACAACCGAGAATGTCATAATATTGGTAATACGTATAGCACTGAGTGGATATGACTTTACGGTGACTAACAGCGTGGGTACGGTGTAACGTCTTTCACGAAAGCCACTTCAAACTCAGTTGTCATCAATTTGTTGTCCACTATGCTTACATAATCAAAATAATATATATAATAATATATATGAAAGCGTCTGTCAAAATGAGTTACGGTGACTGTCAGCCACGATGACAACCAATGACTTCATATTTGATCGCGACTGGTCATACATAATACGAAACTAGCCTTTTGACAGTTAATTGATGGACACTGAGCCCAGTTACTATCATTTCGAGTTGTCAGCAGAGATACGTAATAGCCCTACAGGTATTAGTCAAGTGTTGGGATAAAGTATGTAATGACTTGCTTAGTGGTGAGAATAAGTGCAAAGTGGTTGACTATCAGTGTCAGGTTCTCTTCGCAAACTTTCATGGTCAAGGGTTTGTTCTATCTTTTAAAGGAAAACTTTAAGTGAAGTGGGGACTTCGGGTAAGGACCGTTCAAAATTCTCTTTCGGGTTTTGTGTTGTAGATCGTATTACTAAAGAGAGGTTATTTTGTGGTCCTTACACAACACCTACTTTTTGCTTGGTCTACGTTCTACATTTGGACCCACACGCACCTGACGACTACATGAAGACTCTCCTTGGGCGCTGAGCCTAACTTTGAAGTCAATATAAAACCTGAACAAATAAAATCTTATCCGAAAGGTACTCCATTCCATTCGTAGCTCACATAAGTGATGTCTAGAGTAAAACTGCTTTACAACTCTGTGTACTTGTATTCTAGCTCATTTACAAGTACATATCGACTGTAAGAACCAATTTAAATTATTGTCAACTTAACGACGCACTGCGCCGCTTGTGCACTCTGGCTTAATTGCGCAATTTGCACAGAACTGTGCAATTGTGCATTGTGGCTTATTAATGCATCGAGTTGTCTTTGAATGTTTAAGTGTATTGGTTGTTAATTACCTGTTCGTGTCACATTGTTTTGGAACTGTTTAGATTATTTGGGCGGAATTGAGTGTTGTTTGTGAATTCAAATCGGTGTAGGTATTGTTGGATACAATTGGTATGATATCTGCATAATCACTTCATTCTAATCAAATTATCATTCGATTCGGCAGCTGAACACCAGGCTTCTAATAAATCACTCAAGTGAACAGTTTTGAGACATGACTAATCAAATCCTGGTCATATTCTGGTCTGGTTGTAATCGACCTTTCTTTTTGAATGGGGTTTTGCGTAAATCAAGTTAATCTGCAACTAAATACGAATTTGCATAAAATGTATGACCGTACCCGGGCTTTCATGTTATTTATAACCTAAACAAGCAAACCTCTAAAAGCTAACAATCAACTAAAAACTATCTCTATTAAAATAAAATTATGCCACAACTTCCACCAGGAACCAGACCGTTCCCCAATTGACTCTTACGATAAGGTCTAATTTATATCCCAGACAATAACAGAGCACATAAAAACGGTACATAAATACCAAGAGCAGTTAAAACTCCACAATTAGATAAGCGACACCGACAAATTGCCAACGCGGCAACAAATCTAAACAACAACTTGTAACAAATAGCCGTATTTCAGTCTACCACTAATTTACAATTAATGTACGGTTTAAGATGCAGTTTAGACCAGTTAAGGAGATCTTAACTAATGGCACACTCGATGCTAAAGTAAAATGGATTAGATGGTACTGTGCAGTGTGGCTTCGATCTCTCTTGGAGGGTTACCCACTTCTAGGTGGGACTTGGGGGTTAGAATTGTTTTTGTGACTGTATTTCGTTTTTGGCATAAAATACAACAAGGGAATGACGATCCGAATGGCGCAGCGGTAGTGAGGCTGCCTCACGTTCTTTGGGTCCCGGGTTCTAAACTCGGTAGGAGCAAATTTTTGTGTGATGAGCATGGACATTTTGTTTCTGAGTCATAGATGTTTATATGTATCTATGTAGTATATCAACTACCTGGTGTTGGTGCTGCTTAGTGTGGCACTAGATGGCGCTGTGTAATGTCCAGTGATATTTATAATGTGGTCCAGATGGGTGAACTAAAGAAATTATTGCTGGGAACCGCTACCATAGTGGTTAAGTCTTGCTGAGACCAGAAGAAGCCTGTTTGGGGGTATGAAGAACAAGGTGTAAAACTCTTCATCCAGGGAGAGTCTTCCTACCAGACGGGTGTTATGTCTGGTGGGCCACTGCCAGCCAGTTGTTGTCGGGTTCTTTTATAGGTATAGTCGTAATTCGCGGATAACTTTACTTGCGCGATGTAGGAACTCTGACGTGTTCGCAGTTAGTTTATCATCTGTGTCAGAGATGGCGCTGTAGTACTTTTTGTTCAATGTAGCTGTAGTATTTTTTGTAGTGCCGCTACACATGCTTCAAAATCCACCACTTCCACCAGTGATGAGTAAGTGATTGATGATGATGAATACTGGAAAGCAGCGTGACAGATGTAGCAGACGAGATGGACTCCACTTGTCTTCTGCATGATAACTTTAGCGAAGCCTATAATAGACCTCCAAAAAGATGTCATACATACCAATTACACGTCATACACAGCAATGAGCATTACTATAGTAATGTTCTTTGATACGAGTATGTATGATTTGCGTTCGTAGAATAGACTAATAGGAGCTGTCATGTATTCGGAGCAATCATATCAAACTTCAGCGTTTTCATCTACAACTGCCATATTCCAGAATTCAATTTCCCGCTTTATAATGTGAATGAGCATCAAAAGGCCTCACTGTTGTTTATTTGATTGGAAATTATTGAAATTGACGACCCGGGAGCATTTCCCATCAGCAAAAATGACTGAAACCCATAAAAACTTTTTTCGCATATTTAACTAATATAGTTAGGTAATACTAGTAGGAAAGATTTTTTGAATCATTCCTTAGTGTTTATCTTTTTATACAAGCTTAGTTTAGAGGAGGTATTTGCTTTTCGCGACTTTATGATTCGTCGTAAAATAAAAGTTGTACTACTACAACAGCCCATAACGTCCACTGCTGGACATAGCCTCTCCCATGATGTGAGGAATTTGCCGTAATCTACACGCTTTCCAGGCGGATTGGAGATCGCAGTAATGAAAGACTAACAGAAAACGCTGCTGCCCATTCTCAGGTCTACGGAGGCGCAAGGTGTTTTGCCTCAGACATTTAGTCGCCTTACCTATACGACACCCATGAGTGTAATGGGTTGGTTCTATTCTACTCTGCCGGATACCACATACCACACGGCTAAAAGTTGTACAATGACCTCATAAGAGGTTTAAGGCTAGCAAGAAAATAGATTTAATAAGGTAACCTTTTGACAAATTCCATTCTAACGTACGTACAGCCTATAATACCACTCTGGTAACGTTGTGTACGTTACCAGAGTGGTATTATAGGCTGTACGTTGTCGTCTTCTACCCAGGCACAGGCAAAAACAGCCCTATTCCCCATCTCCAAATAGGTAACTATTACTACAACAAAAGGCAACAAACACTACGTAAATTAAAGAAACTCCATCTGTTATCCTCACAATATAAAAACATATTGTAGCTAAATGAATTTGGGAGAGGGCTGAGATGCCAAATGTGCGGATAATGATGATGAATTATGATCCGATGGAGAATGGAGGCGAGTCATGGTGAGATTGTTTCCGATAAGATGTGAGGGGCGCGGGAGGTGAGAGGAGGGGCTATAGTGTGCTGCGTTTTGTGTTTTATGGTGTTTATTGAAGGGTTTAGGTGACGACATGACTGGAAAATAAAGCACATGGAAGAGATTTGTATAACGGGGTTGTGGGACGGTTCGAAAGAGATACCGTGGCCCCGGAACACAAAGGGCAATGAAGGAACATGGATGGGTTTTAGTCAGTAAAAGTCTGACACTCCCTCCTGCTCCGCCCAAGCAGAACAGGAGGGAGTGTCAGACTTTAATTAGTTATACAAATCTCTTTTTTTTTCGGATGGGAAATCATCAAATGACTCCCCATTTGATGATTTCCCATCCGAAAAAAAAAAAGAGATTTGTATAACTAATTATGTAAAACATGCATGAGGCCCTAGGTTCGTATCTCGATTCGGGTAAAGTGTTATTGGGTTTTTCCATGAATAATTTCTCAGTAGCAGCCATGGAGTCTGGCTAGTGCCCGGTTGATGGCAATAGGCTCGCCCCCTATTACAAGACTTGAACATAACAGGCAAAATACACTATCCGTCTCTCTCGCGCACGTCTGCAGATGAGTGCGAGTGAGAGAGACGGATAGATCCGAATATACGTACGGAGCGTTAGAGAGTAGAGCCTCTGTGGACGGTGAGCTATGGGCTAGCTCGCCGTCCGTCTGTCTTATGACGACAGGCCGTATCGACGGCGCGTTCGTGTTCCACGCGTGTCTCAAAGAGAGTCAGCAAAAGGAAGGGGGACCCCTTCCTTTTGCTGAGGCAAGGGCCGATGCCTGCCGGGGCTGAGGGACTGTTCGAAAGAAATACCGTGGCCCCGGAACACAAAGGGCGATGAAGGAACATGGATGGGTTTTGGTCAGTAAAAGTCTGACACTCCCCTCCGCTACGCCCAGAGCGGGAGGGGTCATTGGATGATTACCCATACGAAAAAAAAAAGTAGACCTTTATAAAAACTGTATAACAGGTAACCAGAGCGCTACTGAAAATAAAAGTGCTGTTGCACAGTAAGTATTAGATATGTTTACTGTTCAACTCTGGGTTTGAAACATAAATCATCACAATACATATAAAAATATACAACACACCTGCGTCCAAAATCAATACTCAAATTGAACAACAAAACAGCACATGTATAGCTTAATTAGTTCAAATATTAATGGAACATGTACGCTCAATGTACGCCGAAAGTACGCAGCGTGTACGCCCGATATACGCTCACCTATGACGGCTAATAAACGCTGAGCGTCGTAGCCATGCAAATTAATCACACAGAAATATTCATGCCGACACATGCCATGAAATGATAATGAACCCGTATTGTTATCGGGGGCAAGGGATGGAAGGCAGCGGATTTGTGTACCTTCTAAAGGGTATTTACTTTAGGCACATAAAGTCTACATAACCAAAAATACCACTTTACCAATATGACCACTTTTTCATAATGACTACTGCGTTTCACAAAATGATCTCTTTACCAAAATGACCACTTTTTAAGAGACATTGTTTCAACGCTACACTTTTCCATTATTTTCTGCATTAGACAACTATGAACGAACTGTAATCATTGTCATATCATCATCTTAACATCAAGCCTGTTGTTTTCGAAGGGTTAGGCAGAGGGTACCTAATAATACATCAAAATTTAACCACATAAGTTTAAGTCCCATGTATGTGTGTGTGTGTGAATGTGTGTGCCATTGGAGGCATGCCTATTGCCCTCAACTGGGCACAAATTGACGGTTCCAGGTATACCTGAGGTGACATTATGAGAGTGTAAATTATGTTCTTACGAGTCATACAGGGTTAGTTTTCAATGACCAGCCAAGATTTAAAATTAAGATCTAGATATCGAACCAAAAGTGTATTTTAAATATTCGTTCGCACACGTTCGCTTTTTGGTGGTGGACAGAAATTAGATTTTATTTAAAAAAATGTTGTTTTTTTTCATTACATCGAAAATATTATCGATACCAAACAATCTCTGAAAATTTGTCCGGTCATTGAAAAACAACCCTGTATAATACCGACCAAATTTCAATTTCAGAACGTTGGAGTAAATAAATAGTTAAACTCCTCAACCTGTCCATAGTTAGATAATTTGATTACAAAATATGAATACCTACATTAACAATTATTATTAATCCAACCCGCTTCCATTTTATTCCTTGCCCCACACCCTCAAACACAGGGTTAGATACCGCTCGTGTAAAACAATACCGTTTACAATAGAATGCCTCTGTGTGCACAATTAGTATAGAGAAATTGCTTTTGACCCAATCCTGTCTAATAAACAAATACCATATCGGCTTCCGTGCCATTCCGACTTCGTGCCACAAAGGCTTCTTCTCTGACGACTGCAACTTCGGCTTCCAATGCTGGACATAATTGTGCTTTGGAGATATTTCTCTGTTGAATAGCTTGTTTGGAGAACGGAGATTTTAGCTTTTGATGTCAGGCATGTGTGTGATACGGTGAATATTGCCTTTTGATTAGGTCTTTGGCTGATTTGCTTTTATTAATATGCTTTCTAGTTGGGTGTAGGAATTCCTTTGACATGTCTCGTGTGTGTGTGCTATATAGTTATTAGACTGGACTTTATGCAAGCGTACCTAATATTCTCAATTATAAAAATACTAGCGAACCAGAATATATAAAATGTTTCACGGATTTAATTTACATAGGGCTGAAATATGAAAACTCTATATTTTTGTGCTATATATGTACGTAATGTACTTCAAATTTAAATCTAAAGAAATAAATTATATAAATGATGGTGGCTGCACCAGTCTTACCAAGGGGTATCGTGTTAACGTACTAACTGGGTTGTGGAGCTCAGATAGACAGTCGCTCCATGTAAAATTCTAGTTTTCAGCTGCATCCGGTTAGACTGGACAACAACAAACAACAACAGCCCATAACGTCCACTGCTGGACACAAGCCTCTCTCATGATGGGAGGAATTTGCCATAATCTCCACGCTTGGCGGGCGGATTGGAGATCGCAGTGATGAAAGACTAACAGATAACGCTGCTGCCCATTCTCTGGTCTACGGAGGCGCAAGGTGTTCTGCCTCAGACATTAGTCGCCTTATACGACACCCGTCAGTGTAATGGGTTGGTTCTATTCTCACCCTTATCTAAACCCATCCAACAGAGCAACCTTCTCAACACCATTTAAGTTTCGCGGTAACACTTCCGAACCATACCAATTACTTCTTAAGTAATATTGCAAGTAACGGCTGAGCAATCAGTAAGCTACAAGTAATTACGATCACTTGTGATCTTTCATCTTTGTGCGTTAATCATTGCTCCACAAGAACTGGGGGCGGAATGGTCCATGCCGAGTTTCTAAGGGCCATTAATTTCAATAAGGTTTTGGGGTTTTGTGGTGGCTTTTCCGCTGTCATCGATCATTGATATTATCGTAAAAACATTGGGAAATTATTACTGAAGAAAATAATCTATCAAGAATTTGCTGCTGTGTCGCTAAGTCCTATCATATTCGTAACGGACAAATTGCGGAAAAATTGAGGACTTGCTGTGGATATTGGACACTGACAGATTCACTATAGTATCTGTCAGAGACTGGTGTCTGGAACCGCTTCTACAAATGATCTATACACAGGGTCTATATTTATTACATACAGGGTTTACAAAATCTCATCTAAAAAGCTCTGACGCTACATGAATCCTCTGTCCTTAATAAGCGTCTCTAAAAAATGTCATACATAGGTACCAATACTGCAATAGACACCAATGAGCATTTTGAGACATGCTTTTTAGGGTTCCGTAGTCAACTAGGAACCCTTATAGTTTCGCCATGTCTGTCCGTCCGTCCGTCTGTCCGTCCTCGCTTAATCTCTGTGACCGTTAGCATTAGAAAGCTGAAATTTGGTAGCAATATGTATATCAATCACGCCGACAAAGTGGTAAAATAAAAATTGGAAAAAAATGTTTTATTAGGGTAGCCCCCTATATGTAAAGTGGAAAGTGATTTTTTTTTAATTTCAACCCTAACGTGTGATATATTGTTGGAAAGGTATTTAAAAATGAATAGGGGTTTCCTAAAATCATTTTTTGATAATGTCAATAATTTCGGAAATAATCGCTCCAAAAGGAAAAAAACAATGTGTCCCTCTAACTTTTGAACCATAAGTTTAGAAAATATGAAAAAAATCTGAAAAGTAGAACTTTATAAGGACTTTCTAGGAAAATCATTTTGAACTTCATGGAAACAACAGTTTTTGTACAAAAAAGACAAAAAGTTGTACAAAATAATTTCTGGACTAAGTTTGTAGTATATTCGTATATGCAAGCATTTTTACATAATGGATACCCACCTTTAAACTCATAAGTGGGAACACTTATTGTGACGGACGGGAAACTACGGAACCCTACACTGAGCGTGGCCCGACACGCTCTTGGCCGGTTTTTTATAAAAGCATGTCTCAGCAGATTTGAGTAAAAACTTTTACACATACATTACGTTTGTCATATAAACGTACTGTTGATAAAATTCATACCTACCTAGTATATTTCACATTTTTTAACCATTACAAAAGTAAAATGGTGTAAAACTCTTTTGTCATATCAGATTTTTACATAAAAATAAATATTAAAAACTAGTTTACATTTATAAAACATTTATGTAAAATTTTATGTATAAAAGGGTGAATGCGTATTATTTTAGCCCGGGAAAGTACACAGTCGTCGCTTTTTCATCCCCAAACAAGCTTTATATAAACATTTACTATTAAAAACATACGGTAATGAATAAAATAAATAGCTTACGTTTGTAGCGTGAGATCAAAAGCTGTGTACAAGTATATGTTTGTTTGTTTGTATGTATATCTCTTTGATAGCTGCGTGTACTGATATCGTTTCCGCAAACTTGGTTCAAGGCAGGGTTGCCTCATTAAAGTTGGATCATGTTATTTTAGGGTCTATTCGAAATTCCAGAAACCGTTTTGGATTATTATGGAACCAAATACTACCAGGAATGAGTGTATTTTAACAAATTATTCTTTACCAATTTGTAACAGACGCCGAGCTCCATTGTATCACTAGGAGATAACTAGCTAAGATAAGGATTAATAAAGTAAAAGACAGGCCCGCACAAGGCGGGAAAAAGGTGTAGACTTTATTAAAACCACATATCATGACATACGATTGCCTTATATGGTAGCGAAAATGACGGTTTCATAACAAGCCAAAAACGTTACCATATAAGGTAACAAATCACCATTTCGCGTGTTGTGGGCGGAGCCTCCGACAAGTCGAAACTTGACCGACCCGCAGAAAGATGGGAAAGTCCATTATAGAGGGAACGATTAGCCAAAAGGGTTGAGTACAACGAGGCCCCGCCACTACTTGCGACATGATGTTTTGGTATAAAGATAGGCGACTAAAGTCAGTCGATACAGTTTTATATTTTTACAGTGTTCTATTTACAAGTATCTAGTTTTAAGTGTTTATTGTGAGTCCCACGTGCCCTAAGTATATTATGTTCTTGTGATTATTATGTTCTGACTATATTCTTTGTGATTATTGTGTACTTGTGTAAATCAGTTTATGTTAGAATAACGTGCCCGCTCTAAAATATAGACGAAGTAATTAAACAGTGTTAAACCATCGAAGAGTTTTAATTGAAAAGGAAATCCCATAGCCACCTGAGCTATCGAAGAAGGGAACAATAAATAAAAATACAGTCTACCCATAACAGCTGGTCCATACGAGCCGGATAAGTGAAAAAAGTGCAGATAACAAATACATAGCGCGTAAATAAGTGTTGTGAGCGGTTACATAAAACTGTAAGTACTGAACAATAATAACTTATGTGTATCACGAGTGAATAAAGTGTTAATAAGCAAAGTGGTGTTCTCTGTGTCGAAAATCGCGATCATAGTGCGCGTTAAGGGGACCGGCAGAACCGTGGGACTCACAGTAAAATAACAAGTGTAAATAAGACTCTGTGCGCGTGTAACAAGTGACCATCGCGTAAATAGTAAATACGTGAAGTAAATAAGCGCGCGCTATACACAGTGCGCGCCGCGTCTTTCGTCGGAAGTATATAGTGTCGTCGCGGTAAATAGGGCTAGTCGTAAAATAATAACGGTGTCAAAGTGCGCGTAAAGTGTAACGTCGTAGTAAACGAATCTGGACAAGTCCAAACCGAGCTACGAACTGTCGTGCGCCGTGCTCCCCGCTTAAAGTCAAGTGCAGTTGGCCATCAGTTTGAAAGATGGTGATCATCCGAAGCCAAGGTGATGCTGCAGAGGCAGAGGACCAGAGGCGGGCCCTACAGAGGAGGGCAGAGGAGCAACGGGAGGCGGTTCTTCGCCAGGAAGCGGAACGGATTCAAAGAGAAAGACTACGGAGGATTTCACTAGACCCGCCAGAATCGCCAGTAATAACAGGTGACCAAAGTACGATTAATTTACGACTAAATACCGCGCCTCTTACGACGTTGGACACGACCACGGCGGGACCATCATCGGGACTTCTAATGAGTGAAGACCATGGACAACGAAGGAGGTCACCCGCCAGGTCAGAGAGGTCACAGAGGTCACAAAGGTCAACGAATAGTTTTACAACGCGCATAAGGCTAGCAGAGTTAGAGGCTGCAGAAAAGCTAGCAGCCATACAAAAGAAGTCTCTTGACTTAGAAGCAGACTTAGTCAAGAAGAGGCTAGCCGCCGAAATGTCCGTCATACAGGACGAACAGGAGAGCCTGCGGGACGAGCCCCTCGTTCCCCAGGAGGAAAGCCACCACAGTCGAGTGGACGAATGGCTTCATACAAACCCCCTCAGAGCACGGGGGGAGGGGGGCACGGGAGCCCCTCGGGAGGACCCAAGACGAATTAAATTCGACATGCCACGGGGAAGGCCGCCGACACCAACGAGGCATAGGAACAGCATCGACAACTTGGCAGCGACCTTAGAAAGGATGGCAAGACCCCGACTACGGCATACGGATTTACCAGCGTTCTCCGGTGGTGTCAACGAGTGGCTGCCATTCAAAGCGGCCGTGAACGACACTACAAATATGTACAACATATCGCCTGCAGAAAACATACAGCGGTTAAGAAGCTGCCTTAAAGGGGAAGCAAGGGAGGCGGTGTCCGCCCTCCTACACACCGCTACAGATCCAGAGGTCATCATGAAGACACTCGAACAGTGTTTCGGCCGACCGGAAGTACTAATCGATCGCGCTATCGACGAACTGAAGAAGATGACGAAGCCCACTGCATCAGCCGCGGACTTGAATAATTTCGCCATCAAAGTACAAAACACAGTAAGCATGATCAAGTCGGTCGACCGAAGAGGATACCTGTACAACCCATTGTTGACACGCGAGGTACTGGAGAAGTTAAGCCCGCACATACGGTCAAGATGGTGCGACTTTGCCTACGACAACGACGACACAACGGAGCCGGAGATAGTGATGCTGTCTCATTTTCTGATGCGGGAAGCGGACAGGGCGTTAAGATACACATACGCCCCACCTACCAGCGCCGCGCCCGTCAGCCAGAAGAAGGAAACCAGGCAGCCAGTGACAGCGAAGAAGAAGGCCAGCCCCGTCTACACAGCCGTCGAAAATCAAGAGGAGAAAGGTCAGTGCCCCAACTGTAAACAAGACCACGTGCTACCAAGGTGTCCGAAGTACAAGGGCATGAGTGTCGACCAGCGGTGGGAGTACCTGAAGGCCAACGGCATGTGCTTTCGATGTGCCGAGAAGAACCACAGGCGGTATAGCTGCAAGGCCAAGGCGTGCGGCGTGAACCAGTGCCGCCGACCTCATCACGCCTCCCTCCACCAAGAGAGGGTGGCAAACAAGGAAGAAGCGACGACCGCGAAATCTACCGCAGAGCCCAGCAAGGAGGAAGCAGTACTGTCGGTGGCAAGCAAGTCCGCCGCCGGCTCGAAGAAGGTGCTGCTGAAGATGTGCCCCATCATAGTCACCGGGTCACGGGGGGAGGTCAAGACGTACGCGTTGTTCGATGAAGGAGCAACCGTCACCCTCATTGATGAAGACCTGGCGACCAGCATCGGGGCAAAGGGAACTTCACGCCCGCTGCGCATACGCGGCGTGAACATGTCTTCAGAGGAGCGGGACAGCAGAGCGGTACGGGTGCAAGTCAGAAGCATCCGGGAAGACGGCCAGCCGCACGAGCTGCAAGCAAGAACCATCAAGGACTTGAGGCTCCACCAACAAACCATCCCAGACACCCTGCTGGATCACGAACACCTGCGAGACCTGCCGAAAGAAGAAGTTTGCTACGAGCAGGCCCGCCCCGGGCTCTTGGTGGGCACAGACCACTGGGAGTGTATAGTGACCAGGGAACTCCGAGTCAGCGGCCCCAATCAGCCAGCTGCCTCACGAACGAAGTTGGGATGGGTGGTGCACGGAACAGCGCCACGAAGCATCATCGCTGATGAAGAAGATGTGCTGCACGTCATCGAGTCCGGAAGAAGAGACGAACAACTACACGATCTAGTCGAAGCGCACTTCAAGATAGAAGCCTTGGGCGTCGCCAGGAAACCCCGAGTGAACGAGGCAGACCAAAGGGCGGCGGACATCGTACAGAAGACAATCAAGAAAATCGATGAAGGCTACGAGGTAGGGCTGCCGTGGCGAACAGACGACGTCGTCATGCCACCCAGCTACGGAGCAGCGCTGAGAAGGTTGAAAAAGATCGAGGAGAAGATGGATGCGTCACCGGACTTCGCCGCGCAATACACTACACAGATAGACAATCTGTTGAACAAAGGATACGCAGTACCATGCGACGGAACAGAGAAGGAAAGCAACGTCTGCTGGTACCTCCCTCATTTCGCCGTGCAGAATCCGAACAAGCCGGGGAAACAAAGGCTAGTCTTCGACGCAGCGGCGACGAGCTACGGGAAGTGTCTCAACGACGAGCTGCTGGAGGGTCCAGACCTGCTGCTGTCCCTGCCGGGAATAGTCTTCCGGTTCAGAGAGCGGGAAGTAGCAGTCACCGCAGACATCCAAGAAATGTTCCTGCGGGTGAAAATAAGACAGGAGGACCAGCCAGCTCAGCAGTTCCTGTGGAGAGGACAAGAAAGGACATCGCCCCCGCGCCACTACAAGATGAAGAGCATGATCTTCGGAGCAGCAAGTTCCCCGTATATGGCTCACTACGTCCGGAACTACAACGCAGAGCTTCACGGCAGTGAGTATCCCAGGGCCTTGGAGGCCATAACAAAGAGTCATTATATGGACGATCTAGTGGCTAGTTACAGCAATCCAGAAGAGGCGTGGAAGGCAGTAGAAGAGACAAGGAAGGTGCACGCGGCCGCTGGCTTCACACTGCGAGGCTGGAGCTCCAGCGAAGCGACGGTCCTGCGCGACGTGCCCCAGACGCTCCACGCCACCACCCCAACGCAGCTAGGAGGGGAGCAGCCTGAGAGCAAGATACTCGGGCTGTACTGGAACGCAGAACTAGACGAACTCGGGTTCAACACGTCTATGAACCGAGTGCCATCAGAGGTGAGAGAGAGGATCCGTGCGCCCACCAAGAGAGAAGCACTGAGCGCCGTTATGTCGATTTATGACCCGCTGGGTCTGTTGAGTCATTTCACAGTACGAGCGAAGATAGTACTCCAGAGCCTGTGGCGCCTGCAAACCACATGGGACACGCCAATTCCGGAGGAGGAAAACGAGCTCTTCGCGGCCTGGCTGGGTCAACTACAGGAGGTGAACAGACTGCGGCTACCCAGGTGCTACCTCAAGAAGAACACACAGCGCATAGAGCTACATGTGCTGTGCGACGCCAGCGAGCAAGCGTACGCGACGGTGGCCTATTGGAGAGCGGTGAACGAGGATGGAAGCATCGACGTCGTGCTGGTCGCGGCCAAAGCAAAGGTGGCACCGCAGCGAGCCCAGACGATACCACGTCTGGAGCTGCAGGCAGCGGTGATAGGAGCCCGACTCGCCGACACCATCAAGAAGGAACACCGCATCGAGGTCGACAGGACGACCTACTGGACAGACTCCTCTACGGTGGTCCACTGGATCCACCACGACATGAAGAGGTACACACCGTTCGTCGCGCACCGACTGGGTGAAATCGCCGAGCTCACCAGTAAGGAAGAATGGCGCTGGGTGCCTACGAAGCACAACGTGGCTGATGACGCCACCCGACTCACCGACGCGCCGATCAGCGCGACCGACCGCTGGTTCCGCGGGCCGGACTTCCTGCATCTACCGGAAGAAGACTGGCCCGGGAAGCCGGCGACAGAAGAAACAGAAGAGGAGGTCCTGCACATCGCGCCGGGCCCTGAACGAGACAGCTGGCTGCCCGATCCTGCCCGCTTCTCTAAGTACGAGACGCTGGTGCGCACTGCTGCACGCGTGCTGGCATTCATAGACGCGTGCCGCCGCGTCTCGACTCGACTGGAACATCGGCACATAGAGCGCGCCGAAAAGGAGCTCCTGCTAAAAGCACAGCGGGATAGCTTCACGGATGAACTACAGAAGATCCAGTCTGCCCGCCCCCTCACTCGGGCGAGTCGCCTGTACAGACTGGACCCCATATTCGAAGACGGCCTGTTGCGCGTGCGAGGACGTATTGAAGCCTCAAACGCGCCAGTGGAGGTCAAGCGACCCATCATTTTGGATGGTCGCCATCAGGTCAGTAAATTAATAGTAATGCGCGAGCATTGCGCCGCTGGTCATGCCAACAGAGAACGAGTAACGAACGACCTGCGGCAGCGATACTGGATCATCCACCTGCGGCCCACGGTGCGGGCCATCGAGAAGGCCTGCACGTACTGCCGGAGGATGCGAGCAACGCCACAACCGCCGGCCACGGGAGACCTGCCGCGCGCCCGCCTGGACCCCTTCCACCGCCCGTTCACCAACTGCGGCGTGGACTATTTCGGGCTCATGATGGTGAAGGTGGGCCGGCGCCGAGAGAAGCGGTGGGGCGCACTATTCACGTGCCTCACCTCCCGCGCCGTGCACCTCGAGCTCGTCGCATCGCTATCTACAGACTCGACAGCAATCATGGCGCTGAGAAGGATGGCCGCGCGCCGCGGCTGGCCGCGGCTCATGTATTCAGACAACGGGACCAACTTCAGGGGAGCCGACCACGAACTGCGAGCGGCGTATGAAGAATGGGCACCAGCGCTACAAGAAGAGGGACTGCTGCACAGGATGGAGTGGCGGTTCATCCCTCCTGGCGCACCCAACCAGGGAGGTGCGTGGGAGCGGCTGGTGCGCTCCGTGAAGACTGCCCTCGCTGCGACTCTGCGCGAAAAGGCACCTGCAGAAGAGGTGCTGCTAACTCTGCTCACTGAAGCGGAGTTCGCCATCAACGCGCGCCCCTTGACTCATGTCAGCGTGAGTCCCACCGATCCAGAGGCCCTCACCCCCAACCACTTCCTGTTGGGGTCCTCCACGGGCCTACCCTCGACCGGGCCTTGTGACGAGGCCGACCGGCGTGCTTGGCGGGCCAGCCAGGCCCTTGCCGACCACTTTTGGCGACGCTGGCTGCGAGAGTACCTCCCCACATTGGTACCCCGCGGCGAGCCGCAGAGCAACCGACGGCCGCCGGAGATCGGCGACGTCGTCATCGTCGTCGACAGCACACTGCCACGGAACGTGTGGCCAATGGGAGTCATCGAGAAGCTCTACCCGGGACCTGACGGCGGCATCAGGGTGGTCGACGTGTGAACGAGAACCGGCGTCTTCAAGCGTCCCATCAGCAAGCTCGTCGTGCTGCACAGAGAAGAAGAGGCTGCGCAGGCTACGCCGGGGGGAGAGATGTAACAGACGCCGAGCTCCATTGTATCACTAGGAGATAACTAGCTAAGATAAGGATTAATAAAGTAAAAGACAGGCCCGCACAAGGCGGGAAAAAGGTGTAGACTTTATTAAAACCACATATCATGACATACGATTGCCTTATATGGTAGCGAAAATGACGGTTTCATAACAAGCCAAAAACGTTACCATATAAGGTAACAAATCACCATTTCGCGTGTTGTGGGCGGAGCCTCCGACAAGTCGAAACTTGACCGACCCGCAGAAAGATGGGAAAGTCCATTATAGAGGGAACGATTAGCCAAAAGGGTTGAGTACAACGAGGCCCCGCCACTACTTGCGACATGATGTTTTGGTATAAATATAGGCGACTAAAGTCAGTCGATACAGTTTTATATTTTTACAGTGTTCTATTTACAAGTGTCTAGTTTTAAGTGTTTATTGTGAGTCCCACGTGCCCTAAGTATATTATGTTCTTGTGATTATTATGTTCTGACTATATTCTTTGTGATTATTGTGTACTTGTGTAAATCAGTTTATGTTAGAATAACGTGCCCGCTCTAAAATATAGACGAAGTAATTAAACAGTGTTAAACCATCGAAGAGTTTTAATTGAAAAGGAAATCCCATAGCCACCTGAGCTATCGAAGAAGGGAACAATAAATAAAAATACAGTCCACCCATAACACAATTCTTAGATCTCCCAGCTGAAAAGAATTCAGGAGTTTTTTTTTGCTCTTAAAGAAAATCTGAGTGAAAAATAAAAAAAAAGTTTATTAGTATTTATTAGACTTTCACAGGACAAAGAAAAATTAAACAAAAAGAGAACACTCCAATACGACAACTCCTATACGAGGCCAAAAGGCAGAGTCTGCTTCTAGTTTTTCCAGATGTACTTGATTACCAGTGTTTTACATGGAGTAACATCGTCGCAAACTATCTCTGCCCAGGGCAGGCAGTCTCGACATAGATAATGACATTATTGTTAAATTTGATTGCTAATTAC
Organism: Xestia xanthographa; assembly: GCA_905147715.2. Lineage (NCBI taxonomy): Eukaryota > Metazoa > Arthropoda > Insecta > Lepidoptera > Noctuidae > Xestia > Xestia xanthographa. The sequence goes on from LR990650.1 coordinate 2,235,307, forward strand.
TAACGAATAAATTCGGTAGTAATTATGATGCTTGCGAGTAACGCAAGTCTCTACATCCAAGATGCGTTTCTCGCAAGCATCGTTATTGCAATCGAATTTATTGGTTAGTAATTAGCAATCAAAAGTTAGCGATTTTGTCGTTATCTCTGTCGAGACTGTAGGCCCAGGTACGTACTGGGTTATGTAATGCCCCTTAGTACGACAGGTGACCACCAGTCGTACCCAGTCGTGCCAGTCTGACTAGACTACCTGTAAAAACTGACTAAAAAGTAACTTTACTCACTAAAAGCGATGTTCATCTATCATATGAAACTTAGGGACTTGACTGGTTCGTTGGTCTGGTGGGCGCTATCGCGACTGCTCAGCATGAGGTCCTAAGGTTCGATTCCCAGGTCGGAGAAATTGTTATTGGGTTTTCCCATCAGGAAAAATGCCCGGTTCATCGCAATAGACTCGCACTCTATTACATGGCACATAAACATATAGGATACTTTTTATCCCGGTATTAAGATCTAATGGGAAAATTATCAAACTTCTGGACATGAACACACAACGCCATCTAGTGCCACACTAAGTAACGAGGCTTGTGTCGTGGACACCAGATGGTTGATATACTATGTACTGTTTGTAAATACATACTTATTATACATATAAACATCCATCACTTGGAAACAAATGTCCATGCTCATCACACAAACATTTGCTCCAACCGGGATTCGAACCCGGGACCCTAAGAACGTAAGGCAGCCTCACCACCGCTGCGCCATTGGGTCGTTAACTGTCTTATGGAGGTCAGATAGGCAGTCGCTCCCTGTCAAATATTATATTGCTGCGGCTGCATCCAGTAAGACTGGAAGGCGACCCCAACATGTCTATGCAGATGATGATTGATGCGTAGTGTCCACGACACAAGCCTCGTTGCTTAGTGTGGCACTAGACTAGATGTGTGTGTAATATCCAGCGATATTTATTTATTTACCTACCCATTATTTTCAGTTTTAAAGTTTCTCAATCGAAAGCCCAAAAGCCAATAACTTGTCAGTGCCAGCCCTATCCCCAGCAAATGTTTGCAACATCCAGGTTATGAAGTTTGCGTACGATCAAAGGGGTGACTGATGCGTCGAACATTTTGATATGGAGATCGGAGAGGAATTAATATTGGTACGTGGTATAGGAAGAGGAATGATGACTCACTTTACGGTATAAAAGTGATTAGGTTATAACCTTAGAAAACATGTCTGAAAATCAAAACGAAAGAAAAAAGAATCTGGAAAATATAAAAAAAGCTAAGTTGTCAACAAAAAGTCGATTGTTTGGGTGCCTCGAAAATTACATAATTGACAAATGTATCATAATAATTCGGTAAGTAAGGTCTCGCGGAAGTCTGCCGGGGCTGCGGGGCTGTTCGAAAGAGATACCTTGGCCCCAGAACACAAACACTCCCTCCTGCTCCACCCAGAGCGCGAGGAGTCATTTGATGATTTACCATCCGAAAAAAAAGGTCTCGTGGAAGTGGTTACATTGCAGAAAGTCATGGTTATTTGCAGTTAATGGGACTACAGGAGCTAAACGCGAGTTTTATAATGCAAAAAAGCATATGATTTACTGTAATAAACAAAACCAGGAAAATATATGATATTCTTCAGGATATAATTGCTAGTATGACAGTGTTTTGAAAACTTAGTACAACTAATTTTACTCGATAAAAAAAACACGAACATAAATATATTTTACATGTCTTTTAGAGAGTAAAAACCATACTAAAATACATGCGATCATTCTGATTTTTTGGCAAATAATTCTACAAGCAACATATTACCATGATGGTGTTTTATTTTTTTAGTCCAATTAATAGATGTTTTGTAAATCGCAAAAAACCACTCATTTTGCACTATTCGGCCTGCAGTGACTGACGTAACAACCACTTTGTAGTGCAAGTTGATTAGAACTTTATTCTAACAGTGTTTCAAACGAAGTTTGTACCACCACAAATAGAGTTGCTAATTTTGCTCCTGTAGTCGCCCTAAGAAGTAATTTATAAAAGTAAGACTGACAAAATAGTTTTAAAATTCCATAGAAACAGTTTGCATAAACACTGTGTACGTAGAAACTTCTGTCTACCCTCAGGGGAATACTGTCGTGACGTTGTATTCTTGCTCATTCTCCACCCTTTTACCAGAACAATTTTAATAACATCCCCTAAAAACACAACATGCAGCATTCCCAACCATTTTTTTCTCGCCGTCTAGACAGCATAAGTTACGACATCACATGCTCCCGAAAAACACAGCGAGATGTTAAAGTTGCAGCAAGTGCTTCAACCAGATACCATCATACTAATATTATAAAGATGTTAAGTTTGTATGTCTGTAAGTTTTAAGGGCCTATACAACCTCAAATGGCTTAGCATGATCCTCCGTTACGCCTAAAATACTGCAGCATTAATTTTAAAATAAATATATGGTAAAGTTGAGGATTAATTCTAAATACTATGTGTGACGAAAACACGATTCCATAAACTTTTCTCGATAGAAAAAAAATCCAAAGTTACTTCCAAATCGAACAATAAACCGCTGGTATTCAAAAAGTACTTCAAATTAGATCATGAAAGTTTGCATAGATACTAACTGAACTAACTATAAAGCAGGTCTTGTGTGTTTTTTTTTTTAGTCCAATTAATAGATTTTTTGTAAATCGCAAAAAAACCACTCATTCGCACTATTCGGCCCGCAGTGACTGACGTAACAACCAATTTGTAGTGCAAGCTGATTAGAACTTTATTCTAACAGGGTTTCAAACGAAGTTTGTTTAGCACCTGTAGTCGCCTTAATGTAGGGTGTTCTGCTGAGCATGGGGTCCTGGGTTCGATTCCCAGGTCGGACAAAGTGTTATTGGGTTTTTCCATCAGAAATTTCTCAGTAGCAGCCTCGAAGTCTGGATTTGCGCCTGGTTGATGGCAATAGGCTCACCCCCTATTACATGGGACTTCAACGTAACTGGCGAAATTTGGGTTTACTATTAGGTACACATCTGCTTAATCCTTCGGGAATTACAGGCGTGAAGATGAGTTTGTAAGTTTAAATGTAGGAGGTAATGTTCGAAATTACTGAACTGATTCCGAAAATTCTTTCACTAATGGGAAGTCCCCTGGGTAAATTTCGAATATAACGCAAGCGAAGCCGCTGCCAAAAGCTAGTCTAACATAATTCCGGAAATTACAAGTTCTTATCATGTTTTAAAACACGGTGAAACACGACATTCGCAGCGACGTAAGTTTTTGACGCCGCCTGAATTTTAATAAAGTTGCCGTTTTCAACTGGAAATCTTTCAGTGCTGGAATGTTTTTAAGCGGGTTTAAAAAGGTTTTTTTTGGCTGGAGAATTATTTTTGATGCTCTCGGGTTTTTGGTCTTTAGAGTCGTAACGTTGTAAGTGATGATTTATTGGATAGTGACATTTAGTTTTAGTTTAAGTGATTATAATTTGGTTTTGTAGAAAAAAAAAAACATAGTTAAACTCATTTTTAAGACGTCAGTGAGACCTTTATGTTTTCAGATCCTATGCTTTTAAAACTCAATTTAAAAAGTGCTACTTTTACTCGTAGCATAATCTCAATGCTAGGACAAATACCTCCTCTCTACGAAAGCGAGTAGGCCATAATCCGCCTCGAGGACCCATTGTGGGTTCGTATGCTATTAGGACACGCCGCACGCCGGTTACGATTACTATTACGATTTATTCTTTCGCCGCCGCCGTTTTGATAGTGGTGATGAAAAAATTCTGATTGTCACACTGGTGTGATAATCTGGAGTTGGCAATGGAAATAAGTTACACAAAGTACTGCGTTGTCTGAACACAAACCCACGATTGACTACTCTTAATTCCCATTGTCACTGGGCTACCTCTAATACAATAGTCTTATCTTACTTAGGATCTTACTACTATTTTAAATGCGAAAATGTATGTATGTATGTTTGTTAGTCTTTCACGCAAAAACTTCAGAACAAATTTGGATGATATTTGGCAGACGGATAGTTTATAACCTAGATTAACACATAGGATACTTTTATCCCGGTAATTCGATCCCGTAGGACAATATTATCAAACTACTGACACACGGGCGAAGCCGCAGGCATAAGCTAGTACTTAATAAAAGCTATGTAGATATTAAAAACCGGCCAAGTGCGAGTTGGACTCGCGCACCGACGGTTCCGTACAAAAATGTTAAAGGGAAAACTTAACTTTGCTGTTCGATCCCCTGAAACGGTTATTGCATCAAACGCAAATAATAATTTTAAAATAGTGTAATCGCTTTTTTTTGTGTTAAACTACATGGTTACGGTTTTCCGATTTTTTCGTTTACATGTTGCAGTACCTTGCTTTTTGTGAAATTTCGTGATTCTTGGTCAACGGGAACTACCATATAGGTTTTCGAATACGCGGACAGATAGACAAACAAGAGAGTGATCTTATAAGGGTTCCTTTTTTACCTTTCGAGGTACGGAACCCTAACAACAACAAAAACAGCGCATTAAATCTCTCAAAAGTTTCATAAAATGCCTTAACAATTTACCTGCGGCTCTGCTTACCCCCGAACAATGCAAATAGCTCGTACAGGCACTAAGTAGCGATCCGACGCTCGCTCACTTCCGACAGGTAGACCACTTGACAGCTATTTTCAATTAACTCTCGCGAACTGCACAATGTGAACTAATTAATGCCATTTTCAATTGTAATTTGAGTTGAATGTGCAATAACATCGTAACGAAAGAAAAGGGGTAAGTAGGAGTGTTTTAAGTTTAATTTTATTTGTAGCGGTGGTGTAAAGGGGATATTCAGACATGATTTTTTTTCGTATTCCACCCTCTCTTTTTTATCCTACTTATCGAATGGAAAATAGATATTATGGTACACCAATAACTAAGGTTTATCTATTGAAATAAATTCTATTTTAAAGAGGTAAAATTGTTATAAATATAAAAAAAAAAATATGGTGTATAAATACTAAACGAAAAAGTAAAAAAAAAATAAAAAAAAAAAACAAAAAAAAAAATAATGATGGTCATATAAACAAAAATAAATTATTACGTATTATGTCCAAATATTAGCCGAAAACATTATAATGAATCGCTTATGTTCTGCACTGTGTCGTAGGCCTTAGTAAACACGCAACAACTATTAAATTGCACCCTACCCTCATCGCCCAAAACTTTTGTGTTCTTTCTTGTTTCTTGTGTGTAACCTACCTTCTTCTGAATTGTTAATTTTGTACTTGTTATGAACTAAACGATGAATGATAAGTAAAAGTATTATTGTAACGTAGTTTTAAGATGCATATTTGTTTTTGTTTTTATCGACGCTTACTGGCAGATAACATTGTAAATGTATCTATGTTTTTCTCTGTAAGTGAATTTGTAATTCTTTTGAGAAATAAATATCTTTAACCGTATATAGAAGGTATTATTTCATACATGCACATGCAGCTTGAACTCCAGAACCGTTTCGAGTGCCTAGGAAGCTCAGTGGACGAATACAACGATGGGTTCGTGGAAACTGTCCATACGACCGGGTCTAAGTTCTTCAAGGCGCGTCGTACAGATCAGAACAAGAGGCTCTCCGATCACACTCTCAAGCTCATGAAGGAGCGGCGTGAGATGATCCTGCAGTCTTCAGACGAGGCGTGTAAATACCGGCAGCTCAATAGACGGATCTCTAAATCCTTGAAGAGCGACCTCCGCCGCTTTAATACCAAGCGTATTAAAGACGCGATTGAGCGGAATAAAGGCTCCAAAGTATTTGCAAGAAATCTGGCTATTGGGCAGAGCCAGCTCACGAAACTGAAGACCGACGATGGTAGGATCTTATCCGCCAAACCGGAGCTTCTGAGGGAGATCGAGAGCTTCTATCATATGGGCAGTTATACACGTCAACCAGTAAACCCGTCGTAGATCTAGCAAACGACCCAAGAGCTAGACTGACCCGACACTATACCGAAGACATCCCGGACGTCTGCCTGTACGAGATTAGGATGGCTCTGAAGCAGCTCAAAAACAAAAAGGCACCGGGTGATGACGGAATTACGGCCGAACTCCTGAAGGCGGGTGGAAAACCGGGACTTAAAGCCCTTCAGAAGCTGTTTAATTCCGTCATACTTGAGGGAAAAACGCCACAGGCATGGTGCAGGGGTGTGGTGGTACTCTTCTTCAAAAAGGGTGACAATGCCCGGTTGAAGAATTATAGGCCCATCTCACTTCTAAGCCATGTCTACAAGTTGTTTTCTAGAGTCATCACGAATCGTCTCGCGCGCAAGTTTGATGATTTTCAGCCACCCGAACAAGCCGGTTTCCGAAAAGGCTTTAGCACCGTAGACCACATACATACGCTGCGGCAAGTTATATAGAAGACCGAGGAGTATAACCTGCCTCTATGTTTAGCGTTTGTGGACTACGAGAAAGCCTTCGATTCGATCGAGACCTGGACTGTACTGCAGTCTCTCCAACTGTGCCAAATCGACTATCGTTACATCGAGGTGTTGAAGTGTTTGTACAAAAACGCCACCATGTCAGTCCGACTTCAGGACCAAGCCTCGAAACCTATCCTCCTGCAGCGAAGTGTGAGACAGGAAGACGTCATATCTCCGAAACTGTTCACCGCTGCACTGGAGGATGTCTTCAAGGTTCTGGACTGGAGAGGGCTAGGCATCAACGTCAATGGCGAGTACATCACTCACCTTCGGTTTGCCGATAATATAGTGGTAATGGCTGAGACCATGGAGGACCTCAGTACAATGCTCGATGACCTCAGTAGAGCTTCCGGAAGAGTGGGTCTTAAAATGAACATGGGCAAGACTAAGGTCATGTTGAATGCCCATGTCACACCCACTCCTATCAAGATCGGAGACTACACTCGAAGTTGTAGACGATTATGTGTACCTGGGACAAACGGTCCAGTTAGGTAGGTCTAACTTCGAGAAAGAGGTCAATCGTTGAATCCGACTCGGTTGGGCAGCGTTCGGGAAATTGCGCGGTATCTTCTCGTCCAACCTACCGCAGTGTCTCAAGACGAAAGTCTATGACCAGTGTGTGTTATTTAGGTAGTGTGTGTTATTTGGTAGTTATTACATACGGGACCGAAACGTGGTCACTCACAATGGGCCTCATCAGAAGGCTTAAAGTCACCCAAAGGGCAATGGAGAGGGCTATGCTCGGAGTTTCCTTGCGCGATCGAATCAGAAATGAAGACATCCGCAAGAGAACCAAGGTTACCGACGTAGCCCGAAGAATTGCCAAACTTAAGTGGCAGTGGGCAGGGCACATTGCTCGCAGAACGGATGGCCGATGGGGCCGAAAAGTTCTGGAGTGGCGACCGCGAACCGGAAGACGTTACGTTTTAAGGCCTCCTACTAGGTGGACCGATGACCTGGTGAAGGTTGCAGGAATCCGGTTGGATGCGAGTCGCACGGGACCGGTCAATGTGGCGACACTTGGGGGAGGCCTATGTCCAGCAGTGGACGTCTTTCGGCTGAAATGATGATGATGATTATTTCATACAAAAAGCTGGAAGTTCTGATCAGATTACAAACAAAAACCAACCCGAACCGTGGACCTTTTTCTCGACGTTTTATAAGCGCCCATGTAGGCCTATGTCAGATTTAAAATATTTTGATTTGATTTTAAAAAATGCTAACACTGATGGAAAACTGCACTATTGCCCAAACTGTCAAAACATTAATTTCGAGTTAAAACAACGGTACAAATACCTTGTTTGCGGACAGGACCTAATAAAAGAAAACTTCAGTATTTTCTTTTATTTCATGGTTAGATTGCTTTACATTTAAACTGGCTGCAGTGTACATAGGAAGTTAGGATAATCTCCATAGATAAATCCACTAACATCTAGTAAGTTAAAGCTTTTTTTCTCCGCACACGTGCCGTCGGTACACGCCTGGATGCTGTGTCCTAGTTTAAACCGTGTAAAGTGTTCAATTTATTGCTCATCGTTGAAACTGGCGCACTTAAACTTTACTGTTTGTTAACGCCAGAAGTATTTAATTACGATCTTATTTTACTGTCAGAAGTAACTGCCCTCTCGACAGGATTCGCGTATCTTGATTGTTTATAGTAATCGATAAAGTTATTTTTTTTTATTTAATTACTGTTTAGTGTATGTCCACAATGGCTTGTGTAAGCAAAAGAAGGGCATTTTTCAGTAAATATGCGAGTAAATAATAACAGCCGTTCGGGTCGATCGTTAGGTTAAGCCGTGCTTGCCTAGGTTGGTCTGTGGGTGGGTGACCGCCCGGGTGCCCATTACATACCGAGTTTCCTCCGTGCCTCGGAAAGCACGTTAAACCGTTGATCCCGGCTGTCATTTGTAGATCTTTGACAGTCGTTAGGTAGTCAGAGGCCCAAAAAGTCTGACAACTAGTCTTACCAAGGGGTATCGTATTACCCGGTACTAACTGGGTTGTGGAGGTCAGATAGGCAGTCGCTCCATGTAAAATACTGGTATTCAGCTGCGTCCAGTAAAACTCTAAGCCGACCCCAATGTAGTTGGGAAAAGGCTAGGCAGATGACGATGATGATGATGATGATGATGATGATGATGATGATGATGATGATGATGATGATGATGATGATGATGATGATGATGATGATGATGATGATGATGATGATGATGATGCGACTCCATAATAACTACTTACTGTATTCTTCTGTGCTTTAGTCCGTAATCATTATTGGCACTTTCATATTAGCCGAAAGAGATTCACTGCTGGATATAGGCGTCCCCCAAACGTCGCCACATCGACTGCCTGTGCCTCTCGCATCTAGCGGATTCATCTGGAGGTCATCAGTTCTTCTGTACTTAGATATATCAGAAATAAGAAAGTAACTCGAACTGTCTGTCTGTCAGTCTGTTTTTTAATTTTTCATGTCTAAACTGCTGATCGGGGCTGAATCAAACATTGCTTACGGTTTTTCATTAAACATTTTTTGAAACCTGGTACATGTTTTTTAGTTGGTTTCATTGGTTACTTTAGGATAATTTCCTACTTCTTCTACTACACATACAACTACAGATAAATATTATTCTGTTTCCATGAAACCACAAGTACGTAACAAATCAGACAAACTTCAAAACTCCCAGACAACATTCCTAATTACGTTTCTCCAGGATAGAGAGAAATACTCTAACTATTGAACCAACAAAATCCAACTGGTCGGCATCCAGACTACTCGAAGGAAACAAACATGTCTTCATTTAACGGCAGACAGGGTGGAACAAGACACACGCTCTGCTCTGGACAGGTCAATTTTCAATTAAAGCGCTGTTATCGCAGTGTTGATTGGTTTTATTGTTAAATGCCTGATTTACAGCGGGTACCTACGGCGTAGAGCAGAATATTTATGATTTTGGAGTTTTGGTAAGTTATTACTAAGTTGAAGTTTTTAGAGTTTACGGGCCAATATTTCACGCTGGATTTTGAAGTGTTAACGTGTTATTTTTAATTATTTACAGAATAGGTTAGTATCCACCATCAATAAATTGCAAATCTATTTAGTCCGTCAGGTAGAGTATTGGAAAATAATGGGACACGTATTTTTTGTTTTTGTAAATCAATGAATATTGACAAAGATAAAACGCATCAAAACTCGAGAGGGGGGCTCGTGACGTCACAACGCACTAAAAATATAGAACGGCGTGACGTATTGACAATTTTAAAAGCGTCGTATCTTCGTCAATGTTGGTTTACGTAACAAAAGAAAAAATACGTGTCAAATATTTTTTGTTAATCTATATAAAGGACTAATTAGATTTTTTCAGGACACAAGCCTATTGCATGTCAGGAATCAATAAGTTAGAAATATTGAAGACTGCAGTGTGCTACTATATTTTAACAATGGTCAACAATTTTAAAGCTATCGCCCTTGAAGTTAAGATAACCGTATGAACCGTCAGCTGTGTTCTCATAAGGTGGTCCGCTGCTCTATAATCCTTTACCAACTAATAACATGAATAAATAACCCGGAACCGGAAACCTGAAATAAAAATGTTCTCAATTAAACTCAAAGAGCGTTTTTCAAACGTTTACTAAACGTAACCGTACCGTATTGATTTATATAACGTGTAAATTTACTTCAGTCCCATTAAAAGTAAATCAAAGTGGGTACTAAATCGTCAAAGTCTGACTACAGTCCAGGATAACTCGGTCCTTTAGTACGCTTTGAAACTCCCCGGTCCTTTAAACTTTTGCTGGTGCTTTAAGAGGGGTGGAAGACCATGTAATACTGGGGGATTCGGTTAGTGTAGAACCACAAACCGCGTTTGGGCAGTCAACATTTGTGCAATGTTAGTGAGATCATAAATTTTGTTATTTTTTATTCTATTTTATTATTGTGTGCGATTCTTTTGATGGTAATCCTTGTCGGATGTAAAATGTTTATTGTATTATCTTTATAGTTTTATTGTGAAATTAATGTTTGGGTATTGGTTGGTTTGAGAACTTGCTTAAAGAATAGTCGCAAAACAGGTTTGTGGACTTATTATTTGTTTTATTTATAAGATATCTTTGATGATCTAAGAGGTTAATGAAAATTTTTGCTTTTCAGTATTTGTATTAAGATCGTTCGCACGTAAAAGATTCAAAAGATTATAAGGCCATCATTTTATACGTTAAATTCAATGCAGCTATTTTATGCATATAAACTGTTATCTGGCCAAAGGAAGACGCCATGAGACAGTAGATATCAAAAGTAAATCAACATTAATAATCTGTATTTTATAAAATTTGTCATTGTAAAACTAATGCAATATTAATTCAGAACCATAAACATAAAATCCAAACATAACCACTACAACAGTTTATTCAAAGTGGTATTAAAACTTCAACACTAATGTTGGCAACAATTTAAAAGCTTAACAAAGCGTACTACTGTTTTACAAACCCGACACTGCCCAGCTGTTTAGTAATATTATAAGTTATTACTGAGCAAAAAGTGATTAGAACATAAATAGCTGTGTTTATAAAATAATATTACGATAGTAACCCGACTCCGATAGTCAACTGCGCACATGTGACGTTTGTTGTGATACGGTTTACCCTTACTACGGGTTTGTGTGATCAAAAGGACCAGTTTTTCTGGTTGATTATTAAATTGTCAATAGGATTTGAGTTTTATGGAGATGTGATGTAAAGGAATGAGGAGTGATAGGAAAGTTCCAAGTATGAATTTGGATGGCTCTATGAAATTAGAAATATGATCATTATAATCGGATTAACCTTATACCCAACTATGGTTGTGGTTGGCTTCTAGTCTACAGGGTGTAAAAAACCTCATCACAAAGCCGTCAACCAAGTATTCTGTACATCAAACTAAGTAACTCTACGCAAAAATAATTGCCGAGAAACTTTTTTTTTTTTTGTGTGAAAAATCATGCTTTGTGGTAGAACTCAATGTAACGCACTCAAAACATTGTGCTGATGGATGGATTGAATAAATAGCACGGGGGTCGTGAAGGTGTTTAAAGTAAAAATCTTTCATTAAAAACTTGTATTTAAAAAACAAAACTTGTCAAAAAGTTGAAACTTTGACCCCCAATATCTCCGTAACTAGAAGGTTCCCAGGTATGGTGTAGAACAAAAAAATGATCGCAATAACGAGTAGAACGAGTGCCTTTCGACCTCGTTAAGAGGTGTTTGACACCCTTTATAGTCTCCGCCAGATAAGTAAGAATTAAAGGTCATTGCTCTTTCTTTAATTTCTCTGCGTAGGTACCCCGACAATACATTATTAATATTTTTTTGTTACTAGAAAAAGTCAAGGATTACGATAAAAGCCGTTTCGGGCCAAGTTACATTATTTCTGTTTTCGGAATTATGTATTTAAATAAATGTATGCGGGTTAATGACCTTTAATTCTTTCTTATCTAGCGGAGACGATAACCAGATGTAGCTGAATACCAGTACTTTACGTGAGCTGACCTCCACAACCCAGTTAGAATGGGTAATACCACTCTTGGTAAGACTGGTTGTCAGACTTTCAGACCACTGACTACCTGTAACGACTGTCAAAGATCTACAAATGACAGCCGGGACCAAAGGCTTAACTTTTGCTTTTCAAGGAACGGAGGAAACATGTGCTTTTATGGACTTAAAACATAGATGTCAAAATGTGTGTGTACCTACCTAACCCTTCGGAGAACTACAGGCGTCACCATAATATGTACATAAAAACCCGGTCAAGTGCGACTCGGACTCACGTACGAAGGGTTCCGTACCATTATCTATACAACATTAGACAAAACGTTCAAAAAATCACGTTTGTTATGTTTGGGAACCCCCTTAAATATTTATTTTATTTTAATTCAATTATGTATTTTTAAAGTGAATATCAATTAATTATTCTGTGATCATTTCAAGCGTGTCCTGTTGCCGTTATTAATATCGAGCAAAAAGCGGCAAAAAAAATCCGTTTGTTGGATGGGAGCCCCCCTTAAATATTTATTTTATTCTATTTTTATGTTTTTATTATAGGTATCATCTGTGAAAATTTCATCTGCCTAGCTATCACGGTTCATAAGATACAGCCTGGTGACAGACAGACGGACAGTGGAGTCTTAGTAATAGGGTCCCCTTTTTACCCTTTGGGTACGGAACCCTAAAAACGAGAACTATTGCGAATTAACAGTTTTATCTACAGGCTGGAGAAAATGTGGATTGATGATAGAATCAAACAATTTTTAGAAAGAAATCAGACACGGATGAATGAAAGAGATATGTATAAAAAAAAAGAAAGAAAGAAAAGAAAGAAAAGTATTTATTGACTCACACAGGATAAACAGAAACAAAAAGATACAATGGAAATAAATATGGTAATGTGGTGTGGTTATATGGTATGATGTTATCAAAGTTTTGCTGAGGATGCTTATGGACTAAAGAGGAGCTCGTGGCTAAATAATAACAGCCGCTTGGGTCGATCGTTAGGTTAAGCCGTGCTTGCCTAGGTTGGTCTGTGGATTGTGCATTACATACCGAGTTTCCTCCGTACCTCGGAAAGCACGTTAAGCCGTTGGTCCCGGCTGTCATTTGTAGATCTTTGACAGTCGTTAGGTAGTCAGAGGCCCAAAAAATAAAGTCTGACAACCAGTCTTACCAAAGGGTATCGTATTACCCGGTACTAACTGGGTTGTGGAGGTCAGATAGGCAGTCGCTCCATGTACAATACTGGTATTAAGCTGCATCCAGTAAAACTGGAAGCAGACCCGAATATAATTGGGAAAAGGCTAGGCAGATGATGATACTAATGGACTAATTTCATGGTAAAAAGTAGTTGATTTATTTTTAAACCACTTCTTATTCATTTTAGTGCCATTTCCAAGTGCAGTGTTTTATTTGTCATGCAAGTTCAGTCTTTCACGGTTTTCAGGGACACACGAATTTACCGTTAGTAAATATCTACAGAAACTTTCACCGGTACCGGTTCAATTGCTGAAGTGGTTGAGTGGTTCCCTTCTGCAGTGCGAGTCGATTCCCGAGCCGAACAAATATTTGTCTGGCCTACAGATAGTTGTTTCAGGTCTAAATGTTTGTGTGTGTGAGTTTTGGGAAGGTATGTATTTAACGCGGCGACAAACTAATCTGATTAAGGGTTTTAAAAATAATTACAATGGGTAGCAAAAATAATACGTTGGCAGCTACAGTGAATTAGCATTTTAAGTATAAAGTAGCAGCTTTATATAGCTTTGTTTAAATTTAAATTTGAAGTGATTTTTTGGTGTGGCAATTGAATTTATTGTTAGGCGACAACTTGACGGCGGATAAAAAGTAGAAAATAGGCTTTCATAAATTAAACAATGAGGTTGTTTATAAAATTAACTGAGATTTAGAACCTGCTACGACTCCATGACGCGCGCTCGCTTCGCTCGCATATTGAATAACACTCTTTGACTTCTGTCCCCAAAGTGCCGGGCCTCCGCCGGCCTCCATCGTCGGCCTACGGCCCGGTGCCCATGCCGCCCATAAATGATTACTTAAATGAAAATTTGAAATGTTAGCCGGCCAGTCATTATTTTTAATACCTCACCTATTATTTCATTGGCCCTGTTTAATATATTTGCTAACTTATAGTAGCAGCCATTATTTAGTTTTTATAGAACCTTGACTTTTGTAGCTCATTTAATATGATTGTGCTAAAAATATTTAATCGCTACCAAGTTATATTTTTTGTAACCAAGTAGTTAGTCGCATAATATATTGTTATTCGCCTGAAATATAATTAGCCTTTTGGGAATAGACACCATTATGTAGAATTCAAGCCTAGTTGGTGAGACTTATAAATATCGCCGGACACATCACACAGCGCCATCTAGTGCCACACTAAGCAACGAGACTTGTGTCGTGGACACCAGAGGGTTGATATACTACATAGATACTTTTTGTTTGTAAATACATACTTATTATATACGTACTTATAAACATCCATGACTCGGAAACAAATGTCCATGCTCATCACACAAACATTTGCTCTTACCGGGATTCGAACCCGGGACCCTAAGAACGTAAGGCAGTGTCACTACCACTGCGCCATTCGGGTCGTCAAAATTACGTTAGACTCGATGAAAAATAACTTAGAATCGACCTTTGAAATTGTTTTGGTTACACCGATCTCATTTCAATGAACATATAAAAAAAAATACTTTATTACTACTTCTACATAATTATTTATGTGATTTATTCTTCGTTTGGCCCACTGAGTTTCATCCCACATAACAAAATCCTGGGTCGTCCCATACAATATGCTTACTTCGTCCCAAAATATAATTTTAATTATTTTATGCCCGTTTCGTCCCATTTTACATTCTTTCTACGGCATTCTTTGTACATGCCAAAGTCTATAAAAGTAGTAAAAGGAAGCCACTTTGAAAGAAGGTAACTAATTAAATATTTAATTAAGAAATTCATAATAATTTTATGGAAAAGATGATAGTAATAAGGCATAATGAAAGGGCGATAGGGAAGTGTCGCGTTTTCACTCGCTTCAAGAAAATTCGCACAGTTTTCATCCTCGACAAAAAAGTGGGGTGTCATAAAATTAACGCGTGTCTGTCTGTAGGATCGTAGCTCCCAACGGAATGGACCGACTTTGATGTGGTTTTGCTGCTTGTAAGCTGATTACTACGACTGCTTACAGGCAGGATAGTAAGTTTAGTATTCTCACTAAATTATCATCTTTATAAATCGACTTCTTTTAGTACTACAAAAGCTTTCTTCTTGTTGATATCCCATCATACAATAATCCATTGTCTCCATATGTTTAGTTAATGTTTTTGCGTCTAACTACTGTCCGAAGTTTATATTTATACGCACTTTGATTCGTATTGTTTTACCGCTAAACGTCTTTTTTCGACGTAATTATCAAAAGTTTGTAAATAACTATTGTATTACCAGAATGTTTATAAACTATTTCTTTGTGATCTTGGTGGTAATAAGTCGTATTTTTTGTGTAAAGTTTTCTTTTAACGTGTAATTTTACCTAGTAAATCAATCGTAATAATAAATTAGTTTTGGCTTTAGAGAAAATATTATGAAAGTCACCATGTATCCTTTTATTAAATAAGAATTGATGTTTTCGAATTTAATTGTTGTAATAGTAGAAGAAGAAGCAGTAACATAATTAATGGATATTTATTTTTGTCTGAAGGCGTGAGCAGCACACATATTTATTTGTTCTTGAAAACTCAGGGAACGAAGTTGCAACAACGACCTTGGAAACTAGGGACTATTTAAACCTTCACCAGAAACCAACATAGAATCTCAGCAGATCTTTGACAGTCGTAACGGCTTATCAGAAGCCCCAGTCTAGCAACCACTCTTTTTTCTCCTTCTTTTTTTTATTTCTTTCTCTGCTTCGGTTGTAGATCTAAAATAACCAGTTCCTCCATGTAAAGTACTGGTATACAGCTGCAGCCGTTTCAACTGGAAGCTGACCCCGACTTATTTGGGAAAAGACTAGGCAGATGTTGATGGCAGGATCACAGAACTGTCGTTAGGCGGTAGGAGTACAGTGACAATAAGTCTACTCCTTTTTGCAAGCACTTCCCCAACCGACCCCAATCCTTCAATAAAGCCCCCACATTTACGTTATCAAAATTAAATGCAATAAGTGCACCTGATGCGGAGGTTCTCCGCCTAACCCTCAATTATTCCGCCCCAGCGTTTACGGGCAGATCGATTGGACGGCACTCGTAAAACATTCAGTACTGTTACGTGTCACTCCACGTCGTTTAAATAGGTGTGACTTGTGTACTGCTAGTGGTAGGGAATTTTAGATTTTGTGGGGTGCCGTGGGCAGTCCTGCTGGTGGGTTTTTGGGTAAGGGTTTTCTTGATTATTGATCCTTTGAGTGTTATCTGAACACGATAAGTGCGCACAAGAGCGGTCTTTGTCAAAAAGCAATGATGAAACTAACACGTCCTAATGAACGCAGTTGGAATGTGCTGATCGGATTCAGTTTTATTGGAAAAGCGCCCTTAGTGTGAGTTATTGTCAAGAGTACAATATTATACATATAACTATACCATAATAATATTATAAAATTGAGGAGCTAAAATTGAGCGCAAGCTCGTGGCTAAGTAATAACAGCCGTTCGGGTCGATCATTAGGTTCAGCCATGCTTGCCTAGGTTGGTCTGTGAATGGGTGACCACCCATTACATACCGAGTTCCCTCCGTGCCTCGGAAAACACGTTAAGCAGTTGATCCCGGCTGTCATTTGTAGATCTTTGACAGTCGTTAGATAGTCAGTGGCCCAAAAAGTCTGATAACCAGTCTTACCAAGGGGTATCGTATTACCCGGTACTAACTGGGTTGTGAAGGTCAGATAGGCAGTCGCTCCATGTAAAATACTGGTATTCAGCTGCATCCGTTAAGACTGGAAGTCGGCCCCAACGTAATTGGGAAAAGGCTAAGCAGATGAATAATATTATAAAAAAGTATTTGTTCGTAAGTTTGTATGTAGGAGGTAATCTTCGGAACTACTGGTCCGATTCCAAAAATTCTTTCACTAACGCAAAGCTACATTCTCCCTGAGAGTCATAGGCTACATTTAAAACGTCATCATCATCATCAGCCTATTAATGTTCTCACTGCTGGGACACAGGCCTCCTCTATGAGAGGGAATGGGCTATATCCACCACGCGGGCCCAGTGCGGGTTGGTAGATGTCACATGTCTTCGAATTTTTGGTTCTAGGACATTCCGGTTTCCTCACGATGTTTTCCTTCACCGTTTTGAGAGCAGTGGTGATGAAATAAATTACACAAAGTAATGCAGGCGCATTACTTTGTGTAATGAACAAACCCAGGCAGGCGTCTGGGTTCGAACCACGACTTACTGTTCGTAAGTCGGAGTCGCCACCGCTGGGCCACCGCTGCTCTCCATTTAAAACGTACCAAGAGATTATGTTCCCGGAAATAACGAGAGTGAAACCGCTAGCAAAAACTAGTTACATGTAAAGTTTCAGTTTACCAATTGTAAAGTTTCAGTTTACCAATTGTAAAGTTTCAGTTTACCAATTGTAAAGTTTTAGTTTACCAATTGTAAAGTTTCAGTTTAAAAATTGTAAAGTTTTAGTTTACCAATTGTAAAGTTTCAGTTTACCAATTGTAAAGTTTCAGTTTCCCAACCGAATACTTGGCCGTAACAGCAATTTATCATGATCTACCAACCAGTGTCTAGGATATGGTTGCTGGTCTTACTAATGTCATAATCCCTTACCCATGTTTTACGGCATCCATATAAACAAGACAAATGGGCTGTTCCTTGACAAGAGCAACACTTAGGAATAGATTCGCCATTACAGTTACACGCGAGTTACAAACTTTAGTACTCGTAACCTCTACTAGAATACAGTCAGTGAGAGGAAGCTGACACCGCTTATTGTCAATAGAACTTGGAATACTTATCGTTAACATCGTTAGTTGTTGGTGGGTTAGAGATGGTACTTTACTCTAAGTTTACTCTATGGTCATAAGATGTATACAGGGTGTATACAGACTTTTTACGAAGCTGTTAACCAAGCATTCTGACATCAAACTAAGTAACCCTACGCAAAAATTATAATCTAATCACGTTTTACGGTAAAACTCAATGTGACGCACTCAACACATTGTTCTGGTGGATGGATTGAATAGTGTGGGAGTCGTGGAGGTGTTTAAGGTTCTTGCATTAAAAACATGTAAGTTTTTATTAAAAAAAAACTTGTGAAAAAGTTGAAACTTTGACCCATCTCCGTAACTAGAAGGTATGGTCTAGAACAAAAAAATGATTGCAATGATGGGGAGAACTAGCCTTTTGGCTTCGTTAAAAGTTTTTAGTGCGTGATCATTGGATTTTTCATGTTTATAGCTGTCTTTGGATCATGTTTACCAGGAAGTGGGTTGTAGAAGATAGGAAGTTGCTCTATGTAAAATACTGGTACGTAGCTGTTTCCATTTAGACTGAAAGTCGAGCTCAACATAGTTGGGAAATAGCTTATCAGTACTTGATAATCATATATTATGGTGACGTTTTTCGCCATAATATTTTTTTTTCTTCTTAATATCAACCTAGAATTTAGCGCTATCAGCGCTATCCATCGATGTCTAATTAGTCAATATTTTGGCTTATTAGCCGTGGATGTTACATAACGCAAGCACCTTGCAGATTTAGAACCTGCCTTAAAAAAACCTGTGAGACTTTCATGGGACCGTAACGTTAATAATATTCTCTGCCGGACCTTAAGAGGTAAAAAGGTGTGATGTTTGTCCCCACATAATGATCTACGTCCACGTGTGTGCGGTAAACTTATATGATCATTATACAATTACCTAACAAGTCCTCGGTAAGCCGGCCTGCATACTAATAGGCCGAAGGACGCGCTTCCTAATGTGGACCAAAATAACCCTTAATATGATTTATTTCGTGCAAGGCCTCCATGTTTTAATGTTAACTTATGTTATTGTGATTTATATGAGAAATCAAAAGACTTACAGCTGTAATCAAAGTAAACACTTTGACTTGAGTAAAAGTAATTACATATGATACGATTTTTATTCTGTAGTTTATTAATTGCTTGAAGTTAAAATTAGAATTCTTAGTTTTTCTTTCTTTGACGGTTCTGGCTTCGTTAAAATTCTTATCTATTGCATAAAAATGGTTGAGATTACTTTAACTTGACTATAAATACCCGCCATAGAAAAATTTATCGATGGAAAAATTAAAACTTTGATCGGGAAAGACCACTAACTGGAAATAAGCCCAACGTCTAAGAATGATTTTACGTAGGAATGATACAACCGTAACGAACTTATAAACTGAGAGACAAACCTTTGAAGTGATAGTCCTTTTTTCGCTAGCACTAGGCGACATGAATGCCTGAATAAAAGCACATTATTGGAAATTCAACTTACAGCGCTAAGTTGTACGTTGGAAAATCCAACAGCAACTTTTTCAATTAGGCATTAATTTAGGTGCCACTGAGTGTTAGTGAAAACAGTTATTCCAATGTCACTTTTACCATTCAGCTTCATCTTTCAAGCCATTGATTACATTCTAGGTAAGTTGTTTATAGTTGATCTTAATATCCAAAACAACAAAGTTTTTCTTCCAAAATTTGTTGAACCGCTCAACTCCAAAACATTTTGCTAGATACGTATAATAATTACTATCAGAAGTGGCGTGAAAACTTGTCTGTGAAATACCAGTGTTATGCATAATATATCAAATTCACTCGGGGTTGCGTAACAAGGGCTCATAGGGTAGCCGACGGGATGAAACTCGATATTATTTCTAATGCTGATATTTCCATGACAGTTCGAGCTTCGGACAAGTGAATGAGATTGGTTTTACAATTGTGTGTATTGTGTGTCGAGTGTTGTTATGAAGCTGAATCTTATAAACCGTACACTTCTTAGTTTGCTCAATATTTTAATTGTGCTGTGACTGAATCCGCCCTTGCAATTCGATAGTCATTTTATTTTCACGCAATTATATTGACGGTCGATAGTTTTCAATGTTATTGCATGAGCAAAAGCTGCCAACAGTTCAGTTAAATATTGCGCTGCAATGATTCTACACGGTGAAAGGAAAAATATTTTGCAATTCAATGGAAACACACTGGAATGTTTGTCCCATAATTGCGCAATCTTCAATACTAACCCTAAACGGTCGAAAACATTACGATAATAGCCGTAGGGGCCGCTTTACATAGCACATCGTGCTATTTACACATAAATAAAGTTTTTTCTTCTACTTACCCTATTGCAAAGGAGCCCAAAAGGAGGGTGATTAATGTTTTACATTCACATAGTATTGAGATTTCTCGCAACTATTTGGAATACACTACAGAAATGTCATTTGGTGTGTCAAAATATTATTTTGAAATTGCAATAAAATAATCTGAAAATCTGCATCAGCAGTTTAAACTATGATATGTGGTGTCTATGTGGCAACCCTGTATACTCCAACAACCCTTTTCTAAATGTTAGACAGTTAATATTTTAGGGAGTTGAAAATTGGAATTTCGATGAAGACGCTTCATGGTTATAGTGGTTTTAACGCCTCCTGCCAGTTCCAGGCTTTGATTCACCACTTTCGAGAATTTTAGATCTGAAATTAGAAATGACACTCAGGTGCCTTTTAAAATTCATGGAACTGTAATCAGTAATTTTACCTACACTTGCACGTTTCGTAGAATAACACAGATGGAATTATTTCAGGGAAGCTCTATTAGGTATGTAAGTCTAAAGAGACACGTGTAACCATAAGTATATTATGAGCATGCCGTCTCAGTTGTCTTATTAAACACCACACATAACAGACAGAAGAAAACTGTCTATCCTCTCAGCGAATCTTATCCACCTATTTTATCAAAATCTTAGATACAAAATAAATAAACAAATAATCTGTAGATATGAACCTGAATATGTGAAAGTTCCTGTTGACAGGAAGTTCATATATACTAATATTATAAAGAGGTAACATTTTTTTGTAAGTTAGTAAGGTCGTAAGTTTGTATGTTTGTAAGTTTGTATGTAGGGGGTAATCTCCGGAAGTAATGTACCAATTTTAAAAATTGTTTCAATGGTAGAAAGCTACATTATTCGTGAGTGCTATAGGCTATATTTTATTCCCGTACTCCCACGGGAACGGGAACTACGCGGGTGAAACCGCGGGACGTCAGCTAGTACCATATAAATCAATCATCAAAACTCAATTTTAATGCCAAAATACATTTATACAAGGAAATAGAATCGATTCTTGTGGCGGTTCAGCTTCAACAACATCCCAATTTAGGTCTCTTTACTACCTTCGTCTAGTTTAACTATCTACCTACCCCCAAACTTTCTCCCAGCACTCCTAAACTAAACAGTCCTGACACCAGTTAAGACCGGCGATAGCCCTAGACCTGGGAACAGATCTGCGGCCCACATTTGATAAGGTTACTCCGTACGTGCCGATAAGCCAATATGACTAACTCTGAGACCGTTAGTTAGTGGTGCAAGTTTTGGGCTTAGCGGTGTTATAATATATATATATTGCTGGACATTACACACAGCGCCATCTAGTGCCACACTAAGCAACGAGGCTTGTATAATAACCACAGTGATAGTCGCACGTGACTCTTGCGATAAATAATCTTATATTAGTATATTATAATTGTGAAAGTTTGTGAGGATAGATGGATAAAATGAATGCTCGTTACACTTTCACGCGAAAACTACTGAACAGATTTGGGTGAAATCTGGCACATAATATATATGATCACATATTATGTGCCAGATTGATCCCTTGGGACAGTTAACGAACTTTATGCAGTTGCTGGCAGAAGCTAGTTATCTATGAAGGACACGGTGAGAATACAGCCGGATCTGAATTTTGTTGCCATGACTAGTAGAGCAACCTTGTCGGATCTCGGCAAGCACGTTATGGCATTGGTTCCGGGTATCTATAGATAATTATTTTAAATAAAATAAAATAAAATATTTGACAGTTGTAAGTTCGAACCCGTAAATCTTCGGATTACCCTTTAACTGGCTTAATGTATGGATGGATGTTTGATATGAGTCGCGCTATGTAAAATGTAAGAGTGTGTAATGTAGTAACTTGTACCTAGTATTACAAAAAAAATCTGATAAAATGACCCTAAAATTTGTATGGATATGTCAGCGTGTTTTGGGAGTCTTCGTGTATCTGTATCACTATTGAACACTACCATGTCTTAAATGATCCACATATTGTGACACCGCAATAACAGCACTCTTGATACTACTCAACGATATTCTCTCATCCCTCAGACCCCACAATCCTGATTAGCAACCCAACAAATTGAAACTTAAAGCTGTTGCAATAAAGGCATTTATGTGATTTCTCGATAGCTGCCGGTGACTCACGTTGATAACAATTATGTTCCTATTTCGTACCGGCCGGTTGCCTGGGCCAGTTTGTGATCTAATCTGTTTCAGTGCTGAACTTTGCAGGTGAGGATAACTGAAGAAGTTGGTTTTTGCGATAAGCTGGTGAAAAAGTCAAGCATTTTTGTCCTAATATTCAAACTTATAGAATACTTTACAGGACAATATATTTACATAGAAGAGCACAAATGTACGGCTTATTTCTTAAGAAATTTCTTTTAGCAGACCTGCGAGATGGATAAGAAATTTAGACACAGTGTGTAGAAAAAACAGACACGAAAATTTAAATTAAAACTTAAAACAAAACTATAACTATAATAATAAACAACAACAACAACAACAACAACGGCCCATAACGTCCACTGCTGGACATAAGCCTCTCCCATGATGGGAGGAATTTGCCGTAATCTCCACGCTTGGCAGGCGGATTGGAGATCGCAGTGAAGAAAGACTAACAGAAAACGCTGCTGCCCATTCTCTGGTCTACGGAGGCGCAAGGTGTTCTGCCTCAGACATTAGTCGCCTTATACGACACCCGTGAGTGTAATGGGTTGGTTCTATTCTACTCTGCCGGATACCACACGGCTAGCTATAATAATAAACATACACACACATATCCTAAACTTCGTTCTGTCCATTCTCCTTTTCTTATTGTTCACTATAATCATCATCTTTAACCTTACTTTACCCTCTGTTGGGTACATGCCTCTTTTTCGTACCAATCTCAACGTCCACCAGCCTACAGGTTTTTCCCTCAATGGCAAACATGTCTACCCATCTTGTCACCTGATGTCCAACACTTCGTTTCCCAGTCCTTGGACGCCACTCGGTTACAGCTTTACTCCATCTAAGAAAGAAAGAAAAAAATTGGCATTTATGCCACAAGTATACACAATGAGCAGCGGTGGCCCAGTGGTGGCAGCCCTAACTTACGAACAGTAATTCATGGGTTCGAACCCAGACAGGCGCATTACTTTGCGTAATTTATTTCATCACCACTGCTGTCAAACCGGTGAAGGAAAACATTGTGAGTAAACCGGCATGTCCTAGAACCAAAAAATTCGAAGACATGTGACATCTACCAATCCGCACTGGGCCCGCGTGGTGGATTATAGCCCATTCCCTCTCATAGAGAGGAGGCCTGTGTCCCAGCAGTGGGAATATTAATAAGCTGATGATGATGATGAACTGACTTAAATCTAAACAAAATGCCATGACACAGCTAATAGTGTCCGACGGTGATCATCTGTCATCACTGTGCGATCCCTAGGTGACTTATCCAACGCATTTTGACTGACGAAAAAAACAGAATCTATGTAACGATAATTAAAAAATATGTTCATCCTCATAATATCAGTCGAAAGACTCCGCTGCTGGATTTTGTCCACCTCAACAACAACAACAACAACAGCCCATGACGTCCACTGCTGGACATAAGCCTCTCCCATGATGGGAGGAATTTGCCGTAATCTCCACGCTTGGCAGGCGGATTGGAGATCGCAGTGATGAAAGACTAACAGAAAACGCTGCTGCCCATTCTCTGGTCTACGGAGGCGCAAGGTGTTCTGCCTCAGACATTAGTCGCCTTATACGACACCCGTGAGTGTAATGGGTTGGTTCTATTCTACTCTGCCGGATACCACACGGCTAACCTCCACCTCGCATCCAGCAGATTCCCACGATCTTCACCATCACCGGTCCACCTAGTAGGCCACACATCATCATCATCATCATCATCATCATCATCAGCCTATTAATGTTCCCACTGCTGGGACACATGCCTCCTCTCTATGAGAGCCACACATTCAACGAAAATAAGTGAAAGTAGGTAAAAGTTGTCTATCAACGCATATTTATAACGACTTTTACCTTTGTTTTATATCTTAATTAGCTAAAATTAACAAAAGCAGATATTAAACATTATGATGGCAAAACATAAAACCTTCTCCTTTATTACTCATTTGGACAGACAAAAGCGAGCTCCACTCTAATTTGGTGAAAACACGAGTTAATTTCTTTTTGTACAATAATGAAGAGTATAACATTTCATTACCCATTTCATAAAACAACAAAAATAAACAAGAAATTACCAAAAATATCTATTCTTTCGCATCGTCCCGTCCCATTTATGTTATTAAAAAATAAACATTGTGGTTAGAACCGGTTTAATCCGGTCCGATCCGGTTTTCACACGTCACAAGGGGTGCGTTTCGCCAACTTTTTTGTTTTTATGGCAAAACACCTTCGGTGGTGTGAAAAAATTATTAGGTAGCCGCTAAATGTAGATTTTCTCGCTGTGGCGGCGTGGGGGAAATAAAGATGTAACATGTATGAAAATATTGGGGGAAAATGCTGTTTTTTCTGGTGGAACATAATTTTTTAGCTTTGGTATGAGTTTTGAAATTGTTTTGAATGAAATTAACAAGACTTTGTTAGGCGGATTACACGATTTAAGTATGGATTGTGGTGGATGTTTAGTATATTACACCGCCTGCTTATGATGAATGTCTCTACCATACAGATAAATTTATACAATACATAAGTTATTACAACAGAGAATAAGGTAGTGGTATAGAGTTTAGTAATAAAAAGCCTTTTCTAAGAAAATCCTCCTTGCTATATCCCAGATCAGAACCGTTTAGGCACAGAATGTCCATTTAGCGAAATGTCCAGCGGTCAAAAAATGCCCAATTCGCAAAATGTCCAATTCGCAAAAGGTTCGCCGCAGTCGGGTAATAAGACCGAAACAAAATCATTATCAGTAGGCCAGCACTAAAACAATTACTACCACCATAATTCAACAACAACACAATCAGCTGTCTACGTACTTTGTGCCTGTACAGTTGTTACGCAAGTGCTACGTGGTTTATCACGGCATGAATCACTTCTGTAGCCGCCTGTCCCGCGTCAATGCACTGTTGTGTGTAACGATACCAGCGCAGATGACTGTCGGAGTAGATACAGGGTTTGACGTGTTTTACATGATTTACGCATGCCTAGAAACGTGTGACTTTTGGTCTTTGTTTAGGAGAGCGGAATGATCAGCTGTAAATTCAACGTAGTTATAAAAAAAACTTTTCGTCGCACATTTTAGTACATGAGCGAAAGAGCTCTGTTCGGGTAAAAATAGAAAAACCAAAATTTCCCAGATATTTACAATTTGGTCTCTTGAAGCTGATCTAATGATAGGAGTTGTATACATGAACTCTTTAGTGGAAAGGGGTTTACGAGGACGAAAAATCGACCTAGCTAAGTCTTGTATCTGGGAAATTTCGGTTTTTCTATTTTTACCCGAATAGAAGCCTCTATTCGGGTAAAAATAGAAAAACCGAAATTACCATTCTTCTACAAAAAACACTTCTTTCAGGTCAAACGTTCTTCTATTCAGGTCGATTTTTCGTCCTCGTAAACCCCTTTCCAATAAAGAGTTCATCGATACAACTCCTGGCTCCATCATCAGATTTAGATCAGCTTCAAGAAACCAAATTGTATTGCATAACATACAAAGTTTCATTGCGATACGACGACGGTAGGGTTAAAATTGACTTCCAAGATTTGATTGCATTGTTTTTTACGAGTGAAACTAATAGCTGGCAGTTCGAGTACTATAGGCGACCTACCCAAATGTCCTTTCTTTGGTATTGTTCGTCGTTTCGTTGAGCTCCTTTAGTTATAAGTCGAGCTACACGATAACTGACAAATGCTTGCACTGACTGGACAGGTCCACTCAAATCTGTGTGGTTCTTTCTTCAAAAGACCATCTCAGACACTAATCTACATAGTCCTCATGTGAATTGAGCAAAGTCAGGACTTTAAAAGAGGAGTTTGTTTCGGCTGTTTCTTCTCAGATTAGTCAGGAACGAAACACCGGCCCCATCTAGTTCTTAAAAAACCGGCCAAGTGCGAGTCGGACTCGCGCACGAAGGGTTCCGTACCATTATTTAAAAACATTAGACAAAACTGCAAAAAAATCACGTTTGTTGTATGGGAAAATATTTAATATTGATTTAATTATGTTTTTAGTAAGAAAGAAAAGAAATACATCATCTGTGAAAATTTCAACTGTCTAGCTGTCACGGTTCATGAGATACAGCCTGGTGACAGACAGACGGACAGACGGACAGACAGACGGACAGACAGCGAAGTCTTAGTAATAGGGTTCCGTTTTTACCCTTTGGGTACGGAACCCTAAAAATGACGTGTAAAAGTGTTTGTTGAGGTCCTGAGTTGTGACTGAGAGTGTCTGTGTTCTTCTATGCAGGAATTTCTCAGTAACATCCCAAATTCTGAATTCATGCCCGCTTGACGGTCTGAACATTAACATAACTGGTCAAGTGTTGTGTACTATATTGACTACACCTCTGCTTGACCCTTCCGAAGAACAAGCAACGCATGTTGAAACTAAATATAATAAACTAAATATTAATGGCGAATATTAAACTTATATTGTCACTTTCGGGATATCTTCCGTGATTGTTCATTGTTTTAAACTCCCGATATTTCGACGCTGTTGCAAGCGCCATGATCGCGGGTTAACTGGAGAATGCGGGTGGATGAAAAATAAATTGTTAGGAGCAGACAAATCTGTCTACCCTCTTTCTTGTTCTTTTGCTACGCGCACTACTGGAACTCGACACTAAGTCACGGCAAAACACACTCACAGTATCACTAGGTTTTGTGGAGTCCTTATTATGTTGCTGGCTGCTACTTTTGAGCATACTCAATACTGGATTCCAAGTACTTGACAATTTGAAGCCATCCTCTCTATTAAATTTTTTTGTGCTTTCTCATTTCAATTGCTTCTCTTGTTGGCCTTGGAAAATAATGTTTCTCTGTTGACAAAATACGTGGCTTGTTGTGTGTTCTGTATCCCGTAAGTGACAACATAAGTTTAGTTTTAAACCGTGAAAGCTTAAAACAGTGCTTTAATGGCGAATATTTATTAAACTTCATAATTTTACCTGTAAAAGGACGACAAGACAAAATAAGTCGCGCTCAAAAGCCAGTGCTTTAATAATACGAAGTTCTGCTAGCTTATGAACAAACTGAGAGAATATTAAATATTACATATTAAAACGGTGCTGTATTGCATCAGAAATGTGTGCCCTTTGACGTAAAGAACTCGGAGTTGAAGGGCTCAGGCCCACGCAGCAAGCTTAGCTGTTTTATTGTGTCAATAATGTTGAGTAACAGTCTCTAACATGACAGTCATATTACGTGCTTAAATCTATGTTACGTCGTTTGAATATGATCATTTATTCGTATATTTGCTTACTTGTCTATTTTCGCCCAGGAAAAAAACATACGGGACTCTCTTGTGTAATTGACGATCAAAAAGTGCTGATACTTAGCCTAATGTGACTAAATTACTTGTGATTTTGGTTTAGGTTTAAGATCAGGCAGTTGTGTCACTTGGAAAACTCAATAACACTTTGCCAGACTTAGTTTTGGAATCTAAGATATGCTAAACAATAGCAATTGCGACATTAAGGTGCGAACAGACTATGTAACATATTATATAACTTGTGTTTTATAACACGTACACATTATGGCATTGACATTGACATTTATAACATTCAGTGTCCACATTATCTGAAACATGTTATAAGTATAGCAATGTTATGTTATATAGTCTGTACGCACCTTTAGACCAACGAGCCTTGAGATAGTAAACTGTAATGAAGCATCCCACTGTTCCAAAATCTGATGAATGTTATAAAATGATTAGTTAATAAGAGATTTTCTTAAATTAAATCTTTTGATAAATAATAATATTTTCTTGCTTCTTTTTAAATACTGTTGTTTGTCCAATAACAACTACATGTCCATTATAAAAAAAAACCCCTTTTTTGTTTCTCTCTTACGTTTTCCATTGACATAAAAATACAGTATATTTTCTGCTATAAAACTGAAGTTTTATGCTCGACTGGGTTCGCTCAGGGCAGTAGAAGACTGCTATAAATAATTAAGTGAGTAATATAGGGATAGCCGGCAGTCAGCCCGGTGCTAATTACTTCTGCTACTTGTGTTGCGCTTATTACAATATCATCATCATATTATTAGTCCGTAAACGTCTGCTTTATGAGTGCGGCCATTTTGAAACCCGTCGAGGTGTTATTATTTTTGTAGCTTCATATTTATAATATCTATACATATAATAAAACAGTAACGAAAGAAAAACTATACATTGAGAATTTCGAGAAAAAATAAGTGGCTTTTGTTAGAAAAACGTAACTAAAGCCAAAAAGTGACTTTTTAGAATTTTTGTCTGTTTGTCTGCTTGTCTGTGTGTATGGTACGGCTTCACGCCAAAACTACTGGATTGATTGAATTGAAATTCAGCGAAAATGTTCTTTGTAAACCACGAAGGCTTTAGACTACATATTATCACGCCGTATGTTATGGGAGGTAAGCAATATTGATTTTAAAAGGTTTTTGTTTTTGTTTGTTTTGAATGCACAAAATAACTGAATGCACAAAATAATTGAATGCACAAAATGACATGTTATTTATTTATTTTTATTTAGTTACAATAAATCAAATACTTATAAGATACACGCAGCGACATCTATTGTACCAAAATGGTACTAATAAATAAAAAATCGCCTCACCAGCTTTAAAAAAAGTTATGATGGCTAAACATACTCTAGATTAGTCTCCATAACGCTCGCATGTCACTTTTTTGAAAATGAAGAATGTACATAGATGCAGACGAAATTGCGCGGGTCAGCTAGTTTTAAAATAAAAGAAGATACGTCTTAGTTTATCTAGGTATCAAAATTGAACCGTAGAAAAATTTTTGTAACCGTTGAGGAGTTTTCTTGAGAGAAGACAATTCTGACTGCAGGATCAGGTCATGCCCTGCTGAGGTTGCGGGACTGTTTGAAAGAGACAGCGTGGCCCCGGAACACAAAGGGCGATGAAGGAACATGGATGGGTTTTAGTCAGTAAAAGTCTGACACTCCCTCCTGCTCCGCTCAGAGCGGGAGGAGTCATTTGATGATTTCCCATCCGAAAAATAAAGGTAATGTTTATCAAAATAATAATAATATTGCCAGTAAAACCAAAGGTCTGTGCAAAATTTCAGCTCAATCGGTTGCGGGGAAATGGTTTGTAATCCCGTTGCACGATTTAACCAATACTTACTAACTAACAAGGCAAGTATAATAAAAGCTTATAAAAATGTAACGAATTGACATAAGCTTCCGAAAAGTTTGTGTCAACTCTACAGAAAATCGCCTTCATCTCATCTGCCTAGCCTTTTCCCAACTATGTTGGGGTCGGCTTCCAATTTTACCGGATGCAGCTGAATACCAGTATTTTACATGGAGCGACTGCCTGTCTGACCTCCACAACCCAATTAGTACCGGGTAATACAATACCCCTTGGTAAGACTGGTTGTCAGACTTTTTTGAGCCTCTGACTACCTAACGACTGTCAAAGATCTACAAATGACAGCCGGGACCAACGGCTTAACGTGCTTTCCGAGGCACGCAGGAAACTCGGTATGTAATGGGTGGTCACCCATCCACAGACCAACCTAGGCAAGCACGGCTTAACCTAACGATCGACCCGAGCGGCTATTATTATTTAGCCACGAGCTCCTCCCTACAGAAAATCGCCAGTCGTTATAAAAAAAACTTCATTTTTATAACGACTACAGAAAATCGCCAGTCGTTATAAAAAAACTTCATTTTTATAACGACTACAGAAAATCGCCAGTCGTTATAAAAAAACTTCATTTTTATAACGACTACAGAAAATTCGCCAGTCGTCATAAAAATGAAACGCTTCGAAAGCAATTGTGATTTGTCAAAGCCTTCATTACAACAACAATGCGACAGATGGCCAGCTTGTCCTTACATTGTGACTCCACTACGCCATTAATTATTCTCCTAACTATTACTGCTAAGCTCCCCAGCGCAAAGCTGAAGGTGGTGCATAAATATTTGATCAGGTAATAGGCAGGTAACCATCAGTTAGTTCGTCGGTAATTACACCCGTTACCGACGACGTTAGCCTGAGGTTCCTTATTCATAGATACCATGCACTAACTTTAAGCCTAGAACTGTGGTAAAGTTAGTTTGTTACTTTGTGAGTCAAGGGAAATATACGGTTGTTCCTTTTTTACAGATTTTCACAATCATTAAGTCAATGTGTAAGGGCTCATTTACGGAGACGCGGCGCGTTGCGCTTAGCGTCGTGCGGCGCGGCCCGCTTAAAATTCAAACATATGACAATGTATGAGAGCGTTTACGGAGAGGCGTTTTTACGCGTGTTTGCTTGAGATGCAGCGTTGCCCGCCGCGTGCACCGCCGCGGTCAACGCGGCAGTGCGCACGCATATACAAACATATGACAGACTAGCGGACGTCCCGCGGTTTCACCCGCGTAGTTCCCGTTCCCGTGGGAGTACGGGGATAAAATATAGCCTATACGGATTCGGAAGAATCCCTCTAAGTAATGGTAAAAGAAATTTTGAAATCGGTCCAGTAGTTTTTGAGCCTATTCAATACAAACATACAAAAATACAAAAATACAAAGGTTTCCTCTTTATAATATTAGTATAGATAGTATAGATGACACCGCCGCTGCACACACCGCCTCTCCGTAAACGGAAAAACGCGCAACGCGCCGCACAACGCGCCGCCCGTCGCACCGCTTAACGCGCCGCCCGACGCGCTGTGCGACGCGCCGCGTGTCCAGAAATGAGCCCTTAGTGTTGTTATAGCTGAACACGGGTTTTTAAGCACCTGCTAAACTGGCATCGAGCACCGCCATCTTGATTTTTCACATTCACATTTATAACAAATGTTTACTAACATCTTTTCACTGCTACCATCATAAGAGCGCTAAAAGATCCTTGTCACACTTTGCATGCAAATGCATGAATGAATTGTAATAGCACCTTAATACGTGTGTATTTGCAACCTTATTAGGGACAATATCAAGGTAAACTTGACCAATATGTGGGAAAAAGAAAACCTTATCATCATTTCAGCCGCAAGACGTCCACTGATGGACATAGGCCTCCCTCAAGTGTTGCCACATTGACCGGTTCCGTGCGACTCGCATCCAGCGGATTCCCGCTACCTTCACCAGGGCATCGGTCCACCTAGTGGGATGCCTTCCAACGCAACGTCTTCCGGTTCGCGGTCGCCACTCCAGAACTTTTCGAAAACCTTATATTTTTTTACAAAAGCTATGGATAATCATTACCTACGACAACAATGCACAAAAGCTATGGATAATCATTACCTACGACAACAATGCACGAACCCATCATGATGGGTGTATCAGGAAACAGATGAATTAATTGATCTATAAAACTTGATATTATTATAAGATAAAATTAATCTATTAAAACTAAGCAGTTGAATTTATACCTCTTGAAGTTCAGCGCAGTAGTGGACTAAATTCTAAAAAAAAAGTACGGGAAGTTTTTTCAACCAGCAGCTAAAAGCAAGTCATTTAGAAGCAACAATCACGAGTGAATGCATCACGGTAGCCATTTTTAATTACAAAAGTAAACCAAACCAGCACTCCGTTAAATTCTAAGCGGTCAGGTAGATACATCAAATTCAACATAGGGGGAGCACTTAGTGGCGAGGAAGAGCGATTGAAATATTGTGGGAGTGTTGTATTGTGTGTGCGTAGCTGTTTTCAATATCTTTGCTTAATGATTCCGCAGTATGCTAGAAATGCTTTCTTAATTAATACGCATTACCTTTGCAACCACGTATTTTTCTGGTACCTTATTTTTGTATATTTAAATATTAAAATTTGTGTATATGAATAAATAAACTAGCATTGGGTGTAAAATATAAAAGTTTTAGTTTAACGCTACTTCATTTCAAACAACTGCCAGAAAAGGCATCAAGAAAACAAATAATAACCTACTTAAGCTCAGCATCATGCCATGTCTCCTGCTTTTTCTTTTCGAGTGGAAACTACATTTGTCTAGTTAACAAGTTATGAGATCAGACTTCTAGCAAAATTACCATAACTGCTTGAAAGTTTAATAAAAAGCTTGATGGCAATAATATGAGCAGAATATTTGACCTGCGATCTATCTCTCTCAGAATAGGAGGCCAACAGAAATCACCGTGCAATATCCTAAGCTCTAATCTTTACGCTATCCGCTACCCGCTCCGCTTGAGCACCCAAACCTCAGTCGTCAAAGTGATGAGATAGCACCCGAAGACAGACAGTTTAATCGGGCCCTTTACTTAATACAATCTGCGCTCAGATCTAAATTAATGCAAGTATAGACCGTAGTGCGGTGGGACTTTTATTGTGGTCGTTTTGGTGTAGGCAGACTTAGAGGTCCGGTTGTTGAGTGGCCGTAGAGTTGTCTTGCTAATTTTCAAATTACATTAGTGAAGATCGATTTTATAGTAGGGCCAATTTAATAGATCGCATTTGACATCTGTGAGTTCAAAGTAAAGGTTACTTTCTTTTGTCATTGTTACACAATATGTAATCGTAATTGAAAAAAAACTAAGCAATTGTCCAGTTTTAAATTTGAAAAAATATGCCAGCCGTTGCAAGGTTACGTTGTTGTATAGAAGAAGTTATTTATGTATTTATATTTTTATATTTATGTATTTATGATGAAGTGTTCAAATGTGATCTATTAAATTGGTCCTACTGTAGTTATGATGTGAATTTAGGTCTATTATTGTTGCATTTTTTTATTTGTAAGAAGATGGCTACGGAAGCTAGTGTTCTGGGTTATTAAAAATATTTTTGTAGACTTGGATATTAGATTTTTCTAGAAACCGGTATGCGAAAAAGTAATTAGTTTTTACAACCTTTAATAAAGTTTTTTTTGATACAATAGTCTTACCAAGGGGTATCGTATTACACAGTACTAACTGGGTTGTGGAAGTCAGATAGGCAGTTGCTCCATGTAAAATACTGGTATTCAGAGGCATCCGGTGAGACTGGAAGCACACCCCAATATAGTTGGTAAAAGGGTAGGCAGATTTTGAAAAAACTGTTGTCCTTAAAGAACTTAAAAAAAAAAAAACATAAAATAATAATCTCATCAATCTATCAATGAAAACATACCTTTACAAATAAACCATAACCTTTAAACTACCAAACAACAAACAATCCTTACAAATCTAAAAGTGAAGTCCAAATGTTCCGTAAAATCAGTTTCATTGGCGCTGTATCGAATATTTTCATGACAAATGCCTGCTATATTTCAGACGGGCTATCTCGGCCGTGCCAACAACTGCTGTACAACCTCTGCACTTTGTAACTACGTATGTTATTGGAAATCAGAATTTTCTTCCTCTTTCGTGTTAGTTTGAGAATAATTAGCTCATCACAATGTTATGAGGATCTCCTGGCTAAATAATAACAGCCACTTGGGTTGATCTTTGGTTAATCCGCGCTTGCCTTGGTTGGTCCGTGAATGGGTGATCACACCAAGGTACATACCAAGTTTCCTCCGTACCTCGGAAAGCACGTTAAGCCGTGGGTCCCGGCTGACACTGGAAGACCTTTGACAGTCGTTACAGCTAGTTAGTGGCTCGAAAGTCTGACAACCAGTATAACAGTACCAAGGGGTATCATATTACCCAATACTACTTGGATTGTGCAAGTTTATAGATAGGCAGTCGCTCCATGTAAAATATTGGTATTCAGCTGCATTCAGTTAGACTGGAAGCTGACCCCAACGCATGGGTCAAGCCCGCCACACTATTCCTAAACCACTGTAACCCCTGAAGGCCAGAATCAACAGTGGCGTCCACCAGAAAAGCTCCGAGACAATGATGCTCTACGAAGTCAGAAAAGTAAACGAAATTAATCAGAAAAGTATAGCGGAGGAGTAGGAAAAAAAGGCTGATGGTGACCATATTATTATGAGAATATCAGCAGTGGTGGCGCAGTGGTAACAGCCCGGGCTAACGAGTGGCAGTTCGTAGGTTTGAACCCAGACTTCGCAATTCCCTCTTACGCGATTCAGCCAGCGACAGCCACATTATATTACTTTCTTAAATTAGCAGTATGATGCAATCTTAAGTCAAGTAATTTTCTACGTTAATGCCACAATTAATTTATCTAAACTGAAATTACATACTCATGTAACGTGTTCCATGAATCACTGAAGCATAGTTATAATTACTTAAAATTAATGCGTCAACACCACTCGAAACCCCACCAGGCATAAACAATAGGACCATACATTTACAATATATCCTAATATATATTATATTGTGCAATTAACCCAAGTTTAACCGTTAACCATAAAACGGGTTAAGGGTTTACAAATTAAATTATTCTAGAATTATATGCGTGGTTCGTTTTATTGTTGAAAGGTGTAGCTACAGACGGATGTTGTTATGTCACTGAAATAATTATTATTTTAATTGTTTTTAATAAAATTAAAACAGAAATGGTATGATTTCCTTTTTTGTAATAACTGGTGTAAGTTATAATTATTTCAATTATTGAAGAAATTAAAATACGAGTTATTAGATATTTTAGTGTTTCTTATTCTTTGTTAAGCAAATTACAGAATTATTACCTACTGTGGAAATAGTAAATCAAAATTAAATTAAATTGAGGTTTATAATAATAATCTGGGGTTTTTTTTTATAATTATTTTACCAGTTGTAGAAATATACAGTGTGTAGTCGGTCATTATAATACAAAACTACAATATCAACTCGATCCTAATTTAAGAGACTGCTGATTTTATTTATTCGCGATTATAATTTTGGTCCCGTGAAAAAAGTGCTTCAGTTTGATGATCGGTAACATTCTCTTAAAAATATAATTACTCATTCATTTCTGATAAACTCTATGGTTACCGTATTTATAACTTTTAATTTTGTGTAAAGTAAATCTATACAAATAAATAAAATGGAAATGTGTGTTTGTAGTTTCAAAATAACGGCTTTTTACTGAATAAAGAAAAAAAAGAATTAGGGTTCCGAGCAAAACAATTAAAACCCTTGAAATGGTTAAATAAATCCGATTCAAATAAGGAAGAAATATTTTTATAATTAATTTCACGCAGTACGAAATAAAATACAAAGTTGTAAATATTTGTCGCGTTATCTAAACAAGCCTTTACGTTGCCGGCTTAACGAATTCTCGCGGAGGTTATAAGTTTATTAGTTCGCAGTTTATAGAGACACTCGAGTGTACCTAACTCTTCGTATTGTAGTAGAGTACAACTGTACTTGTAATTCTTGTTTGTGATGTGTTTCCGCGGTGTTCAATTTACGTGAATTTACAGAGTTATTAATGTATTCTGTGTCAGTTGAAAGTGCTAATAAAGGTATTCGCTTATTCGAGAATTAGTTTAAGTACCTAATGGACGACGAAGCCGCGGAAGAAAGCTATACACAATAAATAAGAGCGATGCACTTCTTTGATGAACATCTACGATTCTTCAAACTGGCAACCTTGAATTTAAACTAAACACCTTTTTACCATAATATATTATAAAAACTATGGCTTAAAAATCTTTAACATTAACTTGCTTATTTAACCTGACAAAAAACAACTAAGTATGATATTTGAGACATTTCATGAAAATTCTATTCCATTTTTACGGTTCCGTACCCAAAGGGTAAAAACGGAACCCTATTACTAAGACTTCGCTGTCTGTCCGTCTGTCTGTCCGTCTGTCCGTCTGTCCGTCTGTCTGTCACCAGGCTGTATCTCATGAACCGTGACAGCTTGACAGTTGAAATTTTCACAGATGATGTATTTCTGTTGCCGCTATAACAACAAATACTAAAAACAGAATAAAATTAATATTTAAGGGGGGCTCCCATACAACAAACGTGATTTTTTTGCCGTTTTGTCTAATGTATAGATAATGGTACGGAACCCTTCGTGCGCGAGTCCGACTCGCACTTGGCCAGTTTTTCATTTTATTGGTACCTATTTTATTTTTCAAGTATATCTTATTTTTAATCATTCATAGCTTTCTTATCTTATGTTTGCTTTTAATATTTTTTTGTTTTATTTTCCTGTGCGAGACGAATAAATACATTTTTTTCCTTTCTTTCTTTCTCTTCAAAACATTTTCACATTAAATGAAAAAATTGAAAAAAAAAATTGAAATCAAGTCCCAAAAGCTCCACGCTAGGCCTTACAATATAAATACACAGTATATACAACAACTTGTGTGGAAGTAGTGAAGGAATCCATTTTCACATCAATCTGGTCACGAATGGCGGTGTGGCCCCAAAATTAGCTGTTAAACTTTTTAATGTATCTGCTTGATACTGCTACTAGGTAGAGTGGGGACTTGGGTAGTTTCGGGTTGTGCGTGAGGGTCATATTATGAAATTTATATTATAAACTTATATTATAAAGAGTTAACATTTGTTTGTAAGTTTGTGAGTTTGTATGTAGGGGGTAATCTCCGGAAGTAATGAACCGATTTTAAAAATTCTTTCACCATTAGAAAGCTACATTCACCCTGAGTAACAAGGGCTATATTTTATACCCCATACTCCCACGGGAACGGGAACTACGCGGGTGAAACCGCGGGACGTCCGCTAGTCGTAAAATAAAATGATGGTGAAATGTCAAAAGGATGGGCAGCAGAGCCAACTTTATCTTTTGAGGCGTTTTATTTGTATATGTGTCAATAGATTCATATTCTTACCTTTAAATTGTCATCGTTGTAACTTCACGAAATTAGTCTAGGTACCCATTTTATTTCTTTCAGGTTTTCAATTCTATTATCAGGGACCACTCACTAAAAGAGATTTTAATTTAGACTGCGAAGTGTTGTCATAATCATAGAAAACATTGAATATACTGCAAAAAATCATTGTCTCATGTTAATTTTGATTTTTAAATATATTCTAGCTCTTTCAACGAGTTCCTCTAAATTCTAAAACAACACAAAAATAAACAATAACAAAATTCTTACGAAACCCCACTGAAACAGAAAATATACAACAAAGCCCTGTATTTCTAGAAATTTCAAGGTTTTCATGGAATATCACGTTTCAAGTACACAGTCACAATTTCCTGGAATTTCCAACTCTGAATTTTGTTATGTATTCAGCTGGTTATTTTGCGATTTATCTGTCTTCCAGGAATCTTGATAACAGGACGCACATATAAGGACGCACATATTTCTTTTGATAGGAAAGGTACTGTTTGATAAATATTTGACTTTTGTTTGATTGATATTTTTTTGTCACCGACTTCTGAAGCTAAAGTTATTTTTCACTTTCTTGTGTTTTTTGAAGTCGGTTTTATTTTTTGCAAAAAAGTTTTTTATTTTACCATTTTTAGTTGTTCCCAAACAAATATTTGCAATGAATTTATTTGACTGGTAATAGGCGTGAGCAGCGGTGGCCCAGTGGTGGCGGCGCCGACTTAGGAACAGCAAGTCGTGGGCTCGAACCCAGGCAGGCGTATTACTTTGTGTAATTGATTTCATCACCACTGCTCTCAAAACGGTGAAGGAAAATATCGTGAGGAAACCGGCATGTCCTAGAACCAAAAAATTCGAAGACATGTGACATCTACCAATCCGTGGGCCCGCGTGCTGGATTATAGCCCATTCTCTCTTATAGAGAGGAGGCCTGTGTCCCAGCAGTGGGAACATTAATAGGCTAATGATGAATAGGCGTATCCCCAATATATGCAACTTAACATACCTTTTTTTTCGGATTGGAAATCATCAAATTAACCCTCCCGCTCTGGGCGGAGCGGAAGGGAGTGTCAGACGTTTACTCACTAAAACCCATCCGTGTTCCTTCTTAGTCCCTTTGTGTTCCAGGGTCGCAGTATTTCTTTAGAACAGTCCCTTTTGCTGACATCTCTTTGAGGCGCGCGCGGAACACGAACGAACTGTCGAGATCTGGGTGTATTGTACACATCTGCGTATCCCCTCAGAGCATACAGGCGTGATGTTACGTCATTTGAGGCGCACGCGGAACACTATAGCACCAAGTTAACATACCTAACTGTCGAAATCTGGGTGTATTGTACACATCTACCTACCCCCTCAGCGCATACAGGCGTGATGTTACGTCATGATGTTGTATAAACAATAAACATCCAAGCGATTGCAACATTCACGGCACTTTTGCCGTCTATTTTTGAAGAGTTCCATTGTATATCTCCGAAGATCAGCACCAGATGTTCACAATTTAAATGAGACCACACGTGAAGCACCAGCTTTCAAATAAAAAAAAATCATCATAATCAGTTCACCCAGTCGAAAGTTCTGAGGTAACAAACACAAAAAAAAAAAAAAAAAACAGTCGAATTGAGAACCTCCTCTTTTTGGAAGTCGGTTGAAAATCAGAAGGTGCAAGAATGAAGTGTTTGAGTACATTCGTAAATTGACATCTGAAGAAACCGAAAACCTCTTAAAAGTACAACATAAAATTTTACATACTCACCTTCCTACACAAACTCATTCATCTACATCAAACACAAAAGGAGGTCACCACATCACTCTCCGATATTTTTATTTGTTTTTTTATTTTTACTTTTTTTATTTGCTCATATGTGATTAACACCTAATGTAATATATAATTAAAGCCAATTTGAACCTCAAGCTTATAAATAAATGTATATTTTTAAGGAAGAGCGCTGTTGTCTGAGATACAGATAGTCATTTATCTAGTTCAGACACAGATGTCTTGTCTAATTTCTGTTTATATAAGCTCCTTTATGATAGATTATATTTAATGTATGCACTTGAACTGAATAAAATTATTATTAATATACTCTTCATTGTGTTATTTATATTAAGCATTATTTATAAGATGACACGTGTCTTTTTTAAACTTTCACGATTAGAACACATTATAACACACACGTAAACGGATATTTATCGCGAATTTTACCTTTAATATAAGCCCGACGTTTCGACCGGATTGCACCAGCCGTGGTCGCGGCCGTCTTCCCGCGACCGCGATAACCGCGACGAGACGGCCGCGACCACGGCTGGTGCAATCCGGTCGAAACTTCGGGCTTATATAAATACCCGTTTACGTGTGTGTTATAAGATTACACGTGTAATCACCGAAGGCTTAGGAAGAGATGTACCGGATGGTACACACACGTTGCACCTGTTCATACGTACTTGACCCATATTATTATGATAGAGGGGGCAGGAAAATGTCCTAAAGGCACTTTATCCGACCTGGGAATCAAACACAAGACTCAGCAGTACCGCTTTCAACCACTAAACCAACGTGGCAGTAAAAATACAATAAGCACTAGCCTGTCATATTGCCACTTTTGGGGCATAAAAGATGGTCACAGTCAAAGTCAGGTATTATAAACCATCCTTTGAAAATTTTTGAACGGCATATTTTTCACTCACACCCAAAATTGATTCGTCAAACCATGTTCGACTGTTCATCAATCAAGTGTCCTATGTCCCTAGTTTCTGCTCTCCCCCGGTTGTAGCGTGATATAATCCCATATCTGTCTCCGCGTCGCACTGGGTGACGGCCCACGTTAAATACTGTGCGTTTACTACGCGTTTACGGCATAAAACAAAACAATATAAAGTTTCCCTACAATTTTCTATTGCTTTTAACTAAATTGATATTTACGAAACTGCTGAGGTTTATACAGGTTGGTTTTAAATATGGTTTTTGGTGTGGAACTGAATTTGTTTTAGATATTTTTTTAGTCTTGCTTTCAGGCCTTGGTAATTCTCTTATTTGATCGTCCACCTTGAATAATTGGTATATTAGACAAAAGACAAAAACAATCCTTTTCCAGGCATAAGTAATTGTTTATTATAGCAATTGGGAATCGAACCCCGAAACTGCCACTTAGCAGTGGTGCTTGCGACAGTTGCGGTTGCGACCACTAGACAATCGAGGCAGTGTCAAGTTCACACTAAATAATTATCTTCTGTTTAAATGATTTCTGAGGTAACTATCTGATGCCAGAAAATCGTTAAGAAAAAACTGAACAATTGACCTAGTAACAAGATAAGCTCCTAACCAGTTTATTGAAACATCTTTAACACCACCTACACCAATACTCCTCGTTACACAACTCCCGATCGTTAAGAATTGAGGAACAATTGACAGACTCACGATCATTGGCCGTGATTGAGAACGAATGAGTTCGCGCGGGAGTGAAGGACGATACATTGGTAATTGTGGATCGTTCTAGTCTGGCTTGAGCCATAATCACACCTTCTGTTATGGAGACTAGAATCTTTGTTACATAAGACTTTGCTTGTACTTGCTAAGCTGAAGTGGTATGGCTAGCTATCTTATTTTCTTTGTCGTGTGGCCGTGTGGTATCCGGCAGAGTAGAATAGAACCAACCTATTACACTCACGGGTGTCGTATAAGGCGACTAATGTCTGAAGCAGAACACCTTGCGCCTCCGTAGACCAGAGAATGGGCAGCAGGCTGCTGCCCATTCCCAGACTAACAGAAAACGCTGCTGCCAGCAGCGTTTTCTGTTAGTCTTTCATCACTGCGATCTCCAATCCGCCTGCCAAGCGTGGAGATTACTGAAAATTCCTCCCATCATGGGAGAGGCTTATGTCCAGCATTGACGTTATGGTCTGATGTAGTAGTGTAGTAGTAGTGTGTGGTTAAGTGCCTAAACTGGTGGCAGAGTTTCTATTCGTTTTGTTGTTTTTTTATTCCTTCGGCCTCTGACTTGGCTTTACATGCCTTCAAGAAATATATTTAAGGCATGCTGGTTTCCTCCCGAAGTGATGATTATGCACATGAATCCGAAACATCAGAGGTGCGGGTGTTGGGTTCGAACTGGACACCTACTTTGCAGTCCGACGGTCACACCACTAGGCATTAAGTCCACCAATGTACTCTGTGCTTCATCATCAGCCTATTAATGTTCCCACTGCTGGGACACAGGCCACTGTCCACTTGTCCTCTACATGAGAGGGAATGGGCTATAATCCACGATGCGGGCCCAGTGCGGATTCATAGATGTCACATGTCTTCGAATTTTTTGGTTCTATGACATGCCATTTTCCTCACGATGTTTTCCTTCACCGTTTTGAGAGCAGTGATGATGAAATAAAATATACAAAGTAATGCGCCTGTCTGGGCTCGAACCCACGACTTACTGTTCGTAAGTCGGGCCCGCCACCACTGGGCCACCTCTGCTGTCTGAGCTTAAAGTAGTAAATAAATAAATGTCGTCCTGATTCTCTCTATATGTTTAAGAGTAGCAATAAAGCTATGATTACTGCATTCAGTTTTTTAGTGAATGTTATGTTGTTGGCTTTCTGCGAGCTTTGGTAAACTGTCAGTATAGCAGGCAACTGCTAAATCATCATCATCTGCCTAGCCTTTTCCCAACTATGTTGGGGTCGGCTTCCAGTCAAACCGGATGCAGCTGAATACCAGTATTTTGTATGGAGCGACTGCATATCTGACCTCCACAACCCAGTTAGTACCGGGTAATACGATACCCCTTGGTAAGACTAGTTGTCAGAATTTTTAGGCCACTGACTACCTGTAACGACTGTCAAAGATCTACAAATGACAGCTGGGACCAACAACTTAACGTGCTTTCCGAGGCACGGAGGAAACTCGGTATGTTAGGGTGGTCACCCATTCATAGACCAACCTGGGCAAGCACGGCTTAACCTAACGATCGACCCGAGCTGCTGTTATTATTAAGCCACGATCTACTCTACAGCAACTGCTATATTAATTAATAGATAAATGTGTCAAAGGTCAATCAATAGTCGTTACAGCATATGAGTTCTGGAGTTAAGACTGGAGGAAAATGAAAATTAATTGTCAAAAAACCTACGGTTAGAAAACTGAATCTGAACTTATGACTTGAAAAATAACCAAGTTATTTATTCGTCTGTAAGATACGTAATTGAATGCAATTTGTTTTCAATGCTTTTTTTTATCAAATACTTATTTAATTTATCTAATTTAGCATTTTTAATTAAGCCTTGGATAAAAACATAGAAATGTAATAGAGTTTATTGACTAATTTTAAAGATAGTTACAAAAAACACATTGCACATAGAAAGAGCTTCTTTGCATTTCTAATTGTATGCAAAACAGTGCAGGTGGTACTTTCAAAACGACTTAAGTTTCAAGCTCTAATCTTACTCTAACAGCATTATACTAAACATAACATTTTACTAATTGTACTCTTTGTAAAAGACTTCGTATAGGACACTAGGTACTATAACTTTTTCTTTAAATAAAATATCGATTTTTAATAATGAGCCTATTAAGAAAATTGGCACCTACGTGTCCTAGCTACAATTCCAAGTAACGCTTCGAAAAACCTTGTTATTGCACCTGCAAAACCAAGGTTTTCCGACTATATATATAACTATTTTAAGCTATAACTCCCTACTTTCCAGTAAGTATACCAACGTCCTTGAAACATAAAATCACAAGGAAAAATCAACAACAATTTCGTGGCGTATTAACCGCAAATACTTAACTAAAATGCGTAGAAAATATTTAGTCGAGTCGTTTTAGACATTTCGTGAGGACACACCGCTTTCCGGCTACAATAAAAATATGTAAATTGAGCCACCGTCGAGGAAACCATTTCGCTTAATTGCAATCCCACCACCAACGGTTTATATATTAAAATCACGCGACAACCCTAATGAGTGTATCTATAGGTATTGTGTTTGTATTGTGCCGGCTGAGGGTTAGACGGAAATTTGAATTACAAGTTTATAGTAAGACTAGCTTATGCCCGAGGTTTCGCCCGCGTGGAGTTCGGTAATGGTCCACGGGATCGTGCTATCGGGATGAAAGTATTCTATAGGGTAATCCATGTTATAAACTATATATGTGCCAAGTTACATCCAAAACCTGTCAGTAGTTTTTTGCGTGAAGATAAAGATATATTTATTGCGTAACTACGTATATCAAGCTCTTAATACACATACACACATCAAAAGTATCTAGGGATCAACATATATTTTTGCAATAACTTTTCTCCTGATTGATATTAATTAAAATTTTCTTTAAGGATTCATCAAATAAAGTGTTTTCGTTTGTCACAGTAACGATAAACCAAGTCACCTTTGCATTAATAAAGAAATTTGCCATTTTCCTAATAAAGGGATTTTTGACATTTGAACCACTAACATTAAAGTTCGAAAAAATGACTGAAAACACAGTTTTCTTTAAAATTTTATTGGGTAACTTAAACAATTAATAATCCGTGTTTCTACCGCGAACACTAACAACACAAGAACATCGGTTTGGCATACTCAAAATGAGTTCATCCAAATCACGCTGTGGAATGGCCGCCCATGTTCGTTGCAACAACAAAAAAAGGTCTTCTTGCGACTGGATACCCTCCATATTCGGCAGAGCTCTTCTCTGTAGCATATCCCATGCATGCTCAATCGGGTTCAAGTCTGGCGACTGAGCAGGCCAGGGCAGGACATTGATGTTAGCTGCGGCGAGAGTCTGTCTTACAACTCTTGCGGTGTGCGGTCGTGCATTATCATGCATTAACTGAAATAAGGGACCGATTTGCACTTGTAGAGGAACGATGACGTCTGATACAATCGTCTCAGCATAAATTTGAGCGTTGAGGTTGCCTCTGATCCAAATCAACTCAGTTCTTCCGCCGATCCAAATACCCGCCCATACCATGATGGTTCCACCACTATAAGGATGGACTTCCTGGCAGGATTTTAATCGCTGTTGGCGTCCAGGGGTTCTCCAGTGTCGTATACGTCTTGTATCCGGTCTCATACCAAAACGAGACTCATCAGAAAAGCACACGAAACGCCATTGTTCTTCTGCCCAATTTCTGTGTTCAAGAGCCCATTGATATCGAATCCTACGATTGTGCATTGCTATAGGTGGTACCCGTAGCGGTCTTCGGGAATGAAGGTTCACTTCATGCAAGCGGTTTCTGACTGTTTGGTCGCTAATTAAGTTCCCTGAAGA
Source organism: Xestia xanthographa (assembly GCA_905147715.2). Lineage (NCBI taxonomy): Eukaryota > Metazoa > Arthropoda > Insecta > Lepidoptera > Noctuidae > Xestia > Xestia xanthographa. The sequence continues at coordinate 2,279,663 of LR990650.1, forward strand.
GTGATGAAGCCTCACGGCTTACATCATGGCGGTTATTGTTGGAGCTCTTCGAGTTAAGATTTGAATGTATCGGTCTTGTCTCCGTGTGGTGCAGCGATACCGTCCTCCATGGCGCTCAGCCACGGTACCAGTGCTTCGGTAACGTGTCCAAAGTCGACTGATAACACTCTGACTTGTATTCAGAGCTAAAGCTACAGTACGTTGCCGGGAACCAGCTTCTATCATTCCCACGGCTCTGAGCATTTCTTCCCTGCTTAAATGACGTCGCCGCTCCATAATAACGTTGGTTTTAATCAGTAGTAGGGAAACAGTAGCACTAATAATGTCTTCAATGCGTTGTATGTTTTTATAGGGAAAATATTGACAGCTTATTTTCATCTTTTACTCGAATTTGATTGAGAGTTCCTGATTCAAATTATGAAATGCACCAAAAAGGATCCATATAAATTTATAAAATCATAAATTTATTACAAAGCCACATCTCAATCTCAAGAAATCCGCATAAAAATGCTTGATCCCTAGACACTTTTGATGTGTGTACATTACATTTTCAGTCTCAACCGTCCACCCAAGTCGGGTATGCAATAGTATTTCAAGCAATTAGGTTCCGACAAACATTATTTTCTATCAAAAAACTCATGCAGATTATAAAAATATTTCATCATCATCATCAGCCTATTAATGTTCCCACTGCTGGGACACAGGCCTTCTCTCTATGTGAGGGAATGGGCTATAATCCACCACGCGGGCCCAGTGCGGATTGGTAGATGTCACATGTCTTCGAATTTTTTGGTTCTAGGACATGCCGGTTTCCTCACGATGTTTTCCTTCACCGTTTTGAGAGCAGTGGTGATGAAATAAATTACACACAATGTAAAAAACACACGAAAAACAAAAAAAAAAAAAAACATTTAAATTAACATTTTCTTTAATTTATTTTTAAACATAATTCCATTCAATTGCCTAATTGCCTGCGGTAAATGATTGTACACACGAATAGCAGTTACATAGGTACTTTTATAATACATCATATTGTTAATAACTAGTAAATTAATGTCATGTTTATATTGTTTCCGAATGTTTCTCTTAGAATTTGATTTGAGATTAAAATATTGCATGTTGTTTTTAACAAATAAACATAATTTGAGTATGTATACCAGTCAGTGTCAGGAAACCTTCCGTTTTGAAGACATTTCTTAATGATTCGGTACTATGCATGTTATACATATATTGTCTGAAGACATTTCTTTTGGATAATGAATGTGGATTGTACGTTTGTCGAGTACCACCAAAATATGTATAACACCGTAAGTTAACAGTGGGTACACATTTCCAAAATACGCATTTCTCGTAACACTTGGATTTGTAGTTTCTGCCAGAACTGACAATGCGTAGCAAGCACTGGATATTCTGAAAGGGTGACAAACTTCCATCTGTCCATCTATCCTCACACTTTCGCATTTATAGTATTAGCAGGGTTTACCTTCCAGCCTGTAACTTTGACCTGCTGCCAAGCGCTATGGCTGTCTCGGTTTCGATTCCCATGTCGTCCCAGGGCTCGTCATTACAAGAGATTTCTTACATAACTAAAAAAAAGTTTATTTGGAACAACTTAAGTTTACAGAGTACACAGGAATAACGAAGATAGCTACAAAAGTAAAGTACTGTGGCGTAGCTATCAACGCCCAATTTAAGATACATACAATCTTATACATTGTTCCAGATTAACCTAAAAACTGACGAAATGTAGCCTCAGGTACACTTCTGCTAAACCCTATGTGAAAATACAGGGGTGAAGTTAAGATGTAGAAAGATTTACTTTGCAGGTTTTTAATTTTGACTTATTGTAACGCATTTTCCGTTTTTATTCCATCACGAAATTTACAACAAGGATTTAGTAAATGTACCTATTAATTATTCTTTTCGTAGAAATGAATCGCAATTAAATATTGCGTATCTATAAATTAAATTTCCAACAACATTGATCCTTTTCATACATTGCCAGATGTATTATCACTTTCATAAATTAATTATTCTCGGAACCAATGAAGCACTGCAGTAGGAAATACAAAATAGCAAATTTATAGAACGATATTCACGTAAATGTTTTCCACATACTTACTAACAATATGAGTTTACACCGAAATCAATTTATCAATTTCATTTTTGTTAAAAATACACTGAAAAACATTCCATACTAGTTCAATATTAAATTCAATATTAACTAAAAATGAAAACTGTACATGAATCATCATCATCTCATCATCATCTTCCTGCCCTTATCCCATGTTACTTGGGGTCGACAAATTGTTGCCAAATATAGATTCTCTGTTCCGTTGACCCAGCAAATAAAAAAGTAAACGCATATGATTCGTTGAATGGAAATAAAAAATCCATTTACCATGCCTCCTAGGCATGTAAAGGTACCAATTGTCGAAAAACCCGGCTATTCTGACAGCTCTGAGCCATTATACCCGGGTCTGATACAAGAGAAGGGATCACGGCGGGTCAGTTTAAGCTAGCCGCTTCCAGTGTACATTATGTCCGTACTATGTTTGCACGGTCCGAGTGCATAACCGGAGGCGATGCAGTCCTGTTGATTTTTTATTTTTTATACCCGGGTCCGTTGAGAGCTGGGCGTTAATCAATACTTTGTACATGCTGCACGCAAAACAACAAAAAAACACGTATTGTTTTGTACACGGATAACATTTTTTATCCGGATCTGGGCCCGGATATGGGCAAAATGAAAGAGTGTATTAAATCGATCGTGAACAATATTTAATATTCGCTTTGTGTTGGTTTTTGTGAGGGTGAAAATAGAGCACGGATCTGCATTATTCGCACGTAAAAGTTGGCTTAGAAAATGTGTTGACGCTGCGCTTTTGCAAAAAACGTGAATGGCGCGGCTTTTTGGTTTACCACGAGGCCTTATTGCTTTTTATTGGGGCATTTTAACGTGATAAAGTATTTTCAGTATAGATTAGGTTGGGTACTTGCTATGCTAGTCACATTTTCTTGCTTCAAACGTTAATGGAACTGATGAATTTTATTAGCTAATATTTATTTTAAACTTGATGGAAAGACCCCTAAAATAATACTTATAATCATCCCTTCATCTATAAAAAGACAGTAGTAATTAATAGTGAAACCAACTGTAGCTTCACAACAATTAAAACAAGATATCTTACTCCAATTAAGCGCAAGTAAAACTCCGACCAAATACTAAAATTACTAAATAATTTTTCATTTACCTAATTAAACTCGAGCTTTCATATATAACATCTCTGTAAGTTAATTCGCATTTATGAAAAATATTTCCCGTAAATTGCATCACGAAACCACCCCAGAAAATGTTGAAAGCTTTTAAAATAACTGAAAAATGTGTAGAGAAATATAAACGGAGTAAAAAATTGCGTGTTTCAATGAAATATGCAAATGGGAGGCTTAAGCATGTTACATAAAGATAAAAAGATACTCAGAGCGAGGATTAATGCGTATCAAAAAAGAATTAAACATTTATTTTTATGCAAAATATTGTACTTTTATGGAAAGCGGGGGCTTTTATCAACTTTAAAATACATATATTGAAAGGATTTCCATTAACAGTACTAACTGATAAGAACATTCATAAGTTCGTTTTAATTCGTATATTACCTCAAATGCTTCGGACATTTGTGTGGTTGAAAGACTTGCAACTTGTATATTCCCAGCCATAATCCATCTATAGTCCAGTAGAAGAGTCATTTTGTAGTAAGCCAATAAGAAGTAGAAATGGTATATGAGCCACTGCAACAATATAATTAGCTTAGTGGGATGGTGAACACCGTCGTAATGACATATTTTTAGAGTAAAAAAATCTGAAGCTTGACTACAGACTATTTTGCACTTCTTTGCCCCTTCCAGTACTTTAGGTCTACTCCCTACGTCTAGAAAGATACACAGCACTTTGACAAGTCCCCTCAACGTTAAGTATTTAAAAATTAAAAACAAAGGGAACTTTTTCCCATGAGCAGGCACTCGAGACGAGTTGAGCCTGAACTTGTTGAGCAATGTCGAGTAATGTTGAGCCAAAGTTGAGTGATGTTTATGCTTACCGCAGTCACGAACGAACGCGGATGTTTTTAATTAGACCACTTTTATTCGTGTCATTAGCTATTTTTTTTTAAATTAGTTTTATGTTGAGCTTTATTTGTTTTTATTGTAACGCATACTTCGATTGCCAGTAAGGCCATTTAGGCAATTTTCAATAACTTGTTTGACATTTTGCTTACTGGACGGTTAGAAACAAAACGTCAGAGAAAAGTTTCTTTAATTTTTCTATGAATCAAGTGATAGGTAGGTGACGCGGATAGAATATTTTAAGCTAACTTTGTTTATAGAAAAACCGATAGCTGCGAGATGTGGTATATTAACTGACAGTTATACGTAAGTAAGTTATAGAAAACGGGTCTTAGACACACCGCTTGTGATTGTCAAAATTCAAATTCAATTTTCTCCAAAAAGAACAAGGGTTTAATATTAAAAACAAACAATATTAATCGACCAGGGTCTCTTTAGACCTTGCACAGGAGGTCTAAAAAACAAAAGTCCCGGAAAAACAAAGTAATATGGTAAATAATTCAAACGCTTTTTATACCATTGTAGTAGTCAAAACTGATCATTTAACCACTAAATATACACACACAAAAAAGCAACCAAATAAGGCATAGAATATTCTACTTTGAATGACTATTAAAATTAACTACGTATTGTGTGGGCAGAACCACTTTTGACAGCTTATCAATTCAAGGTTCGAGTTATGTCAATATCCCATATATGGACATACCGATACACTCCTGTTTTAATATTATGTCTATATTGGAAGAGGCAATAAGTTGTAGGAAACATTTTGTAGTAATTAATGATAAGAATTTGAATATTTTTTACATTTAATGCTCCTATTATGGGAGGAACATCGTTTGGTAAGGAGAAAAAATACATACTTATATGTGGATGAAATCATGTTCCTACATGTTTCAATGGTGTTATCGTTGCTAGTGCCAGCTGTCTAGCGTGAAGTTCTAGGTTCGATTACTAAGTCGGACAAAGTGGGCAGATTTGGTGTATGTATTGGTTATGAATTTCCGATTTAATATTTCATGCTATCATCTGTGCCTGTGCCCAGATGATGGAATAATATTTTAATTTTTGATGGATCAGTTAGATTCCTGTATCCATTTTATCTAAAAACGTATCACGTGCATTATGCTCGATCCAGTCAATCATGCAGTACTGCATCGGTATATGGGGTCGGGCTTGTAAAACCACATTCATTACATTAGAGAGGGCACAACGGGCACTGATCAAGGTTGCACTTAGAAAACCTTTTAGATTCCCCACAGACCTTGTTTATCAGGAGTTTCAAGTTCTAAGGGTACGACAACTTTTCATATTACAAGCAACGATTAAGTACCACGCAACCGTAAAAAAACTGCCTGATTACAACAAATTAATAAACAAGCGGGTATTTAGAGTACCTATACCAATTACCAAATCGGAACTAGCTAGACGCTGTACTAATTTTTCACATCCTAACACCTTCAATAAAATCAGTAAAATTTGCGACCTAAGAGACTGCTCAACATCCACCTGTAAAAATATATTAAGAGTAGCCCTTTTAAAATTGACATACGACGCTACCGAAGCCTTGCTATAGCACCTACACAACAGTCACACACACACCCATACACACATACACACACACACGTACACTCACAAAAACTCAAACACACCAGAACACAAGCCCAACAAATGCAGACTTTGCTTTATTTCTATTTTAACCTTTACCCTGTTACTAATATTTTTAATGTACACATGTTTGTTCTTCAATGTAACATTTTTTTGTAAAATTCGCACTCCCGAGCCACAAGATACAAGCAATGCTTAGTTTGTGGCTCACCGACTACTATGACACACCTGTATTTTTATATTGATTAATAAACTGATTTTGATTTTTTTTTTTTTTTTTTTTTTTTTGAAGATACACACCAGAAGTCCACGCTTGGCAGATGCGTTGACATATAATAACATATTAGACCACCGTATACAGATTCCGTTTGGTTTTGGCATGGGATAGTTTATTTATGCAACTGTTGTATAATTTCTGAGTATTTAATACAACCAAACTATGTTACTTATGTAATAATATAATTATTTACATTTTGGATTGTACAATTATTAAAATGCACAAAGCTTGTATCAGTTATCACTCATTTTTGTAAACAACAAAGTACATACTTATTGAAATATTAATATCGAACAAAAATGGCGGGATACGACGTGAATTCGAATTAACCTATAAATTTTGTTTAATTTACGGCGCTTTGTGGTAGTGCATCGCACGTGCTTGACAATTTTCTTTTTTTTTAAACGGGTTGCATAATTAAATTTAGTACAACATTATAACACCCGTTTGGATGATATTATGGTTATTATGACACTGGCTGTTTTAATGTTGGCAATAAGCTAACTGTTTCAGATGCTTGTAAAGAGGATTTATAGCATGGGTGTATAAAAAAATACATTATGTCAGGCAAAAGGACCACAAACATTACAACGCAAACATAGTCTAGGTCACCTCGGTCAAAAATGCCCCGTTTTAACACATTGCGGTCGCTAATTATAGCAAGTTTCTCTACAAGACTTACATAAGCGATTGTATGGTAATTACCTTTATGTAATATACTATGTTAGTTGAGAATAAGAAGGTCTTTTTTTAATAGGTAATTGTTATGTATTGGGATATATTTTTAAGGTTTTGTAATGGCTTAGATGTCGTAAGTCGTTAAAGGAGATTACTAAGTTTATATAAAGTGTTCATTTTAAGAAATAAATTAATGCAGGAATAAAACTTATAGACCAATTGTTAGATGTGTCTGATACTGATACTGTTAGCCTGCGTCATCCCACTGCTGGGCAAAGGCCTCTCCCCATGACTTCCAGTTTTCTCTATCCAGGGCTAATGTGGACCACTAGTTGTTGGTTTTGTCCAGCTCGTCCCGCCATCTTCTACGAGGACTGCCGCGATGCCTTCTGGCTGTGCCAGGGCTCCAGAAAGTGGCTATTTTGGCCCACAGCTCATTGGGTATGCGGCAGACGTGGCCAGTCCAGTCCCACTTCAGCTTAGCAGCTTTTAGAGCAACGTCAGTAATTTGTGTTTTGGAGCGCAGTGTGGTGTTGCGTACACGGTCGGTTAGTTTGACGCCTAGAATGCTGCGCTCCATTGCACGCTGGCAGACCTTAAGTTTGGAGTTTTGATTATTTGTCAAAGACCAAGTCTGGGATCCATAGGTCAAAATGGGAACAATGCACATGTCCATGATTTTTCGCTTTAGTGACAACGGAAGGGGTCCCTGCATAAGGTCCTTCATGGACTATTAGCTCTTCCAGGCCCGCAGGCCGCTCTTGTCTAATGCCTGTTTTTCAAGAATACTAAGCTACGTCTCACTAATTGCCCAAATATTATTGCACTGTTGGAAAATTGAAAATCTAACTGTGCGCTTTTATTTACGGATATAAAACTTTTAGTACTTGGTTGAAGTGGATTATTTGTGACAAAGTTCGTCCAGTGTAGTACAACGAGTACCTATACCTACCTCTGCCGCTAAGTAGCGTTGCTAGCTTCCAGTACCCCTAGCCAAGTTGACAATCTACAATCGTTAACGCTAGTAGAAAACTATTCAAATTAATGGGAATGACATCATCTCAACTTTAAATCACGTGATCACCACAAACGAATAGAAAATTCGTAGACAAGTTTACACCGTTCAAAATGATAGAATAGAATGTTATCGTTTCTACAATGTTGATCGGTAAACTCTTTGGTAGGAACGCTCACCATAGACTAAAGTGTAGGTTTTTTCTTTAGAGACAGACTTTTCAGACATTAGAGAACAAGCAATCGACTCAGTCGTGTCAACTTGGCTACCAATTTAGCGCTTTCTACAATCGCTTACGCCGCGGCGTTTACGATTGTAGAAAGAGAATCGATACGAAACGTTTGTAACTTGGCTAGGCCTGCAGATTACAGAATATTGGTTCTACATAGTTATAAGAGGTTCATTATACGTTTCTTCAGATTCGTTGCTAGAATTGCAACGCACCTTTGTTGCCTCTAGTATTTCATATACATAATATAACACCACGTTTGTTATTCCCGAAGGGGAGTACCTAATGGTAAACACATATTTCGCCAGTTACGTAATAAGTCCGATATTATAGGGGGCGAGCCTATTGCCATCAACCGGTCACAAATTCAGACTCCGTGGCTGCTACTGGGAAATTCCTGATGAAAAACTTAAGAGTCCTATTGCATTTTTTTACGCAAATTCATGATTTTTGACGCAGTAATTTTCAGCAGCAGTAAGATATTTTAATTATTTGCTTAAGAATAACGATAGTACCATTCTCTTTCTTGTGAAGTTTGAGATACTCATTTTCATTTTTCTTTTCGTGTAATTTACTATAAATATTTTACGAACTCTGCAAGAAAAACCGTCGGCGATGGAACTTTGACGCTCAAATTCACATTGTTAGATTCTTATAAAAGCTAAAATTACTGAAAGATAAATTGAACGTTTTACTTGTTTATTGCAGTTCTAGAATTTCTTTAAATTAATTGAGTTTTCTCGGAAAAAATCGTAAAGAAAGCGTTACTTAACCCATAAATGTCTTGATACAGCGTCCATTATATTCCAAATAAACTCAATTTTCTTCGATCGTCAATAAATAAGTTTAATTAGTTTTCGTTTGTCAATATAATAAGACAAAATTACAATAAATAAAATTGAAGTATGTACTATAATTCTGCATCAATTCAGCTTGCTCCTCAGTCTCATGTCAGTCTCGTCTCTAATTTTCGTCACTTACTATCGACAATCGTCCGGAGATCGCTATTATTATCGACTCGTGTACGCCGATCGAAATAATTTGATCCAGGAAGTAAAAATCAAAAATTTACAAAAAAAATGTAATAGGACTCTTTATAATACTTTCCCCAACCCGGGAATTTAACCCAGGACGTCATACTCAGCTATCACGCTTGCGACTACTCTACCAACGAGGCAGTCATATCTGTGTTGTTAACCAAATAGCTGGTGGGCTTACTTAATTACAACCCAATAAGATCGTAAAAATAAATAACTAATCAACTGCTTAAAGTCTACTGGCTCTTCCAGGCCTAATGAGTTGGACAGTATAGATAAACGATTACATCAAATACTAAGATATTACCTTCTTTCAGCTGTTGTGAAAATACCAAAGAAATTCTAAAAGTTGTACAACATCTAGGTGGCTTTTATTTATAGCTAGAAGCACTTTCGAGCACACCTGACTATGTGTGCTCATCTTTATCAAACATTATTACTAATAAGCATGATTTAAATATAATTTATAACTATTAGCACTCACGAATAATGTACCTTTCAGCCAATTAAAAAGTTTCTAGAATTGGATGATTAGTTCGAGTTAAAGAATTTTAAGAATTGGATCATGAGTTCCGGAGATTGTCCCGTACTACAAACTGACAAACCAGTTACCTCTTAATCTTACTATAGATTTATTTTGGATCTTAGGTCCAAAAATTAAAACAAATTAAGAGGGCTATAACATAATAATCACACATCAAAAATCTCAGTTTAGAAGTGTGACTATGGTTTAGATCTGGCCACAAAATTAAAAAAAAATATGCCCAAGAAAGTTTGACTATTTCTCTAGGGAAGTGCTCAAAAATAAAAATCAAAGTTTTTGTTGTATTTGAGTGTTATACTCTTAAAACACTCAAATACAAGAAACATTGTCATAGCCCGCCCTCTTAAACCATCACCAAGGTTTACAATTACTACACATAGTAAACAACGTTTGTTTTCCCCGAAGGGATAAGCAGAGCCCGGGGTTGCGGGACTGTTCGAAAGAGATACCGTGGCCCCGGAACACAAAGGGCGATGAAGGAACATGGATGGGCTTTAGTCAGTAAAAGTCTGACACTCCCTCCTGCTCCGCCCAGAGCGGGAGGAGTCATTTGATGATTTCCCATCCGAAAAAAAAGGGATAAGCAAAGTTGAACATGATTCGTCAGTTAAGTTTGAGTCCTATGTTATAGTGGGCCAGCCTATTTCCCGGACCACACATCCAGACTCCGAGCTAATACTGAGAAATTCCAATAAAAATGATGGAAAACTTAATAACACTTTGCCCGACCTGGGAATTGAACTCAGGACCCTTACACTCAGCAGTAGCACATGCGGCTACAAAACCAACAAGGTTGAAATACACATCAAGCTATCTATGTATTTCAAATATTTGCTGACCTCGTATTGTTTTAAGTTTTCCGTATAGTGACAGGTCAACTCATATTGGCACTTATTTGCGATAGTGGGTAGGTACAGGTCAAGTATACTTCACTGTTCAACCGTCTGTTACTAGGAAACGTCTCCGAACATGCCTGTAGCTATTTACTTAACATTTAACTCCGATTAACTTAATCGCCGTTCAACCGACAAGAATTGTAGCTTTCTTCGTAAAAACTACTAATTAAATAAGTTCATTTTCAATTTATGCCTTGTTCTATAATAAATTATCGGTTCAGTCGCTAAATATTGCTCGCCTTCGTATGTCTTCGTCCGTATATGGTCGGTAAATGAGTCGAATGGTCGTCGCTAATTAGTGTATGTCTGAACGATTATTACAGATAAAACATCTTTATACGGACGGCAGGCTTTAAATTGGTGCTTTCTATTTGAAGTATTTTGAGATATTTAGTGGAGTACGTTTTTGAAATGTTTGGCAATTTCATTGGGGTTATTATAGCAGTAATAGCGTAGTGGTGTGACCGTCGAACTGACAAGTCATAGGCCTTGAATTCGAACCCAAGACATGCACCTCTGATTTTCGGATTCATGTGCGTATTGTATAATTATCACTTGCTTCGGTGAAGGAATGCCTGGGACATCATATTTCTTGACGGCATGTAAAGCCAAATCAGAGACCCATGAGAGGCACGGCGGTCGTGTTCCACGCGCGCCTCAAAGAGAGTCAGCATAGGGTCTGCAAGGACCGATGCGCCTGCCGGAGTTGCGGGACTGTTCGAAAGAGATACCATGGCCCCGGAACACAAAGGGCGATGAAGGAACATGGATGGGTTTTAGTCAGTAAAAGTCTGACACTCCCTCCTGCTTCGCCCAGAGCTGAGGAGTCATTTGATGATTTCGCATCCGAAAAAAATGGCTCATGCATGAGCGGCATAAAAACTCTGACACCAGGTTAGGCACTAACCTCACGCTAAAGAATGAATTGAGGTTATTGAAATTGTTGTTTTAGCCTCCTAAAACAAGCTGGAATGAGAATCGTCAGGATTGTGGAGAAGAAACTACATAAGACCGAACTTGGGACAGAGTAGTGGGCAAATAACGGAAGGTTAAGTCACTTAATTAATCACGCTTCAGAAAAACAAGGTAATAATATTTCCGCATTTATCTGTTCCGATAACATTGAGAGATGTAAAATATACCGCAATAATATTTTAATAGAAAACATGATGAAAAGCTTTCTGACAAAATATACCGAGAATATCATTTCCTATTTATCTTTTTGAATAGTTTTTTTAGCTTAAAGGCAGGATATAATCAGGCTAAACCCAACCTTTTATAGATTTAACACCCGAAAAATCACAAACAAAATAAACTTTGGCTTATAATAAACCTCGACATTTGATCTCCACCAAACTATCTATATGTAAAACAATAGCAGGATTGGTAACAGAATTTTATACCAAAGGAAAATCCTCAAAAAAATCGGCAATACGGAGACACTATGTGTGTTCCCAGCAAAGGATTTGTTCAGCATTGATACTGGGAAAAATATCCTTTTTTTGTCGATGTTTCAACGTTTTTCTGCGAATCGGTGTGCCCGAAGCTTTGTAAGGCTCGAACTAAGAGCATTAAGGATGGCACGAAATAGTAAAAAGAGTTTGTTCACACGTTTGTGAATTACAATTGGGGAGTTTAAAGAGAATTAGTGAGGACAAGTGGAACTACCTACGGTTTGTTTTGTTTCCGTGAATCTACTTAAATGGTGAGGTGTTCGCTTCACGATTTCCCATTTTGGGATGCATAGGTATTTATGTAGTACTCAGATTTTACTGTTATTGTTTCTAACAACGGTTTATCCTTGTAGGTTCAGCTTTTTATGAGAGTTTCCTTTTTCTCTCGTTTTCTATAATGTTTACTTTTCTGATGATATACTTGTGGAGATGTTACTTTTTCTCCTTAATCTTAACATACGAACATGCGTTTTATCGCCTAATAATCTGCGTACACCAGTAACTGGGTGGCAGTCGTACTTATGTAAAATACTTGAATTTAGCTGCATCCGGTTAGACTGCAAACCGAACCTAACGTAGTTGAGGAAGTTCTAGGCAGATGACAATGATGACCCATCACAAATCATACATATACTCATGCCTTGTTCATAATATGGGGATAGCCAAAAACTACAGAATACCACCTCATACGATCCTTTTCTTTGTCAGACTTTTACTGAATAAAACCCATATAAGTTCCTTCATCGCCCTTTGTGTTCCGAGGCTACGGTATTTCTTTCGAACAGTCCCGCAGCCCCGGCAGGCATTGGCCCTTGCGGACCCCTTCCTTTTGCTGACTCTCTTTAGGTGCGCGTCGATCACGAACGCGCCGTCGACACAGCCTGTCGTCATGAGACGGACGGACGGCAAGCTAGCCCATAGCTCTCTGTCCACAGGCCCGCGCCAACGGGGCCACCAACCTCATACGATCCTTACGTATTCGTCTTGTCTACGTTCATGCATCTGGTCATATTGCACGCCGCGGCGCCGGTTACAAGTAGGTCCTTTGCAGTTTGGACCTAGCCTTTCTGAAGAACATAATTAATAAGTAAGCGTATGTCCTTAACAGCACAGTTGACTTATGACGTACCTTAACTTCACGAACTTTATCCCTACAGGTTTGGACGGAGGTGTCCCTTTAATAAACGCACATCCCTTTACTTATTCCATTTGCAAAATAGTTTAATGAATATTAAATATTTCTCTGTCTACCAGCCCTACTCCTAGTATGAACCACGTGGATCCAGCCACGGGGCGACACAACATCAACGAAACAAAAACCATGTCGCGTCATTACGGTTACCTAACTTATAAAATGTACTGAAACTTACCTTGCCCACTTACAAATTAAAAGCGGTTGTTTGTTAAAAGTTTTTCTTTTCATAGCTGGAAATTTCTTTGTTCATGTATATGCAAAAACATTAAATATTAGTGGTCCTTAATTAATGTTCTCTTCTACGATCATAAACGTTTAATTGGCAGATTGTTATTTTAATAACTCTTTTGATGCCCTGTAACCCTTTTTGATACTTGTACATATTTTATTACTACTGTAGAGTTATAGTGTGTAAATAATGTAAATATAACCATTTTCTAAGCTTTTTCTTAATAATGTTAGAGTTGGCTTCTAGTCTAACATGATGAAGCTGAAAACCAGTACATGATACAGACTGCCTATCTGACCTCCACAAACTAGAAGCTCAGTAAAAAGGAACAACCTTTGGCAAGATTGGTTGCTAAAATGGAGATCATGGTAAACCAACAGAGTGAAAATTTCACACATCCACGTAATGATAGGTGCACTAGTACAAGGCGAGTAGACCAAAACTTAGAAGTTTCGCCTCTGTAGCCAGTCACTCGATGAGGCAACGATTTTGGCAACACCAACATTATAGAAGTACATACCTACCTCATCTGGTTTAACTGCAAACAACCTAATTTCAAACCTTGCATATTAAAGTCACTCCCTACTGCATAAAACAAAATGACATCGCCATTCCAAAAGTCATAATTGAAAATGAGAAACAAGTGAACAGTTTCAATGGAAGGTACAACTCTCTCATCGGCAGTTATTGAAACAGGACTCAATTAGTTATGTTGAAGGTTTCCGCAGTTCCAGAGGTGCATTGTTGAGTAGGGAACTGCATAGGTTACGACTAGTCGTAAGGCGACATGATTCTCGAAGGATTTTAAGGTATGCACACACACATTTTAATAATGTTACTGTAGTACTTAAGTACAGTCTTCTGATTTATTAAAAGTTGTGAACGTCATTTTAATTAAAGTCAGAAGACATTGTCTAATGTCTTCTGACTTTAATACAATACAAACTCTAAGAGTGGACTGAAAAAAAATACGTTCGTTTACTAGTCTACCAGTCGCTAACATATTATTGGGAACACCTTCACTCTTGAGTCACACGCCTCCTCTTTGTAAATGGGAGCAGGCCGTGATCCAAAACGCTCGCTCTGTGCTGGTTGCTGGAAGCCAAATTATATATGTCTTCGATTTTTTTCCTTCACCGTGACAATAACAGCAAATGCTCTGTGTAATTCCCTTCAAATCTCCCAAAACTTAATCACTGCTGATCCTACATGACCAACTAACACCAAGTCGCATCGGGCTCGCAACGCGCATTTAAAAACCTGACGTCATACCTACTCAATGTAAAAAGCGACCGCTTAAAATATCCGTAGTCGGCTCATATTTGAATAGTTCACCGTTTTGTGGCCCCCAGCGTTTCACTAGAAATATGTATTTCAGCACTAAACTAGCTCAACGCGAGTACCGACAGGAATTTCGTCCGAAACTTTCATTGGCCGTAAAATTTAATGAACATTTTTGTTCCGCGTTTTTCTGGTTAGCTCCCGAAGGTTTTGCCTGTTCACACTAGTTGGTTTAACAGAGTTGTTCTACATGAACCGGAGTCCTGGCTCTATTTGACTTTAAAAATGTGTGAAGTGCAATTTAATTACCTCTACTCACTATCACTATTTCCATTCTATAAAATTCTAAAGCATTGTAATCTATATTTCCGACAGTGGAGGATATGTATCAGATACCAATATATTGCATTTCATTTCAGTTGCAAGTTCCATGTCTCATCGAATCAAGAAAAAAATTCAGTCAGTCTGACACATTTACGCCTAAACGGATTAAGATCGAATTGGGCACGTGGATAGACCATTACCTGGGCTAGGCCAAGGTCCCTGAGGGAGGGATAATTCCAAACCTGTCAGCGGCCGATGCCTCAGGCACAAAATTAAATTACGATGCTGAATATCCAGGAAAACCTTCCGGTTTTCCACGTGTATAATGATTTACTTACTCCTCACAGACTCCTAAAGGAAATAGGCGAGTCTTCGTAGCAACGCGACTAAACATTCGAAGGCCAGAGTTCACGCTTCTAGTAGGCATGATACAAGCAGGTGCTAGTCCCACCTACGCAGCGACAACCAGTTTGCTACTAGTGCGTGGGGTGATTAGTAGCTTATGATCTAAGGTCATAGTTATTGTGGCTTGTTCGACTTGAGAGAAAACAGATTAACTCATTATTATCATCAGGCACATGCGTCTCGGGCAACCCTCTAGGCCTCTCACCCAGAGGCTGACCATGGCCACCAGTTTGTTGGTCGCTGCAACCATGGTCGTGGTCCTTGTCGACCAGAACACGGAAGACCCAGTTACTGAGTTATTTTCCGTTCCGAAAAGAAAAATGCTTTCTATTACCAGTTGCTACAAACCATAATATAATGAGCACCTCTCTTCTCGAGATGAAAATGTGTGAATACATCTTCAAGATTTTGTAAAGAATAAAATCTTTAACTACAGTAGAAGTATAAACAAAAAAAAAACAATGAGAACCTTAAGGTTGGCAACACGCGACGCAGCTTGGAGTTAGAAAGTTACAAGTTTACAAGATACGCAAGCTCAGCCGACCTTGGCATCAATCCGTAGCCATAGACTAGGAAATTGTGGATATAGAGTAACGCTGCAACATTAAGCTATGGTACTATGCTATGTTTATAGTATGCTAATATATATGCTACTAACTATTACGAAAAGGAAAAAAATAATCGATAACACGGGTCTTCTTCAGGTTGATAACTACACACCCGTGATTTTAATCTGATGCATTTAATAGTGGCCAACCACTTTTAACATTTGGTTTGCATTTTAATTCGAAGATTTGGTTTTTTTAAGCAATGATATGAATAGAGGAAGACCAAAGAAACGATGGATGAACTAACATGAGACAAAGGTAAAAAGATGATGACTGTCATTACTACTCACGGAAGATACAATTCCAAAGTCATCAATATGGACAAAATGCACACCATAGGTCTTCAAATCATCTCTTCAACACGTATAACCATATCTCCCAGAACAGACCACCCAGAAAACACCATAAACAACCATGTTTTATCTTACAACCACGTTTTTATCTTCCTACTTCCGTCACCCCACTGCCCCACTACCCCCCACTTCCGTACTTACGTGCAGATTGTACGCTCAGCAAGAAAGACACGTGTAATATCAATATGTCCCAATCGTCGCACGCGCACGATACGGACACACCTGGCTTGGCAATTGTCACGTCTTGATACTGCGTTCATTCAATAATGTTATGATATTGATTTTATTGTTTTATTTATGTTTCGTGTTTAATTGGGTCAGCAGATTTTATAATAATATTGACTGTTTGCATGGAGTCAGTTTCGCTGCCACCTTAATGACTGATAAGGATTTTAGCACGACATGGACTATTCTCTTTCGACCCAATATTTGACCAGCCCACAATGGGCCCACGTGGCGGATCATGGCCCATCATTCTCTCAGGGACGCTTATCTTAAAATAAGAACACTGTCATACTTAGGAACGAGCTCTACATACAGAATGGCTGCGGAATTGATCAGGATGCTTTCATATTGAGTATATGCGATTTCAGATCATTAATATTGTTGCAAATCACAAGATTCAAGGGCGCAAACTACACAATGAGAAACAACTCTGGTTAGGTTAAAGGGTACATACAATAAGCAGAAAGATCATGCAAGGACGATTTCAAGAATCTCAGCATGTTTATTCTTGTATGAACTTTGTCCTTTATTTTGCCCTTATATGCTGATACTACTTTTATTTACAACGTGAGCACGCGTACATAACAGTTGTCTGCTTCACAAAATCCAATATTCACTGGCACCACAAAAAATTTGAAATGCCATTCCATTCGAAAAACACACGCATCGCTACTATGTAACCGGAATTCTGGAAACTTTTATACACAAGACAATAATTTTAATATTTTCAATAGCTGCCGTACCGGACTGAATTCCTGGAATTATTTCCCAATATTTATTTCAACGGGTTTTTATTCCGCAGTACTCGATCGCGTTATGTTCGCCTAGTATTTTTCCAATTTCATAAAAACGTTTTGTGTCTGGTTTTTTAGTGCTGTGTAGGTTTTTTATAGTGAATTGTATGATTCCTTGAAGGGCTTTTGACTTGGGTTTTTTGCTTGATCTCCTAGCACAGGTATATCTTTTACTTAAAAGGAGGTCCCTATGTAAGATTTACTGTAAAAGTTGTACAAGTTTCTGCTATATGTTGTAAAACTGTTCCTCGATTTTTGTTATTGAAATAGTGGCATTGAACGTAGTGATTAAAGTGAGATTCAATCAAATGAAACACTAAAGGCTAGATCTATCAATGTTACTTTGCAAATACTTTCGTTAAGCGTGGTTATTCCGGCCACTGTCGTACAACTGTCAAGCTTCAAGAGCAAGATAGAGACAGGAGAGCTGAAACTAAGTAACGTTTATGGATTTCAGCCTACATACCGTTTTTTTTTTTTTTTTTTTTATGTAGGGCATCTCGCAGTTCAGTCTCAGATGACTGGCTACTGCTTAACCGGGCTAGTCCTGTGGATGCCTTGAATTTAAGGCCTCCAGCCAGGGGCATAACTTATACTAAGCGACCACGCCTAAGGGCACCCCCTGTGGGGTACGAACCTCGGCTTAGGGCATCGCTGGGGGGCAGCAAGGGGACAGCTGGATCTGAATTATATTAATTAGGGGCTATTTAACTACTGGCTCAGCATCGCGGGCTGGCTCGAGCAAGGGTCGGGGGGGGTTTGAACGGGGACGTCGCGCCTGACCTCGGCGGCGAGGTCGGAATGTTGTCGGTCTGTATTTGTATTTTCTACCGACGGTGCTGGTGTCTGTACTACTCTCTTGTAAAAGGGTGATAGCATCATCTGGGATGATGAGAGCATGCCTTGGACGGCGGACTGAACTGATTCGCGATGGGTCGTATCGGGCAGCCGATGCGATCAGGGGGTTTCTAAGCTTAATAGCTGAATCGAAGAAACGCTTTGAAAGGCGTTTCATGAACTGCTCTATAGTGGGGATACGGAGGTCTAAATAAAGACTATCATTACGAAAGTAAGGAGGCGCCCCGGTGATTTTCCGGAGGAGACGGTTCTGCAAGGTCTGCATCGTGTGGATGTAACGGGGATGGGCAAGGGCAAATACGACACACGCGTATGTCATAATGGGTCGGATTACTGTTGTGTAAAGACGCAACTTGCCCTTAAGTGACAACTTGCTCTTTTTGGTAAGCATGAAATGGAGTCTGCTCATAGCAAAAGCAGCTCGGCTACGAGCTGCTTTGATGTGAGTCGCGAAGGACAGGTGTTCATCTAGTATGACTCCGAGATACTTGGCTTGCTTCTCCCAGGGGATTGGCTTGCCGAACATAGTACCTACATACCGTAGCGACAAGTGATTTTTATCCTTTTCCAGTAGCTCACATTAGTGTCGCCTGTATTTAGAACCTAATCTCCCATAAATATGTACCCACCTAGGTCGAAATACAATTTATGTATCTCTGTTTTTTTAAATACTGCCAAGTACACACTTCTGTTGTTCTTATTATCATCATCAACATCATCATCATCTTCCTGCCCTCATCCCACTCTACTTGGGATCGTCGCAACACGTTTTCTTCTTCCATTGTCCCCTGTCACGATATCATTTACTCCTTTTTGACCATTTCTGTTGTTCTTTTCTTATCATAGACTGAAATCACTTTCCATCTAAAGTCAGCAAGTCTTTTCATCAAAGTATGCTTTCAATTTCTTTACTTGCCGCGCTATCTTCTCTTAATCACAGCAAATTCTAATGTCCTTTCTACAGCTGCACAAAATACTCTTTGCACGCCTCAACACCACAGTTAGTATCATTTACATATAACTTGAACTGCAGATTGTTAACGTATTTCTATACAACTTCATTGGAACAAGTTACCTTTAGGATTGGGCGACTGGGCGTGATACCTGTCAGCAATTGTAATTGGATAACGAAAGGTTAGAGCTGCATTGGTCTATTGCTTGCATAAATATATTAGCTAGAAACTGTCTCACCTCCAAGAAAGGTATGAGCGTCGATCACCATGCCCATACTTTAGCTATTTTAGACCCGTGTTTTAAAGGTACTCTTTTATTTCACCGTTCAAGTCTTTTATGTATTCAAAATCTAGTAAACACGTCTCCCTACTAATTTTACAAGTAGATTCTGATCGTTAAAAAGCTGCCTTAACTCCATTATTATAATGCCACATTTTGTTTTTCAGAAAAAAGTAAAAAGTGGTCATCGTTTCGCAATCCAGATAGATTGATATATCGCTTTCTTTGATCACAGTGACGGTTTCATCATCTTTTACCAACTAATTTGAGGTCGGCTTCCAGTCTATCCGTATACAACTGAATACTAGTATTTTACATGGAGCGAGGAGCGACTGCCTACCTGACCTCCACCGCCTAGGTTTTACCAGTTTTACTGATCAATGTTTAGTTAATTTTTCAGTGATTAGAGAGTTTGAAGACATTTTAAGCTTTAGTGCAGACAGACTGGCGAATAAACCTAAGACCAGTTAACTATAAAAGGTAAATCAGGTACCTACAAAGCTTAAGACCACAAATCCGTTGCAACACAACAAGATAATTAATGTATCATGAATATTAACGAGCCCTCGTATTGTTTGCGAGTGTGTGATTATTGAATTAGTCTGCATTTATAATGCTAAGCTGCTAATTGACCTATGACTTAGTAATTATGGTTCCTTGTTGATCGGCTTTTACAAACATTGGATTGAATTTATATTTAAGGACTAACAAGATCGCGGGCCTGTGGACGGTGGGCTATGGGCTAGCTTGCCGTCCGTCCGGCTCATTACGACAGGCCGTGTCGACGGCGCGTTCGTGTTCCACGCGCGCCTCAAAGAGAGTCAGCAAAAGGAAGGGGTCCACAAAGACCGATACCTGCCGGGGTTGCGGGACTGTTCGAAAGAGATACCGTGGCCCCGGAACACAAAGGGTGATGAAGGCACATGGATGGGTTTTAGTCAGTAAAAGTCTGACACTCCCTCCTGCACCGCCCAGAGCGGGAGGAGTCATTTGATGATTTTCCATAGGTACGAAAACAAAAAAAAGGACTAACAAGATCCCTGTACACGGAAAGTTATTTGTCCAGCAGTGGGACAGTATGGGCTAATCGTTATCATCATTTCAACCCGGAATCACCCACTGTTGGGTAGGTATAGGCCTCTCGTTTCTTATTTCATTCTTCTCTTTTCTGTGCGTCTCTCATCCATCTGTTTCCCAAGATTTTGATGATACCATCGTGGATGCAACTTGTTTCCTTGGCCACCATTCGGTCAAAACCTTACTCCCCAACTTCACTTTTGGCGTCACCGTATGGGCTATAATAAAAATAATTAAATTATTTACTTATGATGGTGGAATATAAGAGAGGTCTTACTTATATTCCAAGATCGGTGCATCCAGGTATTGTGCGATTAGAAACGTCTGTGCTCTGCCATAGACTGACGTTGAATGAAGCACACCATGGCATCATGCCCCATTGCAATTTATTTGGAGCCAAAAAAAGGGAGTAAAAAACCTCTTGACGAAGCCGAAAGGCACTTGTTCTCCCATTGCAATCATTTTTTTGCTCTACACCATACCTGGGAACCTTCTAGTTACGGAGATATTGGGGGCCAAATTTCCAACTTTTTGACAAGGTTACAAGTTGTGAAAGTAAGATTTTTACTTTAAACACCTCCACGACCCCCGTACTATTCAATCCACCCATCAGCACAATGTTTTGAGTGCGTTACATTGAGTTCTCCCACAAAACATGATTTTCCACCCCAAAAAAAAAAAGTCGTATCCCAGCAATAATTTTTGCGTAAAGTTACTTAGTTTGATGTACAGAATGCTTGGTTGACGGCTTCGTGATGAGGTGGTTTACACCCTGTATATTGTCTTCATCTTTGTGGCATATAGTTTTGCATGTAGTTCATTAGTTCACCGATACTTGCATAAGTATAGCTTTCTAAACTGGACCATCACTAAAAGCAGAAACATAGTAAGGTTATTTTTTTTCAAGAAAAGACGATTGTCTATGGCAGTTCATAATAACAGTCACAAGTCACACACTGACATTTAAAACATATTTGCGAAGATTTCTTTTCCAATAAGTTAATGAAAATAATACTGCCTCTACATAAGGCCTAAGCAAACAAAATATGTATATCGAATAGTGTATTTAAGCTCTGTATTTATTTAGCAAAACGGAATCATTTAGCCATCCATAAATTTGATTTCCATAAATGATGTTGTCTGTGTTTTTGCTACTAAAGTTAATAAAATAATGTGTGTGTACACGGTACAAACAAATATTTTTTGTCGACATTTCTGTCTGTTCGGTTTGTTATTACAATTCTGATTCAAATTGTAGTTTTCAGTGTGATACGTTTTTAAACTTTACTTTGTAATGAAATTATATTTATTTTATTTAGGTACCTTTTTCTGTGTGCTGGGTGGGATAGGAAACGTGCAGATACGTGAGATCTTGCAAAGAAACTTTGGATAATACAGTTAGCGACCAAAAGAACTTAGGCTCGAGATCTACACCCATCAAAAAAAGTTTGTGATCACTTTGAAAATTCGAAATCTTTTTGTTACGTTTTTATAAAAAAAAACTAGCGGACGTCACGCGGTTTCACCCGCGTAATTCCCGTTTCCGTGGTAGTACGGGGATAAAAATATAGCCTATGTTACTCAGAGTGAATGTAGCTTTCTAATGGTGAAAGAATTTTCAATTTGACAACAATAACATAAGCCCGAAGGCATGGATGATTATGGAAGTTTTAGCCAGTGAGATCTCGTTTTCTCCGACAGGAAATATGGAATGAAAAGTGACGACCCGCTTCTGCTCCATTACCATTGGTAGAAAACGAGATCTCAAACTGTTACCGCCTTCACCGCTTGGAGGTACTCCCAGGTTATGTTATCAATAAAATACCTAATTTATATACTAGCTCATATTTAACATTCGGTAATGCTTGTCACATCACACTAAATGAACTCCATTTTCACTTTCTTCGGAGCACGATGCTCGAACACTGGTGAAAATTTGGAAAAAGTGTATAAGACAAGTGTAGATAAAAGTTTTGATATCCCAACGGCTGTACAGATTTGGATAAAATTTTGTAAATTGATATAGTGGGAGTTGATTTAAGATATAAGATACTTTTTATCCCCAAATAACGTGAAGGAAGTAGTATACAAAAGGTAGTGTTCAATTCAAGTAGTTTTTTTTTTCAATTTTCACTTTTCCGGAATGTGTAGTTAGAAAATAGGTAGGAATGTGAAAAAGTGTTTAAGATAAAAGTTGTACATAATTTTATAAGCTTTCATTGCGTAGAAGACTTCTTATCTCCATGACGCACCGTTTAAAAGATATTAGCGAAAAACTGAAAAATGGGAACTTTAACCCCCTCCCCCCACTCCGCCTCACCCCCTAGATGTCAGGACTTTTAGTATGTTAACTCTCTAAGCACCCTGAACAGTTTTCTGTAGTAATTGCTTAGGGCCTTGCTCACGCACTCTACAATCTCTTTGTTGGATGGACTATTATGCTAGTGATCACAAACTTTTTTTGATGTGTGTATATATGTAACTTAGCACGTAACCACTTCCGTAGGCGTTATTCCCGTAAAGATGGCACATAACTGTCAAACTACCTATAAGTATGTTCAAGATTACGGGAACATGTCTAAGTCAAAGCCTTCTACTTCTTTTTAACCGACTTCAAAACATTAAAACATCTTGTAAATCCATTTATTAAGTAGGTAAGTTAGAAATTAACTAAATCCCGGGTTTAAGTCTAACCATACGATCTTGAATTGTATCTTGATGTGAACTTGATAGCTCACATTCTAATCCTATTTCCCTCCTAAAAGACCAATCAGCATGTAAATGATTGGTAATAAAAGATAATATATAAACCAAATTGCGTTTATGACTAGTCATTTAGAAATAATCCACAGATTCACATTATGTATATAGTACAAACAATCTAACAATTATTTAGTTCTACCTCTATTGCCAATACTGATGTCCTTGCTTGATTTACCAACTTACATACACTATCGCTTACACCTTTAACACAACACACAAAAGCCCAAATTAGAATAAATTACAGATAAGTGATAACTTTGTATTCACGTACTTTAGCAGAATTTTATTGCGGTTGCTAAAACTCTTGAGGCATTCGAATAGAGTTGAAATTGCAATGATGTAGGTGTAAATACGTTTGTTATTATAGTTGGTAACCATGAACCGAAGGGCGCCGAAGAACCATGCATTAACATTTAGGGTCTATTATGTTTAATGATAAAATTGAGCGCTTATACAAATAGAGTAACGGTTTCTAAGGAATCCTGAGCTTACTTGAGACGATTTCTCGTACATTTCCATTTGGACCAATGCTTGGGAACAATAAAGGATCTTTGATGAAGGAAAATGACAGAATAGGAAACTAGGTCAATGGAAATTTCATTTAAATTAAGTACCTACCTACTGTCACTATTAATAAGTCTGCTTATTTACTACTAAGACTTCTGTCACGTTATTTAAAATATATTTCTAAAATTATTTTGTACGTACTGTTGACTTCACCTGTATTTTTCGGCTTCACTAGTAAATAGTAATTTATACACGAGTTTCGGTGTTCTCAGTAAATAGTGTATTGTAAGTTCACTTAGTTTCTGTGTAACTAACTGTGATCTTAGGCCTTTTTTTTTCGGATGGGAAGTCATCAAATGACTCCTCCCGCTCTGGGCGGAGCAGGATATAGTGTCAGATTTTTACTGACTAAAACCCACCCATATTCCTTCATCGCCCTTTGTGTTCCGGGGTCACGGTATCTATATCTATATATCCGAAGAACTAAGGAAACGCAAAGCCTTCACTAGAAGACGTTATGCACTTTGTGAATCAACAGCTGTACGCACCTCTTTTGCTCAAAGATTCTTCTCATTCCGTGAAGGAGAATGTAGTATTGTATTAGAAACTGACACACGCACGTACACACACACCCACACATATATACACACCCACACCCACACACACACACATTGTACACACACATAAGCACACATGCGCGCGCGCACGCACGCACATATTAGCTCGTTCATCCACTCACATATCTGCTTACTCGCGACGTCGACAGTCTGAACAACATAATTTAATTGGGGGGCCTGGAGTTCTGAAATACAGGCCTAGGCCTAGTTTAGACTCCAGATCTCCCACAAATTACACACTTTGCCAAAATTTCAGTGTCTGACTGTAATTTATACTCACGTTGAAATTATGTAATTTGTGGAGATAAATAAATATTTTTATTATTATTATCTCTTTCGAACAGTCCCGCAGCCCCGGCAGGGTGATCTTAGCCTTGGGCAGCAAAAGTAAAACTTGGCCTTTTTTCATGTGAGATGTCCAACGATATCGCGGCTGTACCAGGCCAAAACGGTGAGGCGAATTTCGACATCTGCAGACAGGATTGGTCCGCACTAGCTCATTAAAGAGAGCATTAGAATGGAGAAAGAGAGGCTTAAACACAGGCTTAAAAAAAGTATGAAATGCAACATGAACATAACCAAATATTGTATCACCCTGTGTAAAATGTCTTATTTTTTGTCATTACCTGTAATTTTTATGGTGTAAGTAGGTACATAATAAGTAACTAAATTCAATTTTGCTATTCTAGCTATAACGCATTTGCGGGGTTTACTATACAAATTTGAAACAAAAATATTTTATTCCATTTTCGTCAGAATTTTACACTCCCAGTTCCCACCCATCCCTTTTCCAAACGTACCCTTCAAATCACAAAGCTCCTAATTTACGACAACCATCAACCGCTACCATTGAACAACCGACAAACAATAATGATAAGCCAGCAACCATCATAAATTGTATACAGCGTGTAACAATAAAAGTGTAAACATAACAGATCATACAATTAGATAATGCTACAATGGATGAGTCGTGAAGTTACGACCGTGAAGTGATAATGGGGAATGAAGGAAAGTTTATGAGTGTGAGCTCTGAGGTAATTCGTAGGTGCTTGTGATTATGGGGTTTTCGCTTGATGGATTTAATGAAACATGCTGTAGATAGCCCGGTCGTGAGTCAAGGGTCTACGTTTTTGAGATACCGTAGCCCCGGAACACAAAGGGCGATGATGAAGGAACATGGATAGGTTTTAGTCAGTAAAAGTCTGACACTCCCTCCTGCTCCGCCCAGAGCGGGAGGAGTCATTTGATGATTTCCCAACCGAAAAAAGGGGTCTACGTTTTTTTTTTTAAACTTAGAAGCGGCGTTTTACCAAGATTTTGTTGTATTATGACGTCCTTGATTTCACGTTAACCTATACTTAAAACAACTGTATCACACTGTCGCTGCACTATCTTTTACCCACAAACGGAGTACATAGCTAAAAAATGTAGGCGCATTAAAAGAGAACTTTTCCTGTAAAAGACTGTTACCCCAATGACGGTACAAATCAACCAAATGACTAACTTCTTTAAGACTTTTCTTTCGATACCTTGGACAGCTGTAACATTTTACACGTACACTAAACGTCTCGAAAAAAAAGTATTCCTTAGCAATTCGAGTACACTCCTTTACAAAAGCTGTTGGGCATAAAAGTCGAATAAATTCAACTTTTTTCGAATAAATTCACCTTTTTATAAATTTGACTTTTTCCAAACACTGTCATGTCGTAAAGTTTCCTCAGGCGTACAATGTAGAGGTTACTCTGACATGGATTAATCTCGTGTTTTCAAAGCTTATGGCAGAGAGTAAATACTGTTTGTTTTTTCGTAGATGTGTCACGTATTTTTTTAGAGGAGCTCGTGGCTAAATAATAACAGCCGCTCGGGTCGATCGTTAGGTTAAGCCGTGCTTGCCTAGGTTGGTCTGTGGATGGGTGACCGCCCATTACATACCGAGTTTCCTCCGTGCCTCGGAAAGCACGTTAAGCTGTTGGTCCCGGCTGTCATTTGTAGATCTTTGACAGTCGTCAGGTAGTCAGAGGCTCAAAAAGTCTGACAACCAGTCTGACCAAGGGGTATCGTATTACCCGGTACTAACTGGGTTGTGGAGGTCAGACAGGCAGTCGCTCCATGTAAAATACTGGTATTCAGCTGCATCCGGTTAGACTGGAAGCCGACCCCAACAAAGTTGGGAAAAGGCTAGGCAGATGATGATGTGTCACGTATTTTTTAGTAATCTAGTTTAACTAATAAAATTATAAGCGCTTCTTAGAATTCAATAAAGGTTACATCATCATATTTTATTACTTTTAATTACTTACCCTCCAAATGTGGCAGACCTGTAAGTTTCTTTTATTAATTCATTATAACTTGGAATTTAATTTTATTCTCTTCGTCTGAGTACAAGACGAAATTACGTCTTGATATTATTTATTTCTTAGAATTCTACAATAAAATCCAGTATCAATAACAAGTCTGAACTTGAAGAATTTTTTTTTTAATGTATTTAATAAAGGTTACAAAGTTTGTAAGACTGGAAAACGAACTCAACATAGTTGGGAAAAAGACTACGCAAATGTGATGATGACGTTTATACAAAGTTCGTATGTTCTCAAAAATTCTAATACAATATGGAAAATACTTTACCTAACTGTAAAAATAAAACTTTTCGTTTCTAGATGCATACTCTGTGTCCCACGAATGATTCACAGTTGCGCTCGCGCATAAAAACTCATCGACCCACAGTTGACATAGAACGATAAATGCCAAAAATTATCGTAAATTATCACGCTAATACCGCCTTATGAGCGACAGCAGAATACGCAGTATAAACTTGTATTATACTTTTGTACTCATAAAAGTAATATTTTCAGAATCTTTGTTCTGTACCGTGTGTATTTCTTTGAAATTCGATTTCAGTTTTATGATGCGTTTAAAATTATTTTTATTGTCCTTGCATGGTGGAGATCTCGAGTGATTGAAGCGTCAGTGAGTGATGCTTTTACGCCTGTAAATCGTTACTGCTAATTTTGGAAACAGGATATTAACTTTCGTTTTCGTGTTTACGATCGGGTCTTGCAGTTCGTTGTTGGATGTGTCAACAACGTGCAAAGAATTGCGCATTTACCGAAATTAGGAAAGCACGAAAAATTTTCCTTTCTATGACACTTTATAGTAGTTTGTGGAGAAGTTCGTATCTTGCTTGAGTTTACTGGCTATTTATTGTAATGACAGAGTAGAGATTTTTTTATGCAAAATATACCTGTTTATGTTATAATTGCCTTCATAACTTTTTATCAAGAAAAACAAAATTGTTTCTCTCCTACTTCTTCGTAGAAATAAAAACAATCAACTACATTTCTATGTAGTTGATTGTTTTTCAACTTCTGTTATCATTCCAAACAGAGAAAGAACATGAAGGATGATATGGCTAGAAAAGAGATGTCTGACGAGATGACGGGAAATAGAGACGTATGGAAGAACATGCTGCGAAGACTTCAAAAATAAATTGGGATAAGGTCAAGGAAATGAGGACAGAGAAAGAAAGTATTTAACCATAGGTCCTAGTTAAGTGACTTTCTATCAGTGTAATCCCTGATAATAGGAAAGTCCAAAATACAGGCTTTAAACAACCTCATCATCACGAAGCCGTCAACCAAGCATTCTGTACATCAAACCAAGTAAAAAATATTGCCGGGAAACGACTTTTTTTGGGGTGAAAAAGCATGTGTTGTGGTAGAACTCAATGTAACGCACTCAAAACATTGTGCTGGTGGATGGATTGTATAGTACGAGGGTCGTGGAGGTGTTTAACCCATTACAACATAAAGTTTATAAAAGCAATTAATTTGAATCACTTACAAAATAATTGTTAATTTGGGTCAAAATTATGGTTTAGTTAGAAAAAAAGAAGCATGTATAATATAGTTTTGTTTTTATAGCCTGTCCGATATATCGGACGCTGTGCACGGCGGCCCCTGATGATAGCATCAGGGGCCGTCCTAGAAAGGTATAGACAGAAATGAAAAATGCAGATATTTATTAGAAAAAGATATATAATGAATCAAATATGACGTTAAGTACATGTTATGATGACAAACCCATCACATGATAGTTCATAAAACATTTAGGGTGGAGGCCTACATCGCATTTGAGACACTTGAATTTAGCCTTTCTTCCACATTGACTTGCACAGCGGCGTTCTGTGCTTATAGGTACAATCCAATGCTCTTTCTCATCATATCTTGAGGTAGACATCGGTTTAGCAGGCCTTTGTCCTTGATGCGGCTGGGTTCCATGTGTGCCTAGCAAGGTGAGAGCTATATATCTCCTGAATGCGAACAAAGATTGTGTCTCTTTGTTGCAACCATTTTTCTTCGCAACTGTTCATCACCGACACATCTATAAAGAAGGCAATAATTGGCCACCACCATTTTCTAATATGCATTCTTGTATGAAGATTCGCAACAGCTTGATCACCCTTATCTACACCGCCCATATGCGTGTTATAGCTAGCAATCAGTGAGGGTTGGGGTATTGATACTTTTGCCTTTTTTTCATTATACCTGTGAGTAGCGGTTGTCAGAGCCCAGTTTTCAAAGTGGGTAGCTACCGTAACCACATAGTTATCATTCCAGCGACAGCCAAACACGTCATCAGACGGGTATCTGATGACGTGTTTGGCTGTCGATATAACTGATGGTGCCTGGTTCTTCTCTCTGAACACTCTGCTCAACATAAATAAAGATTTTCCCTGTCTTATCTACATCCTCGCTTTCCAAAGTTTGCAAAATTTCATGCAACGTCAAGCTGTAAAAAAACAAATAAAAAGCACACCTTAGAGCCTGCTATGCATAGCGTCCGATAAAACGGACAGCAACAAAAACACGTAGATAAGCAGAAATCTAACAATTTTCACCTAAAAAAAAATGTTATCTCTAAATTGTTATTACTAATAGAACAACTAAAACGAATTTTCAAATCAATTATCATAAAAATAAAAAATAATAAACAATATAATACTGACCCTTTTCTCGAAACAGTCCGTCCGCGAGCCGCCTTTTTCGAAAATGGCAGATGACAGTCGATATATCACTCAATCAATCAAAACAGAGTTTTCAATGTAATATGTTCATGTAATATGTTGTGTATATATATTCAACTTTCGTTCAAAAACAAAAAAACTATCAAACATTATTTTTTTCTACCACTAATACTCAAATTAATGCAGTCCGATTTATCGGTCGTTATGCTGTAATGGGTTAAAGTAAAAATCTTTTACTAAAAACTTGTATTTAAAAAAAAAACTTGTCAAAAAGTTGGAACTTTGACTCCCAATATCTCCGTAACTAGAAGGTTCAGGCATGGTGTAGAACAAAAAAAATGATCGAAATGACGGGGAGAACAAGTGCCTTTCGGATTCGTTAAGAGGTTTTTTACACCCTTTATATTGAATTGGGTTTATTTTCCCAAAAGCTTCTATGTCATGTAACACCTACACAAATATGAAACGCTTTGAAAGCGGTGGCCACTTGTGTAGGCCCACAAGTTATTTGCACTTTGTGACCATCAAGTCCAGCTATCCTCAAGACATTTTCCGTTACAGTAAATCACTCATATTCTAGCATCGTGACAACATGGCCGTACATAATATTTTCCCACGCGAGTCACTCGATATAAATACATATTGCGGGTAAGTAGAGCGAGTGCCCGCAACCTGTGATTACTGGTGCCATTGTAATATTTTATACCTAAGACGTTTTCTAGACCTGGTATATTGTTTTTATTTATTCATATTTTTTATAGATTTTTTTGTTTATAGGCTAGAAAGGAAGTGACAACTGAGGTGACTAGTAGTACAGAAAAATGGAAGAAGATATGCTCTGTCGACCCAAAATAAATAGGGTATCACTTTACACAAAGCAAAATCATAATCAAAGCATTTATTTCAAGTAAGCCAGTTACAGGCACTTTTGAATTGTCGACTACAGTCCCAAACACAAGACATAAAAACTGTGAAAGTACTGTAGTTGCCCATTCCGACGCTAGTCGATCTCTATGGAGAAGAACGGGCAAGAAACTCCCATGGAGTCTTCACTCTTTTAAATCAGAATATTGTTACAAAATCTTGGTTACATCATTCATGTTGAGATGGTATATTATGTGAGAACAATGTAGCAAGATGTGCACGTTACAAGTGTCCACAGTAAAACACACACAACAAAAAAATACAATTTAAAAAAATTCATTCAAATAAGTCATGGCCACTAAGAGATGACCAGTCACAACTGACAGCGCCCGTTCACGGACATGACGCATGGACCATCAACATCATCAGCACCATTCAACTCAACAATTTTGAAGGGAACTAAATGATCCGATACATGCGCCACCATCAGCGAGACATTTGAGTGAGCATTAATAACAGAAATAGCAAAGTGAAATTATTTTTATAATATCTATAAAAAATACCAAGATAAAGCATTTAAAACTGCTGATTAGACAGAAAGATCCGAAACAACGAATGACGTCATTCGCTGCATCGACGCACAAAATTCACACTAAATTCCGTTTATCTAGAAAGAGATAGAAACAAAAGTTTTAACGGTTATAACTTTTGTGTTGTTTGGCTGATTTATGTCTTGTTTTCGCTTTTTGTCATTATTTTTATAGTAGTTTAACATTCCGTATCGAAATTAAAAAAAAAAGAAAATTTATGCATGTTTCCTATTGGGATGGGCAGAAGAATAATGATGATAATGTTTATAAATGTTTGTACCTATAAACACTCTAGAATTTATACTTAATGTTTGATTCAGATTAATCAATTTTCGAAAGTTTTTTAAGTTTATTACTTTGTTTATTTACTTTATATGGTGGCAGAGGTTGATGGCAGCTTCACCCGCGGCATCAAAGAAGGAACTATATTCTACGGGGTGACACTATACGGGATGATACTATACGGGGTGATACTATACGGGGTGATACTATACGGGGTGATACTATACGGGATGATACTATACGGGGTGATACTATACGGGGTGATACTATACGGGGTGATACTATACGGGTTGATAAAAGTATCCCCTAACCTAACCCAGGTCATGGTCTGGTCTCTCGTTGTGCCTTTCAACGGCAGAGTTACTAGCACCTTTTGTGCGCGGCTTTGCTCGAGTATGTCGGAATTAAAGAATCTAAAGGGTGTAAAAACCTCAAAGGCACTTGTTCTCCTCGTCATTGCGATATTTTTTTTGTTCTACACCATACCTGGGAATACGTAGTACGTAGTACGTTTACTTATAGTTACGGATATATTCGGGGATTATTTCTAACTTTTTTACAAGTTTTTTTTTTTAATACAAATTTTTCAATTCAATTCAATTTAAATCCTTTATTTCAATCAACAGTTGGATCATATAATAGCAGTACATTAAACAAAAACGTTTAAATTAAATAAATAAATAAAAATAGGACCAAAACACAACACACCTTACCTTTTATTGTAAGATTTTTACTTGAAACACCTCCACAACTCCCGTAATATTCAATCCATCCATCAGCACAATTTTTTGAGTGCGTTGCATTGAGTTCTACCACAAAACATGATTTTACCCATAAAAAAGTCGTCCCAGCAATAATTTTTGCGTAAAGTTACATAATTTGATGTACAGAATGCTTGGTTGACGGCTTCGTGATGAGGTTGTTTACACCCTGTATGTATCGGGATCAAAACTGTCCTATGTCTTAATCCGAGTCATGGTTTACGTGGTGCCAACTGACGAACATAATTAATTTTTCATTTATAATGTAAAAAGGGCGGCTGTTATTATTTAGCCGCGACCTCCTAGTAGGTACTAACCTAAGGAGGTCGTGGTTATACCGTGGCCCCGGAACACAAAGGGCGATGAAGGAACATGGATGGGTTTTAGTCAGTAAAAGTCTGACACTCCCTCCTGCTCCGCCCAGAGCGGGAGGAGTCATTTGATGATTTCCCAAACAAAAAAAGAAAAAAAAAAGGGGGTCGTGGCTAAATAATAACAGCCGCTCGGGTCGATCGTTAGGTTAAGCCGTGCTTGCTTAGGTTGGTCTGTGGATGGGTGACCAACCATTACATACCGAGTTTCCTCTGTGTCGCTCCATGTAAAATACTGGTATTCAACTGCATCCGGTAAAACTGGAAGACGACCCCAACATAGTTGGGAAAAGGCTAGGCAGATGATAAAAATACTACTAATCCTACTAGAATATGGATAAAGCATTCCCCAGAGAGTCAATGAGACTCTACTAAATTCTTAACTTGGAATAATTGAATCATTAATTTGATCCCCATATTCCAATTGCCCTCGTAATTGGCTTAACGACGACACGTGTAAGTCTTTACTGATGAAGCGTTGTTTCCTTGAGCTCACAGTTTATTAATTTACCAACATTAACTTGGTAGCTAATACATTTCCTTAAAAATAATGTTTATTTTCCTCCGACAGAGCATAATATTTTCTTCTGTACTTAAATTAAATGTTACTACTTTTTCGTACCCAAAAGGTAAAAACGGGACGCTATTACTAAGAATCCACTGTCCGTCTGTCCATCTGTCCGTCTGTCCATCTGTCCGTCTGTCCATCTGTCCGTCTGTCCATCTGTCCATCTGTCCGTCTGTCCGTCTGTCCATCTGTCCATCTGTCCGTCTGTCCATCTGTCCGTCTGTCCGTCTGTCCATCTGTCCGTCTGTCCGTCTGTCCATCTGTCCATCTGTCCATCTGTCCGTCTGTCCGACTGTCCGTCTGTCCTTCTGTCCGTCTGTCCGTCTGTCCATCTGTCCGTCTGTCCGTCTGTCTATCACCAAGCTATATCTCATGAACAGTGATATCTAGACAGTTTAAATTTTCACAGATGATGTATTTTGGTTACAAAATAAAATAAATATTTAAGGGGGCAACAAACCAGAGCGGCGAAGACCGCTCTCCGCGAGGCTGTCCTTCGGGCTAGGGATCTGGCCCGCGAGGAGATGCTGGGGACTCTCGACAGAGATCCGTGGGGGCGCCCTTACAAGATGGTGCGGGACAAACTCCGCCCCTGGGCCCCCCCACTGACGCAGAGTCTCCGGCCTGAGCTCGTGGAGGACGTGGTGAGCACTCTGTTCCCTTCGCGAGGGGAACATCCCCATCGCCTATGGCTCCGCCACCTGCGATGCTGGAAGCGGACCAACAGGACGACGACGACGACACTCCGGAGGTGACTGGGGTATACCTGAGAGTGGCGGTACGCAGGCTCAGCGCCAAAAATACCGCCCCGGGACCCGACGGCTTGCCTGGTAAAGCCTGGGTCCTGGCCTCGGAGGCTCTCAGGCCCCGACTGGAGGGGCTCCTAAGCGCATGCTTGGAGAGAGGCCAGTTCCCGCTTCGTTGGAAGACGGGGAAGCTGGTCCTCATTCGGAAGCCGGGGCGCCCTGCGGACTCTCCGTCCGCATACCGGCCCGTGGTGCTGCTCGACGAGGTGGGCAAGCTCTTCGAAAGAGTCATTGCAAACCGCCTCGCCGAGCACCTTGCGGGGACTGGGCCGCAAGGTGTTCCTTGCGGAACACCAGTTTGGTTTCCGCAAGGGGCGCTCTACGGTGGACGCCATCATGCGCGTGAGAGCCCTCACGACGGGGGATGCGGTGTCCAGGGGTGGGGTTGTCTTGGCGGTGTCTCTCGACATTGCCAACGCTTTCAACTCCATGCCCTGGAGCTGCATTAGGGAGGCACTCCGGTATCACCGGGTGCCGACCTACCTCCGTCGAGTGGTCGGGGACTAACTGACGGATAGAGCCGTTATCTACCCCGGTCGCAGCGGAGAATGGAACCGGCGAGAGATGTCGTGCGGTGTTCCACAGGGATCGGTTCTGGGGCCGTCCTTGTGGAACATCGGTTACGACTGGGTGCTGCGCGCCGACCTCCCTAGCGGTGTCAGCGTGGTTTGCTATGCAGACGACACGCTGGTGCTGGCACAGGGGGGGTCGCAAGAGGCGGCGGCCGAAGCGATGACACGCGGGGTTGCGATAGTCGTTGAGAGGATCCGGCAACTGGGTCTCGAGGTGGCATTGCACAAGTCCGAGGCCATGTGCTTTCATGGGCCTCGGAATGCGCCACCTCTGGGATCCTTGCTCACGGTAGGAGGGGTATCCATCGGCGTCGAGTCGACTTTGAAGTACCTAGGACTCGTCCTCGACAGCCGGTGGAACTTCGTGGAGCACTTCCGACGTTTGGCCCCCAAACTGGAACGGACTGGGGCTGCCTTCAGGCGGCTCCTGCCCAACCTGGGGGGGCCGAACGCCTCCTGCCGGAGGCTCTACGCGGGAGTCGTGCGGTCTATGGCCCTTTAAGGGGCCCCGGTGTGGGCGCATTCTTTGAGGCGGCGAGCCGCCCACTATCTGAACGCGCCCCAAAAGGTGGTAGCCGTAAGGCTGGCCCGAGCGTACCGCACGATCTCCCGCGAGGCGGCGAGCCTCCTTGCCGGATTGCCGCCATGGGATCTGGAGGCGATAATCCTCGCGCGCCTGCATGAATGGCGCGCGGAGGCGCTTCGCCGAGGGGAAACTCCGCTGCAGCAACAAATTGTCGCTCAGCGGACAGACTTCCGGCGGGATCTCATGGCGACATGGAGAGAGCGACTGTCGCAACCCCGTGCAGGGCACGCCACGATAGTGGCGATAAGTCCCCTCTTTGAGGAGTGGCTTGAGAGACGCCACGGCGTCCTCACCTTCCGCCTGACGCAGGTCCTCACCGGACACGGAGTGTTCGGGAGGTTCCTGCACCGAATCGGGCGGGAGGAAACGCCCGGGTGTTTCCATTGTGAGGATCGTCCGGAGGACACGGTGGAACACACGGTGGAAGTGTGCCCCGCGTGGGCGGAGCACCGCCGTGTCCTCGAAGCGGCGATCGGCGGCGGCGACCTCTCGCGTCCGGCCCTGGTGCAAGCCATGGTCCGGAGCGAGACGGAATGGGACGCCGTCACCTCCTTCTGCGAAGCAGTAATGCAGGAGAAGGAGGTGGCGGAACGTGAGAGGGAGCGAACCTCTCAACGTCCCGGCCGCCGCGGGAGACGCCCCGGGCGTCGGGGGCCACCACCACGTGGCCCCCGGCCACCATAGGCGCGGGCCTGTGGACGGTGGGCTATGGGCTAGCTCGCCGTCCGTCCGTCTCATGACGACAGGCCGTGTCGACGGCGCGTTCGTGTTCCACGCGCGCCTCAAAGAGAGTGAGCAAAAAGGAAGGGGTCCGTAAGGCCCGATGCCTGCCGGGGTTGCGGGACAGTTCGAAAGAGATACCGCGGCCCCGGAACACAAAGGGCGATGAAGGAACATGGATGGGTTTTAGTCAGTAAAAGTCTGACACTCCCTCCTGCTCCGCCCAGAGCGGGAGGAGTTATTTGATGATTTCCCATCCGAAAAAAAAAAAAAAAAGAAAAAAGGGGCATTAAACGTGATTTTTTTGCCGTTTTGCTGTTATGTTGTATAGATAATAGTACGAAACCCTTCATGCGTAAGTCCGACTTGCACTTGGTCGGTTTTTATAAACGCGAAAGCTACTGAACTGATTTGGATAAAATGCACACAGATACATAATAACCTGGACTAACACATAGGATACTATTTTATGCATAATCCCTATTGTGCCACAGGTACGAACCTGTGGCACAATAGGGATAAACTACTTTAAGACTAATGATAAAAAGCGAAAACAAGACATAAATTGGCCAAACAACACAAAAGTTATAACCATTTAAACTTTTGTTACTATCTCAGATAAACTGAATTTAGTATGAATTTTGTACGTCGATGCAGCGAATGACGTCATTCACTGTATCGGATCTCTCTGTCTAATCAGTAGTTTGAAATGCTTGTAACTTAGTATTTTTAATAGATATTAAAAAAAAACAGAAAAAAAAAAACAGGTGTCAAACAGGGTGATCCACTCTCACCCAAGCTATTCACAAGCGCACTGCAGGAGGTTTTTAAGAAGCTGCCCAACTCTTGGCAGTCACGAGGCATAAATGTTAGCGGCCAACACCTAACAAACCTCCGTTTTGCCGATGACATCGTGCTATTCTCCACATCAGCCCCAGAACTCGAAGAAATGCTCCAAGATCTGAGCACAGCAAGTCTTGAGGTTGGACTTTCAATGAATAGATCCAAGACCCAAATTATGACCAACAGCACGAAACGTAGGGTCACGGTAGACGGGCATACGTTGCAATATGTCGACGAGTATACCTATTTGGGCCAGATAGTGTCGTTCAAAAACAGAGCAAGACAAAGAAGTCGAAAGACGAGTCCAAAATGCTTGGAAGACCTTCTGGGCCCTTAAGGAACATATGAAGGGAAGCCTTCCATTAACATTGAAAAGAAAACTCGTCGACATGTGCATCCTGCCCGTCCTAACCTACGGTGCACAAAGTTGGTCACTTACTGAACAACAGAAGTCCAAACTCAAGATTTGCCAGCGGGCAATGGAGCGCAGCATAATAGGTGTCAAGCGAACAGATCGCGTTAGAAACACCACCCTGCGCTCCATAACTCAAGTAGCTGATGTTGGAGAAAAAACAGCTAGGCTGAAATGGGAGTGGGCAGGCCACGTGGCACGGATGCACCCGGAGAGATGGGCAAAGATCGTCACACACTGGACGCCTGAGGAAGGACAGCGTCGTCGAGGTCGACCTCGGCGAAGGTGGCGTGACGATCTGATCATGTTTGCGGGGCTAACATGGCCGGAGATCGCACAAGATAGAGTGGTATGGAAGGAGAAAGGGGAGGCCTTTGCCCAGCAGTGGGACACTATGTAGGCTATGAAAAAAAAAAAAAAAAAAACATTTCACTTAGCTATTTCTGATGTTAATACGCTTTGTTTAGCGTGATAAAAAAAAAAACATGCATACGTATACCATATTACCGACCACAACGCGACGGCGGACATAGCTAGTGATAATTTACTTGTTCTAATGGCAAGCGCTATCTACCGATCGTTGGTCCTAGGTACGATTCCCAGGTCGGGCAAAGTGTTTTTGGGTTTACCAATAGGAATTTCTCATTGGCAGCTTGGAGATGTAATCTGTTGATGGCCATAAACTCACCCATCTTACATTGGACTTAAATATAGCTGGCGAAATTAATATGAGTGCATGTACGGTCGAACAGGCTATTTGGTTTACATTTTTGAAGTGAAAACTTCTTTAGGCGCGTTGAGCACTTTTTGGGTGAAGGAAAAACATTGAACTCATCGTCACGTAACGTAGGTAACGTGCGGTCACGCTTCGTAGCCGTTCGTAGCACTCGTAGCATCCGCTACGGCATAGCACTACATAGGCAGGCGCGGGGCATCACCAGTGCTACGAATGGGGCGGGGCCTGTGTACTTTTTGTTTTCACTTCTATCGGCAGTCCCCAAAGACTGCTCCGATTTTTTGTTTTTGTTTATGGAATTTGTGGGTTAAACTGTAAACCAAAAAGCTTGTGCGACCGTACTATTAGGTACCTACACTTCTAACTAGCCCTTCAGGAATTACAGGCGTGATGTTAATACTGTGAACATTCGTCACACAGTTTTCCAACCCTAGCTAGATTTGGACCACACGGAATACAACGTTGCTATCTATATCATTTGACAGTGGCTCAATCATCTCGTGACATCGATGGGAACAAACACGGTGGTCCCATACAGACGGAAACCGCGCAGTTTGGTTTGTTTAATATCGTTATATCATGTTTTAATATAATTTCCTCTAGTTTAGTGCGTCCATAGATATGTGTCGCAAAAGCCGACTATAAGTAGAACATAGTAGGACTTCAATGTGTTTATGTGGTGTTACCTTTTCCTCATATGGTGATCGATGGACCGCAGTCGTACTTTCATATAACTCCAAGATATATAAAAATATATATTTAATCTAGAATTTATCTAGATAGTCGTTTCAGTTCCAAACCCTCAGCCAATTAATCTACTCAGCCTGTCGTCCACTGCTGGACATAGGCCTCTCCCAAGCTGTACCATTGCATCATTCCGCATCCAGTCTCTCCCAGTCACCTTTTCAGGCCAGATCCTCAACCCTTGTAGCTGGGCGCGTCCTAAACGCTTTGATACGCGATTTCCTCTCCAGGCCTCATCCAAGTTCAATCCTTATTGACTTGCAATCCCTACATTCAATGCGGCTAATTCTTATTTTTACACATAAAACTTTAGCTAAATATTTGGCCACCTAGTCGTCCTATAATAATCCTGTTTAGTTACCGAAGTGTCCCCACACTCATTAGTCGGCTTGCTACTCTCGAACAGTTTGTTAAACTCGTTGTTCGTTTGTGGTATAACAGTTAAACCGTTTTGTGGTCAAACTTCGCTATTTATGTAAAACAATAAAGTTGGTACTATTAGTTGGGCATTTAGGCCTAATAATAGGCTTCATAGGATGATAAAACATAGAATTTCATGTCTGTCATACATTGAGTGAATGTAAATATAAGCCTCTCTATTAGAGGGAGTGAGTCGTAATCCCAGTACAGAGCACTGGTCGGTAGCTGTCACATGTCATCGATTTTTTGGTTCAAGAACTTGGCTGGTTTCCTCACGGCATTTTATTTTTTCGCCGTTTTTAGAACATGGGTGATGAAAATAACGAGTTCATAAATACATATATACTACAGCCCTTATGTTGTGCCTGTTGGTACTGGGCCATCACTGTTCTAAAAATTATAATGAGCTTGTGAATATTTGCAATTGAATAGTTCTACTTTTGTTAAGTTGTTATTAAAACTTACCTTGTTCAAAATGTTGTACTAAAAGTGAAATTAAAACTATTGTAACATAAACATTATGATAATTCTCTTCTGACTTCAATACAAAATTAGAGGAAAATTTTCGAAAGCAAGTCACGTTTATTATAGAAAGAAATATTTCATTTAAGATATTTACAAGTTTGAATAAACGTTTTGCGTTACTAATGAACTATTATTTTTTTCTAACGACAAGCAATCTTAAATTGTGATTATAATAAGCGAAAGTTGGGATTTTCTCTATTTTGTGTTCAAAATGTATTCTAATTTGACTAGCATTGTTCGCATTTAAATGTGAAAAAACATGGCCCTGTATATGACATAAATGTAATTGAATAAAATTCGAGCGAAAAATGAATTCAAAAATTGCCAAAAATGTTTAGTACCTACTGCTCTGGGTTTTAGCCAAAAAAATGTGAAGCAGAGAAATTCTTCACACCAAAATGCCGTGATTGTTAAAATCGTACAACACCCGAATGACAATGAACGCGGAAAAGATATAAATTACGTAATTCATGCAAATTTAACTGTTTTTTTTTTGCCCAGAAAAAAAAATCGTCCGAAACACTGTGTACTGGGTTTCGTTTAAAATTCCACAAAAAATTGTAACGGTTTATATTTATGAAAGAGAATCTTAAATTGAGGCATTGTGAGTGGAATCCGGCACGATTTTCCCGTCAATCATTTCTTTTTTTTTTCGTTAATTTTTCGAGAGACTGTCCTTTGGCGATGAGTCTTTTGGGCTTTGTGAAATGTCAAAAATGCATTATGTTTTAAATATTTAATACTTACGGATAAAAAAGAGCGCTTTTTTACGATGCTGTAGGTAAGTACATATTTGTGTTTCAACAAAATGCTTTAGACAAAATTGCTTTTCGAGCTTTAGATGAATGCAAGCCACAAAAAGTATTTACTCATTTGGTAAAAAACTGGAACTACTGGTCGTCGCGCGCCGTCGCGTATATAAACTTTAGACTTAAGGCGCTGTTAACACCAAAATCGCGTACACTGTCTATTTGTATGGGAGAAAACGAGACGTCACTATTACTGGTCGGCCAGATTTTAGAAGAAAATAATGAATAAATATTGATAAAAAAAAAGTATGGATTATTTGTAAAATATGACTCGTTAGCGGTTTAGGTATGAATATGTTGACTTCATGTTTTTAATTGCAGACCCATACGTCAAAAAAATAAAGACATAGGACCGTTAATGATGATTTTAAGACCAATCTTTGCAATTATTTTCTATCGCGCCGATTTCGTCGAAATATGTATCGAGTCCATCCAAGGTCTTTGAAATATGATCAATATTAACATTTTTTTTTTGCTGTGCTAGAACAAATAGTTTTTCTTAAAAAAACTGCTTAAACAACATCAATTTCAACAAATTAGGTGTTGTCAGCCCCTTAAAACTCTGCACAAACCGATATCAAGACTACAAAACAGTTTGGTTTATTTATTAATTAATCCTGAACTCATTCTGATGTTTGCAAATAATCACCTACTTAGCAACATGGAAAAGAACCTATTATACTTTTTGTGATAAAAAAAGGAAAATTTACTACACCAATACACCCACTAGCCACAATTTAATGTAATGCAAAAGCGATGTCTAGAATTCATTCAATCGCTAATAACAATTTAATTATTTATTATTCCTTTGACTTTTACTACTTATATGGGGTAATAGTCTGCTGATACCATCTCTGATTCCATTGCCAGTAATATAAGGGCATGTAACTTAATACCAATAAAAAATTCAAAGCTGATAATAATTTATTCATAAACAGCTTTACACGATTCATTAACCCCGCATTACTGGTAATTATAATTAATTTTGCACTTAATTTTAATATTCCCATCATTCAAATTGCAATATATGAGGATTGTGCCGACTGTTAGTATCAAGCTGCCTTATTTTTATTTAGTATACGCAATAAGGAAGGGTAAGGTGCTAAAGGCAGAATGTTGTGTCGCCGTTTGGGAGAGGCCTAAGTCCAACAGTGGACTGTGGTAGGCTGAATATTTTCTATTGTTCTATTTTTATATTGTTCTATTCTATGATTGCTTGTAGCAATGCGAAGTTAAGTATTATTTCCTAGGCCTAAACCTAAAACAATACCTACAAAAATGTTTAACTTTCCAAGATTAATCTCTTAATACAGACCCAAATGTAATCACATCCATACATTATACTGGAAGACCATTAATCGCATTATCTAATTGAATAATTTATTAGGCTCTCAGACGGCTATTAATTAAAAATGTACTATTTGTATGCCTACTTAAATGCTCTTCATTAAAATGTATTAGGTCCCTCGAGATTTTTATGAGGCATAAAACTCAAAGGATCTGATTTGGCAGTTCGGAGGTGGTAAAATTTTGATGAGCGCTTCAGAAAATAATATTTTGCAAAACGATTTTAGTATTCATCAACGTTGTCATCGATTTTTAATGAATGTCACTATTGAATGGGGTCTTTTCAGTAACCACATTTTGGATGTTGAAATTATCATCATACTTGGCAATGAAATTGGTAATTCTCGTACCTCACACCATAATATTGATGAAATTAGAAGACAAGAGGATGCTGCAACTTATCTTAGTCTGTCAACTTCAAAAACAACTAAAAAGCGGAATATAACAAATTCCTAAACTAAACAATAAAGCTGAAAGTGCAGCTGAAAAATAGTGCAAAAGAGTCCTAAATGACACTAAATAATTTGTCAAAACAAAAACAGACTGTTGTGCTCCATTATAGTGAAGAATGTTGACATCAAAATGTTTTGACAAAGCCACAATTACCCACACACAACTTATCAATTAAGGTACAAATAGACACGAAAGTAACACTAACCCAGCAATGTACCGCATAGCGACACACATTACAGAGTACAATGCTTCATTTACGATCCAAGTCTTAGATAATACAAACTTGTGACCTTTGCGTACTTATAATGACTTAATAATTCTCTGCTCGATGTTATCTACCTAAATGGATTGTGGACCGGACTCACGAGTTTTTGTCGTCATTTCTGTATGGTTTGTTTTTTTTGTTAGTGACTGTACCTGTGTTTGCAAATTAGGAGGTGGGTGAAAGGTATGGATTTGCATTTGTTTTTTCTCTTTTAGTGCCCCGTTTTTTGGTTCAAAAAATCAGTTGCAAATGTTGCAATGGATAATGCTGTTGAGTGTTCCCTCGCTTTTGCTCTTTCGCGAGAGTGGTTAATCTTCTTATCGTTATCTAGTACCTCTGATTCATTATCGCTTTTTCTTTTGTTTTCTTGTTCTGTTTCTGGTTTGGGTGAATGTTTTTAATAATGATGGGTCTTCTTACTTTCATCACTATCTTAGCTTGTTCTTTACTAATCGGGTGTAGTTTTGTATTTCTCATCGTAATCATCAGTGTTTGTTTGGCTTAGATTTGAACTTGACACTGATTGTTGTATTTATTGTTATTGAATTATGATTACTCCTCAAATAATCAATTTTGACAAAAGCGGTAGGTAGGTACTAATTTTCTTCGAAAGTAAACCATACTAATTGAATACAACGCTTGTTTCTTTTTGTATTTATATGTCCAATCCGTACCTGTATGTTATGCCGGTCCCGAGGCAGCGTGTCGCCGTCGTGTCCGTGGCCGAACGCGTGTCACGACCAGCCATTGTAATGGTCATCTTTATGCCTCCTTTTTTTAGATAATTACATACACCCGCTAATTGTACCGTACCCGTACCGCTCGCTTGAGGAGAAACTTTTCAACTTTTCAACTTTGATTAGTTTAAACGTTTTCTCGTTAGTAATCGTGTTTTGTTGATTAGGGACTGCAGAAATTTTAACATTTCTAGGTTTCTTAGAATTTGGTGAAAAGTTTGCTTTATGACCGTTTCCACGAACACTAGGCGACACATCTTAATCTTAATATTTACTTAGTTGAAAGGTGGTTACTGTTTACTGCTTACGTGAAAGCTCTAGTATATAAAGAGCTTTTCGAGGATTTGAATGTATCATGCTATTTTGATAGCGCCATTCCATGCTTTCCAACATATAAGGCAACTGACACTTTTGGCTAAGAAGAAACTAAAATGACTAGAAAACCATGTCAGCTAGACATTGGGTGTCCGTTTAAACGGCTCGATAACTTGCTGTCTTGTTGCTGTCTAATCATGTCCAATGAGTGGGAAACCTTGAGAATAATTGCGATATCTACCACGCTTTACATTAGTATTGCTATGCAATTTAATGTATCACAGACTTGGATGTGTTGCTGAGGAGAAAATTTGAACACTTCTCCCCAGAAACACTAGAGTGGTGTAGAGCGGACATTTCTGACATTTCATTTTTTAACTTTAATAAATTACTTTTTTGTTTTTTGGAGTCTTGGTACGCGCCCGGTTGAGACTTAAACTTGTCTGGCGAAATGTGGGTATACTATTTAGGTACACCTCTGCCTAATCCTTCAAGGATTACAGGCGTGATGTTATGTTATGTTAATGTTGATGTCTTAGAGCCGTGTGGTATCCGGCAGAGTAGAATAGAACCAACCCATTACACTCACGGGTGTCGTATAAGGCGACTAATGTCTGAGGCAGAACACCTTGCGCCTCCACCAGAGAATGGGCAGCAGCGTTTTCTGTTAGTCTTTCATCACTGCGATTTCCAATCCGCCTGCCAAGCGTGGAGATTACGGCAAATTCCTCCCATCATGGGAGAGGCTTATGTCCAGCAGTGGACGTTATGGGCTGTTGTTGTTGTTGTTGATGTCTTAGTCATCAGGTTAGCAACATGGAAGTAATAAACTGCGATGTGCTGACCATTATTAAGTAGGTACTGTCCCAAAACCATAATTTAAAAACTACAAAAGAATTTTAATGCGCCTAAAAACAGTATTGTTAACCATTAATCTAGAATCGGGATCTTTACGACTCATCAATATCAAGGTCGAACGATTTCGAATCGATTCTTTATAACGATACGATCTATCGAGATGTATCGCGATTATATCGAGATCACGACTCGACCCGCGGTTCAATAGATTATCATATTTCTTTCGTAAAGAATGAGGCCTTTTTAATGAAAATTTAGACGGTGTTGTAATCTTGGGGAAGTATGCTCTTAGCACAATGGTTTCTATCGAGGTTATGTGTGATAAGTTTGGGAGATAAGCAGTTTTACATAATACCCATACTTTTTTCAATTCTTAGACTCATGGCAAAAATAACAACCGCGCTATTTCTGCGGTCATATCTTGGATGTAGACGTCCCTCCTCATTTTGCCCGTCATGTAGCGTCCTGTTTCAATTTAGACACACAACTTCATACCTTGGCTACTATCAAGGTACTTTTCCTCAATGTGAAGATACCCGAGGCACACAGAGAATGACACAGTGACATTT
The DNA here is from genome assembly GCA_905147715.2 of Xestia xanthographa. NCBI lineage: Eukaryota > Metazoa > Arthropoda > Insecta > Lepidoptera > Noctuidae > Xestia > Xestia xanthographa. The sequence continues at coordinate 2,324,168 of LR990650.1, forward strand.
TATCAGCTAAAGTATCTAGCTGGCATAAGCTTATTTCTATCCTCTTGATATCTTTGTCGTTTTTTTTTATTTGCGATTGCAGCTTGTCTACACCTGTTAGTACGTAACTATATTGGTGCCAAAGGTAGCGTAAGCATTATAGTATCATCAGCCCATAATGTGCCCACTGCTGGGACACAGACCTCCTCTCTATAATAGGGAGTGGGCTATAATCCACCATGCGGGTCCAATGCGGGTTGCTAGATGGCACATACGTCTACGAATTTGTTCTAGGTCATACCGGTTTTCACTCGAAGTTTTCCTTCACCAGTAAAAGAAGAAGTTTTTTTCCTGCAGAAAGATAACAAGCCAGTACTATTGCTCTCAGCTTTGAAGGTCCCACGCAACCAGATACAAAAGCTATACATAGAAAAGGCACGCTTGTACACAATATACATACATAGCTAAAGGTTGATATTGGGTGTATTTATACGGTCCGTAGGTCGCCGGTACATATCTTATTTTAGATCGCGCCCTTCGCCTGGTCAGCAGGGACCGTTGTACTGAGCGCAGAAAAGATTGCTTTTCTGTATTTTTAGAAGAAATTTAGATGATTGTTTTTGCGGTTTCTGTTGTTTAAAGTGAGTTCAATCTAGAAATAATAAGTTCAATATATTCAGAATAGACTGGCAAAGCTTTAGACAGGGTGCGAACTGAGCCTTAATGAAGTCGTCCACCAAGCATTCTGTACATCAAACTAAGTAACTACGCAAAAATTATTGCTGGGAGACGACTTTTTTATTTGGGGTTAAAGTGAATGCTCCAACCAGCCCGCGAAATTCAAATCTTCTTACGTTTTTTGCCATTTGCAGGCCAGTGCTAGGTTGTATGTTGATTAAAATATTGTTCGCGATTGTAAGACGTATGTAGTTACAGAATTATAATCATCAAAATCATCAATACAACCCTCCAAGTTCATAAAGGTCACAAATGACAATGCAATGACTTTGACCTTGAAAGAATCGTTCCTCGACTTTTATGAGCTTAGAGGGTTGTATTGATGATTTTGATGTTTATAATTCTGTAACTGCATACATCTTACAATCGCGAACAATATTTTAATCAACATAAACTTAGCATTGGCCTGCAAATAGCAAAAAACGTAAGAAAATTCGCATTTCGCGGGCTACCCTGGAGCATCAGCCTTAAAAATAACGTTTTACGGTAAAACTCAATGTAATGCACTCAAAACATTGTGCTGATGAATGCCCTGAATAGTAAAAGGGTTATGGAGGTATTTAAAGTGAATTAATGACCTTAAAATCCAGTATTTAAAAAAAAAAACCGGCCAAGTGCGAGTCGGACTCGCGCACGAAGGGTTCCGTTCCGTACCATTATTATCAAAAAAACCGGCCAAGTGCGAGTCGGACTCGCGCACGAAGGGTTCCGTACCATTATCTATACATTAGACAAAACGGCAAAAAAATCACGTTTGTTGTATGGGAGCCCCCCTTAAATATTAATTTTATTCTGTTTTTAGTATTTGTTGTTATAGCGGCAACAGAAATACATCATCTGTGAAAATTTCAACTGTCTAGCTGTCACGGTTCATGAGATACAGCCTGGTGACAGACAGACGGACAGACGGACAGACAGCGAAGTCTTAGTAATAGGGTTCCGTTTTTACCCTTTGGGTACGGAACCCTAAAAATGGAAACTTTGACCTCCAATATCTACGTAACTAGAAGGTTCCCAGGTCTGATCCAGAACAAAAAAGTGATGGCAATGACGGGGAGAACAAGTGCCTTTCGGCAACGTTATGGGTCTTTTGACACCCTTTATAAGCTCCACGACTTAGTTACTGCGTAAGACGATACCCCTTAGCAAGACTGGTTATCAGCCTTTGAGACTTCTGACTTCTTAAAGATCTACGGCTGACAGCCGGAACTAACTGCTTAACGTATTGCGAGACATTACGTCCCGTGACCCATCCGCGGACCAACCTCGGCTAGCGTTACTTAAACTGACTTGATGACGACCCGAATGGCGCAGTGGTAGTGAGGCTGCCTTACGTTCTTAGGGTCTGGGATTCGAATCCCGGTTGCAGCAAATGTTTGTGTAATGAGCATGGATATTTGTTTCCGAGTCATCGATGTTTATATGTACCTATAATAAGTATTTATTTCCAAAAAAGAAAAAGTATGTATGTAGTAGGTATATCAACTATCTGGTGTCTATAACACAAGCTTCGTTGCTTAGTGTGGCACTAGATGGCGCTGTGTGTTAATGTCCAGCGATATTTATTATTATTAACTTGATGTTTGACCTGTACATTTATTATTTATTAGCCACAAGTCTAATATACAATGAATAAAAGTTAATTAAAGAAAAGTAAATAAGACATCAAAGCCGCACAAACAAAATTGCAATCACCAATCAAGTGATTACAGAAATTATTTATCTGTCTGCAATTTCAGCAGTAAAAGCCCCACGACCTACCCTAAACGGCCTGGTTTATTCTTTTTCATTGAGTTTCAACAGTTTATTTAATTTTGTTTGACATAACTGAAATTAGTTCTATGAAGTCGTTGCATTGGGTTATTAGTACTTTCGCCACAAAGTAAACTCGTCACATTTTGTAAACTCCTTATTACAAAATACTTTTGCCAACCAAGAATCTATCTAATACAGGCTTTCTTCATTGAAAAACCATGAAATCGAGTCATGATTGCCCTAGCCTACTACCTGGAGTTAGGTTGGAATTCTTTTATCTTAATTTTTCTCTATAAAAAGAACAAATTTATTTAGCTGCGAAATATATTCTGTTACCCTTATTTTATTTTAATAAAATTCTTTTTCACAGAAGTTTTTAAAACAGAAACTTCATTGTTCTCTTTTTTTGCTGCCCCTACATCTTACCCAATGTTGACCGCACTTATCTTACCGTGAGGTATGTTCTTATTATGTGCGTTTTTTGCCGACGCCCCCCGCGTGGCTACACTGACTATTACTCAAATGGGCCCCCATTGACTGGGTAGGTACCCATAGAATCTTCCTGGGTAGTTCAAAATACGAGTTTTTGGCATATCCGAAGGGAAATAGAGTTCACTTCCTGTATTTTAAGAATCAGCATGCATTGTGGTGCTTTAGAGTCTCCTTAGTGGCATAAGTAAGGCAATTTAGGCAGTATTGTAAAAAATAACGGCTACGGTTATTTATATTGAACTGTGATACTAAGGGAGTCCCCCTTAGTTTCACAGTTCAAGATAATTCAGTGCATTGTATCAAAGATATTTTAGTGCTCAGCTTAGAAGCCTATGTAACAATTTAGTCGATCAAATTGCGTGTCAGAAAGAAAAATACCAAATATGTCAATGAAAACGTACTTATAAGAATAAAAAGAAAAATCCGCAACCAAAAGCTAAAGCTATTCTAATTCTAAAAGCTATTCTAAATTAAAAAAGAGCACTGAAATACTGTAGTATTTTGTTCTTTTTAAATTTAGAATCTGCGCCATCATTATTAAAAACATTGATAGGACAATAACTCCAATATTATTATTATAAAGAAAGAAAAAAGAAGAAAATAAAATACATTCCACTATTCCTTTTGATCATATCTATAACGTCCAGTATTCATATCCACAGCCCTTCACATTAAACTAAAAGTTCATGTTCCTAACCGTCAGACATCAAAGTCACTGAATGAATCCAAGTACATTCTTGCAATAGATCTATTGATTGACAATACAGGCTACCAAACGACCCCTTAATAATACATCCATAATACTAAAATAGGACTGTAACGCTAATAGGTTTAAGGTTGAGAGTTGCTTGAGTATTGAAGCTACTATCTTACCACCTAGACATTCGGCTGGCGATCATAAAACAGCCTGTTTTCATAAAACTATTTACTACAATGTTACAAAAACTACTACGTAATCAATATTCAACTTTTTATCTAAAGCATTATAGTTGAAAATGCTTTGACAAGTCTCGCCAGGGGTTAAAAACATTTGCTCGTACTATTCGAGTCCGTCAAAAAGATTTATATGACAAAATAAGTTTTTTTTTATTGAGCTATTGAGTCGTTTTTTTATTGATTTCCAATGTGTGCTGTGTAGTTATTTTTATTTTATTTACGGCCCATTACCTGTGGCGTTGTGTTATTTTTATGTTTATTGTGTAATTTAGTGCGTACCTTGAAATCGTAGAATAACGATGACATGGTTTTTATTATTTCCTTTTTTGTACTTTTTTCTTGTAAACAAATAAGTCTAATAATGGTGTAGGAAATAAAATGTATTAGAGTACGGTTATTGTATTTTTATTACTGAAATACTGCAGTTGGCAGATTGTGTTTATAAACAAATTAATCCTCTTACAGTTTCTGTTCCCAGGTTGCTGAACTGAAACCATTAAAGATAAAAATAAGTTCAATCTCCGTGGAATGATTTAAAAAACAATTCATTCAGTGAAACAGTCGTCTAAGATCCATCAACAAATTAATAAAAAAACACAAAAAGCGAAGCTTCTCATTTCTCCAGTCTATAAAAAATCTATAAACAACTTTTAATCTTAAGATTTAAAAATCTCGATGCCAATCCTTTTAAGTTTGTAAATCGAAGCACTGTGCAGGCTTCATCTGACTGACGGCAACCAGAACGCCTTGACCCCTGCTTTTACCAAGCTTCGCTCCTTAGAACCTGATTTTACTTGGGACAAGAGGGGTAGGGAAGTCCAGGTTATAAGAGCCAAAATGTATGCAAGCGATCCGATGGCTAGTATAACTTGAGCTCTCGTGTTGAACCTTTTCCCGTTTCTGTAGAACAGATGCAAAGGATTTGCGGGAGGGGTGGGAGGTGATGCAATTCTGGGTACTACAAGGATCCTTGTACAATGAATTGCATTAAGCGACAGGGCCTCTACGAGCTATGAATGCTCTTAATGTATGGATACGATTTGATCGCTCCGAGCGGTTAGTGCTGTGTAAGGTGATGGAGTTGTCGATAGATGGCTAGTAGCAGATTTGCAAGAAACATCTGTAGATTACAAATCAACTGATATTCAATTTTATCAACACGATAAAAACATTCCCTATAATATCTAACACAAACTATATCTAGAGCAGTGTTAAAATTCAGGATGGTAAGCAACAAAATTGCTTGCATATTCTGATCATAATTATGATGGTCCATTACCATTCTCCTTTTGAACTCCTCTCTTAATAGTGGATCAACTTACTTGTTTACATGTTAAAACTGGTGTCGCGTGACTTCCTGATCATTAAAACGATAGACACCCGCAGTTGCGCTGCATGAGATTTGCTTCAGTTTTGCCAGAACATTAGTAAGCTCTCAAGGTATAGCCAACAAAATTGCCTATTTCAAGTCAATTGTAGACTCCCTAATTAAATTCAAACCCATCCATGCATGAGCCCTTGCAGTAAACAATTCACTTACCCCGAATAATAGAAGGGTAACTCCCAAAACTCATTACCGTTCAACCAAAGAAACGCGACCCGAAAAACTAGAAATTTAGGGTAAGTACGTAAGCCCGCTTATTTTTTATACACGAATAAATAAGAAAGGATTCAAACAGGCTCCCAAAGATACTGTATCACATTGTACTGACCCTCGGCTAACAAAAGGATTCTTGAAAAACTTATTCTATTAAAGAATTATCTTGTCTGTTGGATATCTTTTGGGGTATTTGTGTTTCCTATTCATATTATTTGGAGCAATGATTAGAATATTCATGTGAGATTGTTCAGTTTGTATGTTTTGTTATTAACTATAATTCTTCTTCTTCAGGCCTTTTGCTGTCGGTCGGCTCTTTAAGAATTCTTCTCCAAAGATGTATTTTCTGAGTCGTCATTGGGTTAATATCGCCACGTGCTAAGTCTTTCTTAACACAGACATAAATGTTTTGTTAACTGTAATTAAACTACTTGATTACAAAAGCAACTTATTCCTTCCTTTAGAACCGACAGAGAACTTGCAAGATCTTGAGGTCCGTTAAAGTAATTTTGACAGACGTCATGTTATAACTGCAGTCAATATGAGCCATTAGTTTGATTAATATCCCGAACTCCTTAACTTCTAATACCAGCCTATTTTAGGTAAATTAGAAAACCAACAATTGTTCATACCTGTCTCTTTGATCTAGTAGTTATAAGCACTGGTGATGAGCATTAAGATCATGAAGATTCTCAGGTTGAGCAATGTGTTATACAAAAATTCAGCTTGGAAATGAGCAGGAAGTTTTGCTGTATTATCGCAATAGGCTCGCCAACTATGCTGTGGAACTTTGACAAACTTGGCATAATGTGGGTGCTCCATAAGTACAGTAATATCTGTTACTTCCAACAGTTCTAGACAAATTATACTTCCTACCATTTAAAAAGTACGAGCACAATGCTCGTGCACTTATCGATTAGCATGCACGGCACGTCACTAGTCGGCGAAAGCTTCGAGTCACGATTGGTTAGCTTACACAAGGATATTATTATTTCTTGCCGTTTCGCCCGTACACCCAACACATTTTTCAATTTTATATTATAACAACCGACAATGTTGATTTTTATGTGGCCATGTTATAACTTCACTGGGATTATGAATGCTTTATGCTGTTATCTTTAAAAGGGAACGGATTAATGATAATGGGAACATGCTATATGGCTTTAAATCTGGGTTGTGCATGGAGTAAAAATTAATGAGTCTTGATTATAGTTTTTGTTTCGGCAGATTACTTTATTGACCTTGTAACCTCGTCTATCCTGTTTCATCTTGATGATGATATTCTTGTTAATGATATACTTATGCGTATTCCAAGATTTCTTGATCCTTCACTTCACAGACCACTCCAATTACCATTAACCACAACCCATCATTATTTTCTACTAGCATTCACTATCAGCTGATACGCACAAAAAGCTCCATATTAACTCAGGCAGCCTGAGGGTTCTTGCCGAAGTCATTTGATGCCGTAACATGTTGTGCTCAAAGGCCTTTGACATCGAACAGGTTTATAAGCTCAATGCCTACCTGTTCCACACAATAGTCCATTGCTCTGGGGGTATATAGAAGCCGATCAGCTGTTACTGCCTCATTATTTGTGTTTGTTTTATTTTTGGTCCTGAGAGCCTGTGGTCATTTCAGAAGTCTGGTTTCTAATGGAGCTATGTCGCATCTGTCTTGGGGTGATTAGTTTTATAATGAGTGATGGCCGTTTGACAGCTGTCATCTGAGGAATCTGGATTTTTGGATATATATATGTCGCATCCGGTCATGAGTATGGACGGGCGAATGAATCGAAAGCGCGCCAGTGGTGACATCACGCAACCTACTCCCTACCATGGCGGCTTTTACAGAGTCCTGATGTTAACACCTCGCGGCGAGGCAGACAGTTTGGGTCTGATCGCAGCGGAGTTAAGACGTCTTGAAACTGTATACGATTCATTGTGCCTAGTGTTAATGTGTGAAAGTGTAATGTCAAGTTATTATTTGTTAGACTCAGTGTATCTGTTTGAAAAGAGTAACCATGGAGTTTCTTGCCGGTTCTTCTCCATGGAAACAACCTACCCGAACCGAGCAATGCGAAATAAAATAGTGTTTCGCATCCAGTGTGTTTTCATAGCACGAAACCCGTGTTCTGCCCACATAAGCTCGAACTTAGCGAAATAAATTCCTGACAAACTCCGACATCAGAATTGGGATAAAATCGTGCTAATGAAATCATGTCGCGGGGACAGTGTCGATAACAATCAGTGTCAACTGTGTAAAAACCGGAAAATGCCGAAAAAGTTCGTGAAAAAAAACGGACAAGAAAGAAGGTAGACCGATTAGTGTGAAATAATAAACACCCACCCGCAATAACTTAAGTGTATCCGTGATCATGGTGCTTGCAACAGCGTCCAAATAAAACAAGACAGTAAACAAGTGATATTTACCATGTGAAAAACGGGATACACAATGCCGGTTTTTAGTGTAAATGACAATCAGTGACGGTTACTTTTTGAAATGCAAAACAAAGACTGTATCGTTTACAAATTCCTAAAACCTAACCAGTGAATAGCAAGATAGTGTTGTGGTATGTCGTGAAACCAGTTTAAAGAATTGTTCAGTGCCAAATTCGTGTACGTTGTACGTCATTTATGTGAGTAGTGATAAACAAAAGAAAAATATACGCACTTACGCCGGTTACAAGATACGTTAGAAGTTTTCATCGTAACTACCAATCAAGTGTCGCGCATGCGGCAAACAAGGACAAACAAGTGGATTTTCGGACGAAGACGACCGCCGTCAAGAAGCCGTTGCCTGTGCCGGCTGCTACAGGCGTTGGGCGGCGACCGCAGGCCAGCAGCAGCTCACTGATGTGCTTCAAGTGTGGCACGCCGGGCCACATCGCCAGTCGCTGCGCAGCAGGCCAGCGCTGGTCCAGTGCTGCTGTACTGGTCGAGAAGTGAGTCGACCTTTGCATCATCGAGGCGGAACATGAAAGTACTTTGGTGAGTCGTTTTCATTTTGTTATGATTCTGGAGCAGAGTGCTAATTCTGTTTCGTCTAGACTTAAGAGTGAGCATATTTATCCTGTCGTTACTATAACTGGTGTAGTTCAAGGTTCAGTAAATGGTAATTCGAAGATTTTAGCCTGTGTTGGAAAGATCCCCGATCACTAAGTTCCTCGAGAATTAGATGTCATAGTTGATGACAGTGGTAGTGAAACCCAATCTGATTAAGAAAGGCTTGTACACTCATACTCGAAGTTTTAGACTGCACCACATGAGTGACATGTGGCGATGAGTCAGGTAGACCGCACCTCATGAGTAACATGATGGCGATGGGTCTGTTATCAGTTAGACCGCACCTCGTGAGTGACACGTGGCGATGGGTCTGTTGGACCGCACCTCATGAGTAACATGTGGCGATCACAGACAGAAATCGCACCAACGATTTCCTACAGACCCTGTAGGAAATCGTTGGTGCGATTTCTGTCTGTGTTGGTGCACAGAGCGCTTATGACAGTTTTATGAGTTGAGTTTGCATTGCCTAAGAATTATGGTGAAGAGTAACAGAATTGTTAGAATTCCTGTGTTGTAACTTTTTGATCGGACCTTTTCCAATGTTGATCGGACCTTTTGCAATGAGAGAGCAGGCATCGCGCAATATAGTTGAAAGTTCCAATTATGACAGACTGCGAGAAATAACTGACGTTGACATGCACGTAGGTGACATTGACGAGACTAGCCATGACGAAAATGATAACGCTGACGAGACTAGTTGAGTATCAAGTAAACTAACTATGATGATTTTAATTGTTTTGATTTTAATGGATTCACTGTTTACAAGTACAATGCTTTCGATGGACTGAAAGCATACCCGAAGAACTGGGTATTGTTGTGGCCGCATCAGAAGCGCCGGAGCATGTAAGAGGTGCACGTTGACTGCTTTTTCTGTGCAGTATACTCTTTGCGAGGAGTAGCACTTACGCGGCTGAGATGGTTAGCTTCTGACGATGGGTTCACATTTTACGTTGTGACTTGCCGATGGACTGGCAATTGAGTGTGGAGTCACGTGTAGAGACACGTGTAGAGTCACGTGTAGAGTCACGTGTACAGACACGTGTAGAGTCACGTGTAGAGACACGTGTAGAGACACGTGTAGAGTCACGTGTAGAGACACGTGTAGAGACACGTGTAGAGACACGTGTAGAGAACGTGTAGAGACACGTGTAGAGACACGCGTAGAGACACGCGTAGAGACACGCGTAGAGACACGCGTAGAGACACGCGTAGAGACACGCGTAGAGACACGCGTAGAGACACGCGCAGAGACACGCGCAGAGACACGCGTAGAGACACGCGTAGAGACACGCGTAGTGTGACGCGTAGTGTGACGCGTAGTGTGACGCGTAGTGTGACGCGTAGTGTGACGCGTAGTGTGACGCGTAGTGTGACGCGTAGAATGACGCGTAGTGTGACGCGTAGACTGACGCGTAGACTGACATGTAGAGTGACGTGTAGAGTCTAATTTTCCGACGAGTTTATTATTCGAACGTCAGATACACTTTGCTATCATTACATTGTGATTGCCAGTATGAATATGCTCACGAACTCACGAGCTCACGAATTCACGATCAATTGAAGAAAATACCCGAAGGTAGTGCTTCCACACATTTTGATAACGATGATCGTTATTAACTGAAAGCTTTGAATTATAAGGGTGCCTACAAATATTTACACGGTAGGCTAAGAAAGATGCCAACCTGTGAAGTTCCAACAGAGTTAGATGTAATAGACGATGTTTCTGAGGGCGAAGGAACCTCGACAGACTTATGATTGCGCTTGTTGGCTATTTGGTCAATCTGCATCCACAAGACGCAGTCGCAACTGCGTACGTTGTCGTTCAGGGCGTGATGAGCGGCTTGTGGTGTGGTCGGACCTGGGTCTTGTAAGAGACTATAGTAGTCACATGGACGTGACTTGGGCCTTTTGGCTATTGGTCTGGATAGACCTGAGACTTGAGAGTTGGGAGTCTATTTGTTTTTTTTGTTGAACAGACAGTGATCTGTTTGTTGCATGGTGCAACTGGGCCACCAAAGTAAAAGCGAATCATAATGTCAATGTTGTTGAATTTTAAATTGATTTAGACTATGTTGAACTTCACATGGTTTCTGTAAGCTTCGTAGTTTTTGTTGCGATAGTTTTAAAGGTTGATTCGAACGACTATGGTACATGGCCCAAGGGTTGACCTATTTTCAATTATTCCCAATTAACCGTGTTTGATTTAATCAACTGCCTAATTGCTATAGTGATGGCAAGCGTGACTGCTGAGCATGAGGTCCTGGGTTCGATTCCCAGGTCGGGCAAAGTGTTATTGAGTTTTCCATCAGAAATTTCTCAGTAACAGCCACGGTGTCTGGATTTGCGCCGGTTGATGTCAATAGGCTCGCCCCTGTAACATGGGACTTGGACATAACTAGCGAACTGTGAGTGTACTATTAAGTACACCTCTGTTAAACCTTTTGGGGATTACAGATGTGATGTTATGAGTTTGGTCAGGAGTGACCGAGTGGAACAAATTTCTGTCGTGGACTTTTTGTTTGCAGGGTAAACATCACACGAGGACGTGTGAAAGCAGGATGGCCGTGTCGCATCCGGTCATGAGTATGGACGGGCGAATGAATCGAAAGCGCGCCAGTGGTGACATCACGCAACCTACTCCCTACCATGGCGGCTTTTACAGAGTCCTGATGTTAACACCTCGCGGCGAGGCAGACAGTTGGGGTCTGATCGCAGCGGAGTTAAGACGTCTTGAAACTGTATACGATTCATTGTGCCTAGTGTTAATGTGTGAAAGTGTAATGTCAAGTTATTATTTGTTAGACTCAGTGTATCTGTTTGAAAAGAGTAACCATGGAGTTTCTTGCCGGTTCTTCTCCATGGAAACAACCTACCCGAACCGAGCAATGCGAAATAAAATAGTGTTTCGCATCCAGTGTGTTTTCATAGCACGAAACCCGTGTTCTGCCCACATAAGCTCGAACTTAGCGAAATAAATTCCTGACAAACTCCGACATATATTTTTTTCATTTTCTATGCAAATTTAAGAAATTTGAGGCCTGCTTTAATGATTATTTTAGCAGTAAAAAAGTTAAATTTATTGCTAAACTAAAAGATAATTTACATCCCATCTTCAAGGCTTTTAATACTATCGAGTAGTTTTTAAGGTCAGCTTACGTCATGTGCACCAAAAGCATTACTTCCCTCCGATTAAGTCGAGTAAGCAAAAACAATTCTTAACCTTAACATTGCCATTGTTTTAACACAATACAATTGCGCACACGCATGTAGGCCGAATAGTACGTCTTTGCCTTAAAAAAATACTTGTTACGTGGACTAAATAAATTTTGCAGCTCAAAACATTGTTTTTGTATCTTATTTTATTGGTGTAAAGACTACTTTTATTTGGTTTTTATGTTCAGATACGTACAATGTATATTTGTGTTTCATTATACAATTTGATTTGCTCTCAATCTAAAGTAAAAATCTAAATAGCGTAATAAATACGTTTATTGTTAGTTTATTGAATATTTGTTATTTCGAGAACTATGCCCATGATCTATGGGTGACCTTATGATATCTTCGCGCTCTTTGTACGGCTTGGGGTCATCAGAATTATGAATGGTATCGCCAAGAACATCAGAATTGTTCGGAGACATTTATCGGATTTATAGTTTACAAACTGTATAAATAATATTGTAACCCTGTGATTGTCGAAGGGTTAATGGTAGGTGAGATTTACAATGGGCGGTTCACATTTACTTTGTTTATATTGGCTTTAAACCGCTACGTGAAAGAGGCAGCGAAATATTTCTGATCTTTTTTTCAATTGTGACTATGGATTAAAGTCTTCATGTTTTGCATGCCAGGTATTTTTGACAATGTTATTAAGAAACATAAAAGTTTTATTTTATTTTTCCATTTTTAGTTGTAATATCCTATACTTACAAATATTTGCTATGCATTCATTGTACATGGTTAACAATACATGTCATGGTAATAGGCTTATCCCCAATAAATGGAACATAACATGCCATAACTGTCGAAATCTGGGTGTACTGTACACATCTATGTACCCCTCAGAGCAAACAGGTGTAATGTTACGTCATGATGTTGTTTAAACAATGAACATCCAACCGATTGGAGCTATCACAACAGATTTGCCGTCTCTTTTTGAAGAGTTCCATTGTATATCTCCGAAGGTCAGCATCAGATCTTCACCAAATTAAAATGGGACCACCTCAGGAGTATACTTTTTCAAATAAAAAAAGAATTTTGAGAATCGGTCCACAAATGGGAGAGAAATCAGGTAAATTGTACACTCCTGCGTACCCCCTCAGAGCATACAGGCGTGATGTTCCGTCATGATATTGTATAAACAATGAACATCCAACCGATTGGAGCTATCACAACAGATTTGCCGTCTCTTTTTGAAGAGTTCCATTGTATATCTCCGAAGGTCAGCATCAGATCTTCACCAAATTAAAATGGGACCACCTCAGGAGTGTACTCTATCAAATGAAAAAAAGAATTTTGAAAATCGGTTCACAAATGGGAGAGAAATCAGGTAAATTGTACACTTCTGCGTACCCCCTCAGAGCATACAGGCGTGATGTTCCGTCATGATATTGTATAAACAATGAACATCCAACCGATTGGAGCTATCACAACAGATTTGCCGTCTCTTTTTGAAGAGTTCCATTGTATATCTCCGAAGGTCAGCATCAGATCTTCACCAAATTAAAATGGGACCACCTCAGGAGTGTACTCTAACAAATGAAAAAAGAATTTTGAAAATCGGTCCACAAATGGGAGAGAAATCAGGTAACATACATAAAAAAAAAAAATACATACACACGAACATATAACCTCCGCCTTTTTTGAAGTCGGTTAAAAATAATAACAATGTTTTGCTTTTCTTAGATTCGACACGGATATAGACAAACTTCTTTGACCTTCACGGACCGAGTCGTGCTACCAGATACATAAATTAACATTCAATAACATCACGCCTGTAATTCTCGAAGGTTCAGGCAGAGTGGTATGACAGTAGAGTAGGTGTACCTAGTAGACCTACACCCACATTCCGCCAGTTTATAGGGGCCTATTGCCATCAACCAGGCCCAAATCCAGACTCGATGGCTGCTACTGAGAAATTACTACTAAGTATAAATAAATATCGCTGGACATTAACACACAGCGCCATCTAGTGGCACACAAAGCAACGAGGCTTGTGTCGTGGACACCAGATAGTTGATATACTACATAGATACTATACGATACGATACGATACTATTATACAAGAATTAAACGAAACACTATCACATTCTAATAGATTAGCCGCAGCTTTTAACCCTTTTCGTCTACAAACTCAGATGCACCACAATTCATCCCCGTCACGTCACAAGTTCACAACACGGACAAGTCACTAGCTTAAGAAAACACTCCCCATATTGACACTTCTAAAGAAACAAATATTTCCTTAATTTCCACTACCACCGAGGAATGGGGCACACCACGACAAAACTTATTCATCATAGTTTGAGGAGTGTTACTAGTTAAGTGCACGGCAAACAGGGGTACAAACAGCCCGCCATGATGAATGAGCCGCGAGATAGATAGGGTTAGGTGAAATACTGGGACTTGTAGCACCACTGTACGGAGGGACCTGGGATCAAAACCTACTACTACTACTACAACAGCCCATAACGTCCACTGCTGGACATAAGCCTCTCCCATAATGGAGGGAATTTGCCGTAATCTCCACGCTTGGCAGGCGGATTGGAGATCGCAGTGATGAAAGACTAACAGAAAACGCTGCTGCCCATTCTCTGGTCTACGGAGACGCAAGGTTCTGCCTCAGACATTAGTCGCCTTATACGACACCCGTGATTGTAATGGGTTGGTTCTATTCTACTCTGCCGGATACCACACGGTGAGGCCACCCAAAACCTGGGTGTATGTTATGGTAAATATGGCTGAAAGGAACAAGTTCCTACATTTGTACAGCGAAGCAGCCTGCAGGAGCCACTATTAACTTTCACAAATATTTAGTCAGGGACTGAGTTGTGGTCGGTCACCTAGATAATGACGGTAAAATCATCATCATCAGCCTATTAATGTTCCCAGTGCTGGGAAACAGGCCTCAACTCTATGAGAGGGAATGGGCTATAATCCACCACGCGGGCCCAGTAGATTGGTAGATGTCACTTGTATTCGAATTTTTGGTTCTAGAACATGCCGGTTTCCTGACGATGTTTTCCTTCACCGTTTTGAGAGCAGTGGTGATGAAATAAATTACACAAAGTAATGCGCCTGCCTGGGTTCGAACCCTCGACTTACTGTTCGTAAGTCAGGGCCGCCACCACTGGGCCACCGCTGCTTTCTGAGGAGTATTGTATTGTATAGCGGGCTGGTGTCCGCAACTCCACGTCAAAGCGCGTATTTTGCGTACGGAGTATTTAAAGCATACCCCTAGATTGGCGTAGATTCTATTAATGGAAAAACAGGATCTATATATCAGGTCTATTCAGTATAAAATTTAATTATCCTTGTGGCATGATAGACTATATGGTTTTCAGGTAACTCTGTAAACATTTTGTCACCATTGTATTCAGACTACCGCAGACTGTGACTGAAACTTAACAAGCTTAAATTGCCACTCAAAACTACCCAACTCCGCACCCACCGTAGTCACGCCGCCAGATAATCTATCACAGAATCTCGCACAATCTGAGTAGATTAAACGCTAGTAACGTATTTATTATAGCTCACATTCAGAGTAACAATACGCTTCGTTTGTTCGAGTGAGGCGGCTGTTGCAAGAGGTCACAGTGTACGCGCGTGAACCGCAAGTCGATCAAGCTGCTTTGAAATCGGCCACGTTGGGTAGTTGGGTACCTAGTCCTATAGAACTGAGATGGATGTAGAATTGTAGATTGTACAGGTTTATGGTAAACTAGGTTTTGTTAATTGTTTAAGTGAAAGTTACTAATCCTACTAATAACATAAATGCGAAAGTTCATGAGTATAGATGGACGAGTGTAACTCTTACACGTAAAAACTACTGACTGGATTTAGATGAAATGTGGCACACAGATAGTTAACACATAGGATATTTTTTATCCCGGTGTACGATCACGTGGGACATTATCGAACTCTACGCGGGCGAAGCAGCGGGCGTAAGTTGGTATCTGTCTAAATTCATGGAATTAGTTCATGAATTTGAATCCGTGCGTTGTTAATTATTTGGTGTATTCGCCGAAAGGATTTTGCATTAATTTGGTAGCTCTCGCCACATTTTGCCAGTTCTAAGTATTGAGCGGAATTGGAATTGAAAATCCAGGTTCCAGGCTACTACTGAAAATTTCCTTATGGAAGTTGGTACCCCATTAACAGTATGCTCGATCAGATCCGGGAATCGAATACAGTGAAGCAGCCATGTTTGCGAACAGTAGACTTTGATTTGAATACCTCATCCGCAGTCAGTCCGAAACAACTCAGGCGTTCCGACTATATTGAGTTATTAGTTGTGTCTACCAATTCATTTCGTTTTTACTTGAATACCTAAACACCAAACAACACGATAGCAACATGACTTATTATTACCATTCATAAACATTTCATTTATTGACTTCGTCCCCAAGAAAAATAAAGTATTCTTGCATTATAGGCCATCCTGTTCATGAGTCGCCGTCCTGTCATTAGTTACTTATTCACTGTCATTTTTAAACATAGCTTGGAAACTACTGGGGCGACATTTCAAAGGTATTGAAAGGGGCTTTAGGCTGCGGTTCCACTGGGGCGGAGCGGAGCAGATTGGAGACGAGCTGTGCCGTAATTCACCAATCACATGGCTTGAAATCCACATCTCTTCTGCACTTCTGCCATGTGATTAGTGAATCGTGGCACAGCTCGTCTCCGCTCCGCCTCAGTGGAACCGCAGCCTTAAGGGGCGCACGTATGTTCCTTAGTTAGTTTAAACTCTGTGGCAAGAATTGAAATAATAAAATATTTAGCTAAAATTGAGGCTCGCAGGAGTGCCATAAAACCAGAATTTTAATATTTGTTTCTTTATTGGCAATGTTTTTTTTTAAGACTGAAGGTTAAATTATAAGAAAAGTTTAAAAGCAGACATATTCTGAAATAGCTTAACTTTAAGCAAAGTTTACGAAAACACTCGCAAACCTTTAAAATCGGTGCTTTAACCACTTTTAAGTCTGCCTTTGTGCCACTATTTTACCAGAAGTTTAAATAAATATTACTTAATGACACCAACTAGATCTACCAATAAAATTACTCAAACGTTATTGAGATATTATACCCCAAGATCGCACATTTTCCACTTAATTTAAGCTACGTTTACGGGTTATTATGTACATATACATAACAGGGAAATAATAGCCCCATAAGTTCCCTAAATTGCTTAATACATGAAGTTCCATCAATCAACATCGACCTCCATTCACTTCGCCATAAAAATACATTACCGATTCAATATGATGAGCAAGGAATCTTTTCCAAAAGTCGGTAGCTTATAATCTGCTAAAGAGCTAACATATTAATGAAAATAATCGCTTTAGAGGTCACGATTTTAAAAGTGAAACCCGACTTTCATGGAAACCATAAAACATTGTTATTTTGAAAAACAATTATTTCATAACTTTTGGATAGTTATAACTGTACTGATACAACTCGATCCTGTACAATGTTAAAAATATGGTGGGGACAACGGGATTTTATTAGAATTCTGTTAACAACGTGGGGTTTTTGTTTCTTGGTAACATTAGTTATTGGTTCATTATTTTTTTTTTATAAGAATAAGTTAAATATTAGTAAAAAAAAACATAGTATTATTATTCAACTATTTATTTATTATTTTAGCTGTTCGGTATTGGAAGGTGGAAATAAAAAAGTCGTGGTGAATGATAACAGAAATGTTTATTCGTTTTATCTATATATTATATTATTATATATATCACGGCAGGGAAAGCTTAGAGGAACACTGTCCCCAAATTATTGGCGCCATTCGCCACCATATTGTCTTTCAGTCATCACATCGCCTTGCGATACGATTCTTCATTGTTGATAGATAGGTAGGTGGGTATTTGAAATCACACACAGCACTTGACTCAAATTCCAAACGTTTATTTCTATTAAACCATTTATGTACAGAAACTGATTCACTTTCTAGAGTTGAGTCGTCCATTCGCAAATTATTATGGTTGAGGAGAAGAAACTCTTCACACTATTTTAAATCGTATTACAGATCGTTCACTTCATTAAACACTTATAATTACTTAGTATTTCAATTGTTTTTGCTAATCGTAAGCTAACGTGACTGCCCGTTGCTCAAGCGTCCATTCTTCCGTGTGGGCGGAAGTCCTCCACACAGTACAGGTAACTCATTACATAATAAGTTCATTAAAACTTACAAACAATACTAGAGTAATTCATAATTAATCATTTTAATAATTAAACAATACCAATATTCACAAATGCAAAGGTTTTATCAAGTTAAAGCTAATTAGTCGCTTCAATACTTTTTACAACAATATTCAATCTTTTAAAACCATTTCCGGCAAATCAAAGTATTTAGTACAAAGAACACCTACGAAGTCTTTCACTAATAAATTGTTCTGTAAAATAATCTTGTTACTTCTTAGTTTGTAATTTAGTTAGATAATCTGATTTAATTGTAGTTTCCAATTATTAATTGATTTATTGATCAAATCGTATTCGGCCTGTAGTGTTGCCTCATAAAAATCTTGTGTCAAAATGAACAATAATAATTACAAATCCAATGTCATAAAATACTTGCTTATCATAATTTTAACTATAGATTTAGCTAAAGACTTACTGAGTCTTTAGCTAGACTTTTGTTTAATTACTATTTGAAACCACGAACTATCTAAGTGCTAGTTACGCCAATAGATGGCGCTTAACTCATTTGTCAAGTGATGTAATAACTGTACCACGAAGCAGAGATGGCAGGTTCATGGAATAGAATTATGAGTGTTAATAATTAGATTAAATCTTAGCAGATAGAGCCTCTTGCGGCGACACGGCCGTTCTGATCGGCGGTGCGCGCTCTGCACCTGCCGTCGCCGTCAATAAGTGGAGTTTCGTGGTTGTTATCTGAAATAGTGGAGATAAATTTTGTCGGCAGATTATTGTTGCTTTTATTATTATCCTACAATGTTCATTGAATTGTAGGATTTGGTAATAGAAAGTGTCAGTCAACATAGAAAGCTAGTTATAGATCAGGCATCTATTCAGTTTTCATTGTATTCAAAATTAAATGTGTTTATGTATCACCTAGACATACACACAGTCACAGAGTTAATCTGCTTGAAATTTTTATTTAATCTTTTAGTAGTGTTTAGATTGAAGCTGGTATGAGCTGCTAACTGAATAAAATGTTGTAGCCTGAATTATCAAACAACATTAATTGAATTGAGGTTATTGATTTTGTTTAATCAGCTGACAGCTGAATAAAATATTGTTGCTTCAATTGTCCAACAATATTCGTTGAATTGTTGTTTAGTATCAGTTAGTTTGCAAGCAGTTTTGCAACTTGTATTTGAGTTTGTTGATGCTAAAAGCTATTTGTTAAAAATAACAGCTTGGTATGAGTTTGGGTTTTTAGTTATCTTCAGAACCTTGTAATAGATCTACTGTCTACTAGATTTGTCTTTAATAATTGATTAATGGATTTGAGATCTACGCTAGGGAATGGGCAACTACAGTACTTTCTCAAGTTAGTATGCCTTGTGATTGGGACTGTAGCTTTGATTTTCTTTTTTGTAATTTTGACTTTCAAAAGTGCCGTAATGGTCTAATTGAAATAAATGCTTTGAGTTTGATAAAATTATTGATTGCTTTAGATAGTCTGTAATTTGTATTTGTTAAGTGTAGTGTAAGTAGCATGTTTTTATTTGTTCATTCTCACGGGAAGGTAATGCTCTGTGATAGACACAAAGTCTTGGATTTGACAGGATAAAAGGATAGGATCAGGAACACCGCTCTGTGATAGACACAAAGTCTTTGATTTGACAGGATTAAAGGGTAAGGAGTTTAGGACCATTGCTCCGTGACAGGCACGAAGTCTTTGATTTGACAGGATATAAGGAACCAGGCTCTGGGCGTTAGTACGCCGTGGACCCAGCAGGATAACATGAGAGTATTGTTTATCAGTTGCCTCCACGGCTGCTGATAGGATCATTAGTAGTGTTCATTATCAGTGGCCTCCACGGCTGCTGATAGGATTGTTTGTAATTTGTTGTGTTCATTATCAAGTACCTCCACGGCACTGACAGTATTTGTTTGATTTGTTGTGAGTATTGTATTACTCATTGAGCTTGTTGTTTCCTCCACGGATACCAATAGCTTGTGAGTTTTTTATTTTTATTTTATTAGTTACTGTTAGGAGTACTAATATTTTGTTATTATTTTTGTAAATAGTTGCTTACAACTGGCAGGATTATAAAAACTAAAATAATCAATGTGGAAACATGTTACTCAATACACATGAGCATCATGCAGGTAATTTGATTGGGCTATTGTATTAAGTCTTTTGTTGTAACACTGTAGGTATCAGTGGGGAAGTATAAGAAGTAGTTTGAAAACTCCTCACCTTTTATGTTAGTTTATGATGTGAGGACACTGTAACAGTCATCCCTGGTTGGCTGTTCTCATGCTGTTCCCCATTTTATAGCTCCATAGCTGGCGACACGGTCATCTGTTCACCAGGCTGTAGTCCTTGAAGTTGTTAGTTTTTGAAATTGTTCATTGAGTCACATTTTTAAGTGACCTTGCTCCATTATCATTTGCTGGGGTAGCGGTTAATTGATGTCATCACTATCATTTCTTCTATGATAAGACAATTGCCTGGAACCTGAAATGTGAAAAGTCATGCAGGTAAATAACATAACATCACGCCTATTGTTCCTGAAAGGTTAGGCAGAGGTATACCTAATAGTATGCCAACATTTATTTTGAAGTCCCATGTAATAGGGGGCAAGCCTTATTGTCATCAACCAGGCACAAATCTGGACTCTGTGCCTGCTACAGAGAAATTCCTAATGGAAAAACCCAACAACACTTTGCCTGACCTAGGAATCGAACCCAGGGCCTTATGCTCAACAGTCACGCTTGCAGCCACTAGACCAACAAGGCAGTCAGTGCAGGTAAATATTAATAATAGTGTAATGTCTACACTAATAGTGAAGTGTGTAGGTACATAACATCACACCTGCAATCCCTGAGGGGTTAGGCAGAAGTGAAAATAATAAATCCACACTTTGCCTAAGCCTCTAGTTTAGCGATATGGCTATTTGCCATTCATATGATTGTCTGGCTTGCTACTGAGAAATTCCTGATGGAAAAACCCAATAACACTGCCAGGCCTGGGAATCGAATCCAGGTCCTCATGCTTTAATAACAGGGCTCATGACCACTGGACCAACAAAGCAGTCCTACTATTTTTTTTTAAATTAGTTGGAGTGATAAGTTTTATAGTCGGTAATAAGTTGTTTTGAAATAGTTGTTTACTTAGATTAAGTTAATTAAACTAAGATGGGAAAGTTAAACTGATCAGAACTACTTTAAAAACACTGTTGGTTGTGTAGTTACACTGACAAAACATTCACATTTTATTAACACATCGAAAGCTTTGCTTCGTTGATATCACACGCTAAGATTTCATTGTCATAACTTGTTGAACTGAAAATTGTTTGACATTTCATAAGTCGTCTTGTTTTATAAATCAGTTTCATAACAAAGTGTTTTTGTATGAATCTTGCAACATGTTGTCCATTACAAATGTTTTCAAATTTGCATAATTATTTGAAAAGCCCTCAACTTTGCACTTAACGCAAACAATATCTGATTGTGAGGTTTAAACCTATAGTGTGAATGAAAAGTCAACAACAACAAGTTTTAAATTTGTTACTACTCAGTTATTTAATTAGTAGTAATTAAAAAGTTAAATCTAATTCATGAGTTTAGTTTCTGACACATCATTACTGGTTATATTTCAAAATAACATTGAACGCATAGGTAGTGATTGAATTAAATGGAGTGTTTTTATTTCACTTATTCAGGTGTCAAGTTACCCTAACCGCATGGGATATGTTAAGATAAAATAATGTTAACTGTAAATATTCTCTACAGTAACAAAATACTAAAATAAATAAAACAAAATACTTCCCGGGATTGATGATCCATTAGCAGGTTTATTTATTGATAATTTTGCTTTCCCGGAGTCCAATCTTTGTTTATTCTGCTTCGGTCATTCTGTGCTGTACATGTTGGTAATTTTGAGTGCAATAAATGAAGTTTTCCATCACATACAACTTCATTGTTTGTTTACCAATGTAAATTGCATTTTCATTATGTGTTCTGATTTGTTTTGGGTCAAATGTTGCAATAAATTATCATGTTGGTATTTGTCAGCCACTTGGATGAAAATGCAGCCAACTCTTAGGCTATCTTAGACTTCTTAGGTATCTTCTTGTCTATCAGTTCATTGCCACATAACACTGTATATTGGCTGTGGCAGCATAATAAGTCGCTCTCTCTTGAAAAGCTTCGTGGTGACCACTTCGGTGAAAAATTCTTTGCCACGCCTTCGGCCATGGTCACGAAAGCAAGAGTTTTAGTTCGGTAGTTCCTTGTAATTGTTCTGGATGTCCGGCACTGTGAGCAGCGCGCAAGAGCTATCACCTCTTCTGATATCACGGCAGGGAAAGCTTAGAGGAACACTGTCCCCAAATTATTGGCGCCATTCGCCACCATATTGTCTTTCAGTCATCACATCGCCTTGCGATACGATTCTTCATTGTTGATAGATAGGTAGGTGGGTATTTGAAATCACACACAGCACTTGACTCAAATTCCAAACGTTTATTTCTATTAAACCATTTATGTACAGAAACTGATTCACTTTCTAGAGTTGAGTCGTCCATTCGCAAATTATTATGGTTGAGGAGAAGAAACTCTTCACACTATTTTAAATCGTATTACAGATCGTTCACTTCATTAAACACTTATAATTACTTAGTATTTCAATTGTTTTTGCTAATCGTAAGCTAACGTGACTGCCCGTTGCTCAAGCGTCCATTCTTCCGTGTGGGCGGAAGTCCTCCACACAGTACAGGTAACTCATTACATAATAAGTTCATTAAAACTTACAAACAATACTAGAGTAATTCATAATTAATCATTTTAATAATTAAACAATACCAATATTCACAAATGCAAAGGTTTTATCAAGTTAAAGCTAATTAGTCGCTTCAATACTTTTTACAACAATATTCAATCTTTTAAAACCATTTCCGGCAAATCAAAGTATTTAGTACAAAGAACACCTACGAAGTCTTTCACTAATAAATTGTTCTGTAAAATAATCTTGTTACTTCTTAGTTTGTAATTTAGTTAGATAATCTGATTTAATTGTAGTTTCCAATTATTAATTGATTTATTGATCAAATCGTATTCGGCCTGTAGTGTTGCCTCATAAAAATCTTGTGTCAAAATGAACAATAATAATTACAAATCCAATGTCATAAAATACTTGCTTATCATAATTTTAACTATAGATTTAGCTAAAGACTTACTGAGTCTTTAGCTAGACTTTTGTTTAATTACTATTTGAAACCACGAACTATCTAAGTGCTAGTTACGCCAATAGATGGCGCTTAACTCATTTGTCAAGTGATGTAATAACTGTACCACGAAGCAGAGATGGCAGGTTCATGGAATAGAATTATGAGTGTTAATAATTAGATTAAATCTTAGCAGATAGAGCCTCTTGCGGCGACATATATATAAAAGAAAAGTCCACTCACTGACTGACTGACCACTCATCACGAAATCTCGGAAACTGCTGGGCCGTGAGGTCTAGAATTTGGCACAAGCACTCTCTATGGGGTGCAGGCGCGCACTAAGAAAGGATTTTTTTAAATTCGCACCCCAAGGGGTTGAAAAGGGGTCTCAAAGTTTGTATGAAAAACCTATGTTTTTAAAGTTAGAGACGTGAATGTGGGCCTGAATGTTCCTTTCAGCTTCTTGGTGCTCACTAAGGTTTAAGGTTTTATGAAATTCGGCCCTTAAGGGTATAATTAAGGGTATTTAATGTTTGTATGAAAAAAGTGGAAAGATCCAAATTGAATCTTATAGCAACGCGTTATTGCATACTTTACATTGAAATAAGAATTTGGAAGTTCCTCGAGGTTTATCTTCAGTTTTTATGCGAATTTCTAGGTGGCCAGTATGTTTCAGTAATGTGCAGGAGACTGCTGAAAGGTAGAAGCCTCCCGACCAAATGAAATGAGGTTAACGTTCCAAAGTTTTTATGCCAATTTCTAGGTGGCCAGTATTTTTCAGTATGCAGGCGTCTGCTGAAAGGTAAGAAAAAAAACGTTTCAAAAAACGAACTCATGAATCAATCACAGAATACAGAATAGTGTAAAACCTGAGGTTACCAAAGCGATACACGTTCAAGCTCATTTCTGTTCTGCGATATTTTGCTATTATTACTAATTTGCTTTGAAATATTTGTCATCTTCGTTGTTTGGTTTGTCTCCGTTTTGGTTTTAAATTGGAGGATAATAATTGTGTTCTTAACTATTGTCTGGTTGGAATTTTGTTGTCTATTTCTCCGCGAATTACATATTGTGTATTTCACACTGTGGTATTAGTCTATAAAATAGTTTTTAAGTATTAGTCGTTCTTACTAGAAAAAGTGTCCTTGAATACCTACGTTCGTATTTTAAATTTAGTGTTTAGTTTAGTATCTTTGGTTTAGGCTGGTGTTGTAAAATTCAAATTCAAATACAAAAATAACCCTCCTTCTGGCGCAGTCGGGTAATAAGAGTAGCTATAAAGATTTTTTTTTACGTTACATACTGGGCGTGAGCATTGCTTAATTAAAATGGATAATCAAATTATTATCACTTCTAATGGAGTGCAAATTCTTTGCCAAATAGTAAATATCCCTGGCGATGGCGCATGCTTATTTTCATCTCTATCCTATTTGGTGAACCGTAACGTGGTCATGGCTTCTCAAATTCGAGGCAGCATTGTGCGCCACGTGTCTAACAACTGGGAAAGATTCCAACCTTTCACCCAGGATCGGTCAGGAGCTGTTTATGGTTCAAAGAGTAAATACGTCGCTGAAATGTCTTGTAATGGCACCTACGGAACCACCTGTGAACTCATGGCAGCGGGAGAATTATTCCCATTTGAGTTCCAGGTGTTTCAAGATGGTAATTTTATCGCTGGTTTTGGGGAAGCACAACAAGGAGTAAAATTGATCCGATTCTCAGGAAACTTCAATGAAGGTCATTTTGATGTTTTAATTCCGTTGGCCGATTTAAATAATCAAAATGATCTTTTGACCTTTCATGCCGGAAAAATTGAAGAATCACCGACTTTCACTAAATCAGCGGTATGTGTGCAGTTGACTCCACAATCCCAGTCCCAATTCACTGCCATTGATTGTGTCGAGAAGTGGCAAATTATCACTTCTAACGAAGCGCAAATTCTTTGCAAAATACACACATCAAAAGTATCTAGGGATCAACATATATTTTTGCAATAACTTTTCTCCTGATTGATATTAATTAAAATTTTCTTTAAGGATTCATCAAATAAAGTGTTTTCGTTTGTCACAGTAACGATAAACCAAGTCACCTTTGCATTAATAAAGAAATTTGCCATTTTCCTAATAAAGGGATTTTTGACATTTGAACCACTAACATTAAAGTTCGAAAAAATGACTGAAAACACAGTTTTCTTTAAAATTTTATTGGGTAACTTAAACAATTAATAATCCGTGTTTCTACCGCGAACACTAACAACACAAGAACATCGGTTTGGCATACTCAAAATGAGTTCATCCAAATCACGCTGTGGAATGGCCGCCCATGTTCGTTGCAACAACAAAAAAAGGTCTTCTTGCGACTGGATACCCTCCATATTCGGCAGAGCTCTTCTCTGTAGCATATCCCATGCATGCTCAATCGGGTTCAAGTCTGGCGACTGAGCAGGCCAGGGCAGGACATTGATGTTAGCTGCGGCGAGAGTCTGTCTTACAACTCTTGCGGTGTGCGGTCGTGCATTATCATGCATTAACTGAAATAAGGGACCGATTTGCACTTGTAGAGGAACGATGACGTCTGATACAATCGTCTCAGCATAAATTTGAGCGTTGAGGTTGCCTCTGATCCAAATCAACTCAGTTCTTCCGCCGATCCAAATACCCGCCCATACCATGATGGTTCCACCACTATAAGGATGGACTTCCTGGCAGGATTTTAATCGCTGTTGGCGTCCAGGGGTTCTCCAGTGTCGTATACGTCTTGTATCCGGTCTCATACCAAAACGAGACTCATCAGAAAAGCACACGAAACGCCATTGTTCTTCTGCCCAATTTCTGTGTTCAAGAGCCCATTGATATCGAATCCTACGATTGTGCATTGCTATAGGTGGTACCCGTAGCGGTCTTCGGGAATGAAGGTTCACTTCATGCAAGCGGTTTCTGACTGTTTGGTCGCTAATTAAATTCCCTGAAGAGTGATGAAGCCTCACGGCTAACATCATGGCGGTTATTGTTGGAGCTCTTCGAGTTAAGATTTGAATGTATCGGTCTTGTCTCCGTGTGGTGCAGCGATACCGTCCTCCATGGCGCTCAGCCACGGTACCAGTGCTTCGGTAACGTGTCCAAAGTCGACTGATAACACTCTGACTTGTATTCAGAGCTAAAGCTACAGTACGTTGCCGGGAACCAGCTTCTATCATTCCCACGGCTCTGAGCATTTCTTCCCTGCTTAAATGACGTCGCCGCTCCATAATAACGTTGGTTTTAATCAGTAGTAGGGAAACAGTAGCACTAATAATGTCTTCAATGCGTTGTATGTTTTTATAGGGAAAATATTGATAGCTTATTTTCATCTTTTACTCGAATTTGATTGAGAGTTCCTGATTCAAATTATGAAATGCACCAAAAAGGATCCATATAAATTTATAAAATCATAAATTTATTACAAAGCCACATCTCAATCTCAAGAAATCCGCATAAAAATGCTTGATCCCTAGACACTTTTGATGTGTGTAGTAAATATCCCTGGTGATGGCGCATGCTTATTTTCATCTCTATCCTATTTGGTAAACGGTAACGTGGTCATTGGCTTCTCAAATTCGAGCCAGCATTGTGCGCCACGTGTCTGACAACTGGGAAAGGTTTCAACCTTTCACCCAGGATCGGTCAAAAGCTGTTTATTGTTCGAAGCGTAGATACGTTACTGAAATGTCTTGCCATGGCACCTACGGAACCACCTGTGAACTCATGGCAGCGGGAGAACTATTCCCATTTGAGTTCCAGGTGTTTCAGGATGGTACTTTTATTGCTGGTTTTGGGGAAGCACGGCAGGGAGTCCAAATAATCCAATTCTCAGGAAACTTTAATGAAGGTCATTTTGATGTTTTGGTTCCGTTGGTTAATTTAAATAATAAAAAAGATCTTTTTACCCCACACGCCGGCAAAATTGAAGCATCACCGACTTTCACCGACTCAGCGGTAAATGTGCAGTTGAATTCACAATCCCAGTCCCAATTCACTGCTATTGATTTTGTCGAGAAGTCGCTTGCCTATAGTGAGCAAAAGGAATGCGAGTCATTTTTTTCTGGCATACAACGCCAGCACCAAATTAGTGTATTTGTTGACGAATCACCAACTTACACTCAGTGTGCACCATTTTCTGACGTGTCCCATAACCAAATCCCTTCTTTTGGTTCCGAACAATCGGCAACCTTTACTGAGCCAGAGAATGATGACTCTGATTTGTCTAATTTAAGGTCGCCAACCCAACGTACTCCTGAACTAAGCCCACACGAATCCGCTATTGTAAGGCCGGTAAAGGAAAAAATAGGGAATAAACGCAGGAAAAGATTCACAGATTTGATTAGGAAAAAACAATTAAGAAAATCTGCTTCAAAGTACGCAAAAAATAAACCCAACGTTAATAAATCAGCTGTAAAAAAATATGCGGAAGCTCATATCGAAGCTCACCGTGGGGCTGTAAGTAGGTACTCAAAAAGTCATCCTGAAGTACACCGTGAAGCTGTAAGTAGGTACTCGCAAAGTCATCCTGAAGTAAATAGAGAAGCTGTGAAACATTATGCATCTAATAATCCTCACATTAACCAGAAATCAGCAGCAAAATATTACGCAAATAAATTATTGTCTTGGACAAATAAGCATTTGTCTGGTTTTAAATATGAGCCTGAAATTGATTATTCCAAGGATAAGGTGGTTGAACTTGGATGTCGTCATCCCTGCACCTGGTGTCGTGCCCTAAAGTGGGAAGATGAGCCTCCCGGAATGTGCTGCGGTAGTGGTAAAGTCCAGCTTCCTACATTAGAAACCTACCCTGAGCCTCTCCATAGTCTCCTCACACACCAACATCCAATGTCAGAACATTTTCTTAATTCTTCCCGGAAATATAATGCATGTTTTCAGATGACATCGTTTGGAGCTAAAGTGATGAATGAGGGTAATTATATGCCAACTTTCAAAGTTCAGGGGCAAGTCTATCACAGGATAGGATGTCTTATGGCGGGGCCCCAGAAGCAACCGGCCTTTCTTCAAATATACTTTGTTGGCGATGATGATTATGAGCGGGAGATCCGGTGTGGTATATTACCTGGTGTTAAGCCAGAACTGGTAGGCCAGTTGCAGAAATTGCTGCATGAACACAATGCGTACATTATTGACTTTAAAGCAGCTGTTGAATCTGTTCCTCCGAGTCAAAATGATTTTCAAGTCGTTATTAACGCAGATAGAAAGCCTCCCAGTGAGCATCGCGGTCGTTTTAATGCTCCGTCGACTAAAGAAGTTGCAGTTGTCATCGTTGGTCAAGATTTTGAAAAAAGAGATATTATCCTCCATAGCAGAGACAACAGATTGATAAGAATCAGTGAAACCCACCGTGCTTATGACGCCCTACAGTATCCTCTAATTTTCTGTCGAGGTGAAGATGGCTACTATATTAGAATACCACAGCAAGATGCAATAACTAAAGCCCCTCTGAATAAGACCGTGTCTGCGGCTGACTTTTATAGCTATCGAATAATGGAGCGTGATGACAAAGAATGCTACCTATTGCTGTTCCGTAACCTTTACAATCAATATTTGGTTGACATGTATGCCAAAATAGAAACAGAGAGGTTAAATTTTTTCCGTCACAATCAAACACGGCTGAGAAGTGAGGAGTATGTTCACTTAAAAGACGCTACGTCTAGATCCGACGGAAACTTGACTGATCTAGGAAAAATGGTTATTTTGCCGTCCTCTTTTACTGGAGGACCGAGATACATGCACGAAAGGACGCAAGATGCAATGACGTACGTGCGGCTTTTTGGACGACCAGACCTTTTTATTACGTTTACGTGCAATCCAAAATGGGGCGAAATTTTAGTCCTCTTAAAAGAAGGCCAAAAGTCTCAAGACAGACCCCATTTAACTGCAAGGGTTTTCCAATTAAAAGTAAAACAAATGATGAAGCTTCTCATTAAAGGGTCTATCTTCGGCACAACCAGGTGTCACATGTACAGTATAGAGTGGCAGAAACGGGGACTTCCCCACGTTCATATTCTACTGTGGTTGGAAGACAAGTTAAGACCAGAGTCTATCGATAAACTAATAAGTGCTGAATTCCCTGATCCCAACCAAGACCAAGCCCTTTATCAAATAGTTAAAACAGCAATGGTACACGGACCATGTGGTTCTTTAAATAGTAAATCACCGTGTATGAAGGATGGCGCCTGTACCAAGAAGTATCCTCGGCCTTTTGTGCGAGAAACCCAAACCGGAGAGGATGGATATCCGAAGTACCGAAGGCGATCCCAGGCAGACGGTGGCTTTACTGCCGAAGTCCGTGGGGTGGAACTGGACAATCGGTGGGTTGTGCCATATAACCCAGTCCTTTCCCGCACTTTTTCGGCTCACATTAATGTAGAGTATTGTAATTCTGTAAAATCAATTAAATACATCTGTAAATACGTGAACAAAGGGTCAGACCAAGCTGCCTTTACCGTTGAAGATCAAGATGAGGTAAAGAAATATGAGGCAGGACGATATATTAGCAGCTCCGAAGCAGTTTGGCGCATTCTTTGTTTTTCTATCCATGACAGGTTCCCCCCAGTTATGCACCTGGCTGTTCACCTCGAAAATGGTCAGAGAATATATTTTTTGGAGAGCAATGTCAAGGATAGGATAAACAATCCTCCAAAAACTACACTTCTGGCCTTTTTTGAGCTATGCCGAAAAGATAATTTTGCTAGAACTCTTTTATACTGTGAAGTCCCAACATATTACATATGGAAAGACAACACATTTTTCAGAAGGAAGAGAGGAACTTCTGTAAGTGGTTACCCAGGTGTCAAGAAAGATAAGGTATTAGGTCGAGTTTACACAGTCCACCCTAGCAATTCAGAATGCTTTTACTTACGCCTCCTTTTACACAAGATCCGCGGCCCAACATCATTTACTGCCTTAAAAACTGTTGAAGGCGTTGTTCAGCTGACATATCAGGCAGCATGCAGGAAGCTTGGCTTACTGGCGGACGATTTTCACTGGGACCGCACACTAAGCGAAGCCTCTGTTTCAGACTCTCCTAGCAAAATAAGAGAGTTATTCGCTACCATGTTGGTGTTCTGCCAAGTTGGAGACCCCCTTATTCTGTGGGAGAAACACCGATACAGTCTTTCAGAAGACTATATACGCCACATAGAGAGAAAGTTCGGGGATGCCCAATCGTTCATCGAAGTGAACGATGCTTACAATCGATGTCTTATTGATCTGGAGGATCTTGTGCTTAACATGTCGGGTAAGGCTCTGTATCAGTTTGGACTTCCAGCACCTTCCCGTGAAATACAGTCCGGTTTAGATAATCGGCAATACCTCAATGAGATTGCTTTCGATGCCGTTCAACTAACTGAATCAGTAGCTGTGAACGTTCCGAAATTAAATCAAGAACAGAGGGACGCTTACGATGAGATCATTCACAGCATTGATTGTAATTGTGGAAAGTTGTTCTTCCTCGATGCGCCTGGTGGAACGGGAAAAACTTTCTTATTAAATCTGCTGCTGGCCACGATAAGACGCGTCAAGAATATTGCAGTTGCCGTTGCTTCTTCGGGTATTGCCGCTACCTTACTCGACGGAGGCAAGACTGCTCAATCTGCTTTCAAGTTGCCTCTAAACCTAAACTCTTGTGAGTCTACACTTTGTAATATTCCCAAACAAAGTAACATGGCTCGGGTGCTTAAAGAAGCAAAATTAATTGTATGGGATGAGTGCACAATGGCTCACAAAGGTGGTGTAGAGGCTCTTGACAGAACTCTGCAGGACATTAGAGCTCAAAACCGTCTAATGGGTGGGTTGGCGGTCCTTTTGTCTGGTGACTTTAGACAGACCTTGCCTGTTATACCACGAGGCACACGTGCTGACGAAGTTAAGGCCTGTCTCAAATCCTCGATATTGTGGCATCACGTAAGTGTTCTGTCCTTGAGAGTAAATATGCGCGTGCACCTATACCGAGAGCCGTGGGCAGAAGAGTTTTCAGAATTATTACTAGATATTCGTGATGGCAATATTTTTGAAGAAGATGGGCGAATAACCATTCCGAGCACCCTTTGTGATGTTGTGGAGGATCTGGACAGTCTCACTAACAGAATATATTCCAACATTAATCAGGCTGATGTAACTTTTTTAAGAGAAAGAGCCATTCTCACTCCAAGAAACGATTCTGCCAACAACATCAACAACTATTTGTTGGAGAAACTTATAACTGAAGAAGTAACATATAAATCTGTGGATGAGGTACTGGAGGTTGAAGAAGCTGTTCACTACCCTGTGGAGTTCTTAAATAGTCTCGACCCACCAGGATTACCATCACATGTGCTCCACCTAAAGGTTGGTGCACCAATCATGTTACTGCGTAATCTGCAACCGCCCAAACTATGCAACGGGACAAGGCTACAGGTTCGCCAACTTCAAAAGAATGTGATTGAAGCAACTATTTTTACAGGCGTTAATCAAGGAGAAACAGTTTTTATTCCCCGAATTCCACTTATGCCTTCAGATTATCATTTTGAATTCAAACGACTACAATTTCCCGTAAAAGTTTGCTACGCAATGACTATCAACAAAGCACAGGGCCAAACATTAAAAGTAGCTGGGGTGGACCTGAGAAAGGATTGTTTCTCACATGGACAGTTATATGTGGCGTGTTCTAGACTTAGTTCACCTGAAAACCTCATAATACTGCAACCAACAAATAAAACACGAAATGTAGTTTACAAGGAGGTTTTGCAGACTTATAATAACCGGATGTAAAAACGAGCTCAAGTTTAGGCTTGCAAACTTCGGGCCTGTGGACGGTGGGCTATGGGCTAGCTCGCCGTCCGTCCATCTCATGACGACAGGCCGTGTCGACGGCGCGTTCGTGTTCCACGCGCGCATGGGCCGATGCCTGCCGGGGTTGCGGGACTGTTCGAAAGAGATACCGTGGCCCCGGAACACAAAGGGCGATGAAGGAACATGGATGGGTTTTAGTCAGTAAAAGTCTGGCACTCCCTCCTGCTCCGCCCAGAGCGGGAGGAGTCATTTGATGATTTCCCATTCGAAAAAATAAAATAAAAAGGGTTGCAAATTTATAATACAATTTTATTGGTATACAGCCGATCGATTCCTTTTCTGTAATCATTCCTTGCTTCTCTTAAAACGATCACTTAATCTGTTCAATAGTCTGTTTTTAGGTTTCTGTACACAAAGGCTCCAAATGGGGACCCTTTGCTTTCGCTCCTTTCGCTCATAGATGTCCGTCCGTCCCTCTGTCACACGTTCATCTGTTCCCTAGCGGCTAAACCTTTGAAGCTACTGTCTTCATATTTATACTATTTATATATTTTACTGATCCAAAGCCAAATATATAGGTAAATACTAAAGGTAACAAACAATATTTAGATTTTTTTTTTGCTCCCGATTTGTAAGGAAAATATTAATAAAATATTAAAAAAATATAATATTTTTAGAGCTCATATTAAAATAGAGAGTCAAACTGATAAAACTGGGTTTAGGACGTTTCCAAAGCTTGCCTCGAAGACTATTTAAACCAATTCAAGCCACGCAGTAATATCCTCCCCTATACAATTTAAGACCCCGTTAAATAAACTCTGATTTTCGAAAAACCCTGATACACATTATTCTTTATTTTTGGTCTTACGTATAGATAATAATAAATTAGCACATTATACTAATTTATTATTATGTTTATCAAAAAATTATAAAATTTTAGAAAACTTGAAACATTTTGAGAATTTCCTCATTTTTCTATTACAACAAACTTCATTTTGAGTATGGATTAACTAAGTCTATGCAGTTTATAGCTTCTGCATTTGGTACGGTTTAGGGTTCTAAATGCGCGAGTTCCGAAGTGCACTTGGTCTGTTTTCTTGGAACATTAACTTTCACACTAAATCTCATAAACGTAACGCAACGAACGTAACGAACGTATGAAACACGCGAGTGAAACCGCGCGGGTACAGCTAGTTTATTTATAAAATTAACAAACTTTCATGATAATTGTAACGTCACATTCCTACCTAGATGTAAAAAAGTTCTCTTGTAACCGATCATAAAATTTTTTATTGTATACGGTATACCCACTTACTTTCAATTTATAATAACATACTTAAGTAACAAGGAAAGGATATACTAATCACACAAATATAACATATAGTTAATACCCACTTATTATAGGTATCGGTAATCAGCAGAATTTATTGAAAACTAATATAAATCATTTAGACTTTATGAATATATTTTTTTGTGACGTCACAATAAATGTAACTCGTATTGAGGTTATAGTTTAAGTGTTCATTTTCCCGAAGAAAAGAAGATTGAAACTAAACCTCAATTTAAGATCATTAATATAATTACGGATAAGTTAATATTCACTAAATATTTTGTTACACATCTAATTAAAACTAAAGCATCTAGGTATTAATTTTGTAGCATGACATCTTCTAATACTTCTACATAATTAAGTAGAACTGTTGGCGCGTGGAGGAATAAAAGCCAGTTCTCCTGGCCCTGCTGCACTTATCCATCCCCACATGATCCCCACATATTAACCATAATTCGACATGAGTCTGTATTAGGGATTATGTTTTTGTCAGACCAGCAGAGTGTTATTCTTGCGCCATAAATGAAGCCTACCCTTTTGACTTTATTTAAAAAGTCAGTTTTTTGAGTCTTCTCATGGTAGTATTCCAGTAAAAATCTAAATAATCCCGTGCGAAACGTAATCGTTCTTCTATAACTCTTTCTGTCAAGAAGGGCTTCTTAGCTGGTCTTCGTGATACAAGCCTTCAGCGTGGAGGGCACGGCGAACAGTTGCGATGAGGTGTCAAATAATTCCACAAAATGTCTCGTAGGTGTGAAACCATTTGTTTCTTATTCGCCAACCATATATTATGTCGTCGCTGCGCATCGATAATAAGCGACCTTTCCACTTCATTGTCAACTAGCAAGGCCTTTTGATCTGACTCACAGTATTCCTCTAAAACAAAAAACAAAATAATTATGTTAGGCAGCTATAATAAAATACTGAAGTTATCATTCACTCTGCATTTATAAATCCAATAATTAACACTAATTATTTATCTTTTATGCCTCATGCTGGATTTAAAATCAATGTATTAATCCCTAAGTCACCAAATAAATAAACAATAACAAAGTAGGCTTTAATTTTTAATAAAACTTTGTTACAATAATTCATAAATATAATACTCACATTAGCCCGGTTTCTTCAGATATTTGTGTTAATTAATATAAATATAATATAAATAAATTAAGACCACTTTTATGCAGCACGATAATATTAGTAGCCCTCGCCTCACTGTCAATATTTGCCTGCATTTTGAGAAATACCAACAACAATACCGCTATCTATTAAACCACACGTCACTAACCAAATTTAACACAACCAAACGACAACGTTCATTTCGATCAAGTAAAATATTCATAAAACTCAGGTTTACCTCACAGAATTATAAATTCTTGACTTATTTTTCTATGATCTACCTTCTTCTAACTTTATGAAATGTGTGAACAAAGCGAGAATATTTTTCTGTCCCATTACTTCCAATCGAGTAAACACTTACAAAAAGTCTAAAAGTAACAACGTGAGATTTGAACTCACGGCTTACTGAGTCACTCTTAGATGTGGACGCGCCTAACCACTAGGCCATCTTGAATTTCAATGTTGAAATTTTGGACTACATTTACTTGTAGATGACAATGTCTATTTTCTTGAAAGTAGAAGGTCGTAAGTCAAACTAAACGTCAAGCTATTGTTTTGTGAGATTGCCTATCGACTTTTGGTCGACACTGTACATTAAGATGGCAGGAACTGACTAATATCATCAGCATGTGAAGGAGTGGGGTGTAATCCACCACATGATCTCAGAGCAAGCCGCCGCCACCGTAATAATCTGCAAAATTTTTGGCTCTGAAACAAGGTTTCCACATGATGTTTTCTCTTAGTGAATAAAATGAATAACTTGATAACGTAATCTACGATACTAATCAGATGTCAAACATTTCCTAATCTAGTTGTCACAAAATGGGAGTGACCAAAATTATCGTTGCGGAATCGGGTGGATACGATCAGAAAGAGCTTTACGTAAAAAAAGTTTTTGCAAAAAATAAAACCGACTTAAAAAAAAACAAAAAACTGAAAAATAACTTTAGCTTCAGAAGTCGGTGTTTTTTTTTTGATTAATTTAGTTTTTTTGTCACCGACTTCTGAAGCTAAAGTTATTTTTCAGTTTTTTGTTTTTTTTATGTCGGTTTTATTTTTGCAAAAAGTTTTTAATTTTTCCATTTTTAGTTGCAATGTATCCTATACAAATATTTGCTATGCAAACTTTAATTTGAAGTAAGCCTAACAAAAAGTAACTGCTGTAAATCGTTGAGGAATTCCGTCGACTGTCTATAGTATTCATCATCAGACCTGTAATGACAGTTATAACCCACATGAATGCAAAGTTCTCATCAATAGAAATTAATTAAATTCAAACACAAGGTAGCTACCGTAAAACGTTGAGGAGTTCCCTTCATTGTCCTTCATCAGATCCCTAATGAGTCACAACCCATCTAAGTGTAAAGTTCTCATCAATACAAATTAGTCAAGCCAGGTAATTGCTGTAAATCGTTGAGGAGTTCCCACGACTGTCTTTCGGCTCCATCATTAGATCGACTCCAAACCAGCATTAAATAGTAGTGCTATAAAATAGTTAATGAAAAAAATAATAAACGCACTAGTCACCAGTACGATTTTCGAAGGTTCCCCTCGATTTCTCTAGGATTCCATCATCAGACCCTGGTTTCCATATCATGGTACCACACTAGCGATATCTCCTTTTCAACAAAAAAAGAATCATCTAAATCGGTTCATAAACGACGAAGTTATCCGCGAACACTCATAAAAAAAAATATACGGTTGAATTGAGAAACCTCCTTTTTTAGAAGTCGGTTAATAAAAATGGAATAAAAGTGAAAAAGACACGTCATAATTCAACACCGCATCGGACTATTAGCTTTTAGTGCATGGACAACAAGCTGTGTCAGACCTCAGACCACATCGATAGGTGTAGTGATCTTTAAAAACCCTCTGAAAAAACCTCGTATCGTTCCCGTCTCGTCAGCTCTAAACCGCCCACACACAGTATTTTATAGTCATTTTTCTTACTCGACAAGTAATAAATCAATCGTTCGTTACATTACTCCGATTGAGTGATTCCATTACAGTGTTTTGCATAACGATTATTATTTTTATTGTAGTTTTTCGTTTTTCGCATCCCTAGCGTGCTTTTATCGGATAATAAATCAAATGTTGATGCAGTATTTATTGGGGAGTACGGGTTTTTTCGTTGTAATGTTACTTGTCTGGTTTTTTAGCTGAGGTTTTTTTTGGAAATGAAGTAGTTTTCCACCATTTTCTAGATTGTGACATTTAAACTTTCTGCCGTAAACAGACCCCAAACATCACGGTCTTTAAAAAACCTTTCCACCATTCCCAGTAAAGCCAAAAACTCATGAAACGTTTCCCAAAGTAATGACTGAGCACGTTTCATGGCTACATAAAAGTCTGATGACAATTTACGTGTCACACTCCGCCATACTCCATGCTTTTAGCGTCTTGTAAAAATTTATGTTCTATCGAGTTATGAGGTCGCCGGTATGGACCCTGATTGCTTCCATTTTATGCCCGGAATTTGAATGCTGGATAAGGAGCTTGTGTGTTGATGTTAAATGATGTTTATTTTGCAAGTAGCTTTTTACAAACATTTTTACACGTCATTTTTAGGGTTCCGTACCCAAAGGGTAAAAACGGAACCCTATTACTAAGACTTCGCTGTCTGTCCGTCTGTCCGTCTGTCTGTCACCAGGCTGTATCTCATGAACCGTGACAGCTAGACAGTTGAAATTTTCACAGATGATGTATTTCTGTTGCCGCTATAACAACAAATACTAAAAACAGAATTAAATCAATATTTAAGGGGGGCTCCCATACAACAAACGTGATTTTTTTGCAGTTTTGTCTAATGTTTTTAAATAATGGTACGGAACCCTTCGTGCGCGAGTCCGACTCGCACTTGGCCGGTTTTTTTTAAACTAGATGGGGCCGGTGTTTAGTACCTGACTACTCTGAGAAGAAACAGCCGAAACAAACTCAGAGGTCATAGTCTCTTTAGAAGTCCAGACATAATCTTGCTTCACATGAGGAACATGCAGATTGCGTCTGAGATGGTCTTTGTGTGATGTTGATAATAATATCATAAAGCAATGTTATTCAGCGTTTCATATTTGAACAAAGCTATCTTGAATACAGATAGGAGTAAAAAGCGATGTGTTTTGTTGCACTATGGCATCAATTTACATCACTGTCAATATCATTCCCAACTCGTTGACTGCATTGCATATTGGATGCACACACTGCATTTATTTCAAGTTTACCGATGACGAAACTGAACTATCTGATCTGTATACTATAACTTATAACGATAGTTATCACTCAACAAACATTACCAATTTTCTGGCTCAACATATCTTCACTTCCTATCCTGCAGCAACCAATCCTGGAACCAATGTATCGACTGTGACTTTAAGAGCGTATATTTAAAATATTTACGAGTTTAGTACATTCTTTAAAGTTTACGCTCGTGCATTTCTAGGTTCAGGACCAGATATGAATATTAATGGGATTAGGAGAATAAGAATATGCGGAGGAGTTTCTAGGATATTTACGTTATTTACTGTTATATGCGTTTGTACTGTAATAAAGATAGGAAAATAACAACATTCTAGCGACGGTAGTAAGTTGTTATTCTGCAATGGTGATTATGAATATTTTCATAACTGATTCCTGTGCTTAAGAAGGCACACTCCTAGTCTTTTCCCAAGTTTTATTGGGGTCAGCTTCCAGTCTAACCGGATGCAGCTGAATACCAGTATTGTACATGGAGCGACTGCCAATCTGACCTCCACAACCCAGTTAGGACTGGGTAATACGATACCCCTTTGTAAGACTGGTTGTCAGACTTTTTGGGCCACTGACTTCCTGTAACGACTGTCAAAGGTCACAAATGACAGCCGGGACCAACTGCCTAACGTGCTTTCCGAGGCACGGAGGAAACTCGGTATGTAATGGGTGGTCACCCATCCACAGACCAACCTAGGCAAGCGGCTTAACCTAAAGATCGACCCGAGTGGCTGTTATTATTTAGCCACGAGCTCCTCAGACTGGGAAAAAAAGCGAGTGAAAAATAAATAATAGGATACGCTATATTATGTGAAGGTTGACGACGACGACCTGGTGAAGGTTGCAGGAATCCGCTGGATGCGAGTCGCACGGGACCGGTCAATGTGGTGACACTTGGGGGAGGCCTATGTCCAGGAGCCCTACTCTCTAACGTTTCGTCCGTATATTCGGATCTATCCGTCTCTCTCGCGCACGTCTGCTGATGAATGCGAGTGAGAGAGACGGATAGATCCGAATATACGGATGAAACGTTAGAGATAAGGGCCTCAGCAGAAATTATAATGATGATGATATTATGGGAAGACAGGCCTAAATTTGGACTGGGGTTGCGCGATTGTTCGAAAGATACCGTGGCCCCGGAACACAAAGGGCGATGAAGGAACATGGATGGGTTTTAGTCAGTAAAAGTCTGACACTCCCTCCTGCTCCGCCCAGAGTGGGAGGAGTCATTTGATGATTCCCCAACCGAAAAAAAGGCCTGAATTTGGAGAAATCATAAAAATTACAACAGAATCACAATTTTCAAAATCTATTGTCAGTAGATTCCACCTCAATTTTCATTACATACATGTAGACTTCAGACCATAAAGGCGCCTATACACTTTCGTAAGACCGTCATATACGGGAGAATTCCCATAAAGTACACCATACCAAATTACACTAGCGTTCAAAATAACTCGGCAATGATATAGCGCCTTTTAAGGGCATTGATGGTGTTCTAGTGGCATGCACTGTAATTCCACGTGAAAGTGGTGTACACTTTAATTTGATCCGCAGTGGATGTGAATTTACGGGGCACGTGTGAAAAATAGAAACTGCTTTTAAGTTCAGGAGAATGACTTGTTGGTTCCAAGTGGTTGTTACGTGAGTGAGGTGAGTGTGGGGGGAGCAGTTGCAGGCTTGTATGTGTGATAATGGCCAGTGGTAGTAGTAGGATCTCTAAGGGCATTTACGGAGACGCGGTGCGCTGCGCGGCGCGTCGTGCGGCGCGGCCCGCTTAAAATTCAAACATATGGCAATGTATGAGAGCGTTTACGGAGAAGCGATTTTACACGCGTTTGCTGAAATGCAGCGTTGCCCGCCGCGGTCAACGCGGTAGTGCGCGCGCAAATACAAATATATGACAGATGACACCGCCGCTGCACACGCCGCCTCTCCGTAAACGGAAAAACGCGAAACGCGCCGCGTGACGCGCCGCACAACGCGCCGCCCGACGCACCGCCTGACGCGCCGCTCAACACGCCGCCTGTCCAGAAATTAGCACTTAGTTTTTTTTATTGCAACACTGGCTTTTGCAGGCACTTTATCGGGCGTTGGAAATTACCCCAAGGGGTCTTACTACCAGGATAAAAAGTCTGTCTTCTAACCTAAGTTTTGGGCTATCTGTGTGCCAAATAGACAGACAGATAGACAGAATTACCTTCCCCTTTTAATATTAGTATGGATTGCGTTTGATACTTTTGATTATCAATTCTTGGTCCATTTTTGTTTCTTATTTACATAAATGACTTGCCTCACCTCATAAAGGATAATCATGGCATAGTATTGTTTGCAGACGACACTTCTCTTTTATTTAAACTCAAACGTCAGCATTTAGTTACGGATGATGTTAATAGCGCCCTGGCAAAAGTCGTTAATTGGTTTAATGTTAATAACCTACTCCTAAATGAGAAAAAAACTAAATGTATTAAGTTTACGATACCCCATGTAAGACAAGTGGAAACTACTGTACTAATTAAGGATGAAGAGTTAAAACCGGAAGATAGCACAGTGTTCCTAGGCATAACTTTGGATGCCAAGCTTCAGTGGGGCCCGCATATAGACAAATTGACAAAAAAACTTAGCTCTGCAGCATACGCCGTTAGAAGAATTCGTGAGTTAACTGATTTAGAGACAGCCCGTTTAGTTTACTTTAGTTATTTCCATAGCGTGATGTCGTACGGTATTCTCTTGTGGGGCAATGCCGCCGATATTCAGACAATATTTGTTTTGCAAAAAAGGGCAATTCGTTCAATTTATAAATTAACTCCTAGATACTCCCTCAGAGAAAAATTTAAAGAGATTAATGTTCTTACTGTCCCTTCTCAGTTTATTTATGAAAACCTTTTGTACGCACACAAAAATATTAATTTGTTTAAAAAATACAGTGATATCCACAACATAAATACGAGGAACAAACACAAATTTGTTGTTCCTGCAACGAGGCTCAAAAAAATAGGGGGTACGTTCAGATGCCAATGTATACGTTTTTACAATAAACTTCCGAGCCAAATTCAAGCACTAAGCCTAAATAAATTCAAATCGTTTATAAAACGGCAGCTGTGCCTGAAAGCCTACTATCATGTTAATCACTATCTCGAAGATAAAAAGGGATTAAGCTGCTCCAATGAAATTTGCTCTGTGAATGTCGAAGCCTCGGACTTCGCTTGTTTATTATTTATTCCTTTCTTTATTTTTTTATTTTTTCTTTTCCTTTTTTATACATTCTGACATTTAATGTTTTGACATGTATTTTATTATTTTTTATACACTCTGACATTTAATGTTTTGACATTTATTTTATTATTTTTTACTTTATTATTTGACATTTACTGATTTGACATGAATACTTATTTTGTTAAGTATTTTAATTTTTTTTTATCATCATTGTGACTTTTAATGATTTTTGTGATTTTTATTTACATTCTTTTTGAATAGAACTTTTTATGAATTTTATATGATTATTGTGAATGTGGGGACCATGTGGGTCACATTTATATTTTTTGTTTATTTTTTACCACAACTGTCTGACAGTTTGAGTACTCTAAGCGACCTACCCAAATGTCCTTTCTTTGGTATTGTTCGTCGTTTCGTTGAGCTCCTTGAGTTATAAGTCGAGCTACACGTTAACTGACAAATGCTTGCACTGACTGGACAGGTCCACTCAAATCTGTATGGTTCTTTCTTCAAAAGACCATCTCAGACACTAATCTGCATAGTCTTCATGTGAATTGAACAAAATTGTCTGGACTTTAAAAGAGACTATGACCTCTGAGTTTGTTTCGGCTGTTTCTTCTCAGAGTAGTCAGGTACGAAACACCGGCCCCATCTAGTTTAAAAAAAAAATGACGTGTAAAAGTGTTTGTAAAAACCTACTTGCAAAATAAACATCATTTATCATTTATCATTAAAGGAACTTATATCGTCCTCAACAATGACAATTTTCAGCAGAAAATACTATAATATTTTAAAGTGGTGACGTATAAAAGCGTCTTCGTAATTTTGACGCTCGAATCCTCACAGTGAAGCATATACCTATACAAAACCTAATTCGGAAAGTTTACTCAAGTTCATAGACAGATTTGTTTGTGTACAGTACTCAAGTACACCTCAATAACCATACCTCTACTTACCCTCATCTTAATGAGCTGCAGAAATCAGTGCGATCCTGTGACCCTGATAATCGGGACACTATTAGCTGCGGATGAGCGAGCTGGGGATAATGCCGTAATGAACCACGCTTCGCAGCCTGATTGATGATCGAGGTATGATGTTTTAAGCATGGCTGACTTTAATGTAAACAACAACAATTTTGGAGGTTTAACTACGAAGCAGCGCAAAAAATCTCCTTCTTCATTCTAGAGAGTATTGTATTTGCGTTTAAATGTACGCCATCCTGAAACAGACGCCTTGTGTATATCGATAATTGCTGATTTTCAGGCTAATTCTATTTTTTTATTTATTAATATAAATAAAATAAATATCACTGGACATTACACACAGCGCCATCTAGTGCCACACTAAGCAACGAGGCTTGTGTTGTGGACACCAGATAGTTGATATATACTCATACATAGATACTTTTTGATTGTAAATACATACTTATTAATACATCCATGACTCGGAAACAAATGTCCATGCTCATCACACAAACATTTGCTCCGACCGGGATTCGAACCCGGGACCCTAAGAACGTAAGGCAGCCTCACTACCGCTGCGTCATTCACGTCGTCAAATATAGGTTCACCAACAGCTTCTGTGTACAGCATTTAGGTACACATAGGTACTTCCGGCGTTCCACAGGGGTCTATTCTGGGACCGCTATTATTCATTATTTACATCAATGATATTAAGAAATGTTTTAAAAAGTCCAAATTCCTAATGTACGCTGATGACTTGAAGGCGTTTCAAGCGATCCGCACTATTGATGACTGCCTGTTATTTCAGGAGGACCTAGACAGACTAACTGCCTACTGTATTGAAAATAAGCTGCATCTTAGTATCCCCAAGTGTAACTATATACAATTTACTAAGAATAACTTAATCTTCAAATTCAATTACAGCCTTAACTGTATTCCCTTAAACAATGTTCAAATAGTAAAGGATCTTGGTGTTCTCTTTGATGGCAAACTATCCTTGAACCAGCA
The DNA here is from genome assembly GCA_905147715.2 of Xestia xanthographa. Lineage (NCBI taxonomy): Eukaryota > Metazoa > Arthropoda > Insecta > Lepidoptera > Noctuidae > Xestia > Xestia xanthographa. The sequence continues at coordinate 2,367,009 of LR990650.1, forward strand.
TATCGAAGCCATAGTCAATACCACCACCAACCAAGTTATTTAAAATATGTAAAATTCTACCAGTTAGCCTTAAACATAAATACCTATTATTGGTTAATAACCATGGCAGTCGGGGTAGTGACTCACTAGTTTCTAACAGGTATACCTACTACCAGGTCGATGACAGCGGGTAAATATGATGTAACCAGAGTTAGTAATTACTATGGTGACAGAACTTTAAAAAAACGCGTTCCCTATTTATTGAACACTTTGCCTGCTGAAATCAGACAAGAAGGTAATAAAGTAAAATTTGCGCGTAAACTTAAAAAATACTTGTTAGATTCTATGTGAGTGTACATGTTAAGTATATATAGGTTATAGATGTACCTGATATTAAGTTTATTATGAGAGACTCAACGATCTCACAGTTAAACTGCGTAAGCAGTTTTGTGGGGCATTGTGATTAGTAGATCGTCAACCGAATTTAAGCGTACCTCTACCTATCTTTATCTGTATAAGACGCTCATTAGGTCTCAGTTAGAATATGCGGTCCCTATTTGGAACCCCTTCTACCAAAAGTACGTAGTTGCAATAGAAAGGGTCCAACGCAAGTACTTACGTGCTATGTGCTACAGATGTCATGGGACTAAAACTTATCTGTCATACTCCCAACTTCTTGATAAGTACAAGCTTATCAGCCTGGAGAACCGGCGCAAATACCTGGAGGCCAACGTGCTTCATGATATTGTTCACAATCATTTTGACGCCATTGATCTAACGAGTATGCTATGTTATTCTATTCCCCGAACAGTTCATGTGCGCCAGGTTCGTGCTCGTACTCTGTTCACGCTCAATTCTTGTCGAACAAACTCTGGCTTACGCTGCCCTATTCATAGAATGTTGGAGTCCTATAATTCAAATTTCATTGATATTGATATATTTACATGCTCGAAAAATAAATTTAAATCTAATATTATAAAAAAAATATTGTAATTATAATAATTCTGTTAGCTGCCCGTGCCCCTAGAGGCTCAGGATTTTTAAATATTTATTTAGTGCATAATTTAATTTAAGTAAATGGAATTGTTTGTGATTTTATCTGATTTGGTTTTTAACTATTGCTTGCTTTATAGTAACTTACATATATGTGTTTTTTAAATACTTAATTAATTTTTGTAATGCCCATCTAGTGGCAACCATAATATTTATCCCTAAATATGTCTATCTGCGGATAATGCAGTTGACTGCAACGCTATTACTTACACATTGTTAACCTTATAACTTATATATGTTGTAGTTGTTTATTATCCCATATTAAATAAAATAAAATAGGTTTTACAGTCTTGGACTACACAGAAAAAATGACTAAATTACTTTTAATTATAAACCCGTGAAGGGTCTACAAAAACTAGTTTATTCTTTTCCTTCTAAATATAGCAGTTACAAAACTCTGGTAAACTCTGGTAAACATTAAATAAATGAAGAAAAAAGAAATCTTCATTTTTATTTAATGTCATTTATAATCGCAATACGTATGTCAGTCCCATCGTACCCAATATACACATTGATCATATCTATGCATGAACCTAAACAGACATTTCTCAAGGTTTTTGTGTGCCTTAACTTGGGTACAGTTAAGTAGTTACTTCTTTTTAGGGTTCCGTACCCAAAGGGTAAAAACGGAACCCTATTACTAAGACTTCGCTGTCTGTCCGTCTGTCTGTCACCAGGCTGTATCTCATGAACCGTGACAGCTAGACAGTTGAAATTTTCACAGATGATGTATTTCTGTTGCCGCTATAACAACAAATACTAAAAACAGAATAAAATTAATATTTAAGGGGGGCTCCCATACAACAAACGTGATTTTTTTGCCCTTTTTTTGATAACAATGGTACCGATGGTCCGACTCGCACTTGGCCGGTTCTTTTTTCTGCCAATTGTGGCTAAATTGCATATGTTTTTGAACTGGCTTCTCTTTTAATAACTTATTCTTAGACAGCACCTCTTCCTCTCTCATCAACTGCACCCTCTACTCTAATCCCAAACATCAATTAAAGCCAAATCCGTCAACATAACAATAATAGCACCCGATGATTCCTTCCTGACTCAAAAGCGGATTTACTCGTGGCTTGCCTTGCCACGATCCCAATGCATGGTGCGCAGTGTATCTGATTCTGCTCCGTTTGTGTTTGTGTACTGTAGTTAGGTGTACGTAGGGTGTGTCCTAATCTTTAGGCTGTGGCGCATTTTGTGCTGATCCGGTTTCAAGAGGTGTCGTATGATTAATTGTGTTTTGACGGGATTGGGGCAGATGTATCGAAAATTTAAAAGTTACCTGAATGCATATTTAGGTGGCTTCATAATAAGACACTTTTTGCCTATTTTTCTTACTTACTAGTTGGTCAAGTGGTCGCATGCGTGACTGCTGAGCGTGAGGACCTAGGTTTGATTCCCAGATCAGGTAAAGTGTCATTGAGTTTTTTTCATCAGGAATTTCTCCCCGGTTGCTCCTTACGAGCGACTAAAATGAAAGTGCATCCTTTTCTTTAATGACAAAACCATTGAACCTCACTCAGTTTCATTTAAATGAGAACGTAGGTTATTCAAAAGCATTTTCAGTGTAAAGTGTGCCACTGTTGCTTTAACATCCCATGTTGGAGATTAGAAGCAAAATGCTGTGTATGTACCATCAAGGTGTTTTGTTACCTATGAAAACAAGAAGTTTTGTCAGCTGTTGTAAGTTTGGCAATTCAGGAACTGTGTGAAACTCCCGTTCTTCAGTCAGGTGTATTTTGAACCTGATAATTTTTGTTGATAAATTTTACAATGGTCCAGGGACATTCTAGAGAAGTTTTGTTTTGTTTCGGTTTCTTATCCGAATGCTGTTTAGCTTGTGGAAGTTGGTTTCTGGGGCAGCTACAGCTATGGTACTAACTACTTTTATGGTATGTGTATATGGTATTAACTATTATTACTGAAGTTGCTTAATAAACACCACCAGTTTGGAGATAATCAGGTGTCCCAAATCCTGCGGAGAAGGTGGTTATTGCACTACTATTATTGCTGACATCTCTCTCTCAGGATTAAGATTAAGATTCTGTGGCTTGAAGTTGCCGTGGCATCGCTGACGAACGAAAATGAAAGAGAAAAGATTTGAATCTCACATAATGAATTGAACTTGACTTATGAATTAGTGACCGCGCTAACTTTTTGTTAAGTTACGGACGTTTGAACTTTCTTATTTAATGATTACCATAATGGTTTAAAAGGCCACCGAATGAAAGGACCTGTTCACCTTAACATCTTATTCCTTCCTCCAATTCACCTGCTAAAAGGGCGATTACGATAATAATGCGATATTCCTTGAATATCGTTAATTGTAACGTATTCTGGCAAAAGCTCATATTCGCGCCTTCGGTCTGATAAGCTCCTATAAATGCACATATATTAACATTTACTACATTTTCTCTATCGTTCGCACATTCTCATAAAACACCAATTTAATACCAAGATATCGCTATCCCGAATTCAGTAATTACCACTGTGTATTTGATATTTACCGAACTATAATTTTGCGTGGTAAAAGTATGATTTTTATCATGATGATTATTATGCAGGCAATACAACTTATATAGCGGTTGTAGGCATCCAATTTCTGTGATAAAGATCGTGGGCTTAATTCTTGCATTCAAGTGTAAATGAATAACCAAGGGATATGTTTTCTAGCCTCAGATGATTTGCATTTAATTCCTGCCGAAAACTCAGGGATGAGCAATATAACAGAGAAGTCATTTTGATTATCAACATTTAAGGAATATGGTGTGGTACTAGGAGATGTGATGTGAGAGTAGAATAGAACCAACCCATTACACTCACGGGTGTCGTATAAGGCGACTAATGTCTGAGGCAGAACACTTAGTGCCTCCGTAGACCAGAGAATGGGCAGCAGCATTTTCTGTTAGTCTTTCATCACTGCGATCTCCAATCCGCCTGCCAAGCGTGGAGATTGCGGCAAATTCCTCTTATCATCGGAGATGCTTATGTCCAGCAGTGGACGTTATGGGCTGTTGTAGTAGTAGGAGATGTGACCAAAGCCACTGGCTTGCAATCGAACTATGTCATCAGCAATCTATAGGTATAATATGATGAGGTCCTTTAGAACTGAGTCAAATGTGGTGAAATTTTAACACGCCAGGCGCACTCTGGGTATCTAGTTTCACTACTAACTTTACTAACTGATTTCATATAGGTACGTACCTATTTAATAATATTAGCCTATTGTTTTCCTAATGCACGGAAAGGCCTCTTCTCATGTAGAAGAAGTAGAAGAAATAGGCGGATTGGCGATTTCATTTATATTAAATGGTGACGATGTTCGTAAACCGGCAGACGTTGCGTTGGAAAGCCTCCCACTGGACCGATGACTTGATGAAGGTTACAGGGATCGGCTAGATGCGAGTCGCACGGGACCGGTCAATGTGGCGACACTTGGGGGAGGCCTATGTCCAGCAGTGGACGTTTTTCGGCTGAAATGATGATGATGATGATGTTTTCCATGCAACGACGTCTGTCATATCGAGGGCAAACTAAGAAAGTACATAATAAATTGTAAAAATGGTACTCGCCCGGATTTGATGCAACAACCTCGTGCAATTTTGTATAGCCCTTCAACACACTACAACCTTTATCTACCTTCCAAACCCACTCCTGTTGTTTCATGATTCAATCATCATCAGCTTAGCCACGAATGCTGAGCAAATCCTGTGTGTGTACAATAGTACATTTTAATGCCAGGTGCGAGCCAGCCCTGGTCGGATTGCCTCGCGGCATATCGGACGTGCGTGCCCGCTCTGTTGCTCTTTGTAAGCGGTGTTAGGGATGAGCGCGAGCGATTTGGGGAAGAATATTCTGGTAGCTTTACTGCTGTCATAAAATGATTAGATTGGCTGTCTGCTATTCAAGTTTATTGTCTTCGGATAAAAGTTCGACCGTCGTTATGACCATTGAGGCGGTTTTCTAAGAAACTCTAAGGTTCTTATGTTGGCAACAGGATTCAGTCTTGGGTTAGGTATCAGGTTTTGTTAGATGTTCATTAATGAAGAGAAAGAGAGAAAAGTTGGTGAGTAGTGTGATTAAAAATTACAAGGATGGCAAAACAAGGATAGGTTTGTTTTGTGCTTAATACTTGATTGCATAATCAGCCTATAATGTTCCCACTGCTGGGACACAGACCTTCTCTCTATGAGAGGGAATGGGCTATAATCCACCAAGCGGGCCCAGTGCGGGTTGATAGATGTCACATGTCTTCGAATGGAGGACATGCCGGTTTCCTCACTATATTTTTTTTCACCATTTTGAGTGCAGTGGTGATGAAATAAATTACACAAAGTATTGCGCCTGTCTGAGTTCGAACCCACGACTTACTGCGGGGCCACCACTGCTCTCCTTATTAGTTGATCGATGTCTACTTATAACAGAAGACTATCTAAATCTCTTCTCACTTCCAACCAAAGATGATTGAAAACAAAATCATCCAGGTACTCCAATAACGTGAACTCTCCACCACCCCCTAAAAACCCCATAATCTCCCCTCTTGCACCACTTACAAGCTTTAACGGGGTTTAATACTAGTACATAGACAAAGTGCCAGAGGTTTATTTCACTAGACCTGGCTTTGCGCCTGGATTGCCGTAGTACAAGTCAATTTATGTCAGTAATTGGTGATATGACTTCGCATAACGTCGCCTCTCTGCTGAATTAAGGTTTAATTTTAGAGTGAATGGTGATTGGTGATTTGGGTAGTGTTGCGTTTGTGGGGATTTATTGGTGATGGAGGGTTGTATTGAGGCTTTCGAGGTAAAATCGAAGGTAGGGTAGGACTACAACTACTACAACAGCCCATAACGTCCACTGCTGGACAGAAGCCTCTCCCATGATGGGAGGACTTTGCCGTAATCTCCACGCTTGGCAGGCGGATTGGAGATCGCAGTGATGAAAGACTAACAGAAAACGCTGCTGCCCATTCTCTGGTCTACGGAGGCGCAAGGTGTTCTGCCTCAGACATTAGTCGCCTTATACGACACCCATGAGTGTAATGGGTTGGTTCTATTCTACTCTGCCGGATACCACACGGCGTAGGGTAGGATTGTTAGTATAATCGCAAGCGCTGAGGAATTGAGTTCGATTCACAGATCGGGCCAAATGTTTTTGATTGTGAATTCCTGGCAATTTGGATTTGTGATCAGCTGACGGCAATAAGCTAGCCCCCTATCATATGGGGCTTAAACTTAACCGGTGAGATATGGATGTACTACCTCTCCCTGGTCCCTGACCCTTCAGAGAATAGAAGCGTATTGTTATGTTTCCTTTTGGTGTGAATGGTGTTTTGTGACCACGTTGTCAACATTATGCATGAAGTTTTCCTTCGACTTAACCAAGTGATGTCTTGGGTTATTTTATCAACTTCAAAGACTTAGTATGGTTGATTCACTTGGACAACGCCCATTTATTGCCACTGTGCATTTCATATTTGCCAGTGAATAGCCAAAAGCATATTGTTGTGTAAGCACACAACAATACTGCTTCATGCAGGTAAGCGGAATTAGCTCAATTTGGGAGGTTGTGTGATCAATCCTCGCTGTCATAACTCTATTTGTTTAACGTCGAAACAACCATATGAGAGTACTAGTTATTCTACAGGCTACTATTGATACTGTTATCCTGCATCATCCCACTGCTGGGCAAAGGCCTCTTCCCATGACTTCCAGTTGTATTGATCCAAGGCCAATATGGACCACTGGTCGCTGGTCTTATTCAGTCTTGTCTAGCTCATCCCGCCATCTTTCACAGGCTAATGTTTAAAAAAATAAAATAAATTGTAACATCGTAAGTCCATCATCTGCCTAGCTTTTTCCCAATTATATTGAGGTCGGCTTCCAGTTTTACCGGATGCAGCTGAATACCAGTATTTTACATGGAGCGACTGCCTATCTGACCTCCACAACCCAGTTAATACGATACCCCTTGGAAAGATTGGTTGTCAGACTTTTTGGGCCCCTGACTATCTAACGACTGTCAAAAATCTACACATGACAGCCGGGACCAACGGCTTAACGTGCTTTCCGAGGCACGGAGGAACTCGGTATGTAATGGGTGGTCACTGGTCACCCATCTACAGACCAACCTAGGTAAGCACGGCTTAACCTAACGATCGACCCGAGCGGCTGTTATTATATCGTAAGTGACATAATCATTTTATATTGGCGATTCAGCATCTAAGTCGATCAGTAAAGTACCTACCAAAATAACGAAAAGGAAGATTAAAATAATTAACAAAATGCACCAAGTAAGCACTTATGTGATAAGATAATATTTAATACATTACTACGGACATTCAACTTTTGTAACGTGTCGAAGGCTGCTGATTGCTCTCAAGATAATTCTCTGAATGATGTTTATCATTAACAGCAGCTTGTAGGTATGTTATCGTTATTAATAGTGTCAAAATAATAATATTCGGTGTTGTTACAGCTGCGAAGATAGCCTACTGGGTCAATCATCATAATTAACTTGGGAATGTGAGGACTTGGACACACTTGGACACTCCGCGCGAGAACTATTTTAAGAATGGGGAATTTTCCAGTGCTTTTTATGAACGAACTAGGTGGCGCTGATCACCCTTGGGAATAATAAAATGGCTCGTTTTTATGTCCACTAAGCCTTAACATAGGAACCTAAGCTTGACTCGACGCACCAGGAGTTAAGACGTTACGCAAAAACATTCAGAATAACAATAGCAAAAACCATGCAAAAACTTATTGTTCATTTCAGTGATGCAAAAGACAAGTAGACTTTTTAAGTTAAAAATACTTAATAGAAAAAAGGTTATTTACAGTTCTCACTTTATATACAACAATGAATAATAAAGAAATTTTACTATACAATGAGTTTGACATGTGTCTATTTTTTTTTGCACTGCTAAAAGATTTTACCATTGACCTATAGCATAATACGAAGTAAATGATTTTTTCATTGTAATTTACTAGAACGCCGCTTAAAAAAATATCCCCAAGGCTGATCAGCGCCATCTATTGATATATACTGAAGCGTTGTGACAAAAGTCAGTGGAAAATTCCTCATTGATACATGTCATCATCGATCAGTGATCATTGATAAAAGTGGTTGACTATCTGTCTGTTACCTTTCACCTGTACGCCTTAATGGCTGAAAGGATTTAGATGAAATTTGGCACACCAGGTAAACCAGGACTTATCATTTTTATTTCTGAACATAATTTTTTATATTTTTTATTTATCTTTTTTTATGCTTCCTTGGTTTATCATTTTATTTCATGTGTTTTTAGGCTTCCTTGGTTTATCTTTTAAACGTCGTGTAAGAAGGGCAGGGGTATTTAGCGCATGTATCATCAGTCACTTACCATTTTTAAACAATCAGAATCAAGACAATATGGCGTAGTAAAAGACTTTCTAGGAAGATACCACTTGGTTTCCGTTTTGGAGGACACAACGGCAATATGAAATTTCAAGCTTACGCAACTATGCATATCATGATCATCATCATCATTGCATCCGAAAGACGTCCATTGCTAGACATAGGCCTCCCCAAGTGTCGCTACATTTCCCAGTCCAGCGCGCCTCGCATCCAGCAAATCCCCGCTACCTTCACCAGATCATCCACCTAGTGGGAGGCCTTCCAACGCAACGTCTGCCGGTTCACGGTCGCCACAACTAAGAATATAGGCCATCAGCAATCCACTTGCTGTAGCAGGTGTTCACAACTTGAAATATATCGACATCCCATCAGGTGGCATATTTACCAATGGCCCATATTTTCCACAAAATGCTCTTAACCAAATACCGACCACATTAAGAATTCCATAAGTAGCCATTATTAAGTAAGTGTAAAGACTAAAAACTATATAATTAAGGCTCCCAATCTTGAAATAACATCTTAATCTCATTTTGTAAATATCCTGATGTAAATTGGAATCGTGCACTTAAAAATATATGTTATATTAAAGGGATATACATAAGGTAGATGACCTATATAGAAATGTAGGACTATTCCTACGTTTGCTTTCTTTTTTGATGAGATAAGCCAAGGAACATCTGCCGGTGTCACGCGAATACGGAATTTATTGGTGACTATGTTTCGCCTGCGGTGTTGGTTACTGTATTTTTTTTTTAAAATATATTGTTATGCTGGTTGCAGTTTATTTTAACAGATTACTATACAACAACTACAACAGCTCATAACGTCCACTGCTGGACATAAGCCTCTCCCATGATGGGAGGAATTTACCGTAATCTCCACGCTTGGCAGGCGGATTGGAGATCGCAGTGATGAAAGACTAACAGAAAACGCTGCTTCCTATTCTCTGGTCTACGGAGGCGCAAGGTGTCGCCTTATACGACACCCGTGAGTCTAAAGACAACAAGTTTAACAGATTATTGTTATAAATTAAAAAAAGCTAAATAAAAAAAGCTTGCATCTTACTTGAATCACAACCTTCAAGATTTCTTCCACTCAACCGACCTGAATTTCTATGTAAATTATTGTTAATAACATAAACATTTATTTATTTAACCGACAGACAAACGTATCCTTTTCACACTATTGATATAGATAGATTGAAAGTGAAATTCTTACGCGTACTCTAGCCGATATTATTGCAACAGCTGATACAACCACACAGGTAATTTCAAGCTTTATGTAAAAGCAACAAGATCATAATTAGCTTGAAGGATTTATGGGTAAGGCCATCAGTATATTATAGGATATTTAATTAAAAAAGTGCGATCAGAAATATATTAAACGGATCAATGTTTCAAGTTGTTTCGTTTTCATTAAAAAATATAAATAGTGATAAGTTGCCACCCGTGACTTAAACATAAAAAGGTTTGTAAAAAGTAAGCTCATTGTAATTTTAATGCTTCGTTTAATTTTATATTGCTTTTATTTCAGTCATTAAAGTTTAATTTTCATTAATTTCGAATAGTTTTATGTTTTTGTTATTTGAAGGTTAATTTTGATTATGCAAACAGTTTTTGAGGCACATTAGCATAACCAAGAAGCTTAACTAATATAATGGTGACCATACAGGGTGTAAAAGACCACATCACGAAGCCGCCAACCAAGCATTCTTTACATCAAACCAAGTAACTTTACGCAAAAAATATTGCTGGGAAACGACTTTTTTTTTTGAGGTGAAAAATCATGTTTTGTGGTAGAACTCAATGTAACGCACTCAAAACATTGTGCTGATGGATGAATTGAACAGTACCGGAGTCGTGGAGGTGTTTAAAGTAAAAATCTTACATTAAAAACTTGTATTTAAAAAAAAAACAAAAAGTTGGAACTTTGACCCCCACAATATCTTCGTAACTAGAAGGTTATGTGAGGTATGGTGTAGAACAAAAAAATGATCGCAATGACAGGGAAAACAAGTGCCTTTCGGCTTCGTTAAGAGGTGTTTTACACCCTTTATATTGTGCTTAGTATAATGTGTTGTTTTAAGCAGATACAAAAAAAGTTAAGTTCAGTTGTCCGTCCATTTTTACAGTTGTCACAAACCACCCATTCCATTCCTTTTCAATTATGTTGCCTAACGTAGAAACAGATTTGACTGTGTATACTTTGGTTATTTTAATCTACATTCGCCAGCGCATAAAGTTACCATAAACTGACAAATTTTCTTATTTGATTTTGAACTTAACCATCAACATTTTATGGTTTAAAATAATTTGGAGTAATTTGACATTTTGTGGTTACTTGATGTATTGGCGACTGTACTCTCATACATTGCCTTGAAGCTAGACTGGTGTACTTTATGCTTCTCCTGACGATCTGTTATAGAAGGAGCACTACTCAAAACTTGAACTACAAAAAAATTAGAATGTACAATGATTAAGATGTTTCACTCATTTTTAATTTCTCATTTTTAATTTCTCATTCACAAGCTTTATGAGAACAGATTATGTCTAGAGTTACACAATGAGCATGGTTACTAGCACAGACCTGACTGAACAGAAGGCCTAGCTAGATATGTAGCGTCTTCATAGTTATGTATTAATATTATAGGTATTACTTTAGTGAAATTAGTTAACCAAGTTTAAAACCAAGTACTTATTTTGCGATTCCCATAACGCCGACACTAGTTAACCGACCTACGTGCGCGAAAGATAAAAGACATTCAATCAAGGATAAAAATGATGGAACAGTACACATCATGCATCATGTATTACATCACGCCTGTAATCTTTGATGGGTTAGGTAGGTAGATGAGTACCTAATAAAACACCCACATTCGGGGCGAGCCTATTGCCATCAACCGAGCACAAATCCAGACTCCGTAGTTGCTACTGAAAAATTCCTGATGGAAAACTGAATGACACTTTGCCCAACCTGGGAATCGAACCCAGAACCTCATGATAAGTAGTCGCGCTTGTGACCACCAACGAGGCAGTCCAGTCCAGTCGCGGCAGTGGATTGACATAAGCAACCAGAAAACTTATATCAACCTATTTGTCTAGGGCCCTACATGATACAGTAACCGTGCTTAAGGGCCTATACTACCTCAAATGGCTTAGCATGATCCTCCGTTACACCTAAAAAATTGCAGCATTAATTTTGAAATAAATATATGGTAAAGTTGAGGAATAATTTTAGGTCTTATGTTTGGCGAAAACACGATTCCATAAAATTTTCTCGATAGAAAAAAAATCCAAAGTTACTTCCAAATCGAACAACAAACCGCTGGTATTCAAAACATACTTCAAATTAGATCATGAAACTTTGCATACTAACTGAACTAACTATTAAGCAGGTCTTATGTTTTTTTTATTTTTTCCAAAAGACGAAAATGTTATAAAGAATAAAAACCACTCATTTCGTACTATTCGGCCTGCAGTGACTGATGTAACAACCACTTTGTAGTGCAAGCTGATTAGAACGTTATTCTAACAGTATTTAAAACGAAGTTTGAATCACCATTTGTGGCCATATCTAAACCATAATCACACTTCTAAACTGAAATTTTTGATGTGTGATTATGGTTTAGATATGGCCACAAAATTAAAAAATAAAATGTCCAAAAAAGTTTGATTATTTCTCTAGGGAGCGCTCAAAATAAAAATCTAAATTGTTCTTGTATTTGAGTGCTAGACTCTTAAAACACAAAAACAAAAAAAAATGTAATAACATTTAAATTTAAATTTTCTTAAACACCGTCACAAAATTACTAAATTTCCAAGATTCTAAACCTAAAACACACACACACTTAAAACACGTAGGTAACAAACTCCCATCTCAACATACAACCAACAACACCACCAACCACCTTTTAATCAGTCACCATCTAACTAATCGTCAAGTTTAAACTAAAATTAATCCCGACTCCGATCGCTAATGAATGGTGCATGGAATCAATCTAAATAACTGGCGACGAAGCTTTATACCATTGTTAATGGGGTCTCGTTTGTATGGGTAATTAATGGGCCTTAAATGGTAACCATCAGTTTTGTTGCGTCTTGTAAACTTGGTTGGGTAAAGGAGTGTGTTCATCAGATGGTGTGGAAAAGATTTAGCTAGTATTGAAAAGAGTAACCACGTAGTTTCTTGCCGATTCTTCTTCGTAGGAAACGATGAACTCGAACCGTGCAACTTTTTGTCAACTTTTTATAAGTGCCTATGTTGGCATAGGCACTTATAAAAAGTTGACAAAAAGTTGTTAGTTTACAAAGTTGACTATGTGAAATGAAATATTTTGGTTTGATTTGAGTAGATAAGAGGACACTGACATGACAGAAACCAGCTGATGAATCACCAGCTCATCATTATGTTGATGGGAGAGAATTTTTGCATCATTAATGACGATTGAAGAATCTGTTTTATAGATTTACTTAGTGTTTAGTGTGGATAAGTATTTCAAAGATCTCATAGCTGGATTCAAAACCATACGTAAGATGAACCATTTAAACGTCATCTTAAGTAAGGTATTCCAAGACAACACTGACTTTGTTTGCACCAAAAAAGTTGATTGCTGGTGTGGACGAAAAGGTCAAACATTGCGATTAAGGTATAATAACGACTTAATGTATTTGATTGATGCTCATTTCTAATCTATATCAAATGACGACTTGTCTTTGGATTGACACGATTTAAGGCTAATAAAACATAAACAAAATCACACCTATGACGTCTACGCCACGCAAATGACGTACTTATTGCTGGATCACAGGTCTCCTCTCTAAGAAAAGACCTGCCAGCTACAAAATGAAACTATCATCTTCTAAAACCAACTTCTACACAGTAATGACTGCTGCAAATCAACATCAACACCTCACTCCCATCAGTGAGCAATCCCCTTAACTCTAAAGCCAATTAATGTAATTGAGGGTGCTCTTATAATAGCCCCAGCATGTTTGTACTACAATGGCGTGCTAGACACCTGGACATCGCTTGAAAGCGCTACAGCGGCTGGAGGATATTCCTGTACTACAAGAACTTAATGTATGTAAGAATCTACTTGCGACAAATAGCGTTTTAAATTGTCAATTATGCTTTCTTGTTTCTGATGTGTATGGTGTCTAGTATTTGTCATATTTTTATTGAGTTGGGACATAAAAGGTGACTTAAGATTAAATTGGTCAAGAGTATAAGAAGGTGATCTCTTTACTGTTAGAAATAATATTATTAGCCTATCTAATTATGTATCTGACAAGGTTTATATGCTACTAGTTTATACCCACGGCTTCGCCCGCGTGGAGTTCGAAAATTGTCCCACGATATCATATTATACTATCGGGATAAAAAGCATCCTATGTGTTAATCCAGGTTATAAACTATCTGTGTGTTACATTTCATCCAAATCCACTCAGTAGTTTTAAACATCCATCTGCATCTGCATCCATCCATGCTCACAAACTTTTGCAATTATAATATTAGTAGGAAGTAGGATAATCATCGAAACAGCGGTGGCCCAGTGGTGGCGGCCCTGACTTACGAACAGTAAGTCGTGGGTTCGAACCCGGACAGGCGCATTACTTTGTGTAATTTATTTCATCACCACTGCTCTCAAAACGCTGAAGGAAAACATCGTGAGGTAACCGGCATGTGCTAGAACCAAAAAAATCGAAGACATGTGACATCTACCAATACGCAACTGGGCCCGCGTGGTAGATTATAGCCCATTCCCTCTCATAGAGAGGAGACCTGTGTCCCAGCAGTGGGAACATTAATAGGCTGATGATGATAATAAACTCAAAACTATCTGCCAAAATATTATTATGCTCTATTGAGTCAATTAATCCGTAACCGATGTGGTGAAAAGATTTGTATCCAAAGAATGATTTTAGAATTGATCTTCCATTAAAAAAATTGAAAGCTCAAACTTGTTCATCATTCGAACCCCATGAGAAATCAGAAACCCTTATCTTGACAAATCAACCTATCACTAATGCTTGCATTGTGTAATAATATCAACAATCACATATTTAGAGAACCAACAAAATGAAAAACAACCCTAAAATATCCTTGAGGACTTCACCAAGTTAACTTTGCAGTTCGTAAAGAAAAGTTATCCCATATTTTTGAAGGCAACGTTGATTGTTGTATTATAAAATTAATTTGGTTTTTTGGGACATGACAGGACCAAAGTCGGGCAAAAAACAGAGCTATGTTGACTGCTCATTCCAGTCGAGTTGCTATCAAAAAAATATTATTGAGTTTTGACGTAAAACCAGCGCTGGTGAATATATTAAGTTTCTGTTTTGTTATTTTTGAGTTATGGCGTAGTTCTATTTAGATTTGGTCTGTTCAATAATAATTTGGAATTATTTTGTAGTTAATATTTAAACAAATTTATTCATATCCTGTAAGATTAAATGAAACTAAAATGATTTCGGTATAGGATCCTACTTTGTTTTAGATTTATTCCTGTGCCTCAAATATCCTAATTTTATTGATAAATGTTATTTTCAGGTGACAAAAAACCTTATCATAAAAAAGCACAGGCTTGCAGTTGGTTCAAATTCCCCAACTCAAACTAACAATCTAGTGTTTACCGCCAAGTTCTTTTGTCCCGGACTCCACCAAAGCGGAGACGAGCGGAGATGTCTGAAGGGGAGATGTGCAAAGCGGCACGACGCTCACAGCACACCGCTCACCGCATACCACTCAAAGCACACCGCTTACCGCTCCGTTTACAGCACACCGATCACCGCACGTCGCTCGCCGCACGCCGCTCACAGCACACCGCTCACAGCACACCGCTCACAGCACACCGCTTACGTCACACCACTCAAAGCACACTGCTCACCGCTCCGTTTACAGTACACCGTTCACCACACGTCGCTCGCCGCACGCCGCTCACAGCACACCGCTCACAGCACACCGCGCACGTCACACCACTCAAAGCACAGCGCTCACCACTCCGTTTACAGCACACCGTTCACCGCACGTCGCTCGCCGCACGCCGCTCACAGTACACCGCTCACAGCACACCGCTCACTTCACACCACTCAAAGCACACCGTTCACAGCTCCGTTTACAGCACACCGTTCACCGCACGCCGCTCGCCGCACGCCGCTCACAGTACACCGCTCACCGCTCCGCTTACAGCACACCGATAACCGCACGCTGCTCGCCGCACTACGCTCACAGAAGGGCCCTCACAGCACACCGCTCACCGCACGCCGCTCACGTCTCTTCTCGTTTCCGCTCGCCTAAACAATTACGAGAAATCTCCTCTCTTCTCTGCTCAACCGTTTCCACTAAAGCTAAGCGGAGACGAGAAGTGTAAATAACGAAATTTTATTGGTGGTTTACAACACATCTCTTCTCTTCTCGTCTCGTCTCCGCTTCACTGAAGTCTGGCCCTTAAGCATCAGTTTTCACGTCCTTCAGGTTCCATGTGTCCACTTGTATTTCCACGATTTGCTACTTGTAACGTTTTCACTATAACCAAGATCGTTATAAGGTACGAAACAATCTCATTTACTTACAACTAGTAGTACATATCCTATCATTCACACAGAACTACAACCATATCAGATTTTCTGCAATTAAACTGGGAAATCAATCCGTCCCTAATTATAACGGCGGACATGTTCCTGGAACCGCTTTGCGCTGGTTACAGTGGAATGTTACAAAGGGCGGTGCTCGTAAATGGACAAGCGTATTGATATCAAGCACACTGCAGGGGTAGCAACGTACAATGTATCTACCACATTCATTTATATGAATGGATGAGTTGGGGCGAATTTCACTAATACTGAATGCGACCAGTACTCGTATGTCTAAACTGTTTTCAAAAGCTGATAGTATAAATATTCCATAGCAATGATGTCGGGTTTCGAACTGAGTTTAGATGATTTTTATTAGTAGTAGTGTTTGTATGTTTGCTGCATATTTTTGGTGATTGATTAGCCGTGTGGTATCCGGCAGAGTAGAATAGAACCAACCCATTACACTCACGGGTGTCGTATAAGGCGACTAATGTCTGAGGCAGAACACCTTGTGCCTCCGTAGACCTGAGAATGGGCAGCAGCGTTTACTGTTAGTCTTTCATCACTGCGATTGTCTGCGATCTCCAATCCAAGCGTGGAGATTACGGCAAATTCCTCCCATCATGGGAGAGGCTTATGTCCAGCAGTGAACGTTATGGGCTGTTGTTGTTGTTGTTGTGTCTTGGTGATTATAAGCATAATTAGTCTGTAATGTGCCCACTGCTGGGACACGGGACTCCCTTATATGAGAGAGAGTGGGCTGTGCTGTATGTTCATCTGTCCGTCTGTCTGTATGTCAATCTGTCAAAACCCTTGTACTCTAGAACGCGTGGAGGTATTAGGTGAAATTGATATCAAATACATACTCAGCTACTCTTTGGAGCAGTGAACAAATCAAACTTGTAAGTCAACGCGATCAAAATATTATGACCGTCGCATATTTAGCGATTTCATAAGGGAAAACACCTAGGTACTTCCCGTTGACCTAGAATCATAAATTTTGACAAAAAGCAATGTCTTACAGCACATGTTAAGGAAAAAATCTGAAACCCAAACAAGTTTATTATATTTATATTTACGGAACCTCCGGTGCACGAGTCCAACCCACGCTTGGTCGCTTTTTCTTTTACTACATGCTTTTGTTTTTCTTGGTAGCCAAGTAATTAAGTAACAAAATGTTGTTTTACTTTGATTTCTTGTAAATAAGAAGACGTAATATAATAAGTAAATCTCAGAAACAAATCATTTCATGTTAATATTATAACATCAGTAGGTAAGACTTTTTCCTGCCACGTGTCTGGAAGGTTCCGCTAAGGAAAAAGAAAAGGTCAACTTATCCTCGACCATAGAAGGTTACCTACAATATTACATACCTATCTACTTCAGGAGGATAAGCAGGAATGTCTAAAGAAAGTGATAGCCAAGGCATTTATTCAACATGGTAATTAAGATTTCACACTGGCAGAGTTCAATCTCAATGGTAAGCCACATGATGCCGTGTGGTATCCGGTAGAGTAGAATAGAACCAACCCATTACACTCATGGGTGTCCTATAAGGCGACTAATGTCTGAGGCAGAACACCTTGCGCCTCCGTAGACCAGAGAATGGGCAACAGCGTTTTCTGTTAGTCTTTCATCACTGCGATCTCCAATCCGCCTGCCAAGCGTGGAGATTACGGCAAATTCCTCCCATCATGGGAGAGGCTTATGTCCAACAGTGGACGTTTATGGACTGTTGATGTTGATAGGCAACAACGACACCGCGGGTTTCTATGTCATATTAAAACGCTTACAAAGGGGACGAGGTGTCCTATTACCGTTTTCATACAGTCAGCAAAAACCCGTCGTGACGTTGCCGTCTATCATTGCAATTGGGAGTTTGCATTAGGAGAGACCAATCTTCAAGAATTACTTATGGTAAGGTACCTTTAGCTTATCAATAAGTAAAATAAAAACTATTCCACATAAACGTATCCGCAGCTCCAGTTAGTTTCGCTTATATTAAAACAAACATACGCTGAAGGTGTGGCTAGTTAAACTACGCGACAATTATTCACAAAACGCGTCGCGATGTCACGCGCGCACTGAGCGTGATGCGGTCAAAGTGGCGCAGACACGACACTGCTATGGAAGAGGAAGTGTTATGGATCGCAAAAATAGTACATCACTGCAGCGGCCAGCAACAGAGGCATCAGATGGACGACGTGTAAACGACGTGTAACGTAAGTCCATCAATGCCTAGTTGTGGCCAAGGCTTGTATAGTACTTTTCTCAAATAATACTACGAAATTAAAAACTCTCGCGTTGAACACTTCATTTGTTTTTTTTTTCAATAAACCGCATTCTATTTGCAAGCCAATTCGAAATTTAAATAAAACCTTTGATAAGTTACCTCCTTGGTTGCCATGTTTCAAAGTAAAAGATCGTTCCATTTTTAAATAACACAACATATATGAGTTAACACGTAATTTATTTGGCCGCTAAACACGGCAGATATGGATTTTCAGAGGTCGCAGCTCGCATGTATCTGGATACATGCGAGCTGCGAAAAACGGCCAGCCAGCCAGTAGGTACCTACAGCAATTTCGATTTATCTCGAAGAAGGTTGTCAAAATAATACTCAAATTTCTAAGCATGTTTGAGAAAATTGTAGATTTTGATACAAGTGGAGAAAGTTTGTTATTGCATCCGAGGCGGAATTAACTCCCGAGCCGTAGGCGAGGGTGTTTTTGAGCCGAGAACTGCAATAACAAATGTCGACGTGTATCAAACGACGTTTTTCAATACACTTTTGAAGAAATAAAATAAAAGAACGGAAATATTTTTGTCTTGAATTCTGAAACTATGATTTTAATTTTCTTTTTTTCCGCGCTTTGCTTTCGCCAGGTTGAAGGAGAAGCAAAGGTATAAAGCCGCTAAACAGCCTAATATAAAAAAAAAGTTTTTTTTTATATTTTTGAATTTAAAACACAAATAAATGTTAATTTGTTTAAAAAAGTAAATGTTAGTTTTAAATAATCATGTTTATCTATGATTATTCTATTTATAAACACAGTTTGAATATTCAAAAATATTTACGCCGTAAAGACGCATTAATGCTTTGCCGAAAAAAAAAAAAAAAACATTCATCTCCGACTATAGGCATTGAACCAATTTGGACTAAATAAATGTATAGTTATCTGTGGCAATTTTCCTTCCCGCACACTGAAAAAAATCGCACGTGTGAAATACGTACATTGCATGTTGAACCTAATCGTAGTGCGATAAGAACCAGTTTCCGTGGAAGTGTATTGAAAATAAAATATAATTTAAAAACAAGGCCTAACGTCTACTGCGAAGGCAGGTTCGAGGTGACGCAGGAAGAGTTCTTGGAAGGAATTGACTTATTGAATTGAATTTACTTTGGGACCGTAAAAACAGACATAGTCTTCCTGTCATGTTCACCTCTGCGCTGTCACTTAACAATGTCGTGGAACTAAGTAAGTTTTGGGCCAACAAGATTTGAACACGACTTGAAGAAGAACGATTATAGAATGAAAAAAGGCGGTTACAGGGGGCGTGTCTTTGGTCCAGCTCGTTGCACCATTGAGATGAATATACCTAGCGCCCAATGCATTCAAAAAAATACAATGTGTCACTTTCTGGTTGAAAACAATTTGGCAAATATATTTAATAAAAAGAATAAGAAACACAATAATCACAAGCAACTTAACGACACAAACCTCAAGATGGCCTAACGACAATGATTTTTTTTTATTCTGCTGAAATTTTTAACAGCAGTTTTAATTAATTTACAACAAGCAAATGTACCTCTTAACAGTATATTTTAAACCTAAAATCTCCTCAACCTTCAAACCAAAACGTGCCCAAAAAAATCCCGTCGCAAACGTCCGTCCCATCTGTAAAGTTTACGAAGTTATTCTCTGCGCAACCCCTTACCTCGTAAATATCTGAGTGATTTGCATAAGAAACGGCACCAGTCACACTCCACACTGCTGAATAAATTACTTACTTTTCACTGCTTTTTTACTAAGAAACTTTTTTTTATTATATCAGCCTTTTATATCGTGCTACTCTTTAATATTTCTATAGCAATTTCGTGGCGAATAAAGGAGAGCTGGGGGAAGCGATGAATTGCTGTGTTTTAATAATTGAGGAAGTTGTGGTGACTTTATTTTAGGCCTTTTGTACTTGTTTAATTAGGCAGGTTCTTATTTTTTTAGATAAAAATTATAAAAGACTACCTACTAAAGTTCGTGATAATTTTCAAACAAACACCTGGCAAAACCTTTTCTAGTTATAATTTTGATGATTCTATTGGGTTGGATCTTTCGATGGACGTCATGTCAATGACAAATATAGACTGCGGAGCATAGAATTTAATATCAGACACTTGAGTATCAAACACTTCTTTATATTTGTTTTTACCTTATAGGTTCCAATCAGTAATACGAGAACAACAAAAACTAATTGGAAACGACCCACGCATTTCCACGACTAAAGTATCATTAATACACCATTTGACAATCTATCAATCAGTTGTCAATTCAAAAAAATTATAAAGAAAATCGTGAACATGTAATTAGTTTTTTGGAATGTTAGCCATTTATGGAATTCTTGGTAGTTAATGAAAAGAAATAGGCTTAGGCTTAGTGACACAAGATTCTACTTTATTTTTATGGAAAAACTACAACAGTTATAAATATTTTTGCCCGTTTTTATTAAGTAAAATGAGAATGTTTCGTGCAGCGAGGAACAGTCCCGATCCAATTGAAAGATACATAGTTATAGATAGTACATAGTTGTAGTAGTATAGTTATAGATTTATATCAGTTTACTTTTTAATGACCTTAATGAACCGTAAATGAGTGTTCAATTATATTCTAATCATAAACAAGGAATTGTGTTCTTATAATTTCGACACGTTCTGTTAAAAAAGAATTCAATTTTATTTTATCAATTGAATTGAGCCCTGAGACAGCTAGACGGGGTCGTGGCAGACCGAGGAGAAGATGGCGGGACGTCTTGGATGGCTTTTTGGTAAATTGGCGAGAAGAAGCACACCATCGCCAGAAGTGGAAGGAATGGGGGGAGGCCTTTGCTCAGGAGTGGGACAATACGGGCTAACTAAAAAAAAAAAAAAATTGAATATTTTTTATAGATATACTCAACAACTTTCTCCATAAAACCAACATTATAATTGCGAAAAAATAATCAGCCGTTTAATACTTTTAGTTCACTTTGATTTATGTAAAACACCGTTAAAATGATGACCGAACATTTCTAATACACGCTGTATAAAACTCTAGCTCTCACCATTTCAAATCTGGAATAGTCCACAGTAATAAAAATTGACTAGTGTCGCAAAAAGCTAACAAAGTGTGTCGACAGACAATGAAATAATCGCTGATTGGAGGAGTGCATACGTGGTCGTTATGTTTGTTTGTGCGACACACGGAATCGAATCACACACTATTATAGTTTTATAGTAACTAGCGTACACACTAAGCTCGTTCCTGAAACCCGATTTCAGGAATAGAGGTCCTATCACGAACGGGCGACGTAAACGTAATTTCGAAACGACTTTGTATTCAAAACCATCGTAAAGTATTTTGGTTTTTGCTATTAGCACAATTATTCAATAATCTTAATGGTTTTTACAAACGTCATACGTTGAGAATGAAAATATTTCAGAAAACAGAATGAGGTCGATGTTTTCTATTCGAAGACTTTGAGAAGCAACACCGAAACAAACGCAGGCTCAGTTTTTTATAAGTCTAAACATAGTCATAGTCAAATCACATGAGTACCGTGCAGATTAGTGCCTGAGATGATGAAAGAACCACACAGATTTGAGTGAATCTGTCCACTCAGTTCACGCATCTCTCTCAAAATCTAATGTGTCCGTCAGTTAGATTTCCAAAAAATATTGGACACATATTTTTTCTTTTTTCACGTAAACAAAAAATGAGTACATTTTTACTCAAATGTGACGTCAAGCCCCCACTCATGACCTTTGACACGTTTTATCGTGATTTTTTATCATTTTGATAAAACAAAAAACACATAATATCCAATATTTTTCGATAATCTAACTGACGGACTAAACAGAATCATATTTTTTTAGTCAGACATCATCCCTATTGTAAGTTATCGTACGTTATATCGTAACAACTCATAAAATGAATTACACATAGTTATTTTAGATATTAACTTTAAGATCACCATAACGACATCATTCCAAAACCTCCTAATTACAACATTAAACCAAAGACAACGCACAACTTTCTAGCACCATAAACAAAAAGTCTAATCATAAACAAACAGAGGCTTTCCCCCCGGCGTAGTACAATTGTCACGGTAATGACGTCATATGATGACGGCCGCCATCATTGTTCCCATGGCTCGTAATGGGCCATCATGGGCCATGTAAACATTCTCCTGTAATGTCGGCCACGGGGATGTGAGGTATGGAAGAGGAACGTCATAGATGTCAGAAACTGGATTAGAATGTTTTGAATTTAGAATTAGTTTGACTGTTGGCTTTGGTGTTGGGTCTACAGTCATAAAGTGAGTCGGGAGTAAATAAGACGCAATATTTCTTTAAATGACTAATTAGTCTACTGATCCGTGATTCAGTGTCGGGCAGATTGTTATTTTTCCATCAGGAATTTCTCAGTAGCAGACACGGAGTCTGGATTTGGACCCGGTTGATAGAAGTAAGCTCACCCCATTTTTTCCTACTCCTCCACTATACTTTTCTGATTAATTTCGTTGCGGGATCTTGGTCTCGGCGCTTTTCTGGTGGTCGCCACTGTTGATTCTGGCTTTCAGGAGTTATAGTGGTTTGAGAACAGTGTGGTGGTCTTGTCCCAAAAAACAAAAGCTCGCCCCATTTCATGGGAGTTAAAACAGAAATGTGGGTGTACTGTTAGGTACACCTCTGCCTAACCCTTCAATGATTACAGGCGTGATGTTATGTTATAGTATAAGATCCCTTTAAGAACGACCTTCACCGAGCTGGTTATTGGATGAAAAGTGTTTTATTTCAAATTAAATATGTCAAAAAATATATTGCAAACGGGTTGTCTAAAAAATTTCAGTCCAGAATATTTTTTTTTTTCAACATTTCACTGGTTTGGCTAATAGACGAATTCCATACCAATCGAAAGTATGAAACCTGTAAAATATGCAAACGTTAGGTTAACCTAACATTTGCACATTCTATAGGCTGCATAACTTTTGCATATTCTATAGCCTATAGAATATGCAAACGTTAGGTTAACCGGTCAACCTAACGTTTGTATATATTCTATAGGCTTCATACTTTCAATTGGTATGGAATTTGTCTATTAAGCAAACCAGAGAAAAGTTAAAAAATATATTTAAAAAATAAATTGATAATTAATCATATTCTGGACTGAAATTTTTTAGACAACCCATTTGCAATATATTTTTTGACATATTTAATTTGAAATAAAACACTTTTCATCCAATAACCAGCTCGGTGAAGGTCGTTCTTCAAGGGATCTTAGACTATTACGTTATGTCACTTCTTTAAAGTGATAGGCAGGCTAGTCATCCACACTTCACTATCTACATGAGTTAGTTTCAGTGGTGCCGATTCCCTTGTTCACAAACTAAACCAAATTTAAGTTCAGTGCATCTTTTTCTTTCTATTTCATTAAGAAAAGGACAGAAGATAAATTTTAGTTATCTTCTGTCAAATTAATCAGCGCCATACAAGTTTTAGACGCGATTAAAAAGTTGACTACTAAAATTACATCAAATTACGTCAGGTGCTGACTAATTTGACGGGATTCAACTAATATTTATCTTCTGTCCTTTTCATAATGAAATAGAAAGAAAAAGATGCATTCAACTTAAATTTAGTTTAGTTTGTGAACAAGGGAATCGGCACATGCCTCTGTAATTTTAGTTCCGACAGAGGCGTCTGATAACAAGAAAGTTGTAAGTATCTGAAAAAATCTCGAGAGATTTAGAATTTTAAAACAAAATAAGGCAATAAATGCATTGATGTACAGTCACAAGCGCCAATATCTAAACATTTAACAACTTTCAAAAGTGTTTTTCTCCTACTGTTCTGATTAAAATTTAATGTTGTTACGAATATCGTATTCTGGAACTCATATATTTATGAAAAAGATCCTATCTCCAAGTTACAATCGTAATATCTCGCAAAAATTGCTTTGAAATATAGGAAAATGTATAGGCAGGTACATATTGGTAGTTTTGGTAGTCGTGACTGTACGTACTGAATGTAGAATTAGTAGGTAGGTGCTGCAAATAGCAAGTGCAACAGCAAGTGCTGGAGAAGCTATCATTTTGACTCAATTATATACTAATCACAATGAGGTTGAGTCCTAAAAAAAACACAAAGCGTGCCTAACCCAACTAAATAACTTCTTATCCAACCGCCATAGTTCTACGACACAAGTCCGCGCGCCGCCGGCACGCATGCTAAGTGATGGCATCTACTTTTTTACGTTTTTTTATCTAAATTAAAAATCAGCATCGCCCCCCCTCCCTTCCCCCATTCCTCGCCCCTGCAAGGTCTAAGGTTACGCTATAAACGTACCATACGCTTTGTTTGGCCTATCACAGGTAAAATGATCAAATGTACGGCTATTATCGTAAATTGAGTAGACTAGGTGGTCCGATTTCTTATAGAAGATAGTGGTAGGACATTATTGACAAAATTGTGGTTTCTATTTGGGCACAGTTTTGTTGACAGTAGATAGCAAGAGCTACCTTTCACAAAAAACAAAGATTGCAGGAGAATCACGAATCCGATACGTCCGATTTGCTCTGACATAAAATCTTGTAAGGGCTAACAAGCTGGGGATCTAGAGAAAGTTGCATTGTATCAGCGACAACGACTATGGAAAAGTAAGAAAATATATTGTACTAGCTGACGTCCCGCGGTTTCACCCGCGTAGTTCCCGTTCCCGTGGGAGTACGGGAATAAAATATAGCCTATAGCACTCATGAATAATGTAGCTTTCTACCATTGAAACAATTTTTAAAATTGGTTCGTTACTTCCGGAGATTACCCCCCTCTTTATATTATTATTATTATTATAGATTAAGTATAGATTGACATGAGCTACCGAAAAACTTATTCCAAACCTGTAAATAAGAAAAGAAAAGCCATTACCACTCCTATAGGCCCTCTGGACTCATTGTTTGAAATATCAAACATGCATGGTGATCATTGTCATTAATTGTTGTATGTTTGAAAATAAATAACAGAATGATAGAAAAAGAGAGAAAACGACAGAGCTGTCCATCGATTCGAGAAGAAGCATGATAGTAAAAATTTACCAGATTTTAACTTTAGATAATCCAAGTTTCAAGACTTCTTAAGATGACTCAGCCATCTTGTTCTAATACGTATGCACCTAAGTTTATAATTTTTTTTCCAACAATCTTTTAGCTAATAATTCTAAAACTATTACTTAAGTTACATCACTAAAACCGGCAATAAAGATAAGTGTAGTGAACACGATAGTAATAAAAAGCTAAAAAAATGACTCACAGCACGTAACACCTTACGATGCGCGTGCGCATGGCAGTGACTCATGCGCAAGCTACAGGAATGGATGATTTACATCGACTGGTAAACCTAGGTTATGAATTTTAGATATTTTGATGTATTTTGATGCAAGTTCAGATTTTAATGTCAGCCTCAATCTGTCGATAAAAACCTGCTAAACCAGCTAATATTCCCGCAATTTTGTCTAGTTTTTGGCACTGATGGTCACTGAGGTGAAAATGAATTGAACTTCAAAGTAGTAGTAGCGTAGTAGTGGTTGGCCCAATCGTCTACCACCTTCTGCCTTAGCATTTTCCTAACCATATTGGAGTCAGCTTCCAGTCTTACTGGTATTCCGTAGAGTACCAGTATTTTAGAATAAACCAACTGCCTATCCTACCTCTACAACACACTAACATGATACACCTTGGAAACATAGGCTGTTGTTTTATGTAATTAAAAGATGGAGATCAAATCTCAGCAACACAAGAGTCGGGAGGCTGGAAACACCATGTCTACAGAATTATATACAATATTGTGTCATAATTATTACTTACTGATGGAGGGGGAGAGGAAGGCCAAAGAAAAGATGGATGGAGTGTGTGAGGAGTGATATGAAAGAGAAAGGAGTAAATGATGCCGTGACGTGTGACAGGGGAGAATGGTAGATGAAAACGTGTTGCGACGACCCCAAGTAGAATGGGACCAGAGCAGGAAGATTATGATGATGTGTCATATTACCTACAGTTTCCAGTTATTTGGCTACTCTCTTCTCTTTGCTTGGAATTCACTACAGCATACAAGCACAATTTTTTTTTTAGAATCTACACTATTATTATAAAGAGGAAAGATTTGTATTTTTGTGTGTATGTTTGTAATGAATAAACTCAAAAATAATGCACCGATTTCAAAAATTATTTCACCATTAGAAAGCTACATTCACCCTGAGTAATATAGGCTATATTTTATTCCCGTGCTCCCACGGAAACGGGAACTACGCGGGTGAAACCGCGTGGCATCCGCTAGTAGTTTATAATTTATTCCAAAACTACAGACGAATATAGAATCTTTTGCATACATTTTAGTTTAAGAGATAAGTTTAACTCTCTTTAACTTAACGATAATCGCTTAATCCTGTAATCACAGCCAGCAATGTACTCAAAACACAGAAACGTCAACGTCAGCGATAACCAGAGCGCGTTGTATTGGAACCATGGAACTGGGTGAAAGTCTCAACTACTGGCCGTGAGTCACCGACAACCGACACTCAATGTGTGATGGACGATCACACTACTAGCAGTGGAGTCAATGTTATGTTGACATGATGAAATAATCTGTAGTATTGCGAGGCGAGTTAAAGAAGATAGCTAATAGCTAGGCGTTCGAAAATGCATCTAGATTCGCAGGGTCAAAACTCCGATGAGACGTTTCAATGCCAATAACTTTTGTGTCAGTGTACCATTAGAAAAAAGAAGAAGATACCATTACTGTGTAAGAAATATCTTTTGGAGTTGAATTATAAATTGACTTCAGGACTTTTATAAGATTTAATTATAAATAGTTTAGATCTTGGATAGTCGTTACAGGTAGACAATGGCTCGAAAAACTAACAACCAGTCTTACCAAGGGGGGAACCGTTACCCAGGGCTGGCAGTCTCCACAACCAAAATGCGTTTCTCGCAAGCATCATCATTGCAACTGAATTGATTCGTTAGTAATTAGCAATCAAAAGTAAGCGATTTTGTCGGTATCTCTGTCAATACTGCTGGCCCAGTACTAACTGGGTTATCGAGGTATGTTAGGCAGTGTTGCTCCATGTAAAATACTGGTATTCAGCTGCATCCAGCAAGACAAGAAGCCGACCCCAATAAATTTGGAAATAGGCTAGGCATATGATGATTTATTAACAAGACTGTGGCGTTAGATAACATATGTGCCAAATGATCCTTGAATATACGCACAAATAAACTGTGGACCTCACAGTGAAGGAACATAGTCTAATGAAACTGAAAAGGTCTGTAATTCAACACAAATAAGTATGATCAATAGCCTTTCCTTAACTCAAACCCCATATGTTTCCCCAATGTAATTCCTACACATTATGCAAAATAACAGGGTACCTAACCCTTTGTAATAACTTCCAAAACACATGCGTTCGAAACGATGTAAGCAATTTGCACCCTTACAATATCGAAGCAAGCATTTCGCACCCCAAACATCGCGGAGCGATCAGAAGTAACTTTGAGCGAAAACTAGCCCACAGAACAGATTGACATAACTAAATGCAGTTCTATGTTTTATGAGGAATAGTAGGTATATAATATAATAGTAACTGGTCCACCAAATCCTACTGAATTCAGAGAATAGGTTTATAGGACTTACAAAGACTTAGGACTGTCATAATCAGTAGAATTTACATAATATAACGCCTGTAGTCCCGGAAGGGCTAGGCAGATGGGTACCTAATGGTACACCCACGTTTCGCCAGTTATGTTAAAGTGAAGTAATAGGGGGTGAGCCTATTGCCATCAACCGGGCACAAATCCAGACTCCGTGGTTGCTACTGAGAAAGGAGACAATTTTTTTTGTTTGGAGAACATGCCACCCACATAAAATTGTAACAGACATACAGATATTAATGAAACGTATATAGATTTCTTCCTTAAAATTTCTAGATTACAGTGGTAATATTAGCTAAGCTATGTCTAACCGGAATGATGAGAAATTCGAAAATCAAAACGTGAATCTAACAATAAACAATAACAATAACACGTCAAATGTCAAATGAAGTTGTCAGTCAACCACCAAAAAGACGAATTTACGACGTTCCGTGCCATGATGATTTTCTATACCATCTATAAGATTTTAGCGGAAACCTCTATGTGTGAGACTGCACGAACAGACTCACGATGTCCGCGATTACGCGGAGCCCTAATCACAATATATTTGTCCAATTGACAAAGGAAAAACAACTATTCAATACACTTACCATCACGTTGGTACCGGTGATGTGACGTAGTCCCTGGTTCCGTCTTATCTGGGTGGGGTGTAAGTATAACTGTGGTTGTGTGGTGTATGTGTAGTTATGTGAGATTACGACGGTTCCATGGACGCCCAGCGCGTACCGACGTCTTTCTGGACAAACCTTCCTATCACACACGTGGCAACCCTCACCAATGTCCAACTGAATTTTATCCCGGTTTGCTAACCCAATCGGGGATGTAATAGTCCAACACTGAATTTAGGAAATTACCGGCGTTCAAATGACACAAACAGGCCGGACATAACCAAAAAATCACTCGCGGTCAAGACCCAAAATGGCGAGATTTCTCAATTTTCACTCAATTATCAACAAAATATCAAACACCGAACAGGATTGCATCGGATTAACAATAACTCAAAGTTTTCAACCAATAATTTACACGAAACAGCGTGTACCAAAATTACAAGCACGGAGCGACCATCTTTTCAACCAATATTGCACTGACAAGCAAAACGTCATCGCACAGATTCGCACAGACAACCAAACGTAATCTGTCAAACGTCAAAAGGTGCGTTCAGAGTCTTGGTGGATGAAACATCTACCCCCCCGGACGGGCCGTCCCGTCCGCTAATCAATTGGCAGTCTTGACAAGGTTGCGACCGCTCTCTTCATAACCGACCCATCCACTAAAACCTCAGCAAAACGAGGTACCCCGTCGGTGCCAGCCACCAAATTGAGAATGCGCCCCCGGCGCCAATACAGAGGCTTTAGGTTGGCATCCTTAATAAGGACGAGGTCTCCTATCTTGGGCGGATGAGTTTTATCAGTCCACTTGACGCGCTGCTGGAGGATGTGCAGATACTCTAAGCTCCAACGCTTCCAAAAGCTCTGAGTGAGCTGTTGCACCAACTGAAACCGCGATAGCCGATTTTGGCTCACATCAACAAAAGGGTACTCAGGCTGAGCGACAAGTGGCTGTCCAATCAAGAAATGGCCCGGGGTTAGAGCCTCCAAATCGTTAGGGTCCGAAGAGAGCAGGCACAATGGACGCGAATTTAGTACCGCTTCAATGCGACAAAATACCGTAGCTAATTCCTCAAAGGTGAGAACGGTGTCTCCCAACAATCTCCGCCAGAGTCCCTTTGCCGCTTTCACCGCGGCCTCAAAAATACCCCCCCAATGGAGGCAGACTGGCGGGTCAAACAACCAAGTGACCCCTCGACGGGCCAATTTGTTACCAATGTCAACCTGGCTCTCATTAAGAAAGTCATACACTTCCTTCAAATAGTTACTTGTACCCTTGTAGTTGGTACCGCAATCAGACCTGATCAGAGAAGGTAACCCACGGCGAGACGTAAATCTATCCAAAGTTGCCACAAAGGCCTCCGTCGAGAGGGAGGATACCAGCTCCAAGTGCACTGCCTTAGTTGACAGGCAGACAAATACGCACAAATAAGCCTTGACAATTTTACTATTGCGAAGGGTAGACGTCTTTATCGAAAAGGGACCAGCAAAGTCCGTTCCTACGCCTGCAAAGGGCCTCGCCTCATTGACACGATCAGCAGGCAAGTCTCCCATCTGGGGCTGCATCGTTGGGGCCTTAGTCCGATAACACGGTATGCAACGGAAGACGATGCTACGAATGGTACGACGAGCCGACAAAATCCAAAACTCTCGCTGCAGAATGGCCAACAGCGCATTGCAACCGGCGTGCGAGTTCTTAATGTGACGATCAGTCACCAACAATTTAATCAAATGGCCCGCCTTGGGCAACAAAAGGGGGTGACGGACCCCATAAGAAAGGCTAGAGTGCCTCAACCGTCCTCCAACACGCAAAAGACCCGTTTCATCCAAAAAGGGGTTCAACTTACTAACGGCTCCCGACAACTTAACTCTACCGGACTTCAAGGTCTCGATCTCCTTCTCAAAGTGTACGGCCTGCACAGAGCGAACCCACAGGAGGAGTGACTCCTGTCGCTCTTGAGGAGAGAGAACCGGTGACAGGCGCTTGTCCCCTGGATTCCTAGCATTGTGACCAAAACGCCTGATCCACGAGGTAACGTTCAACAATTTGTCGAGGGAGCTGTATCGATTCAACAAAATATCCGGATCAAACGGAGGGTCCTTCGTCCCAACAGCGAGCACCTTAAGCCCGGGCAAAGGATCCGACATCAAAACTGGCGTTCGAGGCCAATCATCCTTGGGGCGAGTCAGCCAATCCGGTCCCCACCAAAGGGGGTGCACAATCAGGCGGGGGGCCATGCACCCACGTGAGGCTACATCGCCGGGGTTCAAGTCTCCAGGCACGTGCCTCCAAATCAAAGGCGTTTCGGAATTCTGTATCTGTGACACTCGGTTCGCAACAAAGACCTCCAAGGAGTGGACGGACGTCTTCAACCAACACAAAACAATTTGACTGTCCGTCCAGGCGTAAGAATTCCGAATGTTCACAGATCCACCTAAAGTTTGAGCAACGTGATTCAAGAGACGCACAAGAAGCGCCGCCCCTGACAACTCTAGCTTAGGGATGGTCAATGCCGTCCGGAGGGGGGCCACCTTGCTTTTGGCCATGATCAGTGACAACTTCACCTGGCCTGTCGCGCTGACGGTGCGCAAATAAACAACAGCTGCATAACCGTGCGAAGATGCGTCACAAAACCCATGAAGGGTAGCAGTATAGTTCCCAGGGGGGAGGATAGCGCGTGGTAACGCGACCTCGTTGACCGCAGGAAGTGCGGATACAAATTGGAGCCAATCTTCCAAAAGGGTTTCCCGAAGTGGCTCATCCCAACCAAGTTCCGCGGTCCAAAGGCGCTGGAGAAAACATTTCGCCCAAAACAATACCGGGCATATCCAACCATTCGGGTCAAAGGTTCTCGCGACAGTAGACAATACCAGCCGTTTAGTCCAAGTGTGTGGTGACTCCAAATCGACATCATACGTAAAGGTGTCTTGGACTGGTCGGTACTGAACGCCGAGAACGGCCAACATAGCAGGGTTGTCAGCATTTTCAAACAAATGAGGATCCTGCTTATGATCCTCTTCCACATCTTCCAACAGTGCTGGCGAGTTGGACACCCACTTACGCAACTCATAGCCAGCGGAATCCAAAATTTGAACCAATTCGTCACGCAACAGGATAGCTTCCTCAACCGTGGAAGCCCCAGTGCAGACGTCATCAACATACAAGTCCGTTTTCAAGATGG
Organism: Xestia xanthographa; assembly: GCA_905147715.2. Classification (NCBI taxonomy): domain Eukaryota; kingdom Metazoa; phylum Arthropoda; class Insecta; order Lepidoptera; family Noctuidae; genus Xestia; species Xestia xanthographa. The sequence continues at coordinate 2,398,761 of LR990650.1, forward strand.
CGGACGCCCGAGGGAACCTCAAGCGTTCTCGGTCCGCGAGCTCCCAAAGCGAACGAATAGCAACAAAAGGGCTCGATCGAAGGCCGTACGTATTCGTGTTGAGCTCATAAACAACCATGGGGTCCCGGGGATTCTCTCGCCACAGGATCAACTGATAACGTCTGTCATCCCGGTGAATAACCGTTTGCCGGAACATCATTTTGATGTCAGCCACAAAGACTACTTGATGACGACGAAAAGATGTGATGACATCACAAAGGTCCCTCAACAATTTGGGGCCGGAGTGCAAGCAATCATTCAAAGAGACACCAGAGGAAGTCCGCGCAGACCCATCAAACACTGTGCGCAGCTTACCGGTGGATGCCTTGAGGACCGCGTGATGCGGCAGAAAGTAATGCTCAACTGAGCGCCAATCCAAATTTGACACCGACATGTGTCCCAAGTCTGCGTACTCACGCATGAAATCTAAATATTTCTGCCGCAGCACCGGATCCCTGGCCATACGGCGCTCCATCGCCAACAATCTCTTCTCGGCCATAGGTCTGGACTCGCCGAGAGGTGGTCGAACTGCAACAAAAGGCAACCGTGTTACGAGCCGACCGGAACGGAGTCGGCCTGTGTTGTTCTGATAGAACAACTCGCACTCCTCATGTTCCGGGTTCAAGCGGGCCACTTGCGGTGGCTCCTCAACCTCCCAAAACCTCTGAACAGCGTCAGAGAGAGCGGAGCCACACGCCAACGCAAAATCAGGCTCAGGTGGAGGGGGAGCCTTCAACACTGGGCCCATCACCGCAAAGCCAAAGATGGTCGAGACAGCCACCAAACCGTTCGGCTGCAAGACTTTCATATTACCCAACAATATTCTCCCTAGTACATCGGAACCCAATATCAAATGAGTTGTATTAGGGGAATCAAACCGGCGGTCAGCCAAATCCAGGCCTGACGTCAACCGGACAATATCAGGCGACAGCTGACGTTGGGGATGACAGCCCAAGATACTCGTCAGAACAATGGCCGAAGGAAAAAACTTAGGGTCCAAACAACTCACAGGAGTGAGCCCAAATAAGGTTTGTCCCTCAACAGTCGGGATAGGTGTTTCGCCTATTCCATTAATCGTGCCTGAAAAGGCACGGACATCCAGGCTCACCCGACCCGCTAACCAAGACGACAAAAGGCAACCCTGGGCTCCCGTGTCCAAAATGGCACGGACCACAACAGAGTCCCCCGTGGGTCCCCAGACCCTGACCGATGCCGTTGGCAACAAAACCGTGTCGATCTGGGGAGGTACGTTAGCGGGACAGGCGCCAATTTCCTAGTAATGCCTGGGCGGCGACCGATCGCCGCATCCAGGCTGGGGTCTATCCCGATGAGGATAGTAGTCAAACTCCTCATCCGCGCGATGTCCCGAGCCGCGCGCCATCGCTGGAGGGGCATATCTCACTTGACGCCTGAGTGGCGGGGGGCGCGTCTCCAAACGGGGACGTTCCGCCAACGGAGGGGAGGGAAGGCGGTGCTGGTCTGGCCAACGTCGCCTACCAGCAGCTGCATAGTCGCCTTCACGAGGGGAGGTCAATCGGCGGTCGCGCGGCTCCCGATCAACTGGCGCGGGGGGTGGAGTGCGGCGGTCAAAGTTGCAGGCCCCTCCTCGACTCTGATCCGGCGAGCGAGAAGCCCGGTGCTCATCTCCATCATACCCCCCCCTGCGCGAACCCCCATCAGAGGCTGGTCTGACAGAGCGGTTCGCGTTGGCGCACAAAACTTCAAGATGTGAGCCCCTACAAATTGAACAAGGGCGGGGGTTGGGGCAATCCCGATGAAAATGATTCCCCAAACACGAAAAGCACAGACGGCGTGCATTGGCAACTCGGCGGCGGGCACTCACGTGCAACTCCAAGAAGGCCGCGCAAGTTGGTACGCCATGTCCCGTGGCCTTACAATAGCCGCAAACAAGATTACTCTGGGTGCCACCAAAACGGGGGGCAGGGCGGCTATCACCAGGCCCGACAGTCCTAGTCCGTCCCTGGGCCCTCGGCCGAGAGGGCGGTTGGCTTAACCCCGTGGCACCACGAGCGTTGTCGAGGAAACGACACTCATCCTCCAAAAATTTGACGAGGTCCTCAAAGGGGGGAAGATGGGTGGCACTATCCCCACCATACTTCTGCTCAAAACGGGACCTCAAGTCTGAAGGAAGCCGCTGCAACACTAAGTGTACCAAGAAATAGGACCAATAGTCCACCGGCAACTCCAATCGCTTCAAGGCGTTGGTTGCTGCAAGCAACGGATTCAAAAGGTCAGCACGCAACGCTGACATTCTGGTGATGGCCGGCAACCCCAAGATCTGGTTTATATGGACATCAGCCAGGCAACGTTTGTTCTGGTACCGTCGGGATAGAAGTTCCAGAGCAGTGGGATAGGCCGAGTCGGTCACCGGCAAGTGCTGCACCAAGGCTCGAGCCTCACCTCCTAGGGCTGACAACAAATAAGCCAACTTCTGGGCCGGTCGGAGGTCAGAGCGCGCATCAACCAAACTGTCAAATAGGTTCCTGAAGCTTAACCAATGGTCCAAGTGACCGTCAAAATGTGGCAGCTCCAGGGTAGGCAGTCTACCCAAAAGTCCAGGGCCTGCAAGAACAGAGGTCTCTGTTTTGACCTGGGCAGGGTCCCGACTCTTCAAAATTTGACGGGCGCGCATACTTATTATGTCACCCAGGTTCAACATCTGGTCATAATCCGCAACAACCTTATCACGGGCTGCTTGACCCAATGTTTCCAGGTCCAAGTCCAAAATCACTTCATTGAAGCGAGCAAACAAAGTGTCAACCGCACTCAATCTCGCATTCAACTGCTCATACCGGGCAAGCGTGGCCTCTTCCAGGTCTCGACGCTCAGCGGTCGCAGCAGCTGAGGCAAACCATCTTAGCTGTGAGGTCAATCCACCAATGGCTTGGTTTACAGCTTTCAATGATGCCATTGGGACAAATATCAAATAAACAAATTAAATTCAATTAAATAATCAACGGGAATAATTTTCCCGGACCCAACTACAATTTAAACCAAATAATAAAACTTAGTTTGAATTATTACAAGTTCAAATCCGACCCTGTACAAGCAATACCTTGTTTATACAATAACAAATTAAAGTACAAACCACAAGGGACACTACATATCATAATATATTATGTCAAACAATCTATGTTTAATTTGAGTCAGGCCGACGGCAACAAATCAGACTTCTCAATACTTTTAACTCGACAATAAGTGGTGAATTTAACAATTCAACCACGCTCTGCTACCAGTTGTGTGAGACTGCACGAACAGACTCACGATGTCCGCGATTACGCGGAGCCCTAATCACAATATACACACATCAAAAGTGTCTAGGGATCAAGCATTTTTATGCGGATTTCTTGAGATTGAGATGTGGCTTTGTAATAAATTTATGATTTTATAAATTTATATGGATCCTTTTTGGTGCATTTCATAATTTGAATCAGGAACTCTCAATCAAATTCGAGTAAAAGATGAAAATAAGCTGTCAATATTTTCCCTATAAAAACATACAACGCATTGAAGACATTATTAGTGCTACTGTTTCCCTACTACTGATTAAAACCAACGTTATTATGGAGCGGCGACGTCATTTAAGCAGGGAAGAAATGCTCAGAGCCGTGGGAATGATAGAAGCTGGTTCCCGGCAACGTACTGTAGCTTTAGCTCTGAATACAAGTCAGAGTGTTATCAGTCGACTTTGGACACGTTACCGAAGCACTGGTACCGTGGCTGAGCGCCATGGAGGACGGTATCGCTGCACCACACGGAGACAAGACCGATACATTCAAATCTTAACTCGAAGAGCTCCAACAATAACCGCCATGATGTTAGCCGTGAGGCTTCATCACTCTTCAGGGAACTTAATTAGCGACCAAACAGTCAGAAACCGCTTGCATGAAGTGAACCTTCATTCCCGAAGACCGCTACGGGTACCACCTATAGCAATGCACAATCGTAGGATTCGATATCAATGGGCTCTTGAACACAGAAATTGGGCAGAAGAACAATGGCGTTTCGTGTGCTTTTCTGATGAGTCTCGTTTTGGTATGAGACCGGATACAAGACGTATACGACACTGGAGAACCCCTGGACGCCAACAGCGATTAAAATCCTGCCAGGAAGTCCATCCTTATAGTGGTGGAACCATCATGGTATGGGCGGGTACTTGGATCGGCGGAAGAACTGAGTTGATTTGGATCAGAGGCAACCTCAACGCTCAAATTTATGCTGAGACGATTGTATCAGACGTCATCGTTCCTCTACAAGTGCAAATCGGTCCCTTATTTCAGTTAATGCATGATAATGCACGACCGCACACCGCAAGAGTTGTAAGACAGACTCTCGCCGCAGCTAACATCAATGTCCTGCCCTGGCCTGCTCAGTCGCCAGACTTGAACCCGATTGAGCATGCATGGGATATGCTACAGAGAAGAGCTCTGCCGAATATGGAGGGTATCCAGTCGCAAGAAGACCTTTTTTTGTTGTTGCAACGAACATGGGCGGCCATTCCACAGCGTGATTTGGATGAACTCATTTTGAGTATGCCAAACCGATGTTCTTGTGTTGTTAGTGTTCGCGGTAGAAACACGGATTATTAATTGTTTAAGTTACCCAATAAAATTTTAAAGAAAACTGTGTTTTCAGTCATTTTTTCGAACTTTAATGTTAGTGGTTCAAATGTCAAAAATCCCTTTATTAGGAAAATGGCAAATTTCTTTATTAATGCAAAGGTGACTTGGTTTATCGTTACTGTGACAAACGAAAACACTTTATTTGATGAATCCTTAAAGAAAATTTTAATTAATATCAATCAGGAGAAAAGTTATTGCAAAAATATATGTTGATCCCTAGATACTTTTGATGTGTGTATTTGTCCAATTGACAAAGGAAAAACAACTATTCAATACACTTACCATCACGTTGGTACCGGTGATGTGACGTAGTCCCTGGTTCCGTCTTATCTGGGTGGGGTGTAAGTATAACTGTGGTTGTGTGGTGTATGTGTAGTTATGTGAGATTACGACGGTTCCATGGACGCCCAGCGCGTACCGACGTCTTTCTGGACAAACCTTCCTATCACACACGTGGCAACCCTCACTAATGTCCAACTGAATTTTATCCCGGTTTGCTAACCCAATCGGGGATGTAATAGTCCAACACTGAATTTAGGAATTTACCGGCGTTCAAATGACACAAACAGGCCGGACATAACCAAAAAATCACTCGCGGTCAAGACCCAAAATGGCGAGATTTCTCAATTTTCACTCAATTATTCAACAAAATATCAAACACCGAACAGGATTGCATCGGATTAACAATAACTCAAAGTTTTCAACCAATAATTTACACGAAACAGCGTGTACCAAAATTACAAGCACGGAGCGACCATCTTTTCAACCAATATTGCACTGACAAGCAAAACGTCATCGCACAGATTCGCACAGACAACCAAACGTAATCTGTCAAACGTCAAAAGGTGCGTTCAGAGTCTTGGTGGATGAAACACTCTAAAATAGCATTAGAAAGCTCACAGTTTAATATTATTTCTTTTTATATTATATTATATTTTAATTAAAGCAGATATTAGTACCAATGGATACCGTACTTTTTTTTTTGTAAACGGAAAAAACGCCCCTATTTACGTAAGTATTTTCCGTCAAATGGCATTGACCACAACAGGAATGATTTGACTCGCAAAAAAATATCATAATACAACTTATTTGTATCTATTTTATTTATTTTATTTTCGATCTGATCATGTTTGCGGGGCTAACATGGCCGGAGATCGCACAAGATAGAGTGGTATGGAAGGAGAAAGGGGAGGCCTTTGCCCAGCAGTGGGACACTATGTAGGCTAAAAAAAACTTATTTGTTATGATTTTAAGATTCGGCTATGTAATCTTTCGTTTATTATTAGAATAAAATGGTTACTTTTTTTTGGTGTAAGTAATATGAATATCCGCAACATCGAAGAGGGCCTAAAAAAAACTGTCTCCTTTCTGATGGAAAAACCCAATAACACTTTGTCCGGCAAGGCAGTCGAATTTAAACGTATGTAAGCAAAACAGTAGTAGACGTTAGATTCCTTGGTTTTAAAACCAGTATTTAGATATCCGATTTATTTGTGAAATCTCAACATTACAAAATGTGAATAGCCTCACACACGAAACATCAATCTTCTAACGCGAAACTTTCCATGTAAATCAATCGATTCATACAACATTAACTTGTAAAACCGTTTCTGTCTTTAAAACTTTTAATAAGTAAGCAAGTATTTCACGCCCTAAACAGCTACACACGTAAAATAAGTACGTTCTCGTACACACCGGGGGATCTTTATCAACTGCGGAGCGATCTCAATTAGCCCGGAGCGGGAACTTGTCGCTACTAATGCGTCTGTATCTGTTAGGGAGCTTCACATGAGACGACGGGGTCGCAGCGATGGATATCTTTAAGAGATGAAGTTCATCGAATAAAGCAAATCAAAGTGTTATATCTTCTTATTTTTAAAATACACCTGCACTTTAGGGTACTTAAACCAGTCTTACCAGGCCGGGGTATCGTATTACCCACTACTAACTGGGTTGTGTAGATCAGACAGGCAGTTGCTCCATGTAAAATACTGGCATTTAGCTGCATCCTGTAAGACTGGAAGCTGACCCCAACATAGTTGGGAAAAGGTTAGGCAGATGATGACTTTAAAGGACTACTGCGCTACTGACGCCGCGATTAATGTGACATTTACTGGATCAAAAAAAATACCAATTTCAATAAAAACTTTACTATAAACTATAAACTTTTAAACCTTAATAACTGTGTTCTTCAGGAATAGTACCTACCTCAGTTTTCTTTAAATTAAATTTAATGAACTGCTCTTCATCTGAGTCATAGTTTTCAATATAATTGTCAGCAAGTCATCCTGCACTTATAGATCTTTGTTCGGAATCGCTGCGTACACAGGAACCGTCTGTAAACCGCTTTACTCACCAGTACGGAGGAGTAATGTGTCGATTTATATGATTTATACCCCCTTCTGTAAACACATATGTTTGATCGTTGCGAGTTGATTAAATTATGCAAAAAACATCGTGTTGCCGACGACTCGTAAGCGCGGTTTCTTCAGATGTCCATGTGTGTGTTGTGTTTGTACGAAGTTTTGTGTTTGTGTGTGTAGTTGTAGGAATTGATATGGAAGCGTCTGGAGATGTAGGCAACGGATTATATTGTAAGTGCCTTGCTAAGTTTTTTTTCTAATGATAGGGTTAGTCATAATGTATTATCTTAGATACGTCATACGCTGCAGATTCTTTCTTTAAGATTTCGCAAGTTCATTTTTATTTGCAATAATGATTATAAAAGCTAAACAACCGAACTTTGTTTTAACCAAATTTTAATTGTCGTGACGGCCAATAGCCTTATAGCCAAGAGCTTCGATGACCATCTATCGAAGCTCTCTTTAGGCGGTTGGATCAAGGGCCTGATTCAGAAGGCAGTACTCCTCGATACGGCTCGCATTGTGAGGAGGTTCCTGTCTCTGCAGCCCTAACCACCGGTGGCTTGGACCCTGCTCCCGACACCGGGTGGACCTCTATTTTTTTATATTTTTAAGTGGTTTTTTTTTGTGATTTTAAGAAATACTTAAAATGTAATTAAGTAAGAATTTGAATGAATAAACGAAATAATAATAATAAATTTATTTCTCAAAAAACTTAGTAATATTTTACAGAAAAATAGTTTGGCAGTATTAATTTCTAATAAGTGGATGTAGCCACTGCAGCCGAACTAGGCAATGCCTGTATTTCGGAATTGATTCCAAGATGTGTTAAGATCTCACAATGAGCTGAAAGTTAAGGGACAATTACAGACCCCGTAAGGCACAGTTTAATATGGATTTCAATCCTAAATTCCAAAAACAAATAACACCGAACCAAATCTCGGGCAGACTTTGCCGATCGAAGTGCATAATGATAAGTCATCTCAAGTCCATTTATCCTGATCCACAGCTGGGCCTAACCATACGCCTACGAATACAACTTCTAAATTCCCATTCGCTGACTATTCGCATTGTCGAGTGTGTGCGCTCACTTAATCATAGTTCAGTTGGCAACGCAAAAACAATACGATTGCGTAAATAGGGCAGTGCCGAACGTAAAAGGTGATCGATTTCGACCGCTCGATGACTCACTAGTGTTGTGACTTGTGATTATTCGACTACTTTGGAATCCGAATAATCGCATAATCAAAATCAAAAATCAAATCAAAATCAAATCATTTATTTCAAGTAGGCCAGTTGCAGGCACTTTTGAATTGTCGAAACAAAGATGAAAATTAAATGTAGCTACAGTCCCAGTCACAAGACATAAAAACTGTGAAAGTACTGTAGTTGCCCGTTCCCTAGCGTAGATCTCTATGGAGAAGAACGGGCAAGAAACTCCATGGACACTCTTTTAAATCATAAAATTGTTACAAAATCTTGGTTACATCATTCGTGTTGAGATGGTATATTATGTGAGAACAATGTAGCAAGATGTGCACGTTAAAAGTGTCCATAGTAAAATAAAAAAATACAATTAAAATAAGCCACGGCAACTAAGAGATGACCAGTCACAACTGACAGCGCCCGTTCACGAACATGACGCATGGATCAGCACCATTTAACTCAACCATTTTGTAGGGAACCAAATGATCGGACACACGCGCCACCATCAGCGAGACATTAGAGTGAGCATGACATACTCTCAACTGCCTGGGCACATTCAAGTCAAGAAAAATCGGAAAATAATCGGAAATCGATCAAAGAATAAAATAAAAAGTAACTGAATAAACTGACTCATTATTGGAAAAAGGATTATTTAAGAGAGAATAAAAAGGTTTTAATATAATGAGGTGGCTGACCGCAAGTGACTAAGATTATTTTCAAGTGCTTTTTATGTGGCAACCAGATGCTTTGAATTTTTAAAGTGTGATTTTCTTATTAGATGCAGTAATTAAAACATTTTATGTTTTGTGTTATTTCCAAAAGCATTTTATTGCTATTATATTGCTTTCCAACAGGAGTCTTGCACAATTTGCGCTTTGCGGTTTTATTGAATAGGTAGACAATATTTGAGTCTCTGTTAAAATCGCGAAACTGCAGATAAAATTGATCGAAATTAATGATCGGTGTATATTTCGCATAAATATCGAAAATTGTTTACTGGTGTTTATGCAGTATCCACTTAAATTATGATACTTTTGATTTCGTTTTGGGTCATTCAGCCAATAAGTGGTATTGCAAATATCTGTCAGGCGGTAGTCATTATTATGAATTTGGCCTATGATCACGAAGCCGTCAACCAAGCATTCTGAACATCAAACTCAGTAACTTTACGCAAAAATTATTGCTGGGAAACGCCTTATTTTTGGGGTGAAAAATCATGTTTTGTGGTAGAACTCAATTTAACGGACTCAAAACATTGTGCTGATGGATGGATTGAATAGTATAGGGATCGTGGAGGTGTTTTGGTGTAAAGTAAAAATCTTACATTAAGAACTTGTATTTAAAAAAAAACTTGTCTAAAAGTTGGAACTTTGACCCCAATATCTGCGTAACTAGATTCCCAGATATGGTGTAGACCAAAATATTATCGTAATGAAGGGGGAGAACAAGTGCCTTTCGGCTTCGTTATGAGGTTTTCTACACCCTTTATTACACGAAAAAATAGCGATTGCTAACGTATTAAATAAAATTATGACAGTAAGAATCGATTTAAAAAAATCGAATAATCGCACCCACGCACATCCCTACGCATCACCCAATAATCTCTTGATAACTGTACTTAATTAAGTTACAGCCAATAATTTATCTTTTAACGGCTAATCAAAGCCTATTTAGATATGCTATCGGCTGCTCACGAGGTGTTATGTGGCATTTGCCACTTATCAGGCTCGAAACTGGCTCGAAATTGCCAGGCTTATTGGCGTAATAAGCTCTGCCTATGGGTTTTGAATTCGCATAAGGGTTTCTGCAAGCGTTTATGGATTTTATTAAGTGTTCCCTGATACCGTTTTCTTGTAAAGATAGGAGATCTTTTGCGTAAACACGTGTTTTGGTTTTGTGTAAAGATTTTTCCTTGTATACTGTGAAATGTTGTTAAGTTAGCACAAGGATAGTATGCACTCGTTCTTGCCCGCAGTTCTGTTCGCATTATCATCGGAAAATTTCCTTTTTGATTAGTCTAATATAGCTTATGAACCTTAAGGATAATGTAAGCTACATTATCCGTAAGGTTTATAAGCTATATCTACATCTACACTAATATTATAAAAAGGAAAGATTTGTATTTTTGTGTGTATGTTTGTAATGAATAAACTCAAAAACTACTGCGCCGATTTCAAAAAATCTTTCACCATTAGAAAGCTACATTCACCTTGAGTAACATAGGCTATATCTTATCTCCGTACTCCTACGTGAACGGGAACTACGCGGGTGAAACCGTGTGACGTTCGCTAGTTAAACTAATAAAAAAAGATATTTAGTGAATGAATGTTTGGAATCAGACCAGTAGTTCTGCAGATTTCTCTGCAGTGTTCGTTCGAATGGCCTCTTAAAATAATACGGGAGAAAACGGGAACATGAGGAAATACGACAACATTTACTAAGCATACCATGTCTGCACATACTACGCTTATAAGATGGTGTTATGGTTGAAGATTAGCAAGTCAGCCAGGATTGCAGTGGGGATGTAGCTTACATCACAGGGTGTGCTGGTTTTAATCTAGCATACATCATAAGACTTTAGTGACGCCTTCAGTAATCTTGAAGGATCTTGCTTTGTGAACGCAATATGACGTAGGAAAGGTGCCGCTGCATTAAACATTTTTGGCAAGGCGTGCAAATCAGAGCGATTACGAGCCCGATGGGAAAACAGTGTTGTTTTTTAAATAACCTGTATTGTCCCACTGCTGTTCAAGATCTCCCCTACAGATTTCCACTTCTCCCTCATCAGTATCATTCTCTTGCCCAATTCATTTAGGGCGCAGCATGTCATCCATACTTCTCTATTACTTGTCATATCATCAGACACCTCCTTTCTTGCCATATCATCCTTTCCACTTCTCCTTCATCATCATCATCATCATTTCAGCCGAAAGACGTCCACTGCAGGACATGCAATCGCCACGCTTGGCAGGTGGGTTGGCGATCGCAGTACGGTTGTTACAAAAGCGCAGAGAACGCTGCTGCCTATTCTCTGGTAACTCCCTTAGTCGCCTCTTACGACACCCACGGGAAGATAATGGGATGGTGCTATTCTTTACTTCCGACACCATACAAAACTTCTCCTTGTGTATGGAAATCTCTCACAAACGCCTCTATTTCACCGCCCTATCATTTTCTAGGCCTTCCTCAGCGTCGACACCCGTCTTTAGGCACCCACTGCGTGACGACTCTGACCTATCTGTCCCGATGAGTTCTGCCTACATGAAGAAAGCTAGAAGAAAGCAGCAATATAATTCAAACCCTACATCAACGTTTAGAAAGCATCAACACCAACATCATCTAATCAAGTGGAACAGATGCAACCCAACATTTTTATGAAGAATTCTCCAAAGTACTCATAATTCCGAGACCCAAATTTCCGAGGCGCCATGTCTCGAAATCGTCGAGATTTAATCGCCTAACATATCGAGTGACCAGAAACAAAAAGCAATATACATAAATTATAGTCGGAATCGTATTAGAAACACGTTTTGCGTAGCGCAGTAGTGATCGAGTTGAGAGTTCTACAGACTCGACGATACGGTGACGGGACGACTCCCCAAAAGGCTTAGCCTCTCAAAGATAAGTTACTAAAGGGTTATATCCTCTATTTCTCCAAATTTACCTATTTTGATTTAGCTACAGAAGCTCCTAATACTAACAAAGACATCTCTATATTCTCATCAAGTCTGAATGAACACCCTTTCTGCCGTTTACTTTGTGCAATCTAAATCGTGATCTTTAGTCAAGCAGAAGAGAACTAGGCCACCACGGCCTTTCATCAGATTTCTCTGATTATCTGAATTAAATCAAGTAGCACTTTGATTAAGATACTCATATTACTTGATGTATCGCTGGCCTTCGACTTTACCCTATTCGTTTTAAAATCACGAAACACTTCTGCATCTTTCAAAACTCTTGTATCACACATTTTCACTATCCCTGCCGTCCCATCGTCTACTCTACGAATTTATAGTACACCTATAGACGTCACGACTTGTCCATCAACAAAAAGCTGCGCCACATTTCTTTCACCAAGTCGTGCGCTATAAAGGGCCTCCAAACTGGTTTTTATTAGCACACGGCAGTGCCCGAGAGAGCGCGATGGTTTATTGGATAAGCGTCGTGACCATGGTTTTGGGTTCTATTCCTGGTTTACAAACATTCGTATATACCTGTTTGGTAGGATTTGTGGGCGTTTTCGACATTTTCTTCAGCTCTGACGTAAGATTTCTGGTTTCAAGGTTTGAGTGTTACGGAGAGGTTAGAGCTAGATGCAATGCATGTGTAATTTAAACCATGGTTGATATTTCTTCTACATCTTCATTTTTTTCTCCAGTTACAATAGCAGAATCTCCTACAGCATTATTTTGTTTGCATATGATGTTAAACGATACGAGATCACCGATGCAACTCCTACCTTAGTAGCAACTGTGTCAATATATTGTGTTTCCTTAGCACTAGAAGAGGTCATGGCCAAAAATTGAACATAGGTCCGTTGTTGTTGTTAAGCAGTTGATGAGATTAGGTGAGTCCCTAAATCCAAAGAAATTGTGCTACATTTGAGTTAGTTACTAGTTATTCGTTCATTGTTGTTTGATTTCGTTTGTTTCTCTTACAGTAACGATAATGTTATAATTTACAAATGAAAATACTAGGGATACTTTTCACTTCATAACACTTTCTCTCTTTGCTGTAATTTTGTGATAATTATCACTTCTGACCCTGTATAAATCTTGTCAACTATACGCAGTTACGCACGTCATGATTATGTGACTATGGAAAAGGAGTCTTTCTCGAAGAAATCATTTAAATGAAGTTGTAAATGTACAAGAATATATATAGGGCTATAAAATTGTATTTATGATTATGCAAAATTTTGCCGGTACCTTGGTTTATACAGCTGTTTTAATTCTTAATTAATATAAATATTAATAGGTACAATTTGCATTAGGCCTGAGAACTGGTATTCTCGTAATAATAATATGTTGTTGTGGAAATATATCAGGCTGAGTAGAAACTAATCTATAACAATAATGTATTCCTGACAGATTAAATATTAATACTTATCCCTGGTGTATTAGAGATCATTCAGTAGTCAGTTAAGAATAGTAACTTTGTATTACGAAAAAGGAAACGAAGAAAATGTGGATTTTCAATCAGAAAAAGAAAAGTAAAGACATACATGTCCTAGAACCAAAAAATCGAAGACATGTATTGTGTTATCCAACAATCATAAAGTAATCATCACACTGAAAAGTCATTATAAAGCTGCTTCGAGAAGAGGATTATTGAACCAACCTCTTCATTTTTTTGTTCAGAGATTTACTTTAAATCATAATCATACACACCATCAAATGTTTAACTAACACTTACTTGCAACAACAGCTAGCACATACTTACAAGCTTATAACTACATATAATTTACATACAAAACAAAACTTAAAAGTAAATAAACCTCAGCATATACATATACATACATATACACTATTGAATGCGTAGTTCGGTAGTAGAACCACTCTTGTACGACCGGTTACAAACTTACCTCCAATATTTGCGATAGTCATCAACTGTACCTTCTTAAAAATAAAGGTGATTTAAGCTCGTACGGGTAGTTTTTTTAATTTTGTTTTCGTCTTCTCGTCGTAAAGGGCATGAGGACTATGGTAACTGTTCTTCAGACTTATTTAGACGTCGGGTTTTGAAATTGAGTTGAAATTTTTCGACTTTTAAAGGGAGAGAGATTGATGTTTGCAAGGGTTCCGTGATTAATGGCATTCAATTGCGTTTTAATATGTGAAGATGGGTTTTTGTGGGCAAAATATTGACTGTGTATGAGTTTATGTGTATTTCCTTAAGATTTGAAGGTTTTGCTTACTTTGGAAGCCATTGACCTCTTAGTGTTGAGCTTTAGGTCATATCTGTTAACCAGAAAGCCATAACCAAACGATAAACCATAACGATTGATTGACCTCTAGCTTACATGGTGGTCTTCGTGTCACGAACTAAAATGTTGGTTCCATCAAGGGATACTAGACCAGCTGATCTTTTTATTAGAAATGTAAATAGAAATGGTGTAACCAAATCAATTAATCAAAATCAGTGTCACCATTGCCCCAGCATTAGTATTTTAACATGACACGGGAGGCAGCAATACGTAATAAATAACACAACAGAAAATGCTTGTTTTTCCTAGAAAATTTGGCAGAAGTGTATATCTTTATTACTACTTGAGCACGTAATAGGCTCTACTGAGAAATGACTACTTGAAAAACTCAATAACACTTTGCTGGAACTTGAAATCAAACCCAAAACCACACACTCAGCGGTATCGGTTGTTACCACTAGAGACACCCCCAAGACCATGATTAGAGCGTCGTACTGTATGGATCGGAATATCTATTAATTAATTTCCACTGACATCATTAACGTTTATTTCATTCCTTACTTTTTTCTGATCTCAAGGTAGTGGGGCAGGGTGTTAGTCTAGAAGGTGACTCTTCCCACTGGCTCTACTATCAACGGGAAAAATCAAATCGACAACGATAGATTTGATTTTTCCCGTCGACCCTACCAGTGGGGCCATGGCAGTAGAGCCAGCGGGAATACACCCACTAGACTATCAAGGTTGCATGAAATCATCATCTTACTGCACTGTTCCCATGTTACTTGGGGTCGGCGCAACACTTCGATCAATGATATTGATTGAAGGCGCAACACGTTTTCTTCTTCCATTGTCCCCCCTGTCAACGGTCACGAAATCATTTACACTCTTTTCATATCACTCCTCACACAATCCATCCATCGTTTCTTTAGTCTTACTCTCACTCTCCATCCATCAACATTTCCATCAAGACAATTGTTGAGTATTTCATGCTGCCTTGCATGAAATATTAAGCAAAATCCTTTACCGCCAGGAATTTAAACCCTTACATCTTTTCCAAAACAATTACACTTTTAAAACAGTTAAACAAGAACCACACACCAACCGAAGCTTTAAACACAATTCAAACATTCCTATCGATTTGTTGTCAAGCTACCAATTTCCTGAGCACATCGACTATGAAAGATTGCTTCCTGTTCCAACACCAAGTATGCTGCCCCCACTACGGACATAGCGCAATATCTCAAGTTACTTGGACAAGCATGTCTGGAGTATGAGATGTATAGGGTAATGGTGAATGGCAGGAACATGGAAAGTATCAACTAAGAAATTGATTAGCCGTGCAGAGTAGAATAGAACCAACCCATTACCCCATTACACTCACGGGTGTCGTATAAAGCGACTAATGTCTGAGGCAGAGCACCTTGCGCCTCCTTAGACCAGACAATGGGCAGCAGCGTTTTCTCTTAGTCTTTCATCACTGCGATCTCCAATCCGCCTGCCAAGCGTGGAGATTACGGCAAATTCCTCCCATCATGGGAGAGGCTTATGTCCAGCAGTGGACGTTATGGGCTGTTGTAGTAGTGTAGTGTAGTAAGTAATTGATAATAATTAGTGTCAAACTGGAGAAAAGCCACCCAAAAGAATTAGCTCGATTTTTAATTATGTTAAAAAGAGTATTACGTAATAATGTCATTTTTTTACCCAACTGCGCCAGAATAAGGGTTATATTTAACTGCACTGTTTCATTGGTTTAGTGATGGTAAACGTTATTGCTGAGCATGAAGTACTTGGGTCTATTTCTAGGTCGGGCAACAGCCAAAAAGTAAAGCAATAGCCTGCGTGCGAAAGTTCACTTCTTAAACTTAAACTTTTCTTGAACTATAACGTATTTTGTACTTATTGGACCGACCTCCGTTTACCACTATCCAATTTAACAAACCTACCAGTAATTTACAACTGTACTTCAAACCAATATGGCGCCAAACCATTTCAAATTCGAAATAGAAAACATCGCACAAACATTAGAGACCAACAGCATTTCCAATTATGAATCCGTAACCACAGCAGGTAGGACAGGACCCGGGGCGCCGCGGAAACAAGAGTTACCAATTATTGTACGTAGTTTGGACATACGCGCCGTATGGCACTGCCCTCCGGCGGTTCCATTTTACGGCAGTGATATATATACCTTTTTCATACTGTAGCCTTTGATTTGACCTGGTATTGCACTCTTTGTAAAAAGGCTACGTGGACTGTTGGGCTGTTCGGTTTAAGTATTTTTTTTTATCTTTCTACATGTTCTAATTGAAGATTGGTCATGGAATACCGTTCAAGTTCTACAAATAGCTTATAAATAGATTTTGTATTATTCATGTGGTCGTTTTCTGTTAGTATTTCATCACTGCGGTCTCCAATCCGCTTGCCAAGCGTGGATATTACGGCAAATTCCTCCCATCATTGGAGAGGCTTATGCGGGCGTTATGGGCTGATGTAGTATGTGGTAGTGATATGATGACCTGCCTTGTAGGTTTAAGCCCTACAGTTGAGCACAAGCTCTTGGAATCCCCAAGTCCGGTATAGGTATTATTGGGCTTTTCTATAAAAAAAAAAACCGGGAGTTTGGATTCGTCTCTAGTTGATGGCAATACAATAGTCCTTTCACTTCATGGGACTCAATACCCAAATTTCGCAAGTCATGATTTACCCTTAGTATAGGTAACTTAAACCCCTGCCTATCTATAAACTTAATTATGTCTTCCCCTCAAAGCTCTGTTCCGTACTACAATCCAAAAACTGTTAACACAAACCTAATTGACACTAGCGAAAAATCTCGAACAACTCCGTAAGTGAAGAGATCACAAGAACTAAGAGCCCCAACTCACGGTCCAAGTCGCGAGGCGAAGTTCCCACATAGTGAGCGAACGCCTCAACTTGTGTAAGTTACTTTCAGTTCGAGGCGGACGCGTGTAATCGGTTCTATTCACTCATGTGATCGTGGATGTAGTAGGGCTTTGTGGACATGGCTTTGGTTTTTGTTGTTTTAAAGATTTGTACAGATACACAATACAGAACATGTCATCAGAGTTTATGAACTGGTTTAGGTTCAGGTACATTGCTGTTACTGTTAGTATGTGTCATTCCACTGCTGGGCAAAGGCCTCTCCCCATAAATTCCAAATTCTTTCGATCCAGAGCCAATGTCGTTGGACCACTGGTCGCTGGTATTGTCCAGCTCGTTCCACCATCTCCTGCCTGGTCTACCGCGTCTAATTTAGGTACATAATATGATCCAGGGTTGCGGGACTGTTCGAAAGAGATACCGTGGCCCCGGAACACAAAAGGCGATGAAGGAACATGGATGGGTTTTAGTCAGTAAAAGCCTGACACTCCCTCCTACTCCGCCCAGAGCAGGAGAAGTCATTTGATGATTTCCCATCCGAAAAAAGAAAAAAAAAAAGGTACGGTAGTAGTAAGGTACGGTAAGGTAATGATTAAAGAAAATACGAATGTAAACAAACGATAACTAACACTTCGTTATAACCGCAGTGTCAACATGTACCCACTTCTCCTTCTTCGTGTCACTGGCACGACAGTGTTTCAAAGGTTGGACCATGGATACACCAATGGTCCACACCGCTGGACTGGCGAAGTAGACAAATTTTTTTTTTTAGGGCACAGAATTTCCATCCTACATTACGTGGATTCGTTATAAAGTATCTCTTTGCTCTCTTTCTGCTTACAATTATCATTTCTTGGCCCAGTATATTTTTGTTGGGTGTTATTCTAGGATTCTCTCTTTCTTTACAATTGCTATCATTCATGGGATATTATGGAGGTTACGATCACTTCACACATCAGGTAAGATTAAATTGATCCAGTCAGAATACCTTCTCAACAGAACCCGTTAACTTTACTTCCTTATATACAATAAGCTAGCGACAAAAACCATGTTCTAAATCAAACGTATCTGACGAACATATCAATACGAGTACCGATCGAATATGAATAGATTTTAATAATGTAAAGCAAACAGGACGGCGCACAGCGGGTGGTATCGCGACAGCGGGGGCATAGATTCTATACCCATCTGATGCAGTTGGTTTGGTGATAGCGGTGGTATAAAATAGTGGCTTGAAATAATGCTTCAGAGATGTGATAAGACTGATAAGTTCACATTCAAGCGGTGAAAGCGATTAGAAGTATTAATTTTGGCCTTGTTTCTGATAGTTCTGTATGGACCATGTTATGAATGTGTTCCATTCGCTTTATCATACACGTACAATCGTACATACGGGAACTCACAACTGCAGGCAGAATGCCATCTGCTAAGAGTCAGCCATCAGCCAGTAAATTCTCATGCTACATCAAATGTACCTTCTAAATAGGAAGAAGGAACGAGAGCTCAATATAGACGGACCGCGATACCAATTAATGTTGCTGATATTGAGGCCGTCGTAATATCTAAATGTCAAAAAAATACATGATATTATAAAGCCTATATTATACAAACATGATTTGACTTGCTCAAAATAGTGAGGAGTAGAAATAAGAAAGAGAGGACCTGCAGCCAGTCCCCAACATGTTATGCCCTACTTATTAAACTTTTATTCGTTCTCAACAATTTTTGCTATTTTCAAAATAAGTATGTAAGTACGAGTACCTCTTTGTGACTGCTTTGGCACACAGATGCCACTCCCAGATATGCCACTATCAAAAATACTCAACTACCTACACCAGCGACTTCTAAATCCACCTTCAGATATAAGCATCGTGATAGGTCGTGCCTGGTCTCCGCGACACCTTGCCTTTCACCGCCGATTGATAATTGTGGCGCCAATGATAACAGATTGGTTTACTGCTAAAAGTCACCACAAACCGATTTTAAAACCGGTTTATTTTGATAAATAGTTTAGTGGAATATAAATTCGCAGAGTTAAAATAAATTGTGTTAAGCCGTGTGGTATCCAGCAGAGTAGATTAGAACCAACCCATTACACTCACGGGTGTCGTATAAGGCTCGTAATGTCTGAGGCAGAACACCTTGCGCCTCCGTAGACCAGAGAATAGGCAGCAGCGTTTTCTGTTAGTCTTTCATCACTGAGATCTCCAATCCGCCTGCCAAGCGTGGAGATTACGGCAAATTCCTCCCATCTTGGGAGAGGCTTATGTCCAGCAGTGGACGTTATGGGCTGTTGTTGTTGTTGTTGAATTAAAGATCAAAATATTTTAATCATTTCTGCAATTAATTTATCAAGGGATATCGCTATTATCAACAGGTTTGTGAAACCAGCAGTTAAGTTAGCGAGGTATCGATAGATTTTAGTTTGAAAAGTGTTGCAAATAATATTGTAAATTAGTATAATCGTCATTACTTGCCAAAGACTCGATCTCCCAAGACACCTTATCAAATAATATTCCAAATATACTGTAGGAGAATAATGCAGGAGACATTTTGTTATCAAAATCAATCGCTTGGACACGTTTCTGTTAGCAAATTTGAACTCAAAAAGAAGCCATTAATAGCCAACACTAGATCAAAAATGACTGTAGCTGACACCATTTCGCCAATAAGCCGTCCACCAAAAACCATAATTCATTGCCCCATAAAATTCGTTGTAACATGGCTGCCTGCCTACTCGCTGACTGGTAAGTCGTAAAGATAAATAATCCTAACGCAATCAGGATCATTAAGAGCCAAATGTAATACGTATGTATCGTAAATCAATTTTAGGGTTCCACGGTGTGTTGTAAAAACTGTAACGAGGTTTTATGACTTTCGTCGCGGTTCTGTATGTTGGTATTTGTAATTGGGCGTTAGATGATATTATGATACTGATATTGATACAGAGGGGCTTTTTTATGGTGATCGCGCCATAATTGCGGTTTTCACCGTGAATTCTTGTTTTTATTTTCAAAATCTAACTACTATAGTTGGTGCCAGTTAAGATGAGGATAGCGGTCATTGACCCACCTACATTAATTAAGCTTCTTACCTTTGAAAACCAAAAATAAGCCTGTTTAATCTATAGTGATCTTCAACATTTTTGTAATGAAAAACGAAACATGGTTTATTTGTTTTGGTTCGTACGAAGAGATATTAGGGAAAGGGCAATGACCACTATTCTCATCTTAACTGGCACCAACTATAATATCATTACGTCAAAATCAAAATCAAATCGAAACTGACTGTTAAATGTAGCTACAGTCCCAGTCACAAGACATAAAAACTGTGAAAGTACTGTAGTTGCCCATTCCCTAGCGTAGATCTCTATGGAGAAGAACGGGCAAGAAACTCCATGGACACTCTTTTAAAAAGTCTTGGTTACATCATTCGTGTTGAGATGCTATATTATGTGAGAACAATGTAGCAAGATGTGCACGTTAAAAGTGTCCATAGTAAAACAAAAAATACAATTCAAAAATAAACATTCTAATAAGCCACGGCAACTAAGAGAAAAGAATTCAAAATTCTGTGAAAAAAAGTAAATCAAGTCAAAACTTCTAAAAAAACCTGCCCATCGTTTTAGTGAAACTATAAGTAAGAATGGTTTTATTTTTTATTAGTTATCTATATTCTTGACAAGTATTAATTGCTTCGTTGTCGTCGAGGGAGGCCTAGAAAACGCTGGCGTGACAACCAAGAGGCGTTTGTGACAGATTGGCCAGAAAAAACCGCACGGACAGAAGAGTAGAAGGTTATGGGGAGGCCTTTGTCCAACAGAGGGACAAAATAGGCTTAAAAAAATCCCATCTCAAAATCCTCTTTGAGAAAACTAGAATTAGTACCATATCATATACTCATTTTCCCATTCGTATATGCGAGAGGAGAAGCTTGTGGCTAAATAATAACAGCCACTCGGGTCGATCTTTAGGTTAAGCCGTGCTTGCCTAGGTTGGTCTGTAGATGGGTGACCACCCTTACATACCGAGTTTCCTTCATGCCTCGGAAAGCACTGCTGTCATTTGTAGATCTTTGACAGTCGTTAGAGGGAGTCAGTGTCCCCAAAAAGTCTGACAACCTGTCTTACCAAGGGGTATCGTATTACTGAGTACTAACTGGGTTGTGGAGGTCAGATAGGCAGTCGCTCCATGTAAAATACTGGTATTCAGCTGCATCTGGTTAGACTGGAAGCCAACCCCAATATAGTTGGGAAAAGGCTAGGCAGATGATACGCAAAAGACGCTCTGTGAACATGGAGCTGCGAACACCAGCCCGTTATACAATACAAAGCTATCTCCATCACTCATAATAATCATTAATTTCAAAACGACCTTCAAACTTACATCACATGTACCTCCCTATCTCAAAGTGTCCTCAGCTCTCCATATTTCTAAGTGCCCATCGGTTTCGATAATAAATCACTAAACTGTGACGTCAAACCACACAATATCACCAATTTGTCATCAATATGGTCGAAGAGAAAGCAAACAGCTTCTGTATAGATAAACGAAAAAGGTGTAATTTGTTGTCGCTACAAGACTCCTTAATTTTTTGGAGCATAGATTATAGAAATAGATGTGTCAACGGTGTTTATGAGCAGTAGTAGCTCAGTGGTAACTGCCCCGACTTATCTATACTTAATATTATAAAGAGGTAACATTTGTTTGTAAGTTTGTATGTTTGTAAGTTTGTATGCAGGGGGTAATCTCCGGAAGTAATGAACCAATTTTAAAAATTGTTTCACTGGTAGAAAGCTACATTATTCGTGAGTGCTATAGGCTATATTTTATTCCCGTACTCACACGGGAACGGGAACTACGCGGGTGAAACCGCGGGACGTCAGCTAGTGAGTTATAAGTTCCTAGGTGACAGGAATATCATGCGTTTCCAACCAAAGGTTTATTAAACCTATTAATTTCTATAGAATTTTAGCAGGAAACTCAAATTCCTTCTTTTTTTTCTGTTGTGTACGATATCATGTTGTAAAACCATTTTAGAAAGTGTTAAAAAACAGTAAGTTGAAATCTCATACAATAGATATTAAGCAGCCAATGCAAGTGTATTTTTTTGGTTTCAATATCAATTCTGATCTCTGAACCCAAACATCATTTTGATTGACATTTTGACATAACATGATTTCTTCTCAAAATTGCGTAGGTAAAATAGCATTCAAAGAAGTGTCAGATCTTTATGTTTTTCAATCATTGACCTAAATGGTTCATGTTTTAAACGAACTGTAAGTTAAGTTTAGGCGTTAAAAAGCCTATTAACCTATTTCATTTGAAAGTTACTTCACATTTAAAGTACGAATTTGTTCAAAGAAACTTTTACTCTACGTTTCTGAGCGTAAAGTTTAAAATGCATTTACTGTACCGATTCCTATATAACGGAATACGATAAGTGGATTCTATTGTATGTGTTCTAAGCTACAGAAGCTAATAAGCTATTATATTGTTGTGTAAGCCATTTATATTGGAATGACCCCGAACTATCGATGACCCCAGAAAACACTGGGTTGAGAAATGTGAGCTTTTTTGTTCAAGTTGGTTTATGTTTCATTATTATCGTAGTTTGTGATAGAAAGAAACATTGTATATGAATACTTTTTTTAAATTTAAAGGGCACTGATAAAGAGTAATGTTCTACCAGCGATAACTATGACGAAATTGATAAAAAAATTATTAATTGACATAAGCTTTCGAAGAGCTTTTGTTAATCCTGTTAAAACTAGCTGTAGAAGTATGAACCTCTTTGAAAGCAATTGCCATTCGTCTAGACCCTCGGATTTATGTAAAGCCTGATCCCTAGAATATATCTTGTAAGTTAGTAAAAAGGCTACATCCGGTAACTCTTGGGTAACAACAAATCTTCCAAGAATAGGAAGGACAAGTTTTGCAAGCTCCTTTAAGGATACCTCTTCCCACAAAGTAATGAAATTGCCTGTTAATGACGATGCTCAAGATTACGATAATAATAAAATCTCGAAGTATCCATCATACCAGAAGGCAAATGAATACTTTATTTATTCATAAAGCATGTAATCACCAATAAATCTTCCCCTAAAACTGAAATTAAGACATAATTTACATCCAAACCCGATACTTTCAAAACGCAGGTGCAAGTAATTGAAATCACTAATGTATTTTTTTGTTGCCTTCTAATTAATTTATATTTTAATGATTTTCTAATGGTTTTTTTATTAATTTATTGGGGCGTTATAAATTTTTCGTGTTGCGCACACGATTATGGATGAAAGGGTTGAGTTATTTCAACCCTAGCGGGGGTGGAATTGGAATTGTGGGAGCTAATTAAAGGGGTGATACAGACGACTTGAAAATTAAAGTTTGAGTTCGTTGACTTTGAGAAAGGAAGGATGTGATCTTGTCGTGAGGATTGTATCTGTGAATTGAATCGCGTTCTAATGAATAAAGACGAAAGCAACTAAATCTTTATTTTCAAAGTATGTTCATCAACAAAGATTTGATTTGATTCATTTATTTTTATCTACTGATGATTTTTCTATGTTTTGATTCTTATAAAACTTATGTAATTAATTACACTGGGTTGGAACAAAAAAGATCTTCAATCATTTTGTAATTTTCAAGGACTCTTAAGATTTGCATTTAATTTCGCATATAATTTGCGTATAAGTTAGGATTAAAATACATACTATATTATTTACGTTCAAAAGTTAAAAACCTGTTCAGAATATGTATTTTTTTTTCGACTTTAACACATCTATAATATGAAAATGTCTCGCTGAATGTGTGATTAAGCGCAAATTTCGAGAGAAGCTGAACCGATTTCACAAATTCTTTATTTATAATTTTTCTGGAAGTACGAGGATGGTTCTTACGGAGAGAAACATTTAAAATATCGCTTAAAAAAAAATTAAGAATCGATTTTTAGGCGATACGAAGTTCGCCGGGTTAGCTAGTACTAACATAAAAACTTCACGTAGGTAATGCCAGGAAGTAACAGTAACTCACAAAACAATATGGATATTAATTAAAATGTCAAAATAACACACGTGGCCGACATGACCAGTTATTAGAGGCTTGGTGTGAGCACGGTAATATTATAATATTACCGTGGTGTGAGGCCCAATTTACATACATTGTTGAGCTAGTACTTATCTGCACACGTTTTTAATCTTATTGTTGTACAATGTACAATTTTGAAACGTTTGTAATGTTGTTTTTTAACCCGTAGGTGAAGCTAAACATTTAGTTATAAAAAATATTTATAGTTTTTAGGGTTCCGTACCCAAAGGGTAAAAACGGAACCCTATTACTAAGACTTCGCTGTCTGTCCGTCTGTCCGTCTGTCCGTCTGTCCGTCTGTCTGTCACCAGGCTGTATCTCATGAACCGTGACAGCTAGACAGTTGAAATTTTCACAGATGATGTATTTCTGTTGCCGCTATAACAACAAATAGTAAAAACAGAATAAAATTAATATTTAAGGGGGGCTCCCATACAACAAACGTGATTTTTTTGCCCTTTTTTTGATAATAATGGTACGGAACCCTTCGTGCGCGAGTCCGACTCGCACTTGGCCGGTTTTTTTTTACGTGGCTAGGAATTTATTCTGTATGGTGGTGGGTGCGTTAAAAAACATTTAAACTCACAAACACAAACACCCAGACCCGGAACACGTAACTGTAGGTCATACAATATTTTACAATATTTGTTCCGTGCGGGAACCGAACCGGCGATACGCAGTGCAGCAGCCAAACACTCAGCCATTGCGCCAGCCGTGCCATCATTCTAGAATATAAGTATAAAAGATCCATACAATATATTATATTACTACACTACTACTACTACAACAGCCCATAACGTCCACTGCTGTACAGAAGCCTCTCCCATAATGGGAGTAATTTGCCGTAATCTCCACGCTTGGCAGACGGATTGGAGATCGCAGTGATGAAAGACTAACAGAAAACGCTGCTGCCCATTCTCTGGTCTACGGAGGCGCAAGGTGTTCTGCCTCAGACATTAGTCGCCTTATACGACACCCGTGAGTGTAATGGGTTGGTTCTATTCTACTCTGCCGGATACCACACGGCTAATTATATTATTATTCGGCTATATATTATATTATACTTAATATACATAAATTATATTATCCATACATACGTGATTTTAAATCTCCAAATTCGACGGTTATTCAGACTCGCAGGTGATCTACTGTTGATAAGTATTAAATACTTTCTCACGTATATTTATTTACAACAGCACAAAACACTTAAAAGGAAAATACATCAAAATAGGCACAATGGCACTGCTTATTTAATTTTATTCGAAACTAGCGGACATCACGCGGTTTCACCCGCGTAGTTCCTGTTCCCGTGGGATTACGGGGACAAAATATAGCCTATGTTACTCAAGGTGAATGTAGCTTTCTAATGGTGAAAGATCTTTGAAAGCGCGCAGTAGTTTTTGAGTTTATTCATTACAAACATACACACACACAAAAATACCAATCTTTCCTCTTTATAATATTAGTGTAGATTTCTAGACCTGCGCCACAGACAGTGTGTAGAAACTACAATACAGGAAAAGTACTTTCTTGAATCCAATTCATTCCCTAAATTCCGTGTCATCCAAAAAAATAACATGAAAAAAAAACAAACAATTAATTAAATAATACGTCGAAATAACACATTAGCTAAGTTCCCCGGCATCGCCTGTGATTAAAGTAGCCGTGTGAGGTCGAATTTACATACACGCCGTTAAGGCGATGGCGGCACCGAAATAAATGTAAAAAAGTTAATCAATTTAAGAGATTTAGTACAAAGTAGAAGCTTTATGTAGAGAAGGAATTACTTTTGATGTTTAAACGAATGTTGAAGATATGTGGAGCAAGTTCTTAAGTTTAGGTAGACCGTGCACGCATTTGTAGAACTTTGATGCAAAGAAATGAACTGTAATGCAATAGTGTAAAAGTACGCGTGAGTACCTACACGTAGAAATAATATATTATTAGGCATTTATACTATGAAAATTAATAACAGTTTAATAAGGAGTCAAAACTGAAATATACATACTTTTTTAGAATTTTGCCCAATAACATCGCGATACAAAGCTTTTACAGATACCATTTTATCTCTCTCTTCAAAATCACAATTCACATTTATCAAACGAATTAACAATACACACTATTCCCCGAAACAGTTCCACTAGCATTTCCACGAAAATCAACCGAAATACTCGCAGCAAACATAAAGTTATCAACAATCAGCTCGAAAACTTAAATTCCACTAAAACTGTATCAGTAATTTCCAAGAAATGAGCCTTAACATACACACATTGCGAACTATTTAATTATACGCCGACAAAGCGAACCCATAGCATCGATCAACGAAGTCGACATTGCTACAACTCTAGTGAAAAAAAAACGAAGCGTTGTTAACCCTAATAACATCATGGGTCATTTAAGGTACAATTAAAATAGCTTGATAGTCGGCAAGTGGAGTGTTACATGTTAGATTATTATAAGGTAGAGATCTGAGATAGCGGAGTGCTGGTAATGTTGCTTGAACACATAATAATTTTGAAGTGATGATTCTTAACGGGAAATGAAGAGTTTCTTTAACTCAAACCGTGACTTGGAACTTTGATCAGCGTAAATACTGTGGAGATTATTTGATACTAGACTAGTAGTTTTTTTAAGTTAGCGTAATTATGTGAATTAGATCCACAAATGCTAAAAGTAGACTCAAATCAAAAATGTACATTCACAGTATGTTATTTCTATAATTACTTCAGCACATAGCAATGCTGCTGATAAAATTCTCTGAGTCACATGTGATGTCACCCGTGGAAAGTCATGGGGTGTTTTATTTTTAACACCACACATAACCGTACCACGGCATAATTTGTCAACAATCTAATTTTAATAACATTCGGAATGTTACACGACGAAAACTCAAGCACAAATAATTTTTCAACACTCGAAACCCCACGCTCCGGCCTCCCTTTTATTTATTATAATATAAACAATTAGGCAGCTATTTATCACTAACGCACATCGTTCCACGGTGAATACATATTAACACTACAAACGTTGCATTTATAATTATGATAAAACCCACTCAGTCGTTGCCGTACTTTTGAAATTAATTGCCGGGGTCACGCAAAGCCACCGCCGGTTTTTTAGGGTTAAGGTACCACGATCGATTGACACTAGGGTTGTGGTTATCACCGTAACCTACTTAGTTTTATTTAATTAGATTTTTACGGTTATATCATTTGTATTGTTTTTTTTTTTATTGCCTATTGTGTTACTGTTAATTTCTGTCGTGATTTAAATGGGTGGTTGTTTTAACACCTTCGTAACAATGGTGTGTGGTTTTATGATAGTGTAGAGATTTAATTGACTGCTTAGAAATTAAAGGTCTTGAATCGTATCTGTCTAATTGAATAACCTGTGTTTTAAGTACTCAAAATACTATGTTAACCACAATGGCTTAAATATATTTTCTGCAACCTACATAATTATGCGTGTTATGTGATAATACAAAAGATCAATTTAAGCCATGTAAAGTAAATACCAATACAAAATTCTACAAGAGAAAATAACAATTTCTCATATTTTATCCTAAGGCATTCGATTAACGTTTATTGAAACATCTATTGCACAATATTCGATTAATTTAACATCAAATTTCTTTTCAACCCTTTCTCAAAATAAAAATAAATGGCTAACAAAACAGAACATTGTTAGAAGAAAAATAAATTCAACGCGAATAATAGAAAATCTTGAGAAAATTCAATATTCCGAAGGGTGATTTCTTAATAATTTACGAGTATTAGCCATCCCTCCTCCGCCGCCCTTAATTTCGTATTGCGACGAAAATATAAAAGGGTTGTTCAGAAAAATGATATAATTCAATTGAATTAAAATTAAAGTCGACAGTAATGATTTGGATTTGATAAAAATAGGGAGAAAAGTGTTAGGTTACGTTGTCAAATGAAAGCTGGAAAGAGAAAATTTAATAATGGGAGTAAAAATACGCTGAACAAAGCTGGTAGGTTGGATTGGGTAGGCACTTGTCCTACTTGTCATTTCGATAATTTTTTCAACCAACTTCCAAAAAGGGGAGGTTCTCAATTCGACTGTATTTTTTGTTCTAGCTAGACCATACCTTGCAACCTTCTAGTTACGGAGATGTTAGTGATAAAAGTTAAATACAAGTTTTTAATATTGTAACTTTACTTCAAATATTTCATTTAATGCATCCATCAGCCCAATGTTTTGAGTGCATTACATTGAGTCCTACCGTAAAACGTGATATTTTACCCCAAAAAAAAATCCTAGCAACAATTTTTGCGTAAAGTTACTTAGTTTGATGTACAGAATGCTTGGATGACGGCTTCGTGATGAGTCTGTTTACACCTTGTTGTCATCATCATCATCCTATTAATGTTCCCACTACTGGAACACAGGCCTCCTCTCTATGAGAGGGTCTTGCTTTCTCGTTTTACAAACAAGAATGACTAATGTCTGAGGCAGAACACCTTGCGCCTCCGTAGACCTGAGAATGGGCAGCGTTTTCTGTTAGTCCTTCATTACTGCGATCTCCAATCCGCCTGCCAAGCGTGGAGATTACGGCAAATTCCTCCCATCATGGGAGAGGCTTATGTCCAGCAGCGGACGTTACGTTATGGGCTGTTGTTGTAGTAGTTGTTGTTGTTGTTGTTACAAACAAGTAAGTATCTAAGATGTATAAGTATAGGTCAAAGTTGAATAGATTGGTACCACAACAATATGATTTCAAAATTCATAATGGTTTTAATGAAAACAAACACCCCATTTCAAAGACGTGTCTATGACAGACGGACAAACGGAAGCGGAAATGAACACTTCCTTCGCCAATTTTTTTTAAAAGGCTTCCATAGAATGAAATGGGGAATATGACAGGCCCAGTTTTTGGCCTAGGGGTGAAGGGGGTATAATTATCTGCCTGTCAAAATAGGGGTTGATTGGTGCAAATAACTACACGGGTTTTGATAAATAAACTTAAGTTGGTGAAGGAGGGGTGACTTTAGTTGGGGTGGAAAGAGCTAAGTCACTGAGTTTGGATGAACAAGTATCAATTTAGTTTTGAAGATTCCTTTTGTTTCTCTTCTTGTATAAGTACAAGGTCAATTTGTTAATTAGGTATAATAATCAACCGCAAATCAGTGGTCACCATTCTATTACTACATTGATTATTGGATATTTATGGAAGTCCCAGCAAAGAGCTGAATGGGCTTCAAGTATATTTGTCTCAAACATATGGAAACGGGTATGTATCGCGAATTTTATCTTTAATTATAAGCCTGACGTTTCGACCGATTTGCACCAGCCGTGGTCGCGGGAAGACTGAAGTATTGGAGGTACCGCCACAGCAAAGTAAAGGTGTTTATTCAACTACCCTCACTTGATTCGCGATAAATACCCGTTTCCATATGTTTTATAATATGTTCTGATCGTGAAATTTAAAACAGAAAATTAAGTACTTGTCTAAAAATTTTATTTTACAATATTTTTTCATCTACGTTTAAAAAAAGAAAGAACGTTAAATTCAAACGTTGCTAACACCATTTCATATTTTAGAATCTCAATTTGAAAATGGAATCGCCATTTTCGAATTTACTTTACAATCCTAGATTTATAATTCGGGTGCGTTCGCTCCGGTGCTCTCGATAAGGTAACGCTTCGTTACCCAAGCCTTGTTTGGTGTTTAATTTAAAGTACCCTCCAATTGTACCGAACCCTTTTGTTTACGAATTCGGTCGATTTTTTTACGTTTTTCTCGATCAAAGGGATAATTGGTGATTATAATCGGGTTTTAGAACAAATGTGTGCGGTCGCAACAGCTCTGGATAGATCGGTGAGATTTTTTCTCGGTTTAATTTTGTGTTGCAAATTGTGTTCTATTAAGGTTGCTACCCTTGGCAGTAAAGGCCGGATGTTTGGTATCTACTCGTAGTTAATAAATTAAGGAAGACAATACCAACCAAATTTATTACAGGGTACGCAGAAATATAATATGATGAAAGTAGTTACAAAATTGAACCAGCAGGTTGATTGCGATTGCAGGGTACTGATCATAGTGATACCTTTGTTTTTGACAATTCTAGAACATTTAATAAGTTATTACGTTGTCAAGCAGAGAAATGACTTTCAAAATCCTTTCTAATAATACTATTTTCAACCATTCTTTCTATCACTATCTGAAAAATTGGCATGCCAGTTTTTTGCAATGAAGCCATAGAAAAAACTTCACAGAAATAGCGTGATCGATATAGATTGGAAGAAATGAAAGAGTAGGTACCTTCATTAGGCATAACATTTTTATTAATACTTTCATTTGGTTGTGTGTTGGAGGACCTCGTGGCTAAATAATAACAGCCGCTCGGGTCGATCGTTAGGTTAAGCCGTGCTTGCCTAGGTTGGTCTGTGGATGGGTGACCACCCATTACATACCGAGTTTCCTCCGTGCCTCGGAAAGCATGTTAAGCCGTTGGTCCCGGCTATCATTTGTAGATCTTTGCCAGTAGTTAGGTAGTCAGAGGCCCAAAAAGTCTGACAACCAGTCTTACCAAGGGGTATCGTATTACCCGGTACTAACTGGGTTGTGGAGGTCGGATAGGCAGTCGCTCTATGTAAAAAACTGGTATTCAGCTGCATCCGGTGAAACTGGAAGCCGTTCCCAACATAGTTGGGGAAAGGCTAGGCAGATGATGATTTGGTTTTGTTTACCGCTTATACAAAATAGCACTACTATTTCACACTAAGTCATAGCCCGATTGCGACACCAACAACAAGGGAAATAGATTACTCAAAACACCACCAAGTTCTGATAAAGAAATAATTTATTTCTATAATTAACAATTCTGATCTTTGAAGCCAACTTCAATTGAAACTCTAACCTAGCAAGTCATTAAAACAAATGAACACAAAACCATCGAGGCGCACGTAATAACGAGTTATACTGTAGGGGTAACAAACGCGCTTTAGTTAAGTTTCGAGTAACGTGGTAATTAGCGTTCGCTTAGTGACTGAGTATTTTGTATTGGAGTTACTGTTGTGCTCTTGATTTCTGGTTATGTTTCTTAGAAAAGGTTCTTTCCTGGTGTTTTTTTTTTTTCAAATATAGTACTATATAATATAATAAAATATAATATATTTTATTATTTATATTTTTTTATTTTATTTTATTTTGCACATATAGTATCGACCTCGATTTATAGATCGTAGGTTGGAATCCAAGCAGACATGTTACTTTCGGTAATTTATTTCATCAGAACTACTCTCTAAAAGGCGATTAAAATCTTCGTGAGGAAACTAGCCTAGCCTAGCCTTAGAACCGAAAATTCGAAAATCTGTGACGTCCACCAACCCGCGTGGTGGATTACGGCTCCGCTTTTTCACAGACAGGTCTGTGTCCCAATGTCCCATCAGTGGGAACGTTTTAGGCTAGTTATGTCAAAGTATTCAATAAGCATGTAATAATAGGCTTGTGTCCTGAAAAAAACGAATTAGTCCGTCAGTTAGATTATCAAAAATATTTTACTCGTATTTTTTCTTTTGTTACGTAAACCAAAATTAGCAAAGATACGACGCTTTTAAAATTCCCCAAACGTCACGGGGTGCTATATTTATTAGTACGTTGTGACGTCACGAGCCCCTACTCTCGAGTTTTGATGCGTTGTATCTTTGTCAATATTCAATGATTTACAAAAACAAAAAATACGTGTCCATTATTTTCCAATACTTTAACTGATGGACTAAATAGATTTGCAATTTATAGATGGTGGAAAGCCTATTGGCTGAACATGAAATTCATAATTTATAATATTTAAATTATAAATCAAGAAAAACATAGCTACTACCTACACTCAGAAAGTACCAGGTTTATTTATACGCATGTATTGCCATTCTGTCATCCTTTCTGAAAAGAGAACATTAAATATATTTTCAAGTATACTTGAAATCTTTGCACCCCTTTTCCTAATGACATACTTATAGGTACGCAATTTAAACGGCCTCCTAAAGACGTCATTAACTACCTAATTAAAATCAAATCAGCCTTACAACTCTAATAATTGGCATCGTAGACCCTTTCACTTTCAGAGATCACAACCAGAAGCGAATTGCTACCAAAAATTTAATTTACAATAGTAGGTAATGTTTAGCGTTAAGGGCTGATTTCACCAAAACCTGTAAATTATTAAACGTGTCGTTAAGTTTTGACGTACTGTCTCACTTTGAAAAATAGTCCGTTAATAGTGCAGAACATAATCAGTCAATAACGTTCCCAGTTTTATGATACAGGTCCTCTCTGTTGTCTCAAGAGAGAGTAGACGATGATTTACCAAGCAGTTCCAGTGCGGGTTGGTTGGTAGATTGTGATGATAATGTCTTCCATTTTTTTGCCCTGGAACATGTCGGGAACACGACACGACGGTCTTTTCACATTTTTCTTCACCAATTTGAGTGCCCTAGTGATGTAAAAACCACACAAATAAACGCGCCTGCCTGGGTTCAAATCCACGACATAGCTTCTCGTTAGTCAGGGACGTTAATATTAACTTGAGATTAAATATCTAACAGAGCTTGGTGAAAACGGGCCTCAGCTTCATCAATTAAGAAAGAGTTAATTGTACATCAAAACGAGAAACCATAAGTTATTCATGATTTTGAAGCGAATGACTGGTGTAGACCCATTGCACAAAGTGAATTCTTAATACACGAAATTATAAACGTTTAAGATGCTTAGCACGGCTCTGATTTGAAAGGGGAATTAAACTAATGTTGTGAAAGCGGAAGGGAGGATGTTAAAACAGATATTAATACTTTTCAAAATGGAGGATTTCAATATTAAATTTTTGTCATTTGTAAATGGGCTGTTGAATTTTACAAATTGGCTTGAAAATGTTCCTCTGATGAATATGAAACCTTATAATGTACGGTAATATACAAACGTGGTGCAAAAGTCATGCAGGACTCAAAGGGTGATTAGTTGAAAAGTCCACCTTTGTGGGTTCTGATGGTTTAAAATGAAAATATGAGATCTAATCATCATGTTTAGCACACTTAATTGTGATCGCAGTTTGTTTAAAGTAAGACTCAACTTCTGTTTTGTTTTGTTGACATTGTTTTGATTTTATCAATATTTTAATTTATGTCATAAGTAATTTGCACGCTGTAGGTTAGACTGTAGCCGATCTCATTAAGTTATGAACAATATCTTATACCTACCTACATTCAAAGCAAATAAAGATCTGATTCTGATTCTGAAGAAGAGACGCTCGTCCTGTTCATTTCATCGAATTAACCAAGAGAGCTTAGACAAAGTGTTCCATCAGTGATGAATAGGACGAAAAATGGAATGAACTATCCAAATGTTTGTCAATATCGAAAGTCATTGTAAAAGCACAAAACACTTTGAAAGCAATTGCCATTTAACAACATCTTAGGGTCACTGCATCCTTTTAGCAGGTTTTAGCTGATCAGTAAGCTAGGCATAATATCTTAAACTTCATCTTCTCATGTTGTGAAGATTCGCAAACCAAAACAATATCCGCACGCAACATAAGTTTGCCCACTTGAAATCTGTCAGTATTCCCCCATCGTGTGTCCCATCAGCAACAGATCCTCACCATCTTATTGCGTCTTCTATTGCTCTACAAATACACATCGACACCTCAGTATTTGGACACATTTCTATGTCGTATCCACTAAGTCTTATGTCAATATTTGGTGTGTTCACCTCATTCCTAGTAGGCCCACACTCCTCACCTACATCTGTGTCAACTGAATCTGTACTCTCACCAGCAGTGATACAGACTATATCATCAGCAATTACAAGTTTGCAAGTACATTGTAAAATATACAAGCGTTACGAATAATGTTTACTTTTGCTGCGATTTTCGACTCTGTTGTCATGATTTAAGGGTGATTTCCTCTTGTTTGCCGAGATGATTTTGTTGTTACTCATCGGAATTTTTCTTGTGAACTACCAGAATTGTTAATCTTATTTAAGCTTCGTAAGCTCCGAATAATCATTTGTTTGTCTGTATGTAATTTTATCGCGGTTCGTGTGAAATATGTCTTTATTAGTCTCGTTATCTTTTATAAGACAGAGCATCGGACCATTTCTCTTAAATCTTATCCTTTAGGTTTAATGTGATTAGGTTTTTGTCTTATGGTTTTATTTTATGAATTAAACATTAAAGAATGCTGTATTATACTATTAATGCATGTTAACCATCACTAACTATTCATTTTTAGATCAGATAGTTTTAAAATACAGAAACGGAGGAAACTCGGTATGTAATGGGTGGTCAACCAATTCACAGGTTGGTCTGTGGATGGGTGACCACCCATTACATACCAAGTTTCCTCCGTGCCTCGGAAAGCACGTTAAGCCGTTGGTCCCGGCTGTCATTTGTAAATCTTTGACAGTCGTTAGGTAGTCAGAGGCCCAAAAAGTCTGACAACCAGTCTTACCAAGGGGTATCGTATTACCCGGTACTAACTGTGTTGTGGAGGTCAGATAGGCAGTCGCTCCATGTAAAATACTGGTATTTCAGCTGCATCCGGTGAAACTAGAAGCCAACCCCAACATAGCTGGGAAAAGGCTAGGCAGATGATGATGTTTTAAAATATAGAAAAAAGTCTTACACTTATTTACCCCCTTCAAGTTCTCTGCTAATAGTTTGATGAACAATCTCATTCAATTAATACAATAAATATTTATGTGTAACTGTAGCGTAGTCTAGTCAAAATACCCCTTGTTTTTTCCAACTACTTACTTAAGTTAAAACATCTCAAAGCTTTCTAAACTTTTTTCTTATTCCATGTTCGTAATTCAAGAAATCTCATGAAAGAGCATGCTTAAGATATTTTCTAAGAAAAAAAAAAGAAACACTATTCGTTAAAATTGAGGCCGTGATCCCTGCCTTGCCCACGAGGGATGAAATAGCTCCTAGTCTTCAATCAGGGGTTGATTTCCACCCTATCATTATGGGGCGGTGTGTTACTAGTTCGCTCTTCCCTCATTTGCTCGCACTTTGTTGTAGTTAATTGAGGACTATAGTTTAAGTTTGCGTAACCAAGTACAGCGTAATTCGATGTTATTTTCTTGTGGTTATTTTTATTCTTACTAAACATAAAGTATGTTTATCAAGAATTAAAATAACCAAGACTTCATCATCAAAAGACAATTATATTTAGGGTTCCGTAGTCAACTAGGAACCCTTATAGTTTCGCCATGTCTGTCTGTCCGTCTGTCCGTCCTCGCTTAATCTCTGTGACCGTTAGCACTAGAAAGCTGAAATTTGGTACCAATATGTATATCAATCACGCCGACAAAGTGATAAAATAAAAATTGGAAAAAATGTTTTATTAGGGTAGCCCCCCTATATGTAAAATAGGAAGTGATTTTTTTTTTATTTCAAACCTAACGTGTGATATATTGTTGGAAAGGTATTTAAAAATGAATAGGGGTTTCCTGAATTCATTTTTTGATAATGTCAATAATTTCGGAAATAATCGCTCCAAAAGTAAAAAACAATGTGTGTGTCCCCCCTCTAACTTTTGAACCATAAGTTTAGAAAATATGAAAAAAATCTGAAAAGTAGAACTTTATAAGGACTTTCTAGGAAAATCATTTTGAACTTGATGAAAACAACAGTTTTTGTACAAAAAGTTGTACAAAATAATTTCTGGACTAAGTTTGTAGTATATTCGTATATGCAAGCATTTTTACATAATGGATACCCACCTTTAAACTCATAAGTGGGAACACTTATTGTGATGGACGGGAAACTACGGAACCCTACACTGAGCGTGGCCCGACACGCTCTTGGCCGGTTTTGAATATTGGTTTGTCTAGTTTTATGTGTTTAATGCCGGTTTAATGCCCATTTTCGCTAAAGGCTTTTTTATTGGTATTCATTTGGTTGTCTTAAATGAATGCTATTAACAATTTATATTTATATTATTGTAAAACCAACAGGGTGGTGTCTTCACTACAGCACTACATGAGACCTAAATCACGTAGTGTTAGAAAAACGGTAGATAGCTTGTTCATAAAAAAGGTTTTGCTAGATTTTTTCAATTTAAGCAATTTTATCTTTCGAAAGCTTAGAAGTGCGTAACGATTGGTGTCAAAATTTACTATTCCCAAGTTAGTTTGTTAAAGAAATTCTAAAGTGTTCTTCGCTTAAATTGCAGCGTTAGTTTTAAGGCTAATGTTGATGGCATATTAAAGTGCTAGCGGTAATAATAGCTAGCACTGTACTCTATTTTAATCTTAAGTGCCAATATTTTATTAATCTCCATACGTGCACTTGAGTGTATTGATCTTAACTAAAATTATAAAATCTTTTAGTATATTTCAGCTTTATGGTGTATACTACAAAAACCTTTTTAGTTTAAACCTAACTTTAGTCTCTACGTATCTAATTCAAATAGTGCAAAGTTACAAATTTCAGAATATTCGCACAGTCACGAACTGAATGTTTATTGAATACTGAATGTTTATTTCATAAACTCTGGATAAGTACCAGTTAAATTATCTTGTAAATAATTTATTGTGGATAGAGTGCATCTAGTTACAGTGTGTAAGTGAACATAAATAATTACCACTACTACTCAAAATAAGCGAAATCATCGTCAGTCTAGCCTTTTTCCAACTATGTGGGGGTCGACTTCCAGTATAACCGAAAACAGCTGAACTCCAGTATGCGATATATAGTCCACACGTGCTTCGATTGATGACTGTCCTTGCAGATTGAAGGCTTGTATCAAAGCAAGAGGAGGACATTTCGAATAATTTTAATGTGGTTTAAATCTGTATTTTATACCCTTTCATTTGTAATATGAAAATGGTTATAGTATTTTATATGGAACGACTGCCTGTTTGAACTCCACCACCCATTTACTGTAACTGGTAATAAGATTCCCAATGGTAAAACTGGTTGTCAAAATCTCGGTATACTGATCCTTCACACTGCTACCTACTAAAATAACCAGAAATTCTAAAATACTCGAAACATTATTATCCCTATACAAGAAACAGCCTCAAAGTCTTCATGAATGTTCACTGATTTGACGTTAGCACTAGGAGTCCTTCACTTTCTTTACCAACTTACTAACGACTTACTAAATATTGTATAGACTGGCTAAAGTGCCGGCTTGTTTGGATTCCATATTTTTTTTAGTTACACAAGATTTAAGAAGCGACATAAAAAAAGTTGTTGCCAAGTTAGTTAGTTAGTTTTTTACTTGCCCAATCTAAGTAGAAAACTTAGTGTAGGCTTGGAAAATATAATTATAGAGTTAGTCTGGGCAGAATTGTGCGGCGTACACAAAAAAAAACTAGGTATGAAATTAAGTAAATTGAATTTTCCACGCTCACCTATCTAACCAGGGTCTTCTTAAAGCTCGTTGGGTCGACGATATCTCAAGGACGCGGGCAACACCTTGATAAGAGACGCACCGAACTGGGAAGTGTGGCCGAAAAAAGAGGAGGCCTATAGGCCTCGCCATGGATATACCCAGATATACTCCCAGATATATACTCCCTATGGGTATACGACCCAGCAGTCGGTGATTAGAGGCTGATATGATGATCTATCAATGTTCAAGACCAATGGTCCATAACATAAAAATAGTTTTAAAAGGTAAAAAATTGGTAGTCTATGGAAATATAGTCACGAATAAGATGGCTACGTG
The DNA here is from genome assembly GCA_905147715.2 of Xestia xanthographa. Lineage (NCBI taxonomy): Eukaryota > Metazoa > Arthropoda > Insecta > Lepidoptera > Noctuidae > Xestia > Xestia xanthographa. Next base: position 2,436,616 of record LR990650.1, read on the forward strand.
TGCATTTTGTTTCTTTTGTTAAAAATGTAATAAAAACGTTTGTTATTATAAAACAGCAGTTTTTCTATGTTTTCTACACCTCACCAGCGCATCTCCATAACGGTGTGAAACATAGAATTGGTCCTTCGAGAATCCGTCTTCGTTTTCAAAAATATAAACGTGTCGAGTTTGGAGTTGAACTCTCGTGGCGGGAGCGAAAACCCTGCTACAGAAGAGCCTCCGGCCCCCGCGTAAGCCTGTGGAATTGTGTGCCTCAATATTTTGGTGGTAACATACGAGATTTCCTGCACCTGAAGAAATATTACTGCGTAGCGGCCAAGTGCGTGGCGTGGTACTTCAGGAAAAATTGTGGGCATTCTCAACCTTTTGCCTGGCGACAATTACGAAGATTGCTGAAAATTCTAAGAAAAAACTACGAGGGCAAAAATTCATCGTAGTACGAGCTTCTCATAAAAGTGTGTATGGAAGTGAATGTCGTCATCAAATCGAAAAAATTGCAGTCGGCCATTTTGCAAGCCATAATTTCAAAAAACCCGCGACTGCATGACTATAAACGTCCAACGCATAGTCTACAGAGTTACGACCAATCAGGAAGCGATTTCGTCCCGAAGCCTTACGAAGATTCCCGAGGTTGTACCGACCGAGCGCCGAGCGTTCTTCGACCATCGACGACGCCGTTCGCCGTTCACGTAACACATTTCGCCATTTTGTTTGTTTGCTCATAATACCTTTGTTTAATTTGTAAAGTCTGTGTTTTAGTACAGGTAGCTTTAGAGTACAGAGTAATAATCATAATAATTACTTACTGCAATACAAGTTTATGGGTGTTACTAGTGATAGTTTAGTTAAAGTCAAGCACAGGGCGTTACCACGTTACCATTTATTTTGCACCATTTGCATATTGCACCAGAAATCAGGATGTCTCAAACCCAAGGCGAAGATTTGGCGCAACTTAAGCTCCGTAGGGGCTATGTCAAAGGCGCCATCAGTAGGGTGGAAGTATATTGTAACAGTGCCGATATATTAAGTGCATCTATTGAACTTCTAAACGAGCGTCGAAGCCGGTTAGCGGAGAATTTTAAAGCTTACGAGGAGTTAAACAAACATATATTATACGCAAATTCCCAAGACGAGGAGGACCCTGGAATTTATGAGAGTAAGTATTACAATTGCATTGCTATAATTGACAGGGAAATCCATGGTCGACGATCCACTCTGCCTGTGGCGGAGCCGCCTAAGGCAAACACTAATTTTAAAAAGTTACTACAAATTAATATCAAAGAGTTTGATGGTAAAAATGTGATAGAATACATTCCCTTCATCAATATGTTTAAAGCTATAATTGATGCTGATGACAATTTGGGTTTGTGTCAAAACTTATATTATCTACGTTCATTTTTAGCAGGGGAAGCATTGAATTTAATTCAAAACTTGCCATTAACTGAACAAAATTATATAGCAGCATTAAAATTGCTTGACAATAGATATAACATGAGCCAATGATCATAAATCATCACATTAATGCATTGCTTGATTTGCCTTCCTTCACAAAATGCACAGCTTCAAATCTCAGGTCACTCGTTTCAAGTGTCAACTTGCACATAACTGCTTTAAAGGGTTTACAAGTGTCTGTGGAAACATGGGATCCAATGGTGGTTAATGTTTTACTTAGAAAGATTGATGCCTATACTAATAGGAGTTTTCACTTAGAGAGAAATGAAAAAGTTGTGCCTAAGTTGAATGAGTTCCTCGACTTTCTAGAGAAACGAGCCCTGGCCAGCGAAAATTCTGTTATTGAAACAACACCTTCGAACAACTCCAAGAGTGTGAAATCAAGCAAGTCTACCTGTAATGTAGCAGCTCCGGCATCATGTAAGTATTGTAATACTAACCATAAATTATATGAGTGTGCAAAATTCAAGCTTGCTACTGACAATGATAAAGGTCTGTTTGTTAAAAAGCATAAGCTGTGCATAATCTGTTTGAATGCGCACAGTGGTAAATGTAAGCTGCGTTTAAAATGTTCTACCTGTCAGCAACGACACAATACGCTTCTGCATGGTGTGGAAATGACTAAAAAGGAAGTAAGCAATGCAGCTGCTGTTAGCCCTACTACTCCAGAGCTTACCGCTGGTGCTGGCAAGCCTGACAGTGTTGTGGTTATGTCGAGTACCTCACCTGTTAAAGATGTGTTACTTCCTACTGCTGTGGTGCGTATTATCGCTAAAAATGGTACATTTATTAGTGCACGAGCTTTGCTAGACACAGGCAGCCAAGTGTCATTTATTTCTGAGAAACTGGCTAGTCAAATTGACTGCAAAATAACACAGGCTAATCAACTTATTACAGGTATCATGCAGGGCACTAGCAATGTGCATCTTAAGGCAGATTTTGATATTTATGCATCAAATACCAATTTTAAATTATGCTTAACTTGCTATGTAGCAAAAAACATAACCTGTGAACTGCCACAACAAAGTTTTTATAATGTTGGGTTCAATATACCATCTCATGTCAAATTAGCAGATGAACATTTTAATAAATCTGGTGAAATATTGTTACTATTAGGATGTGACGTATTTTTTAAGGTACTCCAGAGGGAGTCGCTGCCTTTAACACCGAATGGGCCCTACCTGGTTAACACCAGCTTTGGATATATTGTGGCAGGCAGTCTACCAGTCTCTGCTGGCAAAGTATGTTCATCAAATTTGTGTGTGACAGTTCAAGGTACCCCCTTTAATAATTCTTATAATGAGCAGTTAGATAGTATTGGTGACACCATTTCAAATTTTTGGAAATGTGAAAAAGTACCTGAAATTTATAAAGAAGGTACTACTGAGCACCAACTAGCTGAGGAATGTTTCCAAAATTCTGTGAAACTTGTTGATAAAAAGTTTTTTGTAGACTTGCCCTTAAAACTTAATTTAAATGACATTCAGTTGGGTGACTCATTCAATCGGGCACTTCATAGGTTTTATAATTTAGAAAAACGTTTTGCTAAAGATAAGGTGTTGCATCAGCAATACAAAAACTTCATTCAGGTTTATCTTGAACAGGGCCATGCCATACACTTTGATATCTCTAATTATGATCCCAAGGCAGGTAATGTGTATTATTTACCTCATCACCCTGTCTTTAATTTAAATAGTAAAACTACTCCGGTTCGAGCTGTCTTTGACGCGAGCATGAAAACTAATAAAGGCATTTGTTTAAATGATGTTATGCTTAACGGGCCAGTTGTGCAAAATGATTTATTTGACATTTTGACACTATTTAGGACTTATAAATTTATTTTACTTTGTGATATTAAGGCCATGTATAGAGGTATATTTGTAAACAATTACCATTGCTGCCTCCAAAATATTTTTTGGCGAGATTCACCTGAACAAAGTGTACAATGTCTCCAGTTGCAAACGGTAACCTATGGCTTGAAAACTTCTGCATTTTTGGCAACAAGGTGTTTGATTGAGCTTGCTGAAAGGTACAAAGAGCAATATCCATTGGCATGTTTTGTGTTGAGATATTCAAGTTACGTCGACGATGTATTATGTGGTTCTAATGAGATTTCAGAACTTGTTGAAATAAAAAGACAACTTATTGAGCTTTTAAACTTAGCTAGTTTTTCATTACATAAATGGTGCTCTAATCATAGCAAAATATTAAATGATATTCCTATTGAAACTCATCAATTAAATAAAGAGGATTTTGACAAAGCAAGTACTTATGTAAAAACGTTAGGTTTGTCTTATAATGTAAGTTCTGATACCTTGAATATGAAATGTCCAGTCACTGAAACGCAGAAAACATATACTAAGAGACAAATGTTAAGTTAAATTTTTTGACCCTCTGGGTTTGGTAGGTCCTATTCTGGTGCAAGCAAAATATTTAATGCAACAGGTGTGGTTTGAAAAGTTAAAGTGGGATGATGTCTTACCAGATTACTTAAATAAGAGATTTCTTGAATTTACTGAAAGTTTGATGCATATGTCCTGTATTTCTGTTCCCAGAAATATCAATGTACACCCACATCAAAAATTAGAGTTAGTCGGTTATGCTGATGCCTCGAATATTGCGCATGGTTGTTGCCTCTATTTGAGAGTAGTTGGCGAGGACAACACAGTGAATGTCAATAGTTTCAATTTATTCCTTCATACTCTCCTGTATTTGGTGGTCTATGGGAAGCAGGAGTAAAAAGTATTAAATATCATATGAAACGCATAATTGTCCATAGTGTGCTTATCTATGAGGAACTGTACACAGTTCTAGTGCAAATTGAAAGCATTTTAAACTCTAGGCCATTGACACCTATGTCAAGAGACTGTGATGACATGTCTTACCTGACACCTGCACATTTCCTCACTGGTTCTCCATTAACCTCTTATCCTGAGTTAAATTTAGTTGATGTAAATGTAGGAAGACTTAGTTTCTGGAAGCAATGTATTCAAATGCAACAGCATTTTTGGCAAAAATGGCATAAGCAATACTTAGTTATGCTGCAAAATCGTCCTAAATGGAAAACCCAACAGCCTAATTTGGAAAAGGGTACTTTAGTATTGCTTAGGTCTGACAATGTATCCCCATTGAACTGGCCTGTAGGTAGAATTGTAGAGGTCATTCCAGGAAAAGATAATTTAGTTCGTGCAGTTGATGTAAAAACTGTTAAGGGTTCAATTATTAGAACAAGTGTAATGAAAGTTTGTCCGCTACCTATAGATTATGATTAGTGTCTGTTGTCTATTTTTAAGTTAGTATTTTTGTCTTATTTTAGGTAAGTTTCATTATCTACTAAGGTTTTTTAAGAAATAAGTTAATTAGTCTTAAGTTAATTAAAATCTTTTAGTTACTTGCAAAGTTTGCTAGTTTAATTTCTAATTATGTGTTAATTGTATCACATAGTTTTTGTTTTTATTAATTCTCTTAAATTAGCTTTTGGCCGAGGCCCCCAGCATGTTCAAGACCAATGGTCCATAACATAAAAATAGTTTTAAAAGGTAAAAAATTGGTAGTCTATGGAAATATAGTCACGAATAAGATGGCTACGTGTGCATTTTGTTTCTTTTGTTAAAAATGTAATAAAAACGTTTGTTATTATAAAACAGCAGTTTTTCTATGTTTTCTACACCTCACCAGCGCATCTCCATAACGGTGTGAAACAATCAAGCCAGCGACTAAAATACCAATATCATATTTCGGTCACGGCAATCAATCTCAGCCGAGACTAGCCATGGAGGCAGGAATTGAACCAAAAACCCTACGATCAGAAGTAACGCTTGCGACCACGACAGCAATGCGGCAACGTTGCTGTCCGTACAGTCTACAGCGTATATCAGAATCAACAACAACAACAGCCCATAACGTCCGAGGAATCTGTCGTAATCTCCACTCTTGGCAGGCGGATTGGAGATCGCAGTGATGAAAGACTAACAGAAAACGCTGCTGCCCATTCTCTGGTTCACGGAGGCGCAAGGTGTTCTGCCTCAGACATTAGTCGCATTATACGACACCCGTGAGTGTAATGGGTTGGTTCTATTCTACTCTGCCGGATACCACACGGCTTATATCAGAATCGTGTGGTCATATTTATAAGGGTATCATTACATAATCTGCGGACAATTTTTCGGTCATTATGCATGCATTTTCCAAACACACTTGTGTAATCATCTCACAAAATGACGTACTACGAAATCAAAGTAGCTCAATTTGAAGCTTCCTACGCACTTGCTACTTTCTTAGGACATTGCTAACAGTTCTAATCACTCCCCTATGGAGTTACTAGCGTGAAAATTAGAACTCTTTGCGTCGTTAAATGAAATTGTAAAGTGTAATAATGTAGTACGAGTATGGTTAGAAGTTCTTAGAGTTGTTTGGTAATGTTGTTATCAGATACTGATGTATCTTCAAGCTTTTTTTTTTTATTTTGGGACAAGCCCGCCACACTGTTCCCAAACCACTGTAACTCCTGAAAGCCAGAATCAACAGTGGCGACCGCCAGAAAAGCGCCGAGACAATGAAGCTCGACGAAGTCCCAGAGAATGAATTTAACTGTCTTGGATCCCGCAACGATATTAATCAGAAAAATAAAGCGGAGGAGTAGGAAAATCCGTAATTCTTCAAGCTTGTTGAAATTTTGAGATGCGCAGAGCATTCATGTTACTAAGTTGCTCTTGCTGCCTCGTTGGTTTTGAGGTCGCAAACGCGACTGCTGAGCTGAGCATAAGGTCCTGGGTTCGATTCCCGGGTCGGGCAAAGTGTTATTGGGTTTTTCCATCAGGAATTTCTCAGTATCAGCCGCGAAGTTCGGATTTGCGACCGGTTGATGGCAATAGGCTCGCCTCCTATTAAACAAATAAAGGGTGTAAAACACCTCTTCACGAAGCCGAAAGGCACTTTTTTTTCTCGTCATTGCGATCATGTTTTTGTTCTACAGCATAACTGGGAACCTCCTAGTTACGGAGATATTGGGGGTCAAATTTCCAACTTTTTGACAAGTATAAGTTTTTAATGTTAGATTTTTACTTCAAACACCTCCAAGACCCCCGTACTATTCAATCCATCCATCAGCACAATGTTTTGAGTGCGTTACACTGAGTTTTACCACAAATATGATTTTTCACCCCTAAAAAAAGTCTTTTCCCAGCAATATTTTTTGCGTAAAGTTACTTAGTTTAATGTACAGAATGCTTGGTTGACGGCTTCGTGATGAAGTTGTTTACACCGTGTATGATATACACAACACATTACACATAGATAATGAACAACTTAAAGTATATCGTAGGTGTACTCCTTCAATTACAGGGGTCAGTGGGCATGCAAACCGATAACCGATAATCGATAATTTATCGGTTATCGATCCATTCTGAAAACGATAAATATCGAAAACAAAAACGATAAATACCGATAATCGATAATTTTATATAAAGAATTCTGACACATTTCTGAACGAACGTTGGATGCGTCCCGTTCCCTCGCCGCGCGCGTTTTCTTTCCCGTCACTGTCATTTGCTCATTGCGCAATATTTGTGTGTGAACGTGTCGATCGCTATCGCTGTTAACTGAATTGAGAGGCCCAGGCATTTCAGCTTCAACGGAGGACACTTTGACACTTCTTAAAGTTGAAATGCTACTATTTGAAAACGGTGGTGATCGTGGTCAACTGCTAACAAAACTATACCGATGGCTTCGCTCAATTAAGCCAACTAGTGTAGAAAGCGAACGTGTCTTTTCCGCAGCTGGAGTACTATGTAATAAGCTGCGTACTAGCCTAAATGACAAAACAATAGATTGTTTGTCATTTCTGCGGACATATTTTCAGCAGCAAAAAAAAAACAAAAATCTCTTTAAAATGTGATTATTTCAAATGTGTCTCTTTTAATTATAATACAAAATTACTATTTTAAATGTGATTTCTTTTAATTATAATACGGAATTGTTATATGTTAATTTACCTATTGTCGTTAATTAATCGTTAAGAAATCTTGTTAGGATGTGTATGTTGTATGACTCAGATGTCCATACTGTACTACGAAATTATTTAAAGTTAATTTAATTATACTAAACGTCCAAAAGTTGCAATATTTAACTCATAATTATTATTATTATTTTATTATTATTTTTATATCCATTCGTTTATTTTGCTCGGCTAACCGGGTAGCCGGAAATTACTGATAACACGGGCCTAAGCCAAGTGATTATCAGCTGGGTTAACAGTTATAGAGGTAGTAGTAGGTACATTACGGTTTTGTGTTGTAGCTTGGAAGAGAGATGAGGGTATGTTTAAGTGGCTATGTTGGTGCGTGTTGTCTGATTCACACTGTAGGAACTTTCTCACCAGTCTACACGTGTTTAGTATTATTATTATTGTTATTCTTTATGTTTCTTCTCATTTAAGAGAGCCTAAGAAACCTTACACGCGGGTCGGAACCAAGGATGTAAGATGAATTTTAAATAGAGAATGTGGATGATAGTGTTGATGAAGTCAGAAACTTTCGGGTGATTCGACAGGAACACCTGTCGAATCACCCGCCAAAAAAAAAGCCACCATTCTCAACAGAGAATGGTGGCTTTTTGCAGCATGTAAAGTATGTGATTAGGCATCTGTAGAGTGTTGAGGCTTTGTGTAAGAGATTTTGGTATAATACCAGTAGATGAGAGAACTATGGGGACTATGTGAACAGTTTGTACTTTCCATTGAGTTTTAATTTCAATGGCAAGATCTTGGTATTTACTGAGTTTTTCGGATATTGTAGCTTGAATATTATGTGAGTTAGGTATTGCTATGTCTATCAGATAAACTGTTTTATTGGTTTTGTCGTGAACGGTAATGTCGGGTCTATTGTAATGAATGGTTTTATCGGTTATTATAGTTCGGTCCCAGTAAATTTTTTGATCGTTATTCTCTAATGCTACTTCTGGTTTATATTTATAATACGGTATCATTTCAGAAACTAATTTATATTTAAATGCTAACTGTTGGTGTATGATTGCAGCGACTTGGTCATGGCGGTGTTTGTAATCGGTTTGTGCAAGTGATTTGCATGCTCCTGTTATACGTTGTATAGTTTCGGAGGCATTGTTACAATGTCTACACAAATCAGTCGGCTGGTTTGGGTCTTTTATGATGTATTTTCTGTAATTACGGGTAGCTATTATTTGATCTTGTATGGCCAGCATAAAACCCTCGGTCTCGGGAAACAACTCACCCCGTTTGAGCCATTCGTTCGACTTTATTTTATCGACGTGTGGCTGGCTCAAGCAGGCTCGATGTCTTCCGTGTAGGGCTTTTTCAGACCATTCTGCAATTTTTTGTTGTGTACTTACGATGTGTTCATTTATTTGTGTGTTTCGGTTTTGTAGGTTTAGTGGTTTAGTTGTTTGTTATCTGTTTCCGTTACTTGCTTGTGTAGTGATGAGGTTGCTGATTTGTTATGGAAGTATGCTCTGAGTGAAAGTATCTGTTTATTGTGTAAATTGTGTATGTCTATTAATCCTCTCCCTCCTTCTTGGCGTGGTAGTGTAAGTCGTTGTATGCATGATTTTGGATGGTGTTTTCTATGTTTGGTTAGGAGTGTGTGGATAGTGCGCTGTAGTTTTTTAATATCAGTCTTTGACCATCGTATAATTCCGAAAGAGTATGTGAGAATGGGTATTGCAAAGGTGTTGATGGCTTTAATTGTATTCCTTGAATTAAGGTTGCTTTTTAAAATAAGGTTGAGACGGTGTGTGAATTTTTTGAGCAGTTCTTGTTTTGACATCTTTTGTTGTATTTGTCTGGACTGTTTGAAACCTAGGTATTTGTATGTACTTTGTTCATCCATTGGCTCGATCGATGCTCCTGATAAAAAGTGTGTAACTATTATTTTGAAATTTTCCTTTTACAATTGACAAAATTTTACATTTATCTACTCCGAATGACATGCAAATATCATCAGAAAATTGTTGTGTGGCATCAGCTAGTTGATAAAGTGCTTCTTTGTCAGCTGCATATAACTTTATGTCATCCATGTACATAAGGTGTGTTAACGTGTATTGTGTGTTATTGCTGTCCAGCGTGAATCCCGTGCCTGTTTGGTCTAACAAGTGTGAGAGTGGATTGAGTGCCATGCAAAACCACAGAGGACTTAGAGCATCTCCTTGAAAAATTCCACGTCTTATACAGATTGGTTCAGTAGCTACAGTTGAGGAGGAGGAATTGATTTTAAGAACAGTTTGCCAATTCTGCATGGAAGTTCCTAAAAATTGTTTAAGTGTAGGGTGAATTTTATAAAGATTTAATACGTGTAGCAACCAGCTGTGCGGAACTGAATCAAAGGCTTTTTGATAGTCTATAAACATTGTGTGAATATCCTTTTTGCTTTTCACAGCGCTGCTCATAGTAATGGCGTCAATGGTTAGTTGCTCCTTACACCCTTGGCTATTCTTACGACAACCTTTTTGCTGTTCTGCTAGAATGTTATTTTTAGTTAAATGCTCATATACTATTTCGCTTACACAGGCTGTTAGAATTTTGTATAAAGTTTGTAGGCAAGTGATTGGCCGGTATTTCGCAGGGTTTTTGGTGTCATTCGTGTCTTTAGGTATCATGTAAGTAACTCCGTGTGTTATGTATTGAGGAAGTAAATGTGGTGATTGGATGAATGTATTTAAATGGTTGTATAGGAAAGGGTGTATACTCGAAAATTTCTTATACCAGTAGTTGTGGATGTTGTCAGTGCCAGGTGATTTCCAGTTGTGTGTGCGTTTGATGACGTCTATAAATGTTTCTATCGGTATAAACTCAAATTACATTTCTGGAATTTCTGGTGTAGCTTCTTTAACCCAGTCTGCGTGGTTATTATGGTGTACTGGATTTTCCCAAATGTTAGCCCAAAATTCGCGTAGTGTTTCGGATGTAGGTGTCTCTAGACTTTGGTTAGTGTTGTCTTTGTTATTAGATGTAAGATTCCTATAAAAAAATTTTTCGTTATTGATAAATTTTGTGTTTTCGACTTTGCGATTCGTGCATGTTATGTACCTCTTAAGTCTACTCGATGCAGCGCTTAATTTTTGTTTTAGAGTGTCCAAAAAGTGTGCTAATTCTGTGTTTGGGTTTTCGTATTGTGCGTGTAGTTGATATTTTATCTTTATTTCTTCTACTGCAGCTATTAATTTTTGACTTCTACAACCATTCATGAAATGTGTCAGTCTACCTATGTTTGCTCTTAGATTTTCAATTTTTTTTTCTAATCTGATATGCCATTTCGGTTTTCTCTGTGTATATGGGCGGCGCTCATTTTGGATAGGATCTAATATTTTAGCCCCGTTGCATGTAGCTGCCGTCCATGCTGCACAGTAGATTATGGTCTGCAATTTGGCGAATTCGGTGTCGGCATTTACATGCTTAGGAAGAATGACAGTATTTATGTAGGAAACAATGGCAGAAAACTTTCGAGAAGTCTTCTGCTTGGGAATGTATGGTCTATTAGTGGGATGTGTGCAATTAAAATTTATTTGAGCTTGATGAAATCTGGATTCAATTTCTGGGTTGGTTTCTGGAGTAGTATCAAAATTTGTTTGCGCAGGTCCGTATTGACCAACATCTATATTATTCAAAAAAATTTCGTCATCAATATTTACAACCGTCTGAGATACGATGTTAGTGTCTGTGCTATTGTTTAAGATTATATTTGTCGTAAGAGTATTATTAGGTGTATCAAAGAAGTTAGTATTCGTAGCAGGTTGTTCTGAGTCGTTTTGAGTTTGTGTGTTCCAGTGATCATGATTTATGTCTTCAATATTTTGTGTGTAACTGTTACTATTGCTTAGTTCTGAAGCTACCTGGTTTTTAATTTCTTCTAATCTATTGTCATGTATATATTTGTTTTTTATAATCGCTCTCACTTGATCAGAAAGTCTTTGCTCTGTTATATGCGCTAATTCTGGATATTTATTTATGAATTCTTCATGTAATTTTTTCCTATAGGCTGTTTTATTTGTTTCTAACTGTGTGGCAGTGAAGTATATTCTAATTATTGTTTCATTGTATTCGTTCGTCCATCTCATGCGTTGGCCGGATTGTGTACTAGGTTGTGTAGAGTGTTGCTGTATTTGAGTTTGTATCATTTGTAGTTCGGCTCTGACTTCCTCATAAATTTGATCTATTGTGTCTTGTGGTAATAATTTCTTTTGTACTATGGCTCTACGCTGGTCACCTATTCTTTGTCGGCTGACTTGCATAGCCGGATATTTTTCTAAGAACTTAGTGTGAAGCGGTGGTAAGTATGCATTTTTGTCTGATTCCATACTAGTAAGGTGAAGATAGGTGCGTAGGATGAATTTATTCATTTCAATGCTCCATTTCCTACGACTTGTTGCAGCTTTAGCGGAGGGTACAGTATCGTCGACAAAATCTGTCTCCTGTACAACATCCGCTGACTGTATACTTATTGATGAGGAAGAAGGTGTCGGTGTGACGCGAAAAGATTGCGATGATGAAGGAATTGATGGAAAAAGAGATGAAGGCGATGACGAAGATGGTTGTGAAGTTTCGTCATCTATGTGAGGCAGCTTTGCCTGAAGTTGTTTTTTTGTTTTTGATCTAGTATTCATGTTATTCCCACGAGTAGCTAGGGACTTAAAAAGTCGACCACAGCAGAGCCCTGCGTTCACTGTGGCAAGGGTAATAAAACTGGAGGTCCCCTATTATCCAGAGTTGGCACACTAGCGACTAACCTCTCCCCTAGCCATGCAGCCCTCGGCATGTGCGACCTTGGCTTGGATTGTATCTCTCTTAATCTGGCCCCTCACCCTAGACCTATCTCGGCAAAGTAAACCCTACCGGCACAGACCTAGGGCTCATCAGAGCACGCAAGCCCCACCACGTCGTCAACGTAGAGATACAGCGGTGGGGTCAACGTAGAGATACAGCGGTGGGGTCAACGTAGAGATACAGCGGTGGGGTTATTATTATTATTATTTATTTATTTCAATCAACTTAGGATCATAGTGTACAATTAAAATCAACAACACAATTAATTACAATTAAAATCAACATCACAATTAAAATTAAGATCAAAAATTAAAATAATAATAAGATTAAAACAAATTAGAATAAAAATTAAAACACAAAAATTGAAATTATTATATAAAATTAAAACAAATTAGAATATAAATTAAAAACACAAAAATTAAAATTATTATATAAAATCAAATTAAAAACACTACAATTAAAATTATTATTTAAAATTAGATCAAATGAAAAATTATTATAAAATTAAATCAAATTGGAATCAAATCAACAATCAAAACAATATCTTAAGATATTATCTTATCTTTAAAGAGTAACTTTTTTTTAAATTAAGCTAGAGGTTTCTAAGATTTTATTTAAAAGATCTCTTCAAGAAGAGTTTAGTGAGACAATCCAAAATGTTATGTTATATAATTTAAATATTATAAAGAAATACAAACGTTGATTTAAAAAAAAACGCCTTGTTTTATTTATTTTTCAGTATATTATATTGTCCTTTATTTTAGGTAAGTAATTGCATCACTTTATCCCTTTATTTACAAGTAAAAAACAAGTTTAGGTATTTTTTTATAAAAAACGATAATTATCGGTAATTACCGGTTTTTATCGAAAAAAAATCGATATTTTTCATTTTATCAATTATCGGAATATTTCGATAATTGCATGACCTCACCAGTATGCAAAATAAAATAAACAACTAACATAAATTTTGAGTTTAAGAATATTTAGAGTTATTTATTATTTCTTAGGCATTCATATTTTCTTAACTAATTCACGAGGATCTTTGATTTTATTTCCGCAGTGATACCACAGATAGGCAAATGATAACACTTTAGGTTATAATTTAAAACAGAAACATTTGTAATTTGCGATATTTCAAGCAGCTGTAATGTATAGTTTTTATTCCAGTATGTTAAGCACTTTTATTTCACGGACATAAAATTAACAAGCAAAACTTTAAATATATCCATTCATTAATACTAATGATATGGTAATGAGAGACTTACTCTTATACATGGTGTTTCCACTTAAGATATTATAGAAATTAAATGAAGCAGATCATAATTATAAGTTTGCTTTATTTAGTGTTTTTTTTTTTTTGTTATTTCTTATTCTTTTACATAGTTTACAAATTAAATCACATACACCTACTTCCAATCTATCACATAGAATGTTTATGTAGCTTGTTTTAATTCCAAGATTGCAAGAACACCCTGTATACACATACAGGCTGTATAAAAACCGCAGCCTGATGGGGCGCATAATAGTTACAGTGGCCTATATATGGATATTACGAGGTCCAGGGGCCCATATCGCAGACATTTAAAGTAGGTACCTTTTCACACCTTTGTCAAGGGACTAATAAAAATGAAAGGAGTTTTATTTCTTGAATGGCTTTTAAAGTATTCTGAATTCACTTTAGGATGTGCCGACGAAATGTATTGTGTTTGTTGAGGAGTTCTCACTTAGTAAGAATATTTTACTAGTGATAAAGTATTAGAAAGGCGTATCGACTCTTAGAGGAATTTATATTTTATGCTGCCGACTGCTGACCATGAGGAGCTCGTGGTTAAATAATAACAGCCGCTCGGTTTGATCTTTAGGACAAGCCGTGCCTACCTACTTTGGTCTGTGGATGGGTGACCACCACCAAATGTTTGTGTGATGAGCATGGACATTTGTTTCCTAGTCATGGATGTTTATATATTTCACCCACGTAGTTCCCGTTCCCGTGGGGATACGGGAATAAAATATAGCCTATGTTACTCAAGGTGAATGTAGCTTTCTAATATTGAAAGAATTTTTGAAATCGGTTCATTATTTCTGGAGATTACCCCCTACATACAAACTTACAAACAAATGTTACCTCTTTATAATATTACTAGCTGACGTCCCGCGGTTTCACCCGCGTAGTTCCCGTTCCCGTGGGAGTACGGGAATAAAATATAGCCTATAGCACTCACGAATAATGTAGCTTTCTACCAGTGAAACAATTTTTAAAATTGGTTCATTACTTCCGGAGATTACCCCCTACATACAAACTTACAAACAAATGTTACCTCTTTATAATATTAGTATAGATATAGATATATGTAAAATAATATAATATATAATAATAATAGTATTATAGTATAGATTAGTATAGATAAACAATGTTTAATTCCAATTTTTCCAACTGAGGGCCTGGATAAAGTGACATGTCATTCATCAGCGATAGCGATTTGACATAAGGCTTATGGCGCAAATCCTAAGTCAGTGTTATGCTATAGAATATTGATAAAAGCAGCTTTTAAACCTAGCTTAGGTGAGCTGATCGCATTCAGTTTTATTTCTGACCTTAGTTTAATCTGTCACTGTTTTATCTTATACAGGGTGTTTGAAAAAAAAAAAAAAAAAAAAATATATATTATATATTTTTTTTTTTATTATTATTATTATTTTTTTTTTTTTTATTAAATTTTACCAGGCGTTTGGGAGGTCATTAGCTAGGTTTACCCATACATTCTATGTCCCAAAGTATGTGTTCTATGTTTATTCTATGTCACGGACTCACGATTGGTTACTTAAGTTTTTTTTTTTTTATTTGAAAAAAAATCCTGAAATGTTTCCTTTAATTCGAAATAACTTTTTCGTTTGTGGCACAAAATAAATATTGGGTTAATTTTAATCAAATTTGAACAAGATTTATAACTTTAGTTTATAAAAGCATAATAACCTTAATGAGTATTTTCTTAACCCTGACTCTACTAACTAATATTTTGACTACTTAATGATTTTTTTTTGTAACATGTAGCATACCGTTAGAAAGGGAATCAACTAAAGAACCTTTTAAAATAAAGTTAAGTTCAAAATGGCTTTTAGTTTTTTTTTGATAATGAATTTAGAAGTTGTAAAATTTTATATATTTAAAAAACAAAATAACTTTGGTAGCTCGTAAGAAATTTTCTTAAAACCAGTTCTATCAAACAAATGTTTATTTAGATTTAAAAGACTTTGGAAAATACAACAAAATTTATTTTGGTCCATTACACCCACAAACGAAAAAGTTATTTGGAATTAAAAGAAACATTTTGAGTGTTTTTTCCATTAAAAAAAAACATATGTAACCAACCGTGACATTTAGGACATAAGGGTGTATGGGTAGAACCTAGCTAATGACCTCCCAAATCCCTGACAAATTGTGTCGGTTCATAAGCCAAACATCCTGTATAATAAAACGTTTAAAATAAATGACAGGTGGACACTGTTGTCTATCTTCCTAATCTTCCTAACCCTTTAGCCACTGGAGTTTAATAATAGGAAACTATTCCACGGATCTAAAACACATACAAACTTGAACGTAGTTACCTAGTAAAATAATCAGCCCCTCGATTGAATATTATTAAACTAAGCAGCTGTGAGCCCGCCTTGCACCTGGAACACTAAGTTTTTCTATCGCGAAGATAAGCGTCAATTACACATTATAACCATTAGAGGACTTACGTATACACTATCAGAGTCCCCTGCGGCTGCTACGTCGGATCATGTATTTAAATAGCTGTAGGACCTTTTCTTGCCTTGTGAATTAAATGATAAGAATATTAAAGCTTTAGAGCAAAATTGAAAATAAAATAACTTCAAAACATATCATTAAGAAATGACAGAAACTAGGTGCACAGTTTGAGGTTCTCCATAAGGTCTTGAAATCTTGAATTGAAACTCATCTTAATTATTAAACAGATGATATTTAGGTTAATAATAATAATAATATTTTTTTATTGTTTCACATAAAGTGTTACAATAAGATGTGACACTGGATCCTGCACTAGGATACCCTGTGTCGCAGGATCCATTTCCTCTCGACAAATATGATTGTTTATGAAGAGGTATCAAATGCAACGGTTCCAATCATGAAAGAAAACTAAAAGGTAACTCAAGGTGTGTGTATGTCGGGGTTGCGGGACAGTTGGAAAGAGATACCGCGGCCCCGGAACACAAAGGGCGATGAAGGAACATGGATGGGTTTTAGTCAGTAAAAGTCTGACACTCCCTCCTGCTCCGCCCAGAGCGGGAGGAGTTATTTGATGATTTCCCATCCGAAAAAAAAAAAAAAAGGTGTGTGTATGTTACGATGAGTGTTAGTTTGTATTGGTGTGTAGGCTAGGTACTCAATTGCAAGTAGGTTTTCTGTTTCGTTATAGTTAAGTCCGAGTAACCATTCCTGGACTTTTTTTTGCACTTAAACTTGGTCATGTGGAGAATTTTAAGCTTATTATTGACTTTCGCATACAGATGTGGCCCAATGTATGAGAATGCTTTATTTCCAAATTAAAGTTTGCAGATAACTCTGTTCCACCTAGGCTTTCTACGCGTGCGTTTGTCCGTAACCACTGTGGCAGCTGCGATTATATTATGGAACTTGAGTACCACTGCCATAATAAACAGTTCTTTCTTTTCTTTCTCTTTCTTTATGTAGGCCTGACAACAAGTAGGTACCAGGTTACTGATCCTGATACTGTTAGCCTTCATCATCCCTGGGTTTTTTCCTTGGGTTTTTTTTAAATCGAAACAACTGAAAATCATGGGGAGAGGTAAAAACCTCTCCCCATGATTTTCAGTTGTTTCGATCCAAGGCAAACGTGGGCCACTGGTCGCTGGTCTTGTCCAGATCATTTTGCCATCTTCTACGAGGTCTGCCGCGATGCGAGACGCACGTACCAGGTTCCTTAAAAAAACGAGAAACAAGATACATATTGATAAAGACGGTAGAAGCCGGTAGAAAAGATAAAATAACATTGTTACTCCGCAGAAGAATTTTCTTAACAAAAACTCTCTGGCCCAAAATAAACCTACCCAAACATGACAAAACACTCGCCGAAACAAATACCAAAAGAAAATCAATTCAAAGGAAAAGGTTTCTTCGTTAATTGTGTCTCCGATTCCATGTGTATCAGTAATCCGTTTACCGCGATTGTTTTTAGCTAACATCTCCCGATCCGTTTGAAACACGATTCTTTGGAGTCGTATCTCGGCTGCCATGCCGCAATTACGGAGCCTGAGGATTTCATTGCCAAATATTTTCCTTCATCCGTTGAGAATGGGTGAAGGTAGAAGTGATAGCGGTCATGACTGATCTGGTCCTTTAAAAGTTTTTGCACCTTCGCAAGAATGGACTTCATCCTAATGACTGCGTGATTAATTTAAACGACTCAATTCTGATTAAATATAAATAAATAAATATCGCTACACACAGCGCCATCTAGTGTCACACTAAGCAACGAGGCTTGTGTCGTGGATACCAGATAGTTGATATACTACATAAATACTTTTTTGTTTGTAAATACATACTTATAATACATATAAACATCCATGACTCGGAAATAAATGTGCATGCTCATCACACAAACATTTGCTCCTACCGGGATTCAAACCCAGGACCTTAAGAACGTAAGGCAGCCTCACTATCGCTGCGCCATTCGGTTCGTCGTTCATTTGGCCGTATTTATGAAAGCTCTTTTTTTTCTTTCTTGTTTGTAATTTTTCAAGTTTTTCATAAAACCATAGCCATCTTTGAGATGACATATAGATTTTAATAACCAACTTCTGTAAAAGAAAAAAAAAAATGAGGAAAGCACAAGACAGGCCTTCACACAAGTCATTCCCATTATTTTTTCCCCAATAATATTAGCAATAAGAATTCTAAAACAGTTCTGTATCAAACTGTATTCAATAAAGTATATTCTATTCTATTCCCTAACTCTTCCGTTTTTCTTACACTTATAACATTATCATGAAAAGATTGCTTTACCTTGTTCTCATTCCCGCTTCATCCCTCACTGTGGGCTGCCCCAATCCTCCCCCAGTGTTCATTATTGAAAGGTCGCAATATAGTCTGCGCCCGCCCATGCCGCGTCCCTTAATTAGGACATCTTCGATATTACGCCCGAAAGGTGTGCGACCAACGACTCGTCGAAATGTGTGACCCGATACTGTATGGACGATTTTTCATTCTAATATGGATCCATCTTTTTTTACATTATCATCTTGCCTTTTTCAACTATTTTGGGGTCTGCTTCCAGTCTAATCTGGATGCAGCTGAATAGATACCAGTACTTATCACGGAGCGACTGCCTAACTGACCTACACAATCCATTATATAGTTGATGCCAGTTAAGATGAGAATAGCGGTCATTGCCCTTTCCCTAATATCTCTTCGTACGAACCAAAACAAATAAACCATGTATCGTTTTTCATTAGAAAAAATGTTGAAGATCGCGTTAGATTACGATTCAAGACTTGAACAGGCTTAGTTTTGGTTTTCAAAGTTAAGAACTTTAATAAATGTATTTGGGTCAATGACCGCTATTCTCATCTTAACTGGCACCAACTATAGTACTGAGTAATACGATGTCCCTTGGTAAGACCGTTGAGTGTAGGTATTTACTCCCTACGGAACCTGAGGGGTCATTGCGTAACACACTTTATAATCGTAACGCTTTTAATTTTGACAATATTAAACAACTTTCATTGTATCATCAAGCTGATTTTTCAAACAAATTGTGATGGAAATCCTTCATATTATTTATTTTGTGTATGCGGTTAGGTAGGTAACTAAGTTATTTATTTAGTTTATATAAAGAAAAGCCTATACATATCTCCTTTCGTGCGTCTGTTGGCAGAAATTTCTTAAATAAGCAGTACATAGATACGTAGGTACTCAAATAAATTTAGATATAGCTATTATATTTTGATCAGAACAAATTATAATTATTCGGTATAAGTCTGATTAAGTAATCAAGGTGTCATTGCGGTTTGACACAACTACCTAAGCAGGATGCTAAACTGTATGTTTTATAGGTTCGTTACTTTACGAGTAAATACCCGTAAACTAATCTATCGGACAACTCATTACTTTGCGGGAAATTTAGTACCCAATTGATTTTATTAGGTATACCTATTATTAAATACAAGCTAATGACCGCGGCTTCACCGGCGTGGATTTCGGTTATTGTCCCACGCGATCGTACTACAAGGATGTAGGATAATCCATGTGTGTGTGTGTAAGTAACTGTGTGACAAATTTCATTTAAATCCGCTCAGTAGTTTTTGCGTCAAACAGTAACAAACATCCACAGTTTTCGCATTTATAAGTTACGATTATAAATAGTAGCAAGAAGTAAAATGATCTCATCGTAATTATATTTTAGGTTATAGCTTTTGTACTCGGCTTTGCTTGCTTGAAAATTATTTCACGGAAACATACCGGGATAAAAAGGTTCCTTATTTAACCTAGGTCATACTCTATCCGCAGGTCTCCGAAATTATATCGACATCAAATGGATTTCGTCGAATTTAATCGAATAAGAGCGTGTTAAACAAACAAACTCACCACCACATGAAAACATTAGTGAGGGTTTAAATTATTAAATTTTAACAAGGTGACTTTAAAAGTATTTATCAAAACCACAATAGTTGGTTATCCTGTTTGTTGGCAGTTAGTTGTATTATGGAATAGAAACTGATAATGATACGGAAAACCACAGCAGGATTTATATTTTCCTACAAACTAAAAATTACTGAAAAATTTAAAAGTCATTCATACTCCATCAAATTCTTAATTTCAAATCATCACTCTGTGGTTGCCGGTCGGTTTCTAGTCTAACGGGTATTAACAATATGCCGTATTTTACATGGAGCGACTGCCTATCTGACCTCCACAACCCCGTTAGTACTTGAGTAATATGTATACCCCTTGGTAAGACTGGTTGTCAGACTTTTGGGCCACTGACTACCAGCCTGTAACGACTGTCAAAAATCTACAATTGACAGACAGGACCAACGGCTTAACGTGCTTTCCGAGGCACGGAAGAAACTCGGTACGTAATGGGTGGTCACCCATCCACGGACCAACCCAAGCAAGTGCAACTTAACCTGAAGATCGACCCGTGCGGCTGTTAATGGCGTCACCATGTGGACACCATTATTAACCTAAGAGATAAGCCTCGTTCTTCTTCCATAGAGTAATTCGTCATAGCGTACCTTTTGACTCACGTAAGTTGGACTTCCAAACTTTATGTAGGTATACCGTACTTCGGTGTTTTAAACTTTAGAGTTCAGTAATACAGTCTATTTTCTTTTCTCAGGTAAAAACGCAAATACCATTGAAAACTTCTTATATAGTAAAGTGATCTCTTTCCTCAGTCACAGTGGTCGCCTTATCCCCAATATTGTATCCTGCTAAGCTCCGTAATGAAACACCCGCTCATTCCGTCACAGATTTCCTTATAATTGGGACAAAGTCACGAATTTTATTCTCTCTCGGAAAAGTGTGAAAATAGCATTACCGATAAGTATATAATTGTTTATGAGGTTTATACTACGTATACACTAAGTAATTACTTATTAAAATAAACACGAGAAAACGTACATTTAATTACTTAATTAAATAGGGGTATCGTATTACCCAGTCTAACTGGGTTGTGGAGGTCAGATAGGCAGTCACTCCATGTAAGATACTGGTATTCAGATGCATCCGTTTAGAGTGGAAGCCGACCCCAATATAGTTCGGAAAAGGCTAGGCAGCTGATGATAATTAGGTACTTAATTAAATACTCGACGAACTGAACTGAACTGCCTCGTTGTCGCAAGCATGGCTACTGAGCATGCAATTTGGGGGTACGAAGAACAGGGTGTAAAGCTCTTCATCCCCCATAGAAAAGGGAGGATCCTCCGACCAGACGGGTGTTATGTCTGGTGGGCTACTGCCCGACAGTTGTTGTCGGGTTCTTGTATATAGTCGTATGTCGCGGATAACTCTGCTTGCGCGATGTAGAAATTCTCACGTGTTCTACTGTTAGTTCATTGTTCGCGTCATAGATGGCGCTGTAGTAATTTTTGTTCTATGTTGCTTTGTAGTGCCGCTACAAGGTCTTGGATTTGATTCCCGGGTCGGGCAAAGATGTGATCGGGTTCTCCATCCGGAATTTCTCAGTAGCAGCCAAGGAGTCTGGATTTGCGACCGGTTGATAACGGGCGAAATGTGGGTGTACTATTAAGTTCACTTCTGCCTAACCCATCGGGGATTAAAGGCGTGATGTTATGTTATTTGAAAAACTGTGTCCATACAACCAATATTCAAAGGACAAGCCAAGGGTGAGGTGTACTAAGTAGTACACCCAATCGTCAGTCATATCCCAGTTCCATGTAAAAGTGGGCGGCCAGTCCAAACTCCGTAGGTGCTACTGAGAAATCCTTGTTGAAAATAACAAGTTCAATAATTATTGTTTTTAAAATTATCAGAAAATAAAGGGTGTAAATAGACCCTCAACGAAGCCAGAAGACTTGTTTTCCCCGTCATTGCGATCATTTTTTTCTTCTAGACCCTACCTGGGAACCTTCTAGTAATTACGGAGATATTAAGGGTCTTTAATATTCTAACTTTGCTTAAAATATCTCCATCAGACTTGTACTATTTAATCCATCCATCAGCACAATGTTTTGTGTGCGTTACATTTAGTTTTACCGTAAAACATAATTTTTCACCCCAAAAAAACGTCGTTTCCCAGCAATAATTTTTGTGTAGGGTTACTTAATTAGATGTACAGAATGCTTGGTTGCCGACTTCGCAAAAGGTCCATCTACACCTTGTATACGAATTATCTTTCACATAATATCAGTTTAAGAAGGAGCTCGTGGCTAAATAATAACAGCCGCTCGGGTCGATCGTTAGGTTAAGCCGTGCTTGCCTAAGTTGGTCTGTGGATGGGTGACCACCCATTACATACCGAGTTTCCTCCGTGCCTCGGAAGCCGTTGGTCCCGGCTGTCATTTGTAGATCTTTGACAGTCGTTAGGTAGTCAGAGGCCCAAAAAGTCTGACAACCAGTCTTACCAAGGGGTATCGTATTACCCGGTACTAACTGGGTTGTGGAGGTCAGATAGGCAGTCGCTCCATGTAAAATACTGGTATTCAGCTGCATCCGGTAAAACTGGAAGCCGACCCCAACATAGTTGGGAAAAGGCTAGGCAGATGATGATAATATCAGTTTAATCAGAAGTTTGTCTAAGATCTTAAACGTTTTCTTTCGACACGTGTCCATAAACATAACTCTGTCGTCCGTTTTTCACTATTTTAATCGCTAAACAGCTCAATTATTTAAGCATTACCCGACTTTGTTTATACCCTCATCATTCAGGGACGCTCATTAATCTGAAGAGAAAAAACTTTGAATAAACAAAATCCGAGCAATCCCGTAAGGGTTGGCGTACAATTGAGACGTCTAACCATGTATTCTTATTCTTTACTAGCTTATGCCTACAGCTTCACCCAGGTGGAGTTCAAAAATTACCTATGTGTTATTCCAGACTATAATCTATCTCTGTTTCAAATTTGATCCAGATCTGTTCAGCCGTTCTGGAGTGATAGAGTAACAAATATTCATCCATTCATTCAAACTTTAGTATTTACATTTTTTTTGTGCTTTTAAGAGTACATATAAAATAGTAGTAAGATATAACGTATTAATTGCGTTGGTACCTAATAAAATGTACAGAATCAAGCATAACCAAGAAATGGGTTCTTTTACAGCAAACTTATTACAATTATTAGGCCATGAAAAGGCTCCACTTTTGAACGTAAAACTTTAAAACTAAAGAAATTAATTTGAATCAATCTCATTCCCAAGGAAAGATTCGTATGGAGAAAGATGGGCAAGGAACTTCATCGGTACTCTTTTAAACTGTTGTTTGTGAAAGGTACTCTTTTAAACTGTTGTTTGTGAAAGGTGCGAGATATACGCGTGTAACGCGTGAAATCTTCGTCAAAGATTAACGCTTGAATTTCTGTGCTACCTGATAAACTAATTGTAAAATTAATTTTACGGTACCGAAACGTGGTCGCTCACAATGGGCCTCATCAGAAGGCTTAAAGTCACCCAAAGGGCAATGGAGAGGGCTATGCCCGGAGTTTCCTTGCGTGATCGAATCAGAAATGAAGACATCCGCAAGAGAACCAAGGTTACTGACGTAACCCGAAGAATTGCCAAACTTAAGTGGCAGTGGGCAGGGCACATTGCTAGTAGAACGGATGGCCGATGGGGCTAAAAAGTTCTGAAGTGGCGACCGCGAACCGGAAGACGTTGCGTTGGAAGCCCTCACACTATAGGTGGACCGATGAAAAAAAAACAAGAAGTCCGATAGTCCAAGAAAAAAAAACAAATATAAAACAGAAATCTAATAGTCCAAGAAAACAAAAAAAAATTACGTCAAATAGTCCTTAAAATCACTTTTACCAGGGGTGGTAGATGGGAATAAATGTTAAACGCGTTAGTGCTTCCAGTTATTCCCATCCACCACCCCGGGTGGTAGAATTGGGGGTGGTGGATGGGAATAAACGGGTGAAGGTTGTGGAAATCCGCTGGATGCGAGTCGCACGGGACCGGTCAATGTAGAGACATTTGGGGGAGTCCTATGTCCAGCAGCGGACGTCTTTCGGCTGAAATGATGATGATGATAAAATTATTTTAATCCCTATGCTTGCCAAAGCGACACGTGTCTCTTATTACGACAAGTGAATCTACACGTGTATCTACACGTGTAGATTCACTTGTCGTAATAAGAGTTATAACACGGGAAGTTAAATAATCCACTGTTCTCTTTCTCTCAAAATCACAAGTAAGATTGAACAGGATTTTCCTATATCCCAAGAAGCAATACCTAACACGCGTAATAAGTGGCTCACATCCTGTTACTTACTACTGATCAGTGGTGGCCCAGTGGTGACGGCCCCGACTTACGAACAGTAAGTCGTGGGTTCGAACCCAGACAGGCGCATTACTTTGTGTAATTTATTTCATCACCGCTCTCTGAAAACGGTGAAGGAAAACATCGTGAGGAAACCGGCATGTCCTAGAACCAAAAAAATCGAAGACATGTGACATCTGCCAACCCGCACGGGGCCCGCGTGGTGGATTATAGAGAATTCCCTCTCATAGAGAGGAGGCAGTGAGAACATTAAATGCTGATGATGATTCTGTTACTTAAATCAATAGGTATCAGTAATTAAGTTGATTATTATCTGTACATACATATATAATGTACATACATAAACTGCCGTTTTTTCCAATGGGGGTAAGCAGAAATCATAGAACAATACCTGCTACGTGTTACCCCTAGGGCATAGAGATAATAATAATCATGCCTTGATTTGTATGAACACTTTCATAAAAACCTCATAAAAAAAAAAAATAATATGTTTATTTTATTTTGTAACTTTAACTGTCCTAATTAATTTTTGCTATGACAAGTGATTGTGAGTGATTCAACAGACACACTAGCAATAAGATACAAACCACCCAATGAGCCATGGAGCGGAGCACTCTAAATATAAAATTGAAACATAAAAGGACTAATATATTATATGTGAGGAATACAACTAAAGTCATAGACGCTCTACAACACTGTAAAAATTAAAATGGAAATGGGCCGGCCATGTTACACGTATGAACAATGATAGATGGACAAAAAAGATAACCACTTGGAAAGGGCCATCAGGAAAGAGAAAAAGAGGTAGACCAACGGAGAGATGGCTTGACGAAATACTGAAAACAGTGGGAAATAACTGGATGGAAATAGCAATAGATAGAGATAAGTGGAGAAAAATGGAGGAGGCCTTTACTCTGTAGAGTCCTGGTCCTTAATAATAATGATTTGCTTTGCATGTAATAATGATTTTATTTGTATTTTATGTTTTAATTCGTGATGATTCGTTTTTTTTTTTATTATTGTAATTTAAATTTAATTTATTTTAAATTCTCGAATTGTAACTAAATATCAAATTAACTATGTAATATTTTTTTTTATTAAGGAATAAACAAGGCTTTATTTATTTATGACAAGTGATGGCCTGAAACACAGGTTTAAATGAAGTATTCCCGTTTGACCACCAATTTTTGGGAACCAATGCATTGAGCACCGAAGGCATTCCCATTTGAGCACCAACCGTTTTAATAGCTTGGTGCTCAATGGAGAACAATATTTTTTTTTAACTTTATTCCCTTTTGAGCACCTACGGTGCGGTAGCTTTTAGTGATGGGGTGTATAATAATTTTAAAAGCATCAAGCTATTAAATGGATTGGTGCTCAAATGGGAATACCTTCGGTGCTCAATGCATTGGTGCCCAAAAAATAGGTGCTCAAACGGGAATACTTTGTTAAAATAAACCTAGTCTGTCTGTCTGTTTGATTAATAATACTACTGTACCTAAATGTACACTTTTGTTATACTTTTTGAATAAATTATTCTTCTTCTTCTTAATACACTCCTTTTTTGGTACCTTGTTGGTGTAGTGAACGCAAGCGCTTTTGCTGAGAAAGAGTTCCTGGGTTCAATTCCCAGGTTGGGCAAAGTGTTATTAGGGTTTTTCATCAGGAATTTCTTGATGCAGCTCCTTATTACATGAGACTTAACCTTAATTAGCGACATTTAGGTGTACTGTCACTTACTACACCTCTGCTTAATCCTTCGGGTATTACTTGCTTGATATTATGCATTACTTTCTTTTGGTGGTTCACTGCGGTCGGTTAAAAAATCACGCGAATTTTACTATTTCCCCAGTGCACGAAGTCCTTAATTCTACAAATATAAAGCTATACATTCGCGATCCGACACAACAATTGTTTTACACAGGATTCGTGTCGCCCTAAAACGAAACTTTGCACGTAAATAACTTTGAGGAAACCCTGGGGTCCCGGCTGTGCTGTTTATGATGATAATTTTACTTTTTGTAAACATTAATGAATGAAAATACGGTTGGGAAAGTGAAAAGTTAGAAGTGTTTACCCAGATTTTTTATAAAATGCATAGTAATTTATGTATTAAAAAACTACGATAATTTTATCGGGTCGACTTTTGGGACCAGGACTGCGGTCCCGGATTATCAATAACAAAACTCTTTACTTAGTTCTTTTAGAAGAAAACCAAGACTTTCAATTTGGACCTGAGTATAACGCGATCAGCCAAGAAACGTGAGTTAGCATAACATATTTATTTATAGTCAGATTATTTTTTGCATTACTAAACATGTCTACCGTAAAAACGCTACATGAAAAATGAACAGTAGTTTTTGCTCACAATATTTTTTGTGAGATTCACCAAGTATTGAAAGACCTCTACGTTTGAAGCCGTAGAGTCGATATTACAGGAGTCATTTGTGTTTGAATTGTAAAAGTAATGTTGTTTTTACGCACACGCAAAGCATAAACTTGAACACCCCTTAGGATTTTTGGCGGGAGATCTAATTTCTCGGAAAATGTGCCCCGTGATGTAAGTCGGCAGAATCATAATTTGAATCATTGGGACGTAACGCGTTGCTAAGGTTGCCTGGAGGCGACCGACTTGTCGGTGCGACTAAACGCAGATGCGATTTGTCGCGGCACTTTATTAAAACTTAACAACGTGCTGTGGATTTAATAGTAGTAAGTACATAAAGCTGAGAGCAGCGGTGGCCCAGTGGTGGCGGCCCCGACTTACGAACAGTGAGTCGTGGGTTCGAACCCAGGCAGGTGCATTACTTTTTGTAATTTATTTCATCACCACTGCTCTCAAAACGGTGAAGGAAAACATCGTGAGGAAACCGGCATGTCCTGATGATGATGATAATTGGGCACCACACCCAGCCAGGAGCAAGGCTGACCCGGACAAGCCGGATACACCAGGGGGCACTATTTTGTAAGGAAAGACATGCTCTGGAATGGGAGAGGAAACCCGACCAACCGCAGTCAGTCGGGCACAATCAGCCGACTATACAGCCTAGGGCCAATATAGGAATTGTGGTAAAGACAGGTACAAACCATAGGAATGAGCATTGGTGTTTTGGCCTTCATTTGATTGGTCTCTTCTATCATTGGAGAATCATGTTCGTTTCTGGTGGTTGCGATTCCATTCGATTTTGACACGGCTTATATCTATGGAAACCGGCATGTCCTAGAACCAGAAATTAGAAGACATGTGACATCTACCAATCCGCACTGGGCCCGCGTGGTGGATTATAGCCCATTCCCTCTCATAGAGAGGAGGCCTGTGTCCCAGCAGTGGGAACATTAATAGGCTGATGATGATGAGTACATAAAATATTTTGGTATAAACCAAAGTCTCCCATAATTTCCTTTGCCAGCTAGATGCTTGACTGTTGCAAAGGTTATCTGACATTTCTTCTAAAAATATAGTTAATTAATCCTTTTTTTTCCAAGAAGAAACGTGTATGTAAGAAGTTTGACTCATCTGAAAGTAATGTACTACTTACATAATATTCCAAATTCTTATGAACGATGACTTAGCAAACTGATTACTATTCTGGAACGTTACAGTAAATATAATGATAGTATTTTTTTTCCGTATTTGTACTAATATTATAAATGCGTAAATAACTGTCTGTTATCTTCTAACGCCATAGCGGCTGAACACACTTAGATATTTGGCATAAATTGGTAAGAATATGCACTGATTTTTCCTATCCTTGGTAATTGATTCTTACCTTTTATCCATATTTCAACTTCAGACTTATAATAAGAATACCATCATCATCATCTGCGTAACCTTTTCCCAACTATGGTGGGGTCTTCCAGTCTAACCAGCCTAACCATCTTACATGGAGCGACTGCCTATCTGACCTCCACAACCCAGTTAAAGTAATACGATACCGTTACTAAGAATATTAAGAAAACTTTACACGACTGAAACCAAACCTACGACGTAACCTTCAATACCCAACACTGCCACAGCTAAACCAACACAGAGTTCTCAGAAAACATCACACCACACCACATGATAATCATCATCATCACCATTTCGCTATCAAAATGACATAACCAATATTTACTGATCGCACATTCGCAAGATTCCTAAGATAAAATGGAGATAATAATATAATGTGATCAAGAGTCGAATGATTCTCGTCGATGGCATTCCGCGTATGTTTACAAGATAACGTTTACCGGTAAACCGTATCAAAATTATTTGTTACACAAAGAATAACGCATGGTAGAGATATGTTTTTTTATGTCGCGATGAGATGGAGAAGTTAGGCTTTTCAATAAGTTACTGGAATAAAGATGGAGGCCTTATATTTTATAATCTATCTGTTTATGGTATTACCCAGTTGCTAGGCTGTGGAAGTCAGATAGGCAGTCGCTTCATGTAAAATACTGGGCAGGCAGTCTCGACAGAGATAGCGACAAATTCGCTAACTTTTGATTGCTAATTACTAACGAATAAATTGGGTTGCAATGATGATGCTTGCTAGTAACGCTAGTCTCAAAGTCCAAGATTCGTTTCTTCCGAACATAATTATTGCGGTTTGACTGGAAGCCGACCCCAATATAGTTTGGGAAATGGCTAGGCAGATGATGACTCTGTTTCAGCATTGATTTTCAGGTATAAATTTAAACCTAGTTCAATATTTTTATTACAACGAAGGTGAAAGTAAGCAAACTATATAGATAATTATGTAAATTACGCAATTTTCAATAGAGACTAATCTACATTATGTTCTAATCACTTTTTAAAATCTGTCCAATATTATTTCAAGGACAAACTCCTATCAAATGGTCCCGAAGGTCAGACTTGCCCAAATCCTAAAGTCTTAATTAAAATTCTAGGTTTTATGTTAATTTGTGACAATTTAGATCGAGAGCGCTCCAGAATTTAGGCTTTGCAAAAATTTTGCATAACTTTTTACTTAATTGAGTTTTTAGCGATAAAATTATGGTTAGGATAATATTAGGTCTATTCTTATTTACTTTCACTGTGTCTGAATAAGAGGGTGAGTAGAATTATAAGTAGTATTTTCAATTAGTGCCTATATTATGTTAATAGATCCAGAGAGTAGCAAAAGTACTAAGGGTACTCTCGTGTTCATCATCTGTCTAACCTTTTTCAACTATGTTAAAGTCGGCTTTCAGTCTAGGCAGCTGTAATTGAAGACCAGCATACATCATAGCACCATAGACTAGTACTTAACTTACACAGAGCGATTACCTATCTGGCCTCCACAACCGGGTTGCTGATTCTCGGGTTCTGGGTGCTCGGTCTGGATCTCGGAGTATTTATTGTTCGGTGTGTAAAATGTATATTACTACTCCCACTTCCAAACTTTTTAGTTTTTTTTTGGTAGCAATCAGCAGTAATAGTACTGTAAAAATACTGACTAATTCCTACAGATTGGAGACTTTTTTGTAAGGCCATGACATCAAAAATAATTATACATTTGATTTTAACTCGCCGCTTGGTTACTACTTAGTGCAATGTAAAAATATAATCATCTCCGTGATTTACAATTAGCAGAAGAATATTTATAATCTGCTAAGGTGGATGCTCCAGGGTAGCCCGCGAAATTCAAATTGCATGTATATTGGTTTTTATTTGTATGTATATTTCAAAATGATGAACTTGGAGGTTTGTATTGATGATTTTGATGATTATAAATCTGTAACTACATAATTACGTCTTACAGCCGCGAATCATATTTTAATTAACATACAACCTAGCACAGGGCTGGCAGTGTCGACTGAGATAACGAAAAAAAACGCTAACTTTTGATTGCTAATTACTAACGAATAAATTCGGTTGCGATAATGATGCTTGCTAGTAACGCTAGTCTCAACGTCCAAGATGCGTTACTCGCAAACATCATCATTGCAACCGAATTTATTCGTTAGTAGTTAGCAATCGAAAGTTAGCAATTTTGGTCGTTATTTCTGTCGAGACTGCCGGGCCCCTGGCCTGCAAATTGCAAAAAACGTAAGAAAATTTGAATTTCGCGGGCTACCCTGACGCTTTCACCTAAAAATAAATTATTAAAACATGAGATCTAATAAACTAACTACCACTAACCACCACCACCACCACCACTACCACTACTACTAACTTTTAATCCATTTATATCTTTTAATGTCCACGCAGGGATCGTATCATAATCTAATTGGATCATAACTTTAAATTAAATCTCTTAAAACTATCAATAAGTAATTAAGCCCATAAATAAAATAATTGAGTTTAAAAATGAGCTTAGTTTGATTATAAATGTTCTCACTTGATATAAAGTTGTAGTAAGCTTATTTTTATTATGAAATACTGTTTTCAAGTGTTAAGTGTAAATATCTTGCATTTAAGTAACATATTACGCAGTCTATACGCATTAATAGTACCTTAATATTAAGAGTAGCGGTGGCCCAGTGGTGGCGGCCCGACTTACGAACAGTAAGTCGTACGTTCGAACCCAGACAGGCGCATTACTTTGGGTAATTTATTTCATCACCACTGCTCTTCAAACGGTGAAGGAACACATCGTGAGGAAACCGGCATGTCCTAGAACCAAAAATTCGGAGACATGTGACATCTACCAATCCGCACTGGGCCCGCGTGGTGGATTATAGCCCATTCCCTCTCATAGAGAGGAGGCCTGTGTCCCAGCAGTGGGAACATTAATAGGCTGATGATGATGATGTACCTTAGTAAAACAGGGATGTATTAAATTAAACTTTTTTTTTAATTTTCAAGTGATAAATTATTTATTTACCTTTACCTACCAGACTATTGCTATAGTTTTTAGGGTTCCGTACCCAAAGGGTAAAAACGGGACCCTATTACTAAGACTCCACTGCCCGTCTGTCTGTCACCAGGCTTTATCTCATGAACCGTGATAGCTAGACAGTTGAAATTTTCACAAATGATGTATTTCTGTTGCCGCTCTAACAACAAATACTAAAAACAGAATAAAATAAATATTTAAGGGGGACTCCCATACAACAAACGTGATTTTTTTACCGTTTTCTGCTCCATATTGATAACGGCAACAGGTACACGCTTGAAATATTCACAGAATATTTAGTTGTATTTTCACTTTAAAAATAAATAATTAAAACAAAATAAATATTTAAGGGAGGCTCCCATACAACAAACGTTGTTTTTTTGCCGTTTTGTCTGAAGTTGTATATAGATAATGGTACGGAACCCTTCGTGCGCGAGTCCGACTCGCACTTGGCCGGTTTTTTTAAATAAAATACTGTTTATTGGAAACACCTGTACTTATAAATGATATTACGTAGATTTACTGATGCTATCCGAAGCTCGTGTTTCTAATCTCAACATAATTATCACGATTAGGTCTTATTACAAAGCCTACAATTTACCAAATTGCATGCAACATGTTAGTAATGACATCACCCTGTGTAGTTCCATGACCATACCGTACAATGAATTCATTTGTTTGATCAGATGTGCAAGTAATCAGTAATTCAATGTTTATTCGACTATTGTTTCATTTCCATGAAAACGCATAGTAATGGGGGATTTTTAAATGTTATATTTATTTTGTTTGGAATTGCAGTTTAGTGTAATTTTTGCACGTGGATTTAAATGGCATTATTTTTATAGCTATAAGTTTTGTATTTTTATATATATTGTATTAGCTGTTGCGAGCGACTTTCGTTCGCGTGAAATTATCATAAAAAATATTACTTCCCTTTTTTAATTGGATTTTGTTACCAATTTCAAGGGTTTTTTTTTGCACGGGACCCTAAATATTTTTCTAAAATAAAAGTATCTTAGTTAATCCCTATAACATCAGCTATGCGCCTGTAATAGTTCCATCAGAATCGGTCCGGCCGTTTCGGAGATTAGCTGGAACAAACAGACAGACAAAAATTGAAAAGATTGTGTTTTTGTAATAAGCCGTATACATATATTTTATAGCTGCCCGTCCCGGGTTCGCACGGGTGGACATTTTATTTTTGTCTATTCTATCCTATCTTTCAAGTTGGATCAAACTGCACACGGTGTGCAAATTTGATTAAAATCGGTTAAGTAGTTTAGGAGTCCATCGCGGACAAACAACGTGACACGTAATTTATATAATAATATATTAAGATTTATACATTAAGTAAAATGCTGTAATTTTAGTATTACAACACAGACACTTCAATTTTATTTATTTGAATTGACATGCTGCGACTTTTTTGGACTTATTATGCCGGGTAAACATTGGCGAAACGTATAATGTTACACACGCTGAAACAAATCCGCTTTTTTGTTGGGTTACATTTCATATAGCATTGCGTAAGTCTGTCTGTACGGCTCATACGTGTTACATTCCATGTACACCAATGTGTACCCGGCATAACGCTTAGTTCCCTGGGTCCAAACTCACTCCGAACCCACGACCCACTGCTCGTAAGTTGGGGCTGCTACTAGTGCGCCACCGCTGCTCTACCTTTGCTTCTTAATTAAAAAACTTTAAGGCCCTTCTAACCCTAAAATTAGCAACTCTATGTGTGGTAGTTCAAACTCCGTTTGAAATATTGTTAGAATAAAGTTCTAATCAGCTTGCACTACAAAGCGGTTGTTACGTCAGTCACTGCGGCAGAATATTGCGAAATTAGTGGTTTTTTGCGATTTACAAAAAATCTATTGATTGGACTAAAAAAATAAAACACATAAAACTTGCTTTATACTTAGTTAAGTTAATATGCAAAGTTTCATGATCTAATTTGAAGTACTTTTTGAATACCAGCGGTTTATTGTTCGATTTAGAGATAACTTTGGATTTTTTTCTATCGAGAAAAGTTTATGGAATCGTGTTTTCGTCACTTATAGTACTTAGCATTAATCCTCAACTTTACCATATATTTATTTCAAAATGAATGCTACAGTATTTTAGGCGTAACGGAGGATCATGCTAAGCCATTTGAGGGAGTATAGGGAGTATATATTAAGTAAATTAGCAAAACCACTTCTTACATTGTCTACGTAAGTCGTGTGCCACTGACCTAATGACACAGATCATCACTGACTTACCACCGATCACCAATGATGACTAATCCCTTCCCTACCAACTCACACACGCTCCTATTACACAAAGGAACAGTTGTAGTGAGTTGTAACACACGTAATGGTCACTATAACGCGACCTCAAATCGCTTGCATCGGGTTACTGTAATGTGAAACTTGAAATTTGTACTTGTAAACAAAATAATGGTCATGATGATTCGTGTTTATGTTAGATAGGACTAAGTGTTTGGAATTTACCATCGGGAATTTCTCAGTAGCAGCCACGAAGTCTAGATTTGTGCACGGTTGATGGTAATAGGCTCGCTCCTATTACTTAGGGCTTGAACATAACTGGCAATTAAATATCAGTGTATTATTGGGTAGCCGTGGGGCCGTGTGGCAACCGTGTGGTATCCGGCAGAGTAGAATAGAACCAACCCATTACACTCACGGGTGTCGTATAAGGCGACTAATGTCTGAGGCAGAACACCTTGCGCCTCCGTAGACCTGAGAATGGGCAGCAGCGTTTTCTGTTAGTCTTTCATCACTGCGATCTCCAATCCGCCTGCCAAGCGTGGAGATTACGGCAAATTCCTCCCATCATGGGAGAGGCTTATGTCCAGCAATGGACGTTATGGGCTGTTGTTGTTGTTGTATTATTGGGTACACCTCTTTTGGGGATTTACAGTTTGGCTGATGTGTATTGTATGTTAATAATTAATATAGCTACATTACTTTTAGTCAGGTCACAAACCAGACGAGTCTAGGACTAGTGGGCAAGTGGTAAAGGCTTATATCTCATAGATTGTGAGTCCAAACCCACATAAAATCATTTTTTTTTTCTGTAATTACTCTGAAAACGGTGAACGAAACGGTATCGCGGCGGTCCTGAGAAATAGGCACGTCCTTGAGAACACCAAAACTTCGAAAACATGTAACACCTACCAACCATAGGATAGAACCTTCTCATAGACTGGAACTCGTTAAGGAACAATTTGCTACTAGGCTGCCACCACCTTCAAACGTTACTTGAGACAAATAAATATTATTTTGGCCAAAACATGATCATGCCAGTTAGACATGACAGCTAGTTTACCGATTAGACAATTCCCGGGATTTCAGGATTTGTTGGCTTAACGGCTTTACCTACCGTTTGATTGTGACTGAAAACAATTGTTAGCCAGAAGCTATTAACTGATTGTTTCAAGTGACTTTGGATGCCTTACGTATTGTAAAAAGGTAAAGGTAAGGTTTCATCATCATCATCATTTCAGCCGTAAGACGTCCACTGCTGGACATAGGCTTCCCCCAAGTGTCACCAAATTGACCGGTCCCGGGCGACTCGCATTCAGCGGATTCCCGCAACCTTCACCAGGTCATCTGTCCACCTAGTAAGAGGCCTTCCTTGCCTAAGGCAAGGTTTAGTAAGAGCAAATGTCTCTCGATTGAAAAACGATTCTAATTATCAAAAACACAGACACTATAAAATGTTGGAAAATACCGTTATGTTTATAATAGTTTTAAGTAAAGCCCACATAAAATTATTAAAAAAAATGTTACACAGACTTGAACACTCCTCGCATAAGCTTCTAACTTAGCAAAAAAAAATACTAGTAAAGTGCATCCCACATTGCTTGTTATCTTTAAAATTTAATACACCAACAAGTATTTAACGGTTCTAAAACTAACTCCAAACTTAGAATCCATGGTTTCCCAATTACTAGACCGATATTAACTGGACTATAACTGACAAATCAAACAGTTAACTTCACACGCGTATTAATCCATTTCCAATCAAAAACAGTTTCTGAAAATAAACCAAGTTTTGTTAGGAGTAGAGTTTTATTTCGATTGGAAGGTAAATAAATGGTTAAGGTCTAGTTTTGGAGTAGCAATTACTATTGTTATCACTTCACTAAGTAAGTCAGTTGCGTGAATTGATGATAATGTAACGTGCACTGACCGATGACGTAGGAGCTTGAGTAGAGTAGAAGGTATTGATGGACTTCTATGACTTGCATAGTAAACATTGGGTTTTCAAAGCTTGGCCACGATAAAAGATTACGAGCTTATCTATACCAGACAAACTGGATTTTAAAAATTGCGGACACCGGACAGTTGGACACTGACGGACAGTGCAGTAGTACTTTGTTTTTTTTTTTTTTTTGATTTTTCTTTTTTTTTTAATATTCCGTGTCAGGTGCCTCGTCTATAATTTGTCCATACTGGTTTGATCAAACCATAAGTTGGTCTTAAAAGAAATCATATATAATCAATACATATAATAAATCTGTAGAAAAATCGTATACAACGAAAATATTTCGAAAAAAAATTGCCAGGGTGTTAAAGGATAACCAACAGAACTCATTTCCAGCATTTTTGGATTTTTTGTCTGTTTATCTGTTTGTCTGTTTCGATGATCAAGCATCACGTAAAATTTACGCAACCAATGTAGATAACTTTTATACATAAAAATTGTGCGTATCTTGAGGTATGATTTAGTTTTTGTTTCATCGTAATCGGTTAATTCTATCAAATTATATATGAACTAGCTGACCCGCGCAACTTCGTCTGCGTTACATAAGAGAGAGAGAGAGAGAAAGAGAGAGGGTTAGAGAGAGCGTGAGTCAACCAATGTGAAATCGCGAACTTTTTAAGAGGAACAATCCCGTCATAGATACATGATTGTTGAGTAACTTTTACCGTTTACGCTAACCGTTTACGCAGCGCACGCAACGGAAGCTCTCAAAAGCAATATTTTTCTTTGTATTTGCAACATTTTTAATTGATCTTATATAACGTATAGCCTTCCTCGATAAATGGGCTATCCAACACTAAAATATGTTTTTAACTCCAACCAGTAGTTCCTCAAATTAGCGCGTTCAACCAACCAAACAAACAAACTCTTCTCCTTTACAATAAGTATAAATTCAAGTGGGTAACAATTTAATTTCTCAGAAATATTTGCATTCATCGCTAAAATATTCTACAATGTTTTTCTAATTAGGGGCTTCCCTCGACAGCCTTATGTTTTCATCCTTAGACACTCTATGATAGTCTTTCCCTAGCTCGGTCGAAAGTTCTCATCAAGGTGCATAAAATGAGCTCAAACACAATATAGCTGCTGTAAACTGTTCAGGACCTCTTGCAACTGCCATTCGTCTCGATCGTTAGACCGTTGATGACAGTCATACTCTACTAAGGTGCATGAACTGAAGCCAATAACAACATAGCTGCTGCAAACTGTTTAGGACCTCTTGCAACTGCCTTCTGTCTCCATTGTTAGACCATTGATAACAGTCATACTCCAGTCAGGTCTAAAGTTTTCATCAAGGTCCAAACAATGAGCCGAAACACGACATAGCTGCTGTAAACTCTTGCGGACCCTTTGCAACTGCCTTCCGTCTCCATCGTCAGACCTTCGATGACTGTTATACTCCAGCTAGGTAAAGTTCTCATTAAGGTGAAAATGAAATGAGCCAACAAATAGGACTAACTTTAAAATAATTATACGCTGTTCACAAAAAAAAAAATATCATGCACACCGGAATTAGGTACCTGTAAAAAGTGATGCATGGTTCTACATAAAAAAAATTATACGCATTGAATTGAGAACCTTGTTAAGTTAAATTGATAAAATATAATTCATGGAAAGCGGTCTACACTATATTGGCTATGTAGATTTGAATCATATCAATGATTGAATCAGCGTCATATAGACTAATTATTATTGAGAGTACCTTTTGCTATCATAACTTTTTTTTTAAGATGGTCACTCGATTTAAAAGTTAACTTGTTCTTTGTGTTTAGTCATTAGTACCATTTTGGTTGAAAAGATGTGGCTGCGTGTATCTTACATTTTGATGATTAGTTCTTCTTGAACACTTTAAGTTCATTTATATCATTTTATAGAAAGCACCCATTACAATGCAACAAAAACTAAAACCTTCTCTAAGTTATGGCCAATATGTGTGCATTAAATCTAACCACATAGGTTTTATAATTTATACTACACTTGCTTAGTAAGTGTACCAATACTACCCCACTAATAGGCTTGAAAGCTGTTCATTAAACCTTCTCAAAAATCTAGGCAGTTATGTTGTATGGAATTTCATTACTGCCCTGAAAATCAGGGTAGTAATGCATTACTAACGCGTTTTGTTTTTTTTTAAGTCTTGATGACGTCATCATCATCTTCCTGCCCATATCCCATGTTACTTGGGGTCGGCGCAACACGTTTTCTTTTCTTTTCTTTTCTTTTCTTGCAAGTGTAGTATAAAGCAGTATATATCACTCGAGGGTAAGTACAGATTACTAAACTCGTGTGGTTCACGGCCCTCCGCTTCGCGTCGGGCCCCAAATGCACACTCGATTAGTAGTCTGTGCCTTACTCCCCTTGGTGAATAAATAGCTATTACACATGATGCTGTAACAAAAGACCGCACAGATATACAGACAAAAAAATTAAATACAGTAGAAATGGATTTTGATAGTAATCCTTTAACACCCCTTTTTTTTCTAAATATTTTGATTGTACAGAAACGCCACGGCATGAAATAGTTTGAACCATAACGAAGACAAACCAAACAACGATGATGACAAATATTTCAAAGCAAATCAGTAGTAGGTAATAGCAAAATATTGCAGAACAGAAATTAATTTGAACGTGTATTGCTTAGTTAACCGGTCTGTGATCCGTCTGTGATTGATTCATTAGTTCGTTTTTTGAAACATTTTTTTTTACCTTTCAGCCTGCATACTGAAAAATACTGGCCACCTAGAAATTGGCATAAAAATTTTAGAACGTTAACCTCATTTCATTATCTTTCAGCAGTCTCCTGCATTTTACTGAAACATACTGGCCACCTAGAAATTCGCATAAAAACTAAAGATAAACCTCAAAGAACTTCCAAATTCTTATTTCAATGTAAACTATGCATTAACGTGTTGTCGTAAAATTCAATTTGGATCATTATCGGCTTCCGAATTCTAATTTCAATGTAAAGTATGCAATAACACGTTGCCGTAAGATTCAATTTGGATCTTTAACTTTTTTCATACAAATACAAAACACCCTTATTTATACCCCTAAGGGCTGAATTTCGTAAAACCCTTTCTTAGTGAGCATCTAGAAGCCGAAAGGAACATTCAGGCCCACATTCATGTCTCTAACTTTAAAAACATAGAACTTTCATACAAACTTTGACACCCCTTTTCAACCCCTTGGGGTGCGAATTTTAAAAAATCCTTTATTAGTGCGCGCCTGCACCCCGTAGAGAGTGCTTGTGCCAAATTCTAGACCTCACGGCCCAGTAGTTTCCGAGATTTCGTGATGAGTGGTCAGTCAGTGAGTGGACTTCTCTTTTATATATATAGATTAAAAGTGTTCAAGAAGAACTAATCATCAAATGTAAGATGCAGCGACATCTATTTAACTAAAATGGTACTAATGACTTAACATGGTGTTTAAAATTTACATAGCATGCGTTATATTTTAGCAGTTTAACAACTTGGTCGATAGATGGCGTTGTTCATTTTACTCCATTTTCTGAATCGCGGTGATAAGATTTTCCGACCCCTCACATGTGTCAGTTGCCTCAACAATTCGACGCGTATTTTTTTTTTGTTTGTCCACGAGAGAGAGAAGTCCGATATAGTACACTAATGTAGGAGCGGAGTATCAATGATAAATGTTGCAAAAACAGGGAAAATTTATTTCTTTTGGGAGCTTCCGTTGCGAGGGCTGCATAAACGGAACATAATCAAATTAAGGGTTAAAGTGTACAACAATCATGTTTGAGGAAATATTGTTTCTCTTAAAAAGTAAAAAAAAAATCCGCGATAGCATAATGTCTATCTTTTAAGTTTCACACTCTCTCTAACCCTCTCTCTCTCTCATGTGACGCAGACAAAGTTGCGCGGGTCAGCTATTATTAAAATAATATTTGCAAAACCGAAAAATTATACATACCTACTTCGATTAAATCTACGCTAATATTTTATAGGGGAAAAATTTGTATTGTTGTGTGTATGTTTGTAACAAATTAACTCAAAAACTACTGCGCTGATTTCAAATTCTTTCACTATTAACATAGGCTGAGTAACATAGGCTATATTTTATACCCGTACTCCCACGGGAACGGGAACTACGCGGGTGAAACCACGTGACGTCCGCTAGTTATTACATTACAAATTGATTTACCACGACAAATAAAAAATTATCTTTTCTAGATATCAAGCTGAATTCGAGCAAAATTTCATATAAATCTGTTAAAAAAAACCCAGAAAGATAATTTCGCAAATGTAGCCGTCATTAAAGTTTAAAATAATAGAGAAAACCACTTTCCCCACAACGTTAATTAAAATAACACTAACCATAACCCAATACCCATAGAAACTTAATTACCCATTAATCGTTACCAATACCAAAGTAGGGAGTGATCCGAGAACCACGGCTAACTGAATAGTGTCAGAGGTCAGAGGTCAGAGGTCAGCAATCAGTCATACAGAAGCTCAGAGATTTATTACTTATGTAATATCGTGATCCTTTGACCTTACTACGGGATTTCAATTGGGTTTTACTCTTGGTCGGAATCTGGGCTTTAAAAGTGGGTTTTAATATTGTTATCTGATCATGCGATAGAGTGTAGCGTGTTGTGTTAAGCTCAGCGATCGAATTCCACGATATGATCCAAAACAGGAATCGCCAATGTTGGTTTTAAGAGCTGCTAGACTGAAGTGGGATTGGGCGGGCCATCCAGGTAGGACCAAGCATTATAACAGATGGCTTAGAGTTAGAAAACGCTGTCGTGCTGACCTAGAGCATTGCGCATGCAACATGTGTGGTAAATTGGCCGAAGATTTCCATGCACAAGGAGAAGAGGAAAGCTATAGCAAAGGTTTCCCACCTGCCAAGCAGTGGAACAAAACAGGTAAATAAAAAGATCATTGTTGAGGAAATAACTTCAGGAACTGTAAAACGAAAGTCCCTCTAGTTGGCTGTTGTAATGAGTATTGTGTTATACTGCTGAGTGTGGGGTGCTAGATTCATTACCAGGTCAAGCTAGCTGTCATACGGTTCTTTGATCAGAAGCTCAACATAAGTTTTGAAGTTGGAGCCCTTGGACCCTTCGTATCCGTGTTTTAAATCGAGAGTGCCTCATTGTTTGAACAAACACTTGTGCACTATCATATTACTGCGTCTCCGCAGAGATTGGTCGATATGACATAGGATAGGGCAATAGATTCAATTCTATTTCGGTATTTGACGTGGAAAAGTGCTTTTTAATGGACTAATTAAAATAAATGTTTTGACTTTGGTAGAAAAATATTAGGACGACTATTATAGAGAAAGCTTTAACGGCATCTTGTACCTACTACTTCCTTAAATATTACCTAAACTTTCTGATACATGGAATAAAGTTGAAGTTATTAATTCTCCATCATGAATAATCAATTTTGTCCACGTTCCCACATGGTACTAATATCAATTATAAGTATTTACCCGCGATAACGAACGGACTCAATTAATATGTGACTTAGATTGCGCGTGCGGCTGATAACTTCACAAAAATAGAACACCTAATTAGAATAACGGCTTTGTTTGACTTTGGCAATCAACCTAATAAACTAAATTGATTATTAAAATAGGTAAGAAGGTTTTTTCCTGTCGTTTTGGAGACTAGTCTTATTTTGGGAACCTTCAAAATGAGGACAATATTTCACGAAGCAGATGAATTTTTGCGTAAAAAGCTGTGAAAGATTGATAAAAATGATGCGGAAGTTCACTGGTAAAGTCGGTTGAACCTTAAATCAAAAAATCTAACTTAAAATCAAAGCCATATACCACACACACACACATACAGGAGAAATTCCTAGTGTGAGGCAAAGTTTAAAAAAAATACAACTAAACAAAATGTAACCAATGTCAAATCGGTCGACCTGAATGAAGGCAGCCCATTCTAAAGAGTTGATTTCGCAGAGTAGGACGGGCAAGGTATTTTTGTAAATAGTCTGAAGGCATACCTCGAGGAAGGTCGGAGATCAAACTAACGAACTCTTGATTACCATGCGGTAGCCTACTAAATCCAGGAGTACCATACAGTAAACTGAATTGATCATCATTACATAGGTGTGCTTTACAAACGCTGACGGTCAGCAGGGCAGCAGTGTAACATTACCCAATTCTCAAATAACTAAATCAAGATTGTTACGTCACGTATCCTAATCAGTATTCATGTCACCGTTATTTTGGACGTCCTAAATTCTAGCCTTAAATACACAGGATGTTACATTGACTAGACATTTACGAGTTGTCTAGAGGTCGCCAAGGTTCTAGGCAAATAGTTATGTATTAGTATTGCTTCATGAGTATTTACAAGTTGTACTAATTATTTGATTATAATTAAGTGTAGGTGCAGTGGTACGTTACTAGTGAGCCAGGATTAAGATAAGACAATAATAAAATATTAATCATTTACTTCGTCATCTTCCTAACCTTTTCTAAACTATGTAGGGTTCTGACGGCGGCTTCCAAACGAACCGAATGCAGCTAAAGAACAATATTTCACATGTATCGACTGCCTATCCAACTTCCTCAACCCAGTTACTGGGTAATATGATACCTCTGTCTTCACCCACAAACACTGTCAACAATTTAAAATAACAGCCCGGACCAAAACCTCACATTTAAATTATATCAAGAATAGTCTGCACCAATTATCTTTAATCTAGTTTTTCTAATTTCCCTTTGGCATTGCATTGTTAACTTTTCCAAACATGAATTTTATATATATGGCATATCACAGCCATAAGACTAGAAAAAAAAGAAATATGCATCTTTAAAAGTAAGGAGAAATAAAACAGTAGATAGCCATTAACACAAGCAACATCATACCACGATCAGCGAACCACTTACACAACCGTAATATTTTACCTCTCAAACCAATCCTATTTGTATACGAGGCCTACACCAATACAGCAATAAACCCACTAATTGGGGCATTAAACCATAGGCCAACATTAGAACAGTTATTTGGAATGACGGAGATAATAGGAAAACAAATAAGCCATGGTTTTATGGGCGTACCTTGCAGGCCAAGGTTAGACTTCGGTGTGGCGTGGGCCGCAGAGGCGAACGTAGCCATCTTGGATACTAGAAGTTGTGCTTCAAGGTGCTATTGTTGTGTAATTAGAGCTATTAGCATAGCCGCGAGATGGGGTAAACAGAGATCTGGTGTGTA
The DNA here is from genome assembly GCA_905147715.2 of Xestia xanthographa. Classification (NCBI taxonomy): domain Eukaryota; kingdom Metazoa; phylum Arthropoda; class Insecta; order Lepidoptera; family Noctuidae; genus Xestia; species Xestia xanthographa. Next base: position 2,479,162 of record LR990650.1, read on the forward strand.
CTGAGACTAATTTTGCCATTATAGATATTTTTCGTTTCATCATCATCATCAACATCATTTCAGCCGAAAGACATCCACTGCTGGACATGGGCCTCCCCCAAAGGAAGGTTTTTGCGATAATTGCCACGCTTGGCAGGCGAGTTAGCGATCGCAGTGCGGTTGTTACAAAAGCACAGAGAACGCTGCTGCCCATTCTCTGGCAAGTCCCTTAGTCGCATCTTACGAAGTTACGACACCCACGGGAAGATATGGGATGGTGCTATTCTTTACGTCCGACACCATTTTGAACAATTTTTCGTTTACTGGATCCACTTATTGTCTATCGTCGTCCTCGTTGGTACGATGGCTAGCATGTCTGCTGATCAAGAGGTCTTGGACTCGATTTCCAAGTCGGGCAACGTGTGATTGCGTTTTTCCATCAGGAGTTCCTCAATAGCAGTTACGGAGACTGGATTTGTGCCCAGTTGGTGGCAATAGGTTCGCTTTATATAATATGGGACTTAAATATAATCGGTGAAATGTGGGTGTACTATTACGTTAGGTACACATCTCCCTACCCCTTCGTGGATTACATGTGTAGTGTTATTATAACTGTCATTATACTGCGTTTATAAGATTCATTTAATAAATCATCACCAGCGTCTTTATTTTTGTGGTGACCACAAATCCGTTGGCCATAATCGTTCGTAGTTTAATGTTCGGCTGATGCTAAAAGAACATTAAATTGATCATCATCATCAGTACCACTATGACTCTCTCTTTATCGCAGGTTTATTGAGCTGTCGTTATTATTGTCTCGGCTGGGTTGGGTTAAGTTATTTGATCGCTAAGTAATACCTAAATTGTTAGTGGCATGTTTGCTTTAACCTTTTATGTTTACATTATACACTGTACCATCAAAAGTTGTTTTAGTGTTCAAATATTTTTTCGCAAAAGGGACCTCTACAAATACCAAATGAATTTAATCCAACCAAACAATATAATATGAGTTTCTGTTCTATTTATTTTATCCCATAATTACGTGAAGCCTTGAGATTCGTTAAACATTCATTAAAACTGCGAGTAATCGCAAACATTTTTATTTTCAATATTTACTTCGGCACATACGAAGAAAAAAGTAAATAGCCCAAACGGTTTTCGAAATTGAGCCTTATGTATATTGGAGTAGGAGTTATGAATTCGTGTTTTACAAATAAAGGTCGAAACGAAAACTCTTTACAGGGTTGAAAGAGGATATCTGGTCAGGGATAATGCCCTATATGTTTATCCTTCACGCTTTTATAAATTGTATGGGGTAAGTAGAAATAATTCTGAGTAACATGCATGATGCCATTCATTACAATTTTCCATCGCTTTAGTTGGGATAAAAGACGCTCATTGAACCTTCCATAGAGATCATTTTAAAAACACAAATCGGTTAAATTTATTACGATAGCTGTAATTAAGGCAATGGTCCAAATATAGTCCCTTTAAGGAAACCTTGTAAAAAATTAGCAGAAATTAGTCAAATATAGCAGTGATTTTATGCATAGTACACAAATTGTTTGAAATATTTGATTGACCCTGATTTTGAGATTCATTTGCTAGTTCTGACTCTATGTGTCTTCTTTTAGTATGCAGTGAAATAACAGTCACATTGAATTTGACTATTGAAAACCTTGAGTAGAATCTCAATCAATCGACTCAGCCTATCTGAGGACACTGCTGGACCCAGGCTCTCCCAAGTTGAGGCACGACACCCTGTTCTCCACCTTCGGCACCAAATCTACACAAGCGCCTTTTGGGAATATCCTCAGTCCATTTAGCGAAAACTAAATGAACGCAATTAAAAAAAAACTTCAAATTCGATCGGATCAACTTTAAAAGATGACTGAAGCCCTCATCATCATCATCATCAGCCTATTAATGTTCCCACTGCTGGGACACAGGCCTCCTCTCGATGAGAGGGAATGGGCTATAATCCACCACGCGGGCCCAGTGCGGATTGGTAGATGTCACATGTCTTCGAATTTTTTGGTTCTAGGACATGCCGGTTTCCTCACGATGTTTTCCTTCACCGTTTTGAGAGCAGCGGTGATGAAATAAATTACACAAAGTAATGCGCCTGTCTGGGTTCGAACCCACGACTTACTGTTCGTAAGTCGGGGCCGCCACCACTGGGCCACCGCTGCTCCCAATTACTGAACCCCTAAAACAAGTATATCCTTAGTAAGTTTTCTAACCGTAAAACAGCTTCCTGTAGACGCATCGTTAGAATCTAACGCTATCTTCGGGAAGAAGGTAACTTATTGTTTACCATAAACATGGATTAGCTATACATATGTGTATAATGTGTAAAACTGCTTATAGTTGATGATGCTCGAACTAAAGCCGTAGCAGCTACAGCACAACACACTGCTTCGCTTTAGGCGACAACTAAGCAAGGAGGAGAGAATAATGTGGATTACGGAGTTGATCTTAAATGTTTAGCTTTAGAAATTTAATGATCACATCTCGGAAATATCTTGGGATAGGATGGTTGGTAGATTTGCGAATGAATTTCAATTGTTTGAATTAAAAAATAAAGTGGAAATACGAAAGGTTTTCGATATTTTGGCTGGTACAGCACTTAAATAGATATGATACTTTTAACATTATAGCTAAAGTATCTGTCTTGCGATGATCGCTTTACTCCAATCTATTAAATTAATAGAAAGTAGAAGCGAATGATGAACATAAAAATAATGTGCATGCAACGTAAAAACAAAGTGTAAAGATAAATGAAATTGCAAATGAATAGGAGAACAAATTGATAGTTCGAAATGGAATACCAAATGAGGCTTCGGCAACAACTGCAATAATCAAACGAAGGAATAAAAATAGACTAAAATAGAGCACATTCGTGTCCAGTCTCCAACTGTGACTAAATAGGACAGATAAACTACACAGCTCTTATCAACACAATTCTTTCCAACGTACTGCGAACGTGTCCGAACCGGTTAGGTCGTGTCAGAGCGAGACAGACACACTTCAACGAACGAAGGAAAGAGATGCCTAATCGCTGCCCGAGTAAGACCACAACACAAACACGAGAAAGATAAACGAATATAGTATAGCTGGTTGCACGTTGCGTTTTCTGCGGAGGTCAGCTTTAATTTAATTTAGATTCTCCTCTTCCAGGATTAAGGTTGGTTTTCGGGTGTGCTAAGGAAATATATGATCCTCAGCTGGATAAAGTCTCGATTTTAAGGCCGTGCCCTCGAAAACAGCGGAGTTAAGTTCCTTGAAGTTGGGAGTTGCATGATTTTAATTCTGCTTATTTATACAAGTTTTGTGAAGGTTCTGCTTCCTGTTCTTAGTCCTACTGGACTTGAAGCTTCTTATTCAATGAAATTAAAACAAAAAGTTTTAAAAAATAAGCCCCTACCAGGACCAATAAAAGCCAAATTAATACAGAAACGGAAAACACTCAATCCTTTATCCAAATAAAAAAATCTAGTCCCACAAGTTCTACCCCAAGAATTCAAAAGCAGTTTAGAAATTCAAGTTCTTAAGAACCTTCGAACTAGTTCATTTCTACAGCACCTTTCGAGTTCCTATAATCTCCAAGCCCTATTTCGTAAACTGGAGGCCAATTTCAAAAAACCTCGCTTTTTTCGAGGCCACGGCTTGCTGACGTGAAGTGCTCGATTCGATTCTATCAGATGTTCGAACAGCGTTCGCTTGACTGCGAGTACGCCACTATTTTTTGTACACTACCTTTTTTTACTCTTTCCAACAATGTAAACAAGAAAGGCTTCCTCGTTAATCTGGGGTAACAGAGGGTGTTAGACGGTTTAGTGCAAATCAGTTTAGATTACAAGTTGTAGCTGTTCGTTCTTTGGGCAATGTTGGACTTATGATTGGTAATTTGTATCTTAGAAGTGTTTTGTCTACTGTTATTCGTCTGTTAATAAATGTTATCATCGCCGTTTATGTTCTTATTATTATCTTTGAAATATTCATGGTTGTTAATAAGCCAAAACAAATTCTTAATTGAATTAATATCTTTTTCATTATCGTCCATTATTATTCCGTGCTATGCCTTATCGTAAAAACCTAAGCAATTCCATTTGTCCAGTGTCGGTTAAAAGCAACTTGAATGTTCTTTTAATGGCTTCTAAATAGAGCTTTTTTAATCACCATATTACCTAGTAACTTGCTACATTAAGTTTAGAAAAAAAAAATGAACGCAATAACTTGTGCATCTTCTCAGAAATGGAAAGAATGGCCTTCACTATACGATTCTGACCCTTATCAGTTCAACAAGTTGTGCCCATGACATGACATTATAGGGATGATCTTAGATGGAACTAATGTGAGGAACTCTTTCGGGGATGCCGCTGAATAGTGTCACGTTTCAATGGCCCATAGAACGTAGGTAGCTTGCTCAACTTTAACTTAAGTTTAACTTTCGAGATTAAACTAGGAACGTGGCCGTTTTTTTAATGAGTTCATTGTTGAATCTTGTGTTTTAGTATGTTAGAATGGTTAGAACATAATATTTGAGAGGAAATGAAGATTTCTGAAGTTTATGCTTGAAAGATGTTTAGTTGGAGAGAAGTCATGGTGGCCCGGTAGGCCAGTGGTATGGTAACGGCAGGATTTCAGAGTTTTTGGTAGTGGGTTCGAACTCAAGCCGGTGCCTCACTTTGTGCTGTTTGTTTTATCAGAGCTTTCTCAATATGGTGAAGAAAAACATCGTGAGGAAAACAGTACGTCTTAGCAAGCCTAATCATGATAGACTAGTTGAAAAATATGTAATATCGGTATTTAATATAAAGTAAGGCCTTCTCTCTAAACTCTTGAATCTCGTCTGAAGTCATTTCTTACGTAGTCAATTAGAAAAGACTAGGGAAGTATTATCCTTATCTGTCATATTAGCTTATTTCTTTAATTACCTTCCTAACGTCAACCATATTTAACCACAACATAGACTTGACTCGTTATAAGGTACTTAAAGAAGTCAAAAACTATGAACCCAGTACGGGACGAAAAATTTGTCACCAGTGACTCCATGATTCATCATATATTTAGCAGTTTCCCAATTAAATTGGGCTCGGCTTCCAATATAACCGTATGTAGATTAATACCTGTATTGTGCATGGTGTACTGCCTATCTGACGTCTACAACTCAGTTACAATACAGGGTATAGATAACACTATACACTTTGGAAAGACCAGCCCGCTTAGCATGACCACCGAAGAAACGAAAGAGAATCGACACATCTTTTATTTATCCGTCATTTTGCTGTCATTGAATCGACAAATGACAAACGAAAAGATTTGTCGATTCTCTTTCGTTTCTTCGGTGGTCATGCATCTGTCAAACAATAGAATCTGTCGATTGTAGAATCGGTCAAACATAGAATCTGTCGATTGTAGAATCTGTCAAATATAGAATCTGTAGATTGTAGAATCTGTCAAATGTAGACTAAACGATGCTAAGCGGGGGCAGATGTCAGAATCTATGACTACATATTAAATGAATAAATGTTTGCTGCATTTGCTCCATAAGCTTGGATTTGTTATACCTACCTGCATTATTTTTGAAAACATTCATCGAATGTATATTTGTCTTCACAAATATTTTGTTATTAAACGAGGAACCCTAAAAACTAATATTTTTTTGTAAATACATAACTGATTATCTAATCACAAATCTAAATGCTTACAAAACTGATTGGTTTTCGCTTACCACTTCGCTATCCGTCATTCGTCATCGATCATGTTACTGACCAAGTTCAATCAAAGTGCATAGACAAACAAACTGATTCACGTCTGATTCCGCTGACTTAGCAACATGTCATCCAATCACGCTGTGCCGACAATTATTAATGATTTCCGATGGCATGACATCATGTTGTGATAGGTTATTATGCCATATTGTATTATATGTGCTACTTCATTTCCTTTCAATAATAGATTTTAACTATCAGATTAACTATGGTAAGTTATGAAAATAAACATGACGTCAATAAACTCGTTAATAAAGGTGCAATGTGTGCCTAGATTTCTGGATAAGACAGATTTATTGGTCTTATTGTTGAGGGATTCTCTGTACTGATCCATCATTATCTGCCCAGCCTTTTTCCAACTATGCTGGGGTCAACTTCCAGTCCAACCAAGAACCAAAGAATACCAGCTTTGAATCTTGTAACCTGAGACCAAATTAATTTAGGCTATTCATGGATTTAGCCCTAGGTAGAGCTGAAACCAATGATATTATAAAGAAGATACGCCATGTTCATACTGAATGGCATTCAGATATCGTTGCGAGTAATTTAAAACTACGACAGCGATAGATAATACGGAACGTATAAGATAGAAAGAGATAGCTAGCTATCAAAGTGCAACAATTGTATCACTTTGTCCTCAACAATTTGTGCGTGCTAGTGCGATATCTACCTCTTTTTACTATATAATATCATTGGCTGAAACTACATATTATTATTTGCATTGATCATCAAGCTGTATCTTAAATCTTCTTCGCATATAGCACATTCCGCTTCTTATAAGCTTTTCTCTGAGAGGTTTTATTTTAGTTTTAATCTAGTAACATCATCATCTGCTTAGCCTATTCCCAACTTACTATGTTGGGTACCTAGTACTTTCACACAATTTTAAAAGCTTAGCTTGCTTATATAACCTACTATTCATGTTGTTAGGGTTTTTGAACAGCCTGCTTACCTTAGGGCTTGCCGTATTGTTGGCTCCTAGGCACGCCACTGATTTTGGGGTCGGTTTGCAGTTTACAGTTTTACACATAGAGCGACTGCTTATCTGACCTCCAGAACCCAGTTACTGAATATCTTGACTTCTGACTACCCGGAACGTCTTTAAAAGATGTATAATTGACAGCCACAGCCACACTACCACAGCCCCAACACAGACAGAACCAACGGCTTTGCGAGGGTTCCGAGACACGTAGGGGTTTCGGTAAGCAGTGGATGGTCATCCACGGATCCACCTCGACATGCATAGCTTTAAGGTTTGATCGACTCATCATTTCATCATCATTTCAGCCAAAAGATGTCCACTGCTGGACATAGGCCTCCCCCAAATGGGGGTTTTTGCCATAATCGCCACGCTTGGCAGCCGGGTTGGCGATCACAGTACGGTTTTTACAAAAGCACAGAGAAAGCTGCTGCCCATTCTCTGGTAAGTCCCTTAGTCGCCTCTTACGACACCCACGGGAAGATATGGAATGGTGATATTCTTTACGTCCGACACCATACAGAACAACTCGTGATCGACTCGTGTTACTGTTATTTTTAATACTCAATACTCAACTTACTACTTTAAGCGCCCCTGTCTTTTGTATATCTAGTTACAGATAATTTAAAAAGCCAATACGTACTTCAGAACTAGCCCATACCTATTTCAAATCTAGCACCTTCTAAAACGCCAATCACATCCGAAATGCTAACTCATCAACTTTTTAATACAACACACATGAGTCAAGTCCAATCAAATCGTAATATACAAACAAATTGATTCACTATAATCACATTTCGATTACTTAGTGCGCACGCGATGCTTAGCGGACAATGATGGCTTCCGGTGACGTCATTGGCCTTGACATGCTGACTCAGAGGTGCTCAGAGGTTAGGTCATGTCTTGTATGTAGAGTACGTAGAAAGTATGTGAGTAAACGTCATTTTAGTTGTTTTAGAGAGGTGATAGATTATGTTCGACGTTATGTTTGACGGTGGGTGAAGCCATTGACGCAATACTGTCGTAGATCTACGCTTGCTGTTGGCCATGGGGCAGAAAGCTGATGATGCTTATGATCATACATCCATGGAGATGTTTGATCATAAGCATCATCAGCTTTCTGCACTTGTTCCATGTTAGTAGGGGTCGGCGCAACACGTTTTCGTATCAGCAAGTTTGTTTTGGTCAAGTCGGGCCAAAGTGTATTTGGGCTTACTAGTAACAGCCTGGGCAGTCTCGATATAGATAACGACATTATCGTTAACTTTCGATTGCTAAAATAACAATGAAAAAATTCGGTTGCAATAACGATGCTTGCGAGAATCGCATCTTGGATGTGGAGACTTGCGTTTCCCGCAAGCATCATTATTGGAACCGATTTTTATTCGTTATCTATGTCGAGATTTGGCATGGAGCGCCGCGCCCTGAAATCAGATTTGTATCTATCTTTATTACAAGGAGGCTTAAGCATAAGTGGTGAAATTCATATTGTGTAGGTACCTAATATAGGTAGACATCTGCATGACGCTTCGGAAATCACCGGTGAGACGTGTTTCGTATGAGAGACTTACAATTTTACGCTTCAATTTACTAAGTAAATGAGATTTTCTTAATCTCCTCTACCTCTTCCTTAGGTACTTAACATAGCTGGAGATTGTTTCATCTGAGTTATCTGACGGGCTCAGTTAGGGTAGATGTAACAAGGAAGCTCTGAAAGTAACAATTTCCTGTACGGTCTGACAGTGATAGCCCAGTGATAAGAGACTAACGTGTCGTACACCGTGAGAACGTTCTAGACTAATTTAGAACTCAGCTGGAGCGAAATTATGTTAAGTAGAGTTAAGTAGATCTATATAGCAAGCACCGCTTCATTCATTAAGTAAAAATATACAATTACATAACTTACCGATAAAAAAACTAAAACTTACAATAGATAACTTCCTTCTCTCTCAAAATTATGTAGATACTGAAATTATATTAAAAAGTATAAAATAAAATAAAATCCACTCAGCCATTCATAAACGCAAACACATACACACACAAACACATACACATACGCATACACACCCACAACACACTCATACGCTCACTCACACAATATTATGTTCTTACTCACACGCATGATAGTAATAAAAAAACCGGCCAAGTGCGAGTCGGACTCGTACACGAAGGGTTCCGTACCATTGACTATATTTAGTATTTGTTGTTATAGCGATAGCGGCAACAGAAATACATCATCTGTGAAAATTTCAACTGTCTAGCTGTCACGGTTCATGAGATACAGCCTGGTGACAGACAGACGGACAGACGGACAGACGGACAGACGGACAGACGGACAGACGGTACAGACGTAGAGACAGCGAAGTCTTAGTAATAGGGTTCCGTTTTTACCCTTTGGGTACGGAACCCTAATAAAATTAATAATATTGTATTACTTACATTAGCACCGCACCGCACTTGAAATGGCAGCTCGATCATGGTGGTGACGGAAATAACTGGTGCTTATAGCACAGGAGTCCTCCTAGTTTAAGCCCAGTTGCACTTGTCTTGTATCTTGCCAGTAAGTTAGTCTAATTAAGATACAATAATTGTAAATAGGTTTAAGTCTTAAACAAATAAATATTGTTTATTGTTTGTTTATTCTTTATCGTATGGTTTATAGTGCCTAACCCGGTGTCAGAATTTTTATGCCATCTATAGGCCTCAAAATCTCAAATCTCAATTCTTTATTGCATTCCATATGTAATACATAGATGGTGTAATCAAATAATAAAACATCAATATGGACCCTGTCGGGCACAGCAACATTAGGACTTGGCTTGTCGAGAAATATCTCTCAGGCATGCTGGTTTGGTTTCCTCACGATGTTTTCCTTCACCGAAGCAAGTGATAATTACAATACGCACATGAATCCGAGAAAGCAGAGGTGTGTGTCTTTGGGTTCGAAGTCAAGACCTATGACTTGACAGTTCAACGCTCACACCTCTATGCTATCACTGCTGCTATAAAGATATATATAGACTAGTATTTGCGTGGGTGCGCGAGCTGCGCGCAGCTCGCGTGTTGTCGTGTTCTTGAGAAGTATTCCTTACCATCATAAAATATTGAGAATCCATAGGAATCCTTAAAATAATTGGAAAATCCTTTACAACTACCCCTAAATCAGTATGAAAACCCTTAAGAACCCCTAAAACATTCTAAAAACTAAATCAATAAAAAAATAAAAAATGAGAATTCATTACAATCGTTAAAAGCTGAGTTACGCTTCACCCACTCAACCTTCGTTACGCTGCGGAGGTCGCCGGCTCACTTCGCTCGCCACCTCCCCCCTTCGCTCCACTCGGTCTCGCAGGTTCGCTCCACTCAGAACCTACCTACCACCAGACAGGTTTCGACGCCTACTATAATATTTGTTCAAACACATAATCGCTATCTCTGACCGTTACGAAGTTATGGCCCTTTTATTTTTAGGGGAGGTTGGGGAGGGGAGGATATCCTCCGTATACAAATTTAAACGCTCCTCAATAATAATTTTTAGTAAAAATCAAAAAGCCGCTACGTGTCCTAGTTTCCGAGATACGATGGGGGGAGGGGTGAAGGGGGGGAGAGTGGGGAGTTTTGAAAAATGATTTTGAATAACGCGTTGCCCCTTCTTACGAATCTGAAAAAAAAAATGTTCCAAGTCTCTCAACTTCCGAGATCCGCCTAAAGGGGGGAGAAGGGGGAAAAAGGGGTCAATCTTGAAAACTGGTTTTTACTTTCCCGAGCTTTCTCTATACGAATCTGAAAAAAAAAACGTTCCAAATCCCTTGGTTTCCGAGATACGATAGGGAGGGGGAGGAAGAGGGGTGAAAAGGGGAGGTTTGGCACTTTTCCCATACTCACGGGAGTTACTTGTTTACGAATCTGTCAAAATATACCCACCTCCCCATCCACCATCTGGGAGAACAATTATGTCAGTGAGTCAGTGAGTGAGTGGTAATCGAGCTTTATATAGTATAATAGAGCAGCGGTGGAGTGGTGGCGGCCCCGACTTACAAACAGTAAGTCGTGGGTTCGAACCCAAACAGGCACATTACTTTGTGTAATTTATTTCATCACCACTGCTCTTAAAACGGTGAAGGAAAACATCGTGAGGAAACCGGCATGTCCTAGAACCAAAAATTCAAAGACATGTGACATCTACCAATCCGCACTGGGCCCGCGTGGCGGACTATAGCCCATAAGCAAAATACGCGCTTTGTCGTGGAGTTGCGGACACCAATTATACAATATATAAGATATATATAGCCACTGTAACAAATCGAAGCACAGTAACATACCAACAACAATACCAAACCCAAACTACCCCAAACATTGAACCAATACTCATTTCGTAAGTTAAGCATGAATGACTACAGACAGTCAATATTCTGGTCATAAACAAAAAAGTTGGCAAAAGGAACGTATGCCTGGTTACTGCACAAGTTAATCCTGGATACGGAGGGGGCAGGAGACTTACGAGCGTCATCCAAACTTATCCTTGTATCAATCATACGAATAGCCCAGGATTTGATTGGTTTGGGATATAAACATAATATGGAATTATGAGTAAGCTACGTTTTTTTGGTAGCAATGTTTGATCATAAGGCATCTCAGCCCAGCAAAAACATGAGCGGGTAATTTTTGAAGAAAGGTTATTAAATTTGAAGAGTATTTTTAGGGTTCCGTACCTGAAAAGGTAAAAATAGGAACCCTTAGAAGATCACTTTTTTGTCCGTCTGTCCGTCCGTCTGTCAACACTGATTTTCTCAGAAACGGCCACCCGTTTCTGAGAAAATCAGTGTTCGTGTGTGTGTGTGTGTGTCTGAGGACCTAGCAAGTTTAAATTTATACCAGATACTGAATTATATAGTCCCTATTAGGTGTATAAAAACCAAGGCCCTGAGTCAAAATGATACAAAGTTAGGAGCAAATTTAGATTTTCGCGAAAACTTGCAAGTACCAAAATTTACCTTAATTTTCAAGTTTTTTTTATTTTTCGGAATGTTCCCTTTACTTGTGCTGTAAGGCCTTGCTTTTAACCAAAATTGACAATTCTAGGTCCGTACCAACCGTAAATATGTAGTTTAATAATAATAAAAAAAAAGCGATTTTACTATTACAAACTTATTATTTGCGGTTGGTGCAATAGCCATTTCATGGGATGGAGCAGCAAAGTTAAGTTTGTCCTTTAAAAAGTTTGTACGGAACCCTCGGTGCGCGAGTCCGACTCGCTTTTGGCCGGTTTTTTAATGTGTTTTTTTATTATTAAGAACATAACCATCATCATTTAGGCCTAGGGTACAGCGATCCACTGCTGTTTAAACTGGACATGGACATATCTCAAACTAGTCCTTCCGTACTCATTCCTGGCTTACCCACCCTACGCCTTGCATTAAAAAAGCCCAACCAAGGGTTTTAATAGGGTATAAGCATGTTTTTTTTTATTACTCTAAACAAAGCGTATTAAACATCAGAAACAGCAAAGTAAAATATTTTTTTTAATATCTATTAAAAATACTAAGTTATATATAAGCATTTGAAACTGCTGATTAGACAGAGAGATTCGATATAGCGAATGACGTCATTCGCTACATCGACGTACAAAATCCATACTAAATTCTGTTTATCTAGAAAGAGATAGAAACAAAAGTTTAAATGGTTATAACTTTTGTGTTGTTTGGCCGATTTATGTCTTGTTTTCGCTTTTAGGCATTATTTTTATAGATTTTTAACATTCCGTATCGAAATGAAAAAAGAAAATGTATGCATATTCCCTCCGTATTGTCAACTCAATATAACAAAAGAAAACTGCATGCTTTCGAATTACAAAACGTGGACATTCTTTCAAATTCTCCCCTTAAAAGTTCGAAAATTGCCTAAAAATATCCTTCTAATAATTTCTCATTTGCGCCGAGATAGGCGGCAATGTTTGTTATCATAAAAACACAATTAATTTAAATTAAATTACACTCTAATTCGGGATCGCTAACGTTATATTAAAAACAGGAAAAATACCTTCAGAGAGGCGCCAGTAGAGTTTTTTTTTGCAATCTGTTTGATGTTGATTTATTTATAAGCTTTCAAATACATGGAAGACAAGTATTGATTTAAAAAGGTATAAAAATGTATAACTGTAACCAAAAACCTTTTTTTTAACCCTTAACACTATTAGGATCAATTTATTTTTAACTTTGTATTTTTTTTTATTAGCCTGTCATGTAGGTACGGTCCCACTGTTGGACAAAGGCCTTCCCCAATTCCTTCCATATGCTTAACTTTGCATTTTAAGTTTAGTCACTATGCAACATGAATAATAACTCATTTTGCATTACTTCTAACGTTAACAACGATTTAATTTGAAAATCGATAACGTTTGTTTTAAAAGATAAACAGCCATTTCAATAACAAAAAATTGAATAAATATTACACCAACCCCTGCTCACCCCATATTCAAAAAGCAGCCGTGAAACACAACACATAAAACCGCAGCTTCCATCCTTTCAATATTCATAACTTGTTGCGAATTAACGAATTCTGTCAGGTGTGCGCGTTTTGTTGCTAATAATTGAAGCAAGCCATGGGTTTTCGCCCCCACCCCGCTCTCTAATGTGGTTACGATAATGTGATGGGGGTGCATCTGCTTAACTGACTTATAGTAAACTAGGTTAGTGAGTTCGATTCCTGGAATTGAAAAACGTACCGTCAAAATAACCTGTATAGTCTGGCAGAAAATGTGACTTATGAACTTTGTTTGGACTAGTTAGAAGATAAACATATTAAAAGTCCTGACCCCTCCGAGGTGAGCCCGAGGGGGGGGGGGGCAAAGAAGGTCCCGTTTTTTGTTTTTTTGCTTATGTCTCGAAAACGATGCGTCGTATAAAATTTTGTTGTACTACATAATAAAACCTCATAAAATTTTCTTCAACTTTGCTTTTCAAATTTTTTATCTATCTATTATCGTTGAATTGGTATGAGCTCCGAAAAACGAACAATTTTTAAAAATTTGTCCAAGTCTCTGACCCGTTCGTTGTTTTTGGTTTATATCTTGAAAACGGTGTGTCGCACGAATACTTGTTGTACTACAGAATGAAATCTGATAAAATTCTCTACAACTTGGCAAAATTTTTTTTTACTTTTTTTTTTTTAATATTGGAGATAGATAAAAAGTGTGACAAACAAAGTTGTAGAGAATTTTATGAGGTTTTATTATGTAGTACAACACAATTTTATACGACGCATCGTTTTTGAGATATAAGCAAAAAACCAAAAAACGGGACCTTCTTTGCCCCCCCCCCCCCCTCGGGCTCACCTCGGAGGGGTCAGGACTTTTAATATGTTTATCTTCTAACTAGTCCAAACGAAGTTCATAAGTCAGATTTTCTGCTTTCGACTTTTCCAACCACACACCCCTTTTGAGCACTCATTTACCTGACTAGTAGCCAGGAATGGAACTTGTAATGACTAACCTAAATTATGGTTGCTGTTGCCCGAGACTTCGTTCGCGTGAAAAGATGCCTATGGGGGAGACTAAAAAAATAGCCTAGGACCTACCAAAATCATCATCTGCCTAGCCTTTTCCCAACTATGTTGGGGTCGGCTTCCAGTCTAACCGGATGCAGCTGAATACCAGTATTTTACATGGAGCGACTGCCTATCTGACCTCCACAACCCAGTTAGTACTGGGAAATACGATACCCCGCCCTTGGTAAGACTGGTTGTCAGACTTTATGGGCCACTGACTACCTGTAACGACTGTCAAAGATCTACAAATGACAGCCGGGACCAACAGCTTAACGTGCTTTCCGAGGCACGGAGGAAACTCGGTATGTAAGGGTGGTCACCCATCCACAGACCAACCTAGGCAAGCACGGCTTAACCTAAAGATCGACCCGAGCGGCTGTTATTATTTAGCCACGAGCTCCTCCGAGGACCTACCAAAATACTTATAAAAAAAAACGGTCAAGCCGACAAACACTATGACACGAGATTTTTATATATTAGAAGACTAGCGGACGTCACGCGGTTTCACCCGCGTAGTTCCCGTTCCCGTGGGCGTACGGGGATAAAATATAGCCTATGTTACTCAAGGTGAATGTAGCTTTCTAATGGTGAAAGAATTTTTGAAATCGGCGCAGGAGTTTTTGAGTTTATTCATTACAAACATACACACACACAAAAATACAAATCTTTGCTCTTTATAATATTAGTGTGGAAGTGTAGATATAAGCAGTTAAAAGAAATAAAGGCTGATGCCCGTTTTCACTAACAGTCAGAAATATTTAAAAGAAGGCCAAAAATGTTATCGCCCTGTTGAAATGATAAAATGTGACAGTGTGCTTTTAGGCACAGATATTTGAAAAGTGTTCGTAAGATTATAAGAACTTTCCAAATTTGGAAAGTTCTACTTATGGGGGAAGATATGAGAGACTTGAATAACTTAAAGTTTATGCTCATTTTTTAATATCGCTTTCAGAAATACAGGATAAAGATTAGGAAGAAACATAAATTACACAAGAAACTATTTTGTCGAGAATTTTTAGTAAATTGCAGTAAAAGTTGAAATAATGTTGTAATCCAGATAAAAGTTGCATCATCTAAGATAATTTCTTGGAATTGAGTCACCAGTATAAACTGAACTATACTTGCATGTTGTGCTTGTTAAAAATTATGTAAGTTTTAAATTGTTTGAAGTTATGCCAGATTTGTTTATATTCAAGAAGCTAATATTTAAAATCTATTTATAAATTTGTCTCTCGATACAAGATTAAAAATGATCACAAATACAAAAATATTTTATTGTAAATTTTACTTACTAAATTATCTTTTATAGCTCGTTTTACAAACTAACAGAATTAAACATTAATTTCGAGTCGACCTACAATTTCCGTTGAAAACATTCTTAATTTTTAAAGAATAAAATTTTACGTCTTTTTAATGTTCCAAATAATGGTCACCACACCCAGAAGGATGCGGGTAAACTGTAACCACACGGCAGATGGTAGTCGGGACAACGCTTTAAGACAACATAAAGGAAACTACAGAAGGATCATACTGTAAGTTCCACTGCTATACTTTGGAAAGCCTTATAAGTCGTCATCATCCCTAGCCTAGCCTTTTCCCAACAAAGTTGGGGTCGGCTTCCAGTCTAACTAGTATTTTTCATGGAGCGACTGCCTATCTGACCTCCACAACCCAGTTAGTATTGGATAATACAATACCCCTTGGTAAGATTATGGTTGTCAGACTTTTTGGGCCACACTACCTGTAACGACTGTCAAAGATCTACAAATGACAGCCGGGACTAAGCTTAACGTGCTTTCCGAGGCACGGAGGAATCTCGGTATGTAATGGGTGGTCACCCATCCGTAGACCAACCTAGGCAAGCAACCTAGGTAACCTAAAGATCGACCCGAGCGGCTGTTATTATTTAGCCACGAGCTCCTCAAAGCCTTGTAAGTCGTGAGGAATATAATAATGGCCATGTGAATTGGAATAAGGGCAGGAGGTTCCTAATTATGATGAACCAGGAAACTCAAATGACTTGATGATCAACAGTTTTCACATACAGTTGGTGCCAGTTAATATGAGAATAGCGGTCATTGACCCATCTACATTTATTAAACTTCTTAAGAGCCTATACTACCTCAGATTAGCAACTCTGTTTGTGGTGGTTCGTTTGTAATACTGTTAGAATAAAGTTCTAATTAGCTTGCACTACAAAGCGGTTGTTACGTCAGTCACTGCGGCCGAATAGTGCGAAATGAGTGGTTTTTATTCTTTATAAAATCAAATTTTCGTCTTTTGGAAAAAATAAAAAACATAAGACCTGCTTTATAGTTAGTTCAGTTAGTATGCAAAGTTTCATGATCTAATTTGAAGTACTTTTTGAATACCAGCGGTTTATTCTTCGATTTGGAGGTAACTTTGGGATTTTTTTCTATCGAGATAATTTTATGAACTCGTATTTTCGCCAAACATAAGACCTAACATTAATCCTCAACTTTACCATATATTTGTTTCAAAATGAATGCTGCAGTATTTTAGGCGTAACGGAGAATCATGCTAAGCCATTTGAGGTAGCATTGGCCCTTAACTTTGAAAACCAAATATTAGCCTGTTCAAGTCTTGAATCGTCATCTATCGTGATCTTCAACATTTTTTGTAATAAAAAACGATACAAATGGTTTATTTGTTTTGGTTCGTACGAAAAGATATTAGGGAAAGGGCAATGACCGCTATTCTCATCATAACTGGCACCAACTGTAATTTTTAAAGGTGATTTATTTTAATTTCAATATATTGCGTAATCATAATTACTGCCCCGTTGTTCCAGTGGGCTTGATAAGCATGAGGGCCTGGGTTCGATTCCCATATCGGGCAAAGTGTTATTGCGTTTTTCCATCAGGAATTTCTCAGTACTAGTCATGGAGTCTAGATTGGTGCCCGGTTGATAGCAATAGGCTAGCACCCTACTCATCATCATCATCAGCCTATCAATGTTCCCACTGCTGGGACACAGGCCTCCTCTCTATGAGAGGGAATGGGCTATAATCCACGACGCGGGCCCAGTGCAGATTGGTAGATGTCACATGTCTTCGAATTTTTTGGTCCTAGGACATGCCGGTTTCCTCACGATGTTTTCTTTCACCGTTTTGAGAGCAGTGGTTCATGGAACATGGCTCACATGGGTCTTAAACATAACTGGCGAAATTGATTGATTGATTTATTTATTTTTCTTTTAAAAATTCCTTAACACTAATTACAATGCCCCACAAAACTGCTTACGCAGCTTAACAAAAAAAAAAAATGTGATGTGTGATGTTTAAAATGTGGGCGTACTACCTATGCCTAACCCCTCGAGAATAATAGGCGTGATGTTATTTTATCAATAAATTAATTAAATCCTAAAAAGTATTGATTTTGTAATACATACCTAATTATTATGATAGCTATTTCGAGGCAGAACCTTCTGAGACTTGAATATTTATTGAGTGACGTATCTTTATTGAGTTCCTTTTGAAGTTTTTGACTAAAGGTTTGAATGGGCTCAATAATTATAGTGAATTCACCCAAACTAAAGGGGTTTGTTAAATTGGGCATAATTTCTTCTGTCCAATGTGTTTAGGGCAATTGTTGTGATTAAAGTTAAGGGAAATGAGAACAATTTTCACATTAGTAGTAATTTATTAATACTAACCAAATTTCCTCTCTTAGAGAGGAGGCCTGTGTGTGTGATTAATCAAATTATAATTATTAAAGGATTGTGACAAGGAAAAGCGCAGATTATTTATTTGCCCGTAGACTACTGTTAAGAACAGCTGTGTGTGAAATATGTACTTAGATTTTAATGTTACATAAATAACAATTATTCAATCTTTACCTACTATTGAAGTTGGAACATAGTAATTACTAGTAAACATTAACTTACAGTTAGCAAAATTAACCAGATAATGTGTAACTTTTCCGATTTCCTTCCTTCCAAAATACAGGCCACGAATACGAATACCAGATTCTATAATAATATAAGATGTGCTTCACTGCTTACCCCTTCATGATAGGACGGTAACATTGTCAATTTCAAATTAGTTCTAATATTTTTTAATAGCCGGCTATCAGCATCATAGTTGGAATCGATAACTAGTTTGTTGTTGACAACAAGTATGATAAAGTAAAGATTTATATCAGAACAGGCCTAATATGAAATTTCCTTACCCATAAAATGTAAACATGTCCCATTAGTCTTTGTTTGCGTATAAAAGTTTAATAAACATAAACTTTACTGAAAACAGTTGCCAGCACAACTTCATACTTACGTAAAACTCCAAAATAAGTGTTCATACATCTAAAATTTGCATTTAAAACGGCCACCGTGGGCTGTGGGTTACGGTTAGCCGGCCACGGCTCGTAACGACGACCGGTCGGACCGGTGCGGCGGGAAGCGCGGAGGAAGCGTGTGCTTCCGCCGGCCGCCGGCGCGCGAGTGCGCCGCGGGGGGAGAGCGGGGCGCTTGCGCGGCGCGGGGCAGGGGCGAACAGCTGAGCGGGGTATATTGACAGCACGTTGCCGCTCAGTCAGTAGGTTCTCTGTCACCGCGGAGTGCGAACGTAGCCGCATAAAGCCCACACCACACATCGCTCCCGATTGATTATGACACGATCGCCCCGCAGTGCTAACTGAACTGCGGTCGGGACACCGCTAAAATTATGACTTTTGGACTGATCGCCGGCGACGAAGATAGTAGCAGATATCTCGTTCTGGAAGAGAAAGCTTTTAGGATAGTGTCCAGGTACTGGGAGGTCTCAGGAGTTTCGTCCGCCGAGAGGCTTCGGTTCAGGAACAAACAGAGGCTCCTCGTTGCCCCATTTGGACTGTTATAAACATTTTTTTAAGAAACTTATGGATTTTTTTTGGACTCAAACAAATAAGTCTTTTAGTGTTTTTAAGTGCAATAGGTGAACTGTGTTTTTTTGTGTTAAGTTTTATTTGGGGTTTATTTTTTTGGATAAACAAAAATGGTGCCCCAACAAGTGTCGGATGTGAGGTCCCTCTCGCCAACCTCGAGTGGTGGAGTACCCGTGTTCGGGTCCCAGCTCGTCGACAAAAACTCTTCTACCCCATACACGGACGCAACACAGGTAAGTCCACTTACTCAACTTTTTTCTAAGTGTCAAAAGTGAAAATCAAAAGTTTTAAAAGTCAAGCAAAATTTAAAATAATAACGCGGTTAGTAAATAAAATAAAATTAAAAATGATGATAGTGTATTAAAGTCGAGAAAAAAAAACAGCCGTTAATTCAAACAATTTTGCCAAAAAATTTGTCTAAGTCGAAATAAAAAAAAAACTGGAGGTACTCGAAAAGCAGTAAATCACTTTCATTAGAAAAATAAATGTACTGAGCGAGACGTTTAAAAAAACTAAGAAAACAAAATTAAAGCAAGTCATAAAACCTCGAAACATCAACATCTTATCTAAAATTCTATCTATCAATAACAAAAATATTTACGCACTCAGTCCTAAAAAAATAAGTGCGAATCCGCGACATACGCACAAAAATATATTGAAACGCCACTACGAAAATATACATAAGTAACGCGCAATATAATTTTATCACTCAGAAAGTAGTCAACACATGGCAAAAGGATATATTTTGTAAACATAATATTGTAGATGACGTGTCTTACGCCAATAAAATAATAACGCTGGAGGAAAAAGAAAAAAATAACCGACACGGAAAATGTATTAAGGCCAATAAATTTATAATTGTCGGATTTACCTATATTTTCACATCTGTCGACTACTAAGTACCTGCAGGAAATAAATTGTCCAAATTATAATAAATCACATTTTGCAATTCAAAACACCAGAACCGCATACGAGCAGGCATTTGTTAAATTAATTAAATTTCTGCTATGTTGGTGTGTGAAAATGCTAGTACTTCAAACGGCCCATTTAACTAAAACAATTTGTAATTTCGGTGTGTTGGTTGAAAAGGGTTAGTCCCATATTATCTTGGAGATAATCGTAATAAACATTCATTGGCCGACGCAGCCATTACCGAGACACTGAAATTCAATTCGCTCACTAAACTGGTTGCTAACGAGGAGTAATGATGTACAGACATGCGATCCAGCAGGCCACTGCAATAAAAAATCCCACGTGGAGTTAAAACACACTTTAAAATAAAAAAATCTGACATTTAAATCGGCGAATAATTTTTAAACTCGGAAAAATTGGTTCCGAAAAATTGAATATTATGCATTTTAGGGTTAGGGACTTTCAGAACAATGTAATGAATGTTTGGGAGTTATTATATTTTTCTACTAAAATGCTACTCCAGATTATCTAGAAATCGCAAAAAAACTTAAGGAAGAAAAAAAAACTATGTTGAAACTGAAACAAATTCAAGAAAAATATGACAGACAGGAAATGTATTCGAAAGGGTCTGGAATCTCGATGGAAGTAAAAAAGCTGTGGTTAAATTTTTACAAGACGCCTATTTTATTTTGAGCTCTAATTTGAATAAAATTATAACATCTATAAAATTCATAACTGGGCTTTAATGTAAAACCTTGGAAATTAGTGTTGAAATGTTCAACAGCTAAATATTACAAAATATCACATTTGAATCCAAAACCTTGGAAATAAAAAATAAAACGTCTATCATACGTGGTTGCAATTGAAATTTAATATTGATTACTGGTATACTTAATTGAAACGAGAAATAACTTGGCAACGTCTAGGTTGACAACACTCGTAAGCCAAGCGATGAATTACCAAAAATTGTTGTGAAATAACGCGTCGAGTCACGTAGAGAGATTTCCCCAAAACCAAGATTAACGATAGAAAACGCTGCAACAAATTAAGCGACCGTGAAATAAATGAGATGGACAATTATAATGTAAACGTCTCATAAAACTCGGTAGCCAGTAATGAATAAAATAAACTATCGCACGCTGATGACGGTGATAAATCCACTGCACACACGGTGACGCCGCCGATACGAAAAACACGGTCGGGAGCAACGACACCGCAACACATTTATGATTTTTTCGCATTATCGCATTATAAACACCGGCTCACGCGATATCGTATGAAATGAAGCTATAGCAGTCAAAACAATCAATAAAATATAAAGACGTATGATATTAAGGCCATGCTGTATCCATGAAATGCGTCGAGCGGAGAGTGCATTAACATTTCAATGTCAACACGTAACAATGTATTTTTAGTCATCCGCTGGCCGAGCGAGTCTTTCTCGAGACTCGAGAGTTCATACACTCCGAGCCGACACTTTAACTCTCCGAGCATGATAACCTCAGTTTGCGCAGCTCTCGTTACCAATCAGATACAAGGAAATAAACCGTGCAAACGTGTGTCGTTGCAAATATAAGGAAACGATTAAACAGTATCATTGCAATATTTAATTGTATTGATTGCACGTAATTAGCAGCATTTCTGTCATCACGAGTTATTGAATATTGTAAAAAATTACGATTGTTTAGATTCTTTAATAGTAGCTGATATCATACGTCTGGTCTATGACTAATTGCTTCGTGCAAAAAAGGGGTAGCCCATGAAGAATTAAGTTGTCTTAAAATCCGCAACCGAATGGCTGGAAAAAAACCATCTTGGATTTTTTTTTGTTAGGTCATAATTATGAAATCGATATGCTTTTATTGGCCAAAAAAGTGGACGTTAAAATTTAGCATTTGGTTGTGTGCAAAAAAATGCAAAATTAACTAAGGGCGGAGCTTTGGATCATTATGTAGCGAGTCTAGCGAGCGACCGACCGACCGGACTGGCTGTGTTATTTTTTGTTAACGTTTTTTGTTGGACGCGAAGCTAAGAGTACGGCAACAGTTTTGTTCCACAAGGTTATCTATCGTACTTTTATTTAGCCGTTGCTATTCAACGTTCTAGAGTTATTCTGAAAAAATGTTTCACCCGTCTTTGGTGTGTTTGTGGAAAATTTAATTTTCACACTCTAATGCGCCT
The DNA here is from genome assembly GCA_905147715.2 of Xestia xanthographa. NCBI lineage: Eukaryota > Metazoa > Arthropoda > Insecta > Lepidoptera > Noctuidae > Xestia > Xestia xanthographa. The sequence continues at coordinate 2,501,416 of LR990650.1, forward strand.
TTCTAAATCAGAGTTTTTTACTACAGTAGTTTTTACTGCATAAAGGTCTGCCTTAATACTGTCTGCTATAAGATTATTTTGTCCTTCTCGAACTACATTCCACACACGAATCCCAAAACCAAGAACTCGTATTCCGAAGTTCCGAACCACGTATCATGACTATTCTCAATAATTCCCCAAGTCCGACTGTATCCCATTACCCCTTCATTACTAAAAGCATAAAACTCGCACAACTTTACTCCACCAAGCACTAAAAAGCGATTAACGTAGTCATTTGCATTAACGCGAAATCTTTGAAACAATTTACATTGAGTTCGTAGAAAAAGTGTCGTACAAGTAGCAAGGCAACTTCGTGTCTTTTCACTATAATGTTGGCCTTACAACTGTGGCTCACGATATGCAGGCATTTCAAGAATTCTCCGTGTTCGGTATTTCAAGTTCTACCCTAGACTAAGGGCTGATAACGTGATTTGTGGAGCAAAGAAATTTTTCAATTGAATTTGTTGTTTTGATTCATACAAACTCTGCTGGATTGTTGAGTTCTTCCTGTATTCCCTTTCTTGGTATTCAGTGTCACGCTATTTATCTGAGTGAACGAGTAATATTCCTTTCCGGGTGTGTTTCAACTTCAAATAGTTCTACATCTCCGTTTGGAGCTATTAATTCTATATTGGTTATATCCAACACATTATCGTTTACGTTAAGGTTTTCAACACACAATAAATTATACCCTTCCTGTGTATTTGAAATAGTTTTATGCTCTGGTGCAAATCAACAGAGTTGCCACCCAAAATTTTAATTACCATAGTTTACACCGCATACAAAACAGTGTTGGCAGCTGAAGCAAATCAACATTTGATTGTGCTCAAGCCACTTGCAATTTGCAACTCGTGGGTGTTTTTAATAGCACCATTATAGTTTAGCGTTGCTTCAGAAAATTCTCAGTCTACCTGCCTTTTTGCAACAATAATTTGTATTTGTATACTTATTTGGAACGATTTAGAGTATCGCTTCCTTATAGAGACGGATTAACGTGGTATCGTTAGGAGTAATACGGGTGAAATTATAGTACTTGATAGGTTCTTTGTGGACGGGAATTATGGTTATATTTTTGTTGTTAAATTACGCTTGTGCACTTTATAGGTTTCATGTTTTCATTCAACAACGGGTAGTTTTTGAACACACTTTTAGATCTTACGTCTTTTAGAGCTACAGTATTCCGAGAATAGTAATGAATTCTAAGAATCACTAAAATAAACTACTATAAAAAACAGAAATAGGATCAAGAAAATCTCAGCTTACAGGAACGTGGAGAAATAAATTCCTTAATTAACTTTTTTTGCGTCTGGGACTGAATTTAACTAATTTAAAAATTAATTTGTTTTCCGACCCTTCATTTCGGTGTAGTAATATTTAGGTCCTTCAGAGGATTGTTAATGGATTTCAGTTTCAGTATAATTTTCTTTTCTCTTGAAAATTTTTAAGCTTCGTCGGAGTAAGCCGATTGTTCGCTATTAAAATTCTCTTTCATGTAAAATAATAAATAGTGTTAAGTTTTGAAGGGGATGAAGAGAAATTAATTTTCTGAGCGTAATGACGCTTTATTTTGTGATTAATACAAAATGTCAAAACAAGCACTACAATAAATAATGTTTTGGATAAAATTAATGGTTATTTGAAAGCACTTAAGCAAATACCAACATTTTTTTTTTTTTAATTACTTCGTAAAATTTTCGAAACATAGAACATTGTACAACCAGAGGAGCTCGTGGCTAAATAATAACAGCCACTCGGGTCGATCTTTAGGTCAAGCCGTTCTTGCCTAGGTTGGTCTGTGGATGGAACCACTCGTAACATACCGAATTTCCTCCGTGCCTCGGAAAGCACGTTATGCAGTTGGTCTCGGCTGTCATTTGTAGATCTTTGACAGTCGTTACAGGTAGTCAGTGGCCCAAAAAGTCTGACAACCAGTCTTACCAAGGGGTATCGTACTACGCAGTACTAAATGGGTTGTGGAGGTCAGATAGGCAGTTGCTCCATGTAAACTGGTATTCAGCTGCATCCGGTTAGACTGGAAGCCGATGCCAACATAGTTGGAAAAAGGCTAGGCATGATGATGGAACATTGAACAACCAAATTCATCTACCAGTACTTTCAAACATGCACATCAGAAATTCAGCGATACACGTTATAAATTAAAACCTGAAGCCAAAACTAGATTCCTGGCGAAACTCCCACATGAAAACAGAAAGTCTGAAGAGCAAATAGCAATAAATTCGTTTGGGCTCGCGATGACGGCTGAAGTCCGACCAGGAACAAAACTGGTGCACATATATCTTTGGTTCGTATTTTCAGCTACTATTGTTTGTTTCCTTACCAGTTTTTTTGCGATAAGTAGGGTATTTCGGCTTTTCATTCAGTATACAGCTTTAGCTGTTTCTGAATAAACCGTTCAGGATTATTTATCGAGTATCTTCGAAATTGAATTTTCCAGAACACTTAGTTAAGAGATTGAAACATAAAATTTAAATATGCTGTTTCTACCTGAATCTATTTTTAATTATTATACTTTGGCAAAACCTGAACTGTATCAGCTGTCCATCTTTTTATTGTTATTTCTTCCTAGGTCATAAAAATCAACAGTCCAACAAAATGAATGTTATCATTTAGGAACAGAAGTTGCATTTAAACATCAAGACTATCTAATCTAATGCAATTAATTTGGTCACTGATAAAGTTCCCGAATTATCAGCGTTACAGTACCATTTATTTTGAGTTTTATCTTTAAAATATATCTTTGCTTTAAAAGGTCGTAGATATGCAAAACAATTACCTTCGGATGTAGGCACATATATTTAGTAAATTAATGTCTAGAATCATCATCAACTTCCTGCTCTTGTTCCATGTTATACGTTTTCTTCTTACAGTGTTGCCAATCCAATCGTTACACTATCACCCACTCCATTTTATTTCCTTCACACAATCCACCTAATGGAGAAGTCTGGAACACACCTTCAAAATTCATCTCCCTAATGAATTGTTACCACAAAAGACAATTTTGTTCTTTCAACAGCCGAAAATTTCTAACTCTGACACGCCTATTCCGGACTCATAAATTACAACCCAAACATAACTCTAACTGAAATTTCATCACATTTACAACCCTGGTTAATCCGAACCGTTAAACCGAAAACACCGTACCGGGAACTTAAGCCTTAAATATTCAGCAGCCTTCAAAACGTTAAAACGGCGTCATTAAGCCGACGGAACTCTAAAAACGATAAAGTTTACGAGGAACCAAAGGACGACACTCGATCCCAGACACTTTCGAAAAAAAGAAACTTCGTCTGCGAACTTCATTTCCCCTTTATGATGAACATGTGTTTTTTTTTGTTTAGGTTAGTCAAAGGTCATGATAAGTTGGATTATTTTTGCTGGTTTCGATAATAAAGAGGATATAAATCATAATTATTTAAACTAGTTTATATAAGTCCACAAGTCAACAATGCAATGTAGAGATCTACGGGCAATAGGCAACTACAGCACTTTCTGAAGTTATTATGTCTTGTGCCTGGGACTGTCGCATTGTTTTTTTTTGTATTGTTGACATTCAAAAGTGCCGTAATGGTCCAATTGAAATAAATGCTTTGAGTTTGAGTAGACTTCTCCACATTTTAAGAAAAACCTAATTCAATTACTTTTTCATGCCAAACCTACCAATTACATTCTATGCGGCTGTCTACTAACCCAATCTGATTTCCTTGATTCCCAAATCATCTTCGAAATTAGTTCGTAATCCTCCTATAATCCCGAAGAGCCCCTAATATCACAATAACAGAACTATTGATCCTCACTCGGGTAGTAAGTGGTCGTTGGCTCCAAACTTTTTGTTCGTCGTCCTATTCACTTGCGAGTTCTAATCGCGTTACTCTATTAACCCGTGGACAGCCCCTTTATACAATTAGCTACTTATTGACTTGGAAAAATCCTACCCTCTTTTAATCTAGTTTTTTGAAAGTTTGCGAGTTTCCCCGGCACGTTGACACTGGGTGCTCTCCGCTTTTCGGAAAGTTAGCATTGACACCGGTTGGGGTGTTTTACTTTCAAGAAAAGTATCTAACTGAAATTTCCTGTGCGTTTAACTTTTAAACTACAAGCCTTTGGAAATTTCCGCAATCAAATTATACTTGTTACTGAGTTACTTTATAAAAATGAATATAAAACGCTGTTAGGGGTTAGTATTACCGAGAAACTCTTCTCAACGTAATTGCAATTCTAAAACGCAACGTTATTTCTATTAAAAGGCTTCCAAGTACAGCTTGGAGCACTCGTGAGCGAGCGAAATGAGCTTAGAGATCCATGCATACATTACGTTGGATTTAAGTCTAGTCTGAGTGAGGAAGACCTCTGAACTTATAGGTGCGATTGTCCAACCGTTGACCCTGGCGTCTAGACAGACTTACTGGTCGGGGCTGGTATTACTTACGGTTTCCTGCTACTTTCAAAGGAATGCTTATTGGATTGTATCGAATTTGACTTGTAGAACGATCTTGTAGGACGATCTATGAGTGTGAATTGTACTACTGCATTATTCTGTTTCAATGTCTTGATTGTATCGGAAAAGTAAAGAATAGTACTTACCAAAACAAAACTGCACAACATGGTTCTAATGTAAATTCAAAGAACTCCAGACTAAAAAGAAGCAAACAAAACTGACGTCCAATTTGTTCGCTTCCCTTTAAAAGTAGTCAATACCACCATTTTCGTTTTTTACACGATGTGGGTACAGAATTTAAAACGACACTAGCCGTAAACGTCAGCAATAAAGTCTGCCTCAAGCAATCGCATTTCAGGCCCAAAAGTCGGGTAAAAAAGGCGAAAAAAATTGTTCAAACATTTCAACTGCTGTCGTGGAACAAATCGCTCTTTGCAAGCTCAACGTTTGGCTTGAAATTTAAATAGCTTAAAAATAGCTTGAAAAAACAGCATCGGCTGCCGAGGCATTCGCATGATTTATGCCTTCTGTAGCGTGACTATGAGGAACGGCCGGGTAGTTCGGAGAATGCCGCTTAAATTAATCGCTTCGTATTTGGCCGTGTGAATTATCAAAATTCCTCTGGGTCTAACTGAAATAACGAACGACTAGACTTTCATGAACGCCATAATTTATTGGGGGAAAATGCAAATGTATTTATTCAGCGCGAGACTTTGGAAAAATATGTGTAAGCTTGGTTAGGCTCGCTGTAGATTTATAGCCCTGTCTTCGAACTTGAATGGGTTTTAAATATAAATCCAAGCAGGTTTGTACAATCTTGGATCTTTGAACCGGCAAATTAATATATCCAATTCCTTGGCTTAGGTGTTAAGTTGCACAGTGCTTCTCTGTTTCAAGCAGTACATTTCAATTCTGAACGTCAAGATAGGTCAAAGTTACATCCTGCCCAGTTACTTCGCATAAAACGGCCTACGGTCGTTATTAACCAGCTTCAAACGTATAATATTTAAAATGAAAACATCAGGCTTGCTCGTGTTAACTACAACTAATGGTGATTAAATTACTTGTCCTAATTATGTGTTAGCAGATAACAAAAGAGCTGTTGTTAATGGTTACTGATAATAATGATACTACACAGTTGGGATTACGTTCTAGATTTGTAGGAGCGTCTGTTTTTGCCTGGACCTTTTTAGTGAAAGGAAATATATCGAAATTATAATCTTATTTACTGTTTGGATACTTTGTATCATTGAAATTTTCGTTTGAGCCAAAAATAGAAAACATTTCTTGAAACTTTTCGAATGTTCCTCTGACTGAATTCGCTAAGTGACTGGCATATTATAATATGGACTTCATAAGAAGTTATACTGCTGAATTCGCAGACCCTAACAATTTGACTCTGCAGATAGGTAAAGTTAGAACGCCTGAAGTCACTCATAGTGGTTTGGAAGTTACAAATTGCACCAACTACGCTAAACTTAAAGATCAAGTCCTACCTTCCCCCACTGTATAAATAGCGCGAAGTTTTCTTATAAAAACGGTACCTAACGATATTTAACATCTTGCACTTTGCCGAACTAATCAGGAAGCAAGAGATATATAATAATATCTTCTTGGAAACTTGGACGGTTCTTAAAAACAAGTTATAACATTATTACTGCTGATCGACAGTTTTGCGATGTTCCGGAAAAATGTTAGGTTTGTAGGTTGTTATGGTTCGGGTAATTATTTCGCTGATATCGGAGTTAAGAAAGATATTATGGAGGTAGCTAAAAGATGATTGGCTTCTAGGAACTTAGTTTGCTTCGTTTGAACGTGACCTATTTTGATATAACAATTTAACAATAGGGATGATGACTGACTAAAAAAATATGATTCTGTTTAGTCCGTCAGTTAGATTATAGAAAAATATTGGATAACGTGTTTTTTGTTTTATCAAATTAATAAAAATTGACGAAGATGAAACATGTCAAAGATCATGAGTGGGGGTTGTGTGTGACGTCACATTGATTTAAAAATGTACTCAAATGTGACGTTACACGAGTTTTCAACGCACTGTATCGTCTTCATTTTTAGGGTTCCGTACCCAAAGGGTAAAAACGGAACCCTATTACTAAGACTTCACTGTCTGTCCGTCTGTCCGTCTGTCTGTCACCAGGCTGTATCTCATGAACCGTGACAGCTAGACAGTTGAAATTTTCACAGATGATGTATTTCTGTTGCCGCTATAACAACAAATACTAAATATAGTCAATGGTACGGAAGTACGGAACCCTTCGTGTGCGAGTCCGACTCGCACTTGGCCGATTATTTTGGTTACGTGATAAAAGAAAAAATATGTGTTCAGTATTTTTTGGAAATCTATCTGACGGCCTTATTAGATTTTTTTGTCATCTACCCTATTATGTTATATCAACATCAAGCCTTGCATGCAGCTCAAAACTGGTATTTTACATGGAGTGACCATCCTCTTTGCTTATACCAAAATCCAACCAGTCATCGCAATGTTTTTATCAACGGAGGTATACCAACTCGTTGTACAATTAACCTGATTCTTATCAGTATGGTTACTTAACACGACCGTGAACTTTGAACAATTTTGGCTAACTATTGATCTAAACGATAAGAGTATGCTGTAATAATATTGAATTGGATTTTTTATGCAAAGCGATACATACATTTATTTTGAATATATTAATGGAAGCTGTATATGGATGCATAGATTTATATCTTGTTATTTTGGTTTGGTTCCTTATTTAGGTTTGTGTTTAGAACTGCAGGGAAATCGATCAAAGTGTATAAAAAACTGAATATTTAGAAATTCTCTAATGAGTAATTTTGTCATACCTGCTTGATTTTTTGAAGTGAAAACTTTTTTAGGCGCGTTGGCGACTTTTTGGGTGAAGGAAAACATTGAACTCATCGTCACGTAACGTAACGTACGCTTCGAAGCCGTTCGTAGCACTCGTAGCATCCGCTACGACGTAGCAGCACATAGGCATGCGCGGGACATAACCAGTGCTACGACTGGGGCGGGGCCTGTGTACTTTTTTGTTTTCATTTCTATCGGCAGTCCCCAAAGACTGCTCCGATTTTTTGTAATGCTGATTTTCAAACTTATATATACCCTCGTGGGGTACGAGGGTATTTTATCACATATTAAAACTAGATCAGAATCTTACAGACGATCGTAAACCCGTTTTTCTACTCAACTACATCATTAATTACAATTCAAGTATAATTTTCACCTTTAGGTAATCTAGTAACATGATAATAAATATGAAGACATGATTTTCACAAGTTCTTGCTCTAATATTGAGTCGTTAAACTAATAACTAAGATGAACTCATAACTTCACTTTTTGTTCACGTTTGTGCACTTTTTGTTAACGTTTCTATGAACTAATCAGCTGGCATTAAATGAACATTAGGGGTTATGCATACTTACAAAACGCAGCGGTAATGACTTAGCACGTAGGTGTCAGATACTGCCTTCTATTGGTATTGGCTATAGTAATTTTAATAATGAACTTGCATTATTATTTGCCTAAGTATTTGTTAGTTTATGAAGTAAAGTACTATATATATAGTGTATGAGGTGAGGTACCTACTAACATTCTATCGGATCCACTGTAGTACCTTTTGATATGAAACTGCTTTGATGCGGGTCTAAATGCATTATAATATTATTTTTCCTCGTAACACCTACAAAACAAATGACAATCGGTCGGGTTTCGCTGAAGTACAGTATGCCGTTCATCAGTGGTAACACTGTGCACTACGAAATTCATCCTTATTGATAGGACAAATACGTACTGTCAACGTCACTTTATAACCACTGCTATGCAGTTAACCATACACTGAAAAGTCTAGAAAGGAGAAACAAAAGAAATTAATGCGTTTGATGAACCGTAGATCTCTCTTGATAAAACTGATAATTCCGTCACCTTTCGAGGTAGGCTTGGCCTATTTATACCCGGACAACACAAGATGATGTCACAAAATGCAGATAAGTGAGAATCGAATCAGTATCAGTAGAAAACATCCGGATGACGCGTCCGGAAGAGTTATGAGTCTGTTATCTTAAGAGGTTTGTTTCACTAAATCTTGGGCTTAGCCATGCGGATGTGAGATTTAAGTTGTGTAGTTACTTGTTTAAGTTAAGTGATAAATACAGTCTCTGAATTTACTAACATAATCTTGCTTAGTTTTGGAGTAGACAATATTTAACAAGAATGTAGTAACAAGTTGACTTATAGTTAAACTTAATAACATTTTAAATCTATTTTTATTTAGTATTTTTTATCGTATGCAAAAATCTCCGGGCACTTAATTAATATTACGAATTTACGAGTGGTTAATTTGTCATCGATGATTACACTTCACTAGTTTTCTTATACAAAAAAAATGTCGGGTTAGCAACAAATAGCTAACTCAAACAAAATACCTATCTATACGTACAGACATCCACATCTTATATAAAACTTTTGTAAAGAAAGACCCTTCTCAAGTCAAAAGAAACTAAACCAAAAGAATCGTAAACTAAGATGTTTATTAGACCCAAAGCTGGTCTACCAGTTGTCACCCTACTCCGTTCCACCATCAAAACTACACGATCTACTGAACTAAATCAAGAACAAGAAAAAACATGCACAAAAAACTGCAACTAACTCTCAAGGAAAAACCAACCTTAGAACAGTCATTACAGAGTTGAATGTATCTTAAGTTAGAAGCCGGCACAAGGAAGCCGAAGCAAAACTTGTATACAATTCTGTGGCCTTGAACTTAAAAATATTCGAGGCGAGCTGTTCAAATGTGACCGGTGTGCCTCGAGGCACTCCTGATATGGCTAGGGTGAGGTTCTCAACGAACAACGTAATAATATTCCGACAAGAATTACTGAGGAGTTTTAATTCACTGCGGAAAGTGATTGAGACGAAGCTCGAAGGATGAAATGAAAATGTTGAAGAAGATGAAAAAAGGAATGCAGGAAAGGTTGCGTGTTTGTTAAAGACGATTTCTTTATAGCAGAAGATAAAATTAGACTTAAGGGAATGTAACTTACGTAAGATCCGTTAATTACTCTCAAAACTGTTACTGATTTCAGAATACCAAAATCAAAATCAATATCTCCAAAAAACGAGTTACCAAAAACTAAATATAAAACGTTTTTAACTGGATTCCCAATAACGATGCCTTGGTACTTAATTACACATTCAAGTGCTAACACTGTTCTCTAATTGATGTCTCAGACATATATTTTACGATCTCTGTAACGAGCGAAGCAATTAAATATTTAACGTTAAAACCATTGTTAAAAACATCTAATCCTTGTGAATTAATTGAAATACCTACAGAGAACATTAATGTCAAAGGTTAGGGTGTGATGAAAAATGAGAGAGAAAATGAATTCAGATTGGGCAGCTGGGTGAAAATTTGCTCAATTTTCAAATCAGTTTTGATTGCGAGGTTGTGTAATAGGGTTCATGCTAGGTTCATTAGCTTAGCCTACGTTAATCTAATAGTAACGCGTAGGGTATACTGCTGACAAAATGTTAAAAATATCAAAGATGTGCCATTAGCACGTCTAGACTCATTTTAGCATCTTCAAAGGACATAACCTTTTTATCTTATAAAGCAGCTGCAATTTTTCCAACTACATCCCGAAGTGTTTTGAATTAACTTCCACTTCAGACAGATAGATTAGTCGGAAGTCAGACTCACCTTTCATCCTACGGAACCCGAAAGGTCGCGACAAACCGAATCTACATTCAGACAATCTCCGAGATATGTAGATGAGATTCAATGCTGACGATTTATGAAGAAAGCTGAACGAAATATGGCAGCGAGTCGACCGTTTTCATTGAAACTTTTTTACAACCTCCCCTTTAGATGGCAGATAAAATTGCAAATAGACGGACGGAAAAGGGAATTTTATGTGAAGGTGACTTCACGCTTTTTATTTTTTAAGGGGAGCCGGAGCTGTAAAGACGGTTAGTGAAAACAAATTAAGCTTGAACGGTCTGATATTGCGACGTAGGTTTCTTGTTGCGATTGAAAAGGTTTAGCTGACGATAACGCTTTTCACTTGGTAAACGATAGCAACTAAGTTGAAAAAATAAAAAGAACAATTTTATTCCAAGCACAAAGTTATCATTTTGCATTTATTTCAGTATCTCTAAACACGACACGTGCATAAGCCACTTCTAATCCTTGATAGGTGAAACAGAAGTCACAATTAGTGCCAATGCGTTACTTGAATCCACATTAGGCTTAATCGTATGGCATTCGACCTGCAAGGAATTATAAGCAGCTGATATAGTTCTATGTTTGAATATGTTTCTTATTCACCGTAACAAGATACTTTACTATTCGTTATAGATGTTTTAGAACCAGTTAGTAGTCGGACCATTTTGTTGTTTTTGACCAAATACATTACGCTTCCAGCCAGTCTTTTCTCTGTCCTCATCGACACAAAAAAAGAAAAAGAAATGAATCTTCAATCCAAAAAGAAACCTCTATCTTTAAATCAAGGGTATCACAAACCGGTTTAAAACGAAAAAAGTCAAGCCAAGCTAAGAAGTGACTTGTTACATCCATGTTCGCTAATACACGACCAATATTTGTTCTGGTGCCAAGTCTCAGAGGATTGGACGGGCCGGGACGCTCTAGTGAGCAAACAATGTTCTTTAGATGCATTCTGTTTCAGCGTTCGACTCGTCTCGAGGGGCTGGCGACTAATAGTGTTAGTTCCTAGTGCGTTTATGGTATATGCAATTTGCTTGGGCAAGTTTTCTTGGAGTTTTGGGGTGGAATTTTAATAGGGTGTTTTGTGTGTCTGTAGGTTGTATGTTTTGTTCTATTTAAAGCAGTCTTATGATAAAAAAAATCCTATATCTTCCAAAAACTGTATTAACACTTCCGAAACCATAATCATTTATTAAACTACTTCCTACTTCAATTTATAAACCAACTTACAATTTCTATCCATTCCGACCATAACAAATTCCCATAATACTTTAACGGGCATTTATAAAAAGCATAATCTAGTAAAAGTAAGTAATAATATTGCAAAGGCTATAAAAGCACCATTATTAATACCAAACGGACTAAAAACACTTGCGGGATTCGGGCACTTGAGAACACTTGGCAATATAGCTGTTGCTACATCGTTTTTATAAAGCGCATGTGAGCGATAAATTCAAACATTTACTTCGGTCGAAAACTTTACTTTGTTTGTTGTAAATAAAAAGTTCCATATTAAACTACAATGTAGTTCGGTTTGGACTTACATCTGCGGGCGGAACAGGGCTGTTTGTTGATTTTGAAGTATGATTTAAATATGGCTTTGTTATTTTAAGTTCGATAAGAGTCACCTCATCAAGTTTGAGTGGCCTTTTGTTTTTAAATAGATTTATTTGTTTGGTACATTATAAGTATGCGCTCTTAACTATTAGATTTATATTGCAATACACGTGTTTGTTTATCTGAATGAACTATTATCCTATTTGAATGTTTTTTTCTGTTTCGTCACTTTCAACATCCATGTTTGTTTGACATGGTAATTGAAAACAATCTGAGTTCGACCAGTATTATAAATCACAAAAGTTGACTTGATGAATGCAGGAAGGTTCAAAATACTTGAAATAGTTTTCTTTTATTCCTCTCTCAACCCTAGACTTGATTGGGAGCATCTGGCAATGGTTTTACGACATGCAGCTGATGCATCGGGCTGCGTCAGACTGCCAGAGTTTCCCTAGGACGCCGGGACGGCGCAGCATCGCCTCCCGGGACCTATGCACAACTTTGCCGTAAAGAATTGTGTGATATGAATTCGGTATTCGATGTAGTTTTGTGCAGTTCCTTTATTCGATTTTTCAATACAACAGCCACAAAATAACGGCTGGAATATTAAATTGTTTGCGCTTACTTAATGACAATAACAAAGTTAATTAGATCAATTTGCCACGGTTCATTACAAAGACCCAAAAGAAGCAAATGGAGTTCGTGTCCTAATTCGAAAGTTGACCTTCAGTCACTAGACTACTACACAACAACTAATTTCATTTAGTCCCAATCTTAGCAACTAAACTCAACTTTAATCCCTCACATACTTTTTTCGTTTATTCTTTTTCGGCACCGAACTTGTTTGTTTCCAGCCCTTAAGCCACTTGATTCAACTTAGCTTACAAGTTTTTCATCCGTTTTTTCGTATCCAGGAATTTTCCTTTATTAAAACTCGTAGCTAAGTTTACTGAACATACGAATTTGGAACGGGGTCAGTGAATTGTGATCCAGCATCCCCGAATGGACCATTACCGCTACTTGCTGTAATTGCTTTGGGAATACCTCTAGATTCGTGTCAGATGTTTAGCGTAACATTTTAGGGACCCTGACCGGACATGTTTAGTGTAACAACGTTTTAGTCACCTGGCTCTTTACCTCTGAGATCACATTTTGGTAAATGGCGCCGTCTTATTACTTATTTAGCAGACACAGAACGCCATTTTATTCGACCCCAACATGCCTCTTGCGTTATTTATTCATTGATACACTCATGTATATTTATTTGTACCAAATTGGAAAGACATTTACTTACTGTATCTATACGTACATGCGTCTTATTATCAGTTCTAGCAATTGACATGGAAATGTAACGTTGTACATAATATATTCAGAAATAATTTACGGAATGACTTAAATACGAATGCGTACATATGCAAACTTCAGTCTTGAGGTTGAGCATAACAGTTGGAGATTACCGATGCAATGATAACAGTTGATTAAACTGACGCAATCAAGGGAAATAGTTTGCAAAATGTTGTATTACGAATTCCAATCACGTCGTAAGCCAGAAGTTAGCTGAAACGAGATCGGCTCAAAAGCGAAGATCTTATTGACTGTTCGGTTCGTACCGGCATCTATTGACTCGGTAATGTCTCCCATTTCCGAACCAGCTCTCGGAATAAGAAAAGTTGGTATAGGGGAAAAGAAAAGAGGCCTTTTCGGAGCGTACTAAACTTAATAGGTACCTTTGATCTTGCAACCCAAAGTTAGAATTAACTGGAACAAAGACACTGACCATCTGTTAAGGACCCCAAAGAAGCGAGTAACTAATTTCAAGTTTAATGAGAAATTCGCTTGAAAGGAATAATTCAATTTTCTGTATTGTTAATTTGTGTGTTCGCTACAGCTTCCAGTTTGGGATTAACAGGATTCCTGGTGAGGAAGTAGGTACCTACTTTATTGAAACGCTTTGTACCATTGTTTGAATTGTGCTGATACAATTTTCATTAAAAGTGTTGAGTATAACGCGGCCCATTTTAGAACAACTTTCTATAATTAAATCAGTGGTTGTAAATTGGATGAGATTTCTAATACGGCTTTTTATTTGATTTTGATTGTTGAAAGTTTTAATTTTTGTTTGATTATTTCCTTCTTTGTTCAATTAATTTGTTAGTAAATATTATTATGTTTTCCAACAATTTTGTTTTGATCAATAACTTACATACCAGGCCAAGTACAAAGACACATTTAAGGGACGATGTTCAATAACTCGTCAGTATCATTTCATTCTACCCAACATACCCAATTACCTTCAGAATTTTTACGAGTTCTGGCAAACACACACATTCCCCATTACTTCTACCTTTTACATTTCACCCCCAGCCCGACATGTAAACATTTCCATTGCGAGACATCTCAACATATACACATATGACTATGATTTCTTTATTACGTACCCTTTATCCTTTTGTCCGCCAACGCTCGTTGCCTCTCAAGATATTTCTCTCTCACTGCCTTCTGTATCTTGGAAGATAAGAATGTATTGAATTTTGAAACATAAGGTTTCCCTTTTTATCTCATACCCGAGATTCTTTTATATTTACAGACCAACAAACGTAAAGTGATTCGTTTGAGCACTCTATTATATAAATTGATATTTGTTCCTTTCAAAGTTGAGGATATGTTTAAAAGATTATTTTGTTACAAAGGTTAATATAATGTTATTGAGTTTGCAGCCTTTTGTTGTGAAGGTGGTGCTTTATTCTATAGTTTCCTGGTCTATGGCTGGGTTCAACGTTCCTTTTGAACATATCACGTGCTCTTCAGCGAAAATCTTGTTTAGATTTTCTGGGTCTTCGCCTCCATCGATTAATATATATCGATGCCTTAGTTCACAATTGCACTAACTACAAAATTTACATTTTTGAGGAGAGAGCTTTAAAGTTTTTTAAAGTTTAGACGAGAACAGTGGAAAATCCAAGTAAAATAACAAAAAAAATATGCATCTATTCATAAGACTAGTCCTTTTACTCCATCATATCTCAATATTGTAATATTAGTTTAAACGTTACCTTTTAAAAATGGCCAAATAAACATAAAACCCCCCATTTAATACATTTGTGCACTAAGATTGATTATGCTGACTGGCATTAAGTGAAAAACTCAAAAATATTTAACAGCTTTACCAGGCTGGTTCAAGGTCCAAGAAGAAGGATAATAATAGTTACGGATATTGCATTAAATAGACAAAATAATAAACCAGTGATCCATATTCTTAATGTTTATTTTTATTATAAAACACAAACAGTTTTTATCCACAATCAAATAAAATAAATTTCAAAGGACTGAAGCCCAATTACAGGCCAATCTTTAGCTATTTCACAAAACAATTAGTTTCTGAATCATTAAAATAAGATTTTTTTAAGAAAATTAATAAAGTCAGTCTTCAGTTTCAGGTAACAATTATTCATTTTTAGTAATTGGTAATTAAAAATTGAGAGGAGCTCGTGGCTAAATAATAACAGCCACTCGGGTCGATCGTTAGGTTAAGCTGCGCTTGCCTAGGTTGGTCTGTGATTGGGTGACCACCCATTACATACCGAGTTTCCTCCGTGCCTCGGAAAGCACGTTAAGCCGTTGGTCCCGGCTGTCATTTGTAGATCTTTGACAGTCGTTAGGTAGTCAGAGGCCCGAAAAGTCTGACAACCAGTCTTACCAAGGGGTATCGTATTACCCGGTACTAACTGGGTTGTGGAGGCCAGATAGGCAGTCGCTCCATGTAAAATATGGTATTCAGCTGCATCCGGTAAAACTGGAAGCCGACCCCAACACAGTTGGGAAAAGGCTAGGCAGATGATGATGGTAATTATAAATTTAATCAAAACTTAAATTTCTTCAACAATGGACTCTTCATCTGGATCATCATCAGACGATTCAGTGTCATCACAATTATTGTTAACAATAGCCGCAGAAGTGGATGGAATATCTTTGTAATAGTGCTCATATTCTGGTGGTATAACCCCACCATTTAAAAGTGTTATCAGATCTTTCTTTTTAGTTTGTGAAACTGCAATCAGTGATTTATATGCTACTTTCAGAGGTTTCTTTAGTTTGCTTATACATATGTCTTTATTTTTCTTCATTGTTTTGTCTTACAAATGTCTATTTCATTTAAATCTGGATCGGTCAAATCGTATTTGTAAAAAATTGAAGTGGGGGATTCTTTCTGCAGCCGCAGCCACTTAATTTTCAGCCACTGTACTGGCTCATTTTTTGTATTTTTTGTTGTATTGGAATTCATAGTTTTTTCGAATCCCTTCAAATCATAGAATTCCTCGTGTTTCATAATAATAACATCGTAGGGTTTCGGCTTGATTCTAGCAGACCCTATCACCAATGCATATTCACGCAAAGTGAATATGCTTTTATGCTTTCGCGCTCTTTCAATACACGCGTGAATTGAATCCACTTCTAAATACGAATGCCCCGATTCCATGAATTTCAAATCGATCGTATTTATTATTAATTCGGACTATATCTCAAAACGGTTTAATGTATTTGTGCACTTAAAAAATTGCCAAGGGGTCCCAGTAAAAGTACTTAGCACACTTGGGCATCAAACTTTCTTGATCCTTTTGTACTACCAACACATAATACACTCTTGTAGCACTGCTAAAAAGTATGAGCAGATATTGCAAATGTATATAATACGTTTGTGTTTTGAAATTTCCTGCAGTTGAGAAACTTAAAATCAGTTAAAGTATATCTTGATTGGTTTTACAAAAATAAAGACCATTAGTATAATACCACATTCATGGAACATTAAACGAACTCATTTAATACAATTGTGACCCACGGTTTTGGTAGAAAGAGACGGGATAACGGTATTTCGATGCGCGGAAACGAAAGAGCATGAAATTTAGTGTATTTGGCATTAAAAAAGTAAAAATTGAAAATTTTGTAGTTAGTGCAATTGTGAACTAAGGCATCGATATCATGGTTTGTAAGTATAATTCTATCTTTAATTTTATTTGAATCTTCTGTTTCTGGCGTATTAAGTGTATTCCTAGTTGTCATATCAAATAGTGATTCACCACCGTCAATAATCGATTGGCATTGACGAAATCGTTCATTCTGCATTCAGTAGCAGATGTTTTTGTCAAAGATTTATGTCATTACGACCACTGAGTTCTTAGTACCGATTGTAAGTGTCGATTTTAAGTAATTTTAACGGGTCACCATTAAAAACTAATTTTATGCTCGTCTGTTTGCGATTTGCTATTTTTTTGTCGTATTTTACAGTCGGATGTTTGATGTGTAAATCTTCTAATGTTGCAATTATTCTTAATGCACTATCAATTTTGTTGATATTCATACAATGATGATTTTCTCAAGCGTTACTTGCGTTCGATACTTATGGATAGGTCATATTCTGTATAAGGCATCAGTTTTGACGCCCACTCTGATAATGGACTACAAGTTACCGCTAAGATAGTAATGAGCTCTGCTAATGTCTCACTTAAACGCAACGCCACGGAGTCATCTAACCATGAACTAGAAACGCATCAATGACATAAGATTACAAAAATTACATGTAATTTAATTACGTGTGTTTAACGACCACGTTAGCCATGTTCCCATGTGTATGGGAGATGCTAGCCCCGTTACTGTGGTGTGCTGTAGAATTATGACTACGTGGAAAATTACTGTACAACACAGCCAGGCTTTTTGTTCTCACAATGTTTACGATACGTGCTTTTTACTGTACTGTATCTTTACTTATTATGATTGGTAGTTCTTTTTCTTGTAAGTTGTCGTTTTCTTTGATGAAATTGTCTTGTTTTATAATGGCTGTAGCTTTATTACTGAGTGCTTTACACTACCTAGTAATTTACTATTATTGCATTTCTAGATTAACGACCTCCAGTTTTTTGTTAGTGAAGAAGTGTAACTAACCTAGAAACCTTGATTAAAGTTTTCACATTTGGTCAAAAACCCATAACTATTTTCACTTTAACACATTTGGCCATAATAATCGAAATTAATGATCTCCAATTTCTCCGTAAGATTACCTTAAAACAGCCTAAATTCTTCTAATCGTTTTAGATAAGCAATTTTATGGCCATTTCTTTAAAAGTTCATGCCGACCCGGCCGGCGCACTGTCCATTGTATTTGTAATGATGGTGACAGCTTGTCACGAGGCAGCCTACATATATGTAATTATAAACGCATTACGCTTGTGCTTTACTGTTATAGTAAAACATCATGTTATGGTCTAATATCAAGGCGGAAATTTAAGTATTTTTTGTGATTTGAATAGCAGGCTTATTTTCGTGGTCATTATCATTATCGTGGAACTGAATCTGTTGGGCATAGGCTGGTTAGAAGGCTAGTTTTATGACTAGTCTTGCTTGCTCAGCTATGGACATTTTGTTTCTTTATTATTGTGCAAGCTTATGTTACATTAATAATAGGCATGACGACAGTATCAAAAAATTGCAAATCTATTTAGTCCGTCAGTTAGAGTATTGGAAAATAATGGACACGTATTTTTTGTTTTTGTAAATCAATGAATATTGACAAAGATAAAACGCATCAAAACTCGAGAGTGGGGGCTAGTGACGTCAGAACTAGCTAAAAATTATACCTAGGCGTGACGTATTGAGCATTTTAAAAGCGTCATATCTTCGTCAATTTTGGTTTACGGAACAAAAGAAAAAATACGGGTCAAATATTTTTTGATAATCTAACTGACGGAATAATCAGATTTTTTTTGTCGTCTCGCCTATTCTACATTTCTCAGTATGTTCTTTTAATTCTGCAAATAAGTACCAGTATAAACGAAGATGTAATTTTGGATTCTCTCATTAAAGGTTCAGCACACACAGCAACTTAATATGAAAATGTGTGGGTAGTGTGTGTAGGTGCTTCACCTCTTATTTCTCAAACATGACCTCCATCATTTGCTTTGGGTAAACCATTAATAAAACTGTATTTACGTGCAAATTTTACCTCCATATGATGATCTATTACGTAACCGCCAGCTGACTTTAGAAAATTGATAGACATGTGTATTTATAAAGTTTTCCTTGTGAGCTAAAGGATTTTAATTATAATTGTTGCAAAAGGTATTGTATCGGTATGTATTATTGAGTGACACATTGCGTTGTTGCCGCTCTATTTCTTTCTGTTATTCTACATAAATTAATATCTAAAGTGCCTAAAAATAGTAAACAGGAATCGCTGTATCATTGAGTAAGCCAATATATTATGTACCTATATAAAAGATCTATCAGTCGTTTTCATTGAAAGCGTGCAGTTCGCCACTGCGACATTTATGAAAATGACACTGTTATAATTATCTATTAAATGAAGGTAATACCTACGCCTCAAGAGAAAATACTACGATTTACATGACGCGTAGAAAATAACACGTGCGAGAAACATCAACACATACAGCAAACTATTAGACAACACGCGAAATTGCCGCCATTACCCGCTTTGACCGGTATATTCGCTTTCTAAATGTACACTTTGAGAAAATTACAGCGTTTTAGAACGGGCTGTTTAGTGATTTTCCATTTTAATGAATGATAACATGTGTTTACTGCTTCACATACAATTACGGTAAATTAAATTGATTTTTTGGCCCTTATTTGTACATTTACTGTAAACATTCGTTAATAAAAATTGCTCACGGGATCCCTAACAAAAAATTGCTTCTATAACCCTTTCCAATAAAACACTAACATAACAATTACTGCAACATATCAGCATGCACATACACGCGTTAATTATAACGATTATATGACAATTTTATCTAACGCGTAACTCACTATCACAACATTAGTCATACTAGATAATGACTTACTGGAAATATCCCTGTTTTATAAGCAATTCAATGCAAATTGATTTAATTCGTACACTAGGTTACTGAGACAGTTGGTTAATATCGACACTTGAAATACTAGTTGGATTGGGAATAAGACCTAGGTATTTAAATGGGTATGGTAAGAGGTTAATCCTATCGTCCGACCTCTCTGCCATATTTGTGACGTTTTAGCTGTCAAATGATGCACGTTCGGAAATTACAGTTATGTTATTGTTATACAACCACTTTCAAGGTTCCGTAAATGTTTTGATCTCAGAGTATAACTGACTGTTTATTATGATACACCTTTCGATGGGGTAACCAGATTTTTGATTTAAAATTGTTCGCTAGGATAATCTTATACCGCCAAGTAAATTCAGTAAACGGTATTTTTGGGACAAAAAAGTGCGCAATTTAAAGTACACTTCTATATAAATATCTATAATTGCAATCACCGAAGCAGGCCCGTCTTAATAAATCTCTGTGTTGGCACGCGGCGAACTGCGCGCGGCTCCAGATCACCATTCGGGGCTATTCTTCGCCAAGATAGCGAATTATTGGTTCCTGATAGCATAAGTCAGGTTTATAGGATTTATACTAATGGCGTCTGCGTTTAGTTTGTACTGCTTTCTATGGTGGTTTAGTGCTTGAAAGGTGCTGTTGAAGGTTCTTACTTACTAAGGAGTTTTTTTGTTGTATCACTAAATAATAAAAAGAAAAACGTCTTATTATAATATCTTTATCTTCATCTAAGTTTTGATGGTAAACCTTTACGGGGGGTAAAGGTTTACCTTAATTCATCATCATCATCATCCTATTAATGTTCCCACTGCTGGGACACAGACCTCCTCTCAATGAGAGGGAATGGGCTATAATCCACCACGCGGGCCCAGTGCGGATTGGTAGATGTCACATGTCTTCGAATTTTTGGTTCTAGGACATGCCGGTTTCCTCACGATGTTTTCCTTCACCGTTTTTGAGAGCAGTGGTAATGAAATAAATTACACAAACACGACTTATAAAAAAAAATGTGACTACTCTGGAAAAAAAAAACTATCTAGTCGACAGTCAAGCGCAGTTTTGGCACTATACCTCAATTGAACCATACAACCAAACACGCAATATTTTGCACTAAACTAAAAATAAACCAGATCAGCTGTTCGTCACATGTAACCCACATGCACCAGTCAACTGAAAGGCGTATGTTATCGCGATGTTCTTAAATGATGAGTTGCTTGATATTATGCACATGTGCATCTGTGCATCTTAGCGTCTGTGTTGTGCCTTTGAGCGGTTAACGGAGCTCGTGGTCGGCAGATAAAATGTTGGTAAGATTAACATTTAAATACGAATTGAGTAAATGCTAGAAGTCATTAGTCGCCAGTAGTTTCGTGTTTGAACTGAATTTTTAATCGTTAAGTTTTTGAACTGGGGTTATAATTTTAACAAGATCTTTTTACGTTATTTATTTTACACGTGTTAAAATCATACACGCTGTTTGCGGAACTGTTTTCTTTTTTTTAGTTATAGCGTATTTTTTTGAGCGAGAATATAGTATATTATTTCGGTCTGTCATGGGAATGGCCCCCTTTATCGAAAATTGGCAGCATTGCCGTCCCCAAACCCGTGTTCGATAAACTAATAACAGTAGTAAATCCATAACGAGCGTAGCTGCGCAGTTACATCACGACACGAGCCGCACGCGCAGCTCTTTACACCGAATATTCGTTATCATTCAACTTCCCTAATCGTCAACAATGTTGTACTGTGTGTGGCCGTACACGTGGTTCGTTTACACCCTGTTGGTAATAAATATAGGATTTTGATGACCAAGGCTAGGTATTATATCTAAGTAACTAGCTGATCTTCTGGCCTTTCACCTATCTGAGGTGCCAGATTGATTTCTGCCTAGTACCCTTGTAAGGTAACGTGATGAAGTACCTAAAAGCATTTTCATTGTTTACATTTGCGGTCACTGACCCTCATCAACAGCAATTGTTTTTAGAATGATGGTCTGTTTTTTTGGAGATTTTTTTTTCATTACCTATTCACTTGAGTGTTTACCAGTCTTCCTGATTACTTCTAAAACGGGTTCAGCCCACGAATACGGCTCAAAATCTTTACTAAGCGTAGCTACGCAGTTACATCATTACACGCGCGGCGTTTGCGCAGGGCTTATTAATAAACAGCCACGTGTATGATATTGTGCGCTTCGGGCGGTGCAGTGGGTGTGGGCAGCGGTTAGCGGGCTGCATGGAGTTAGACGATTAAGATTAGGAGCGATTTAGGGCTGAATTAGAATTTGAAGAAATTTTGGTAAAACAGTCGTAAGCTATGTGCCGATTTTAACATGTAATATTTCATTTGATTCGTTTTTTAAATCAGTGGTTATCTATAATGTCGTCCATGAGATAGATGGACGACATATTTTCAATGGAGTATAGAAGTTATTACTATCACAAAAAAAAAAAACACTTTCACCACTAACTAAGCCTTAATTGTATTTTAACTAACCCATTAGAATTTTATAGAAACATATAAAACAGTTAACGGCGGTTAGCGTTCGTCTACCTAAATAAGGTTATTGCGAAAACTTGCTCTTATAACCAGGTCCATAATTTTAAACTGGTTTCTTAGATGTTGTGATAGGCATGGAGTTTATATTATGATTACTGTCTGAATTCTGAGTCATAATACACACATCAAAAGTGTCTAGGGATCAAGCATTTTTATGCGGATTTCTTGAGATTGAGATGTGGCTTTGTAATAAATTTATGATTTTATAAATTTATATGGATCCTTTTTGGTGCATTTCATAATTTGAATCAGGAACTCTCAATCAAATTCGAGTAAAAGATGAAAATAAGCTGTCAATATTTTCCCTATAAAAACATACAACGCATTGAAGACATTATTAGTGCTACTGTTTCCCTACTACTGATTAAAACCAACGTTATTATGGAGCGGCGACGTCATTTGAGCAGGGAAGAAATGCTCAGAGCCGTGGGAATGATAGAAGCTGGTTCCCGGCAACGTACTGTAGCTTTAGCTCTGAATACAAGTCAGAGTGTTATCAGTCGACTTTGGACACGTTACCGAAGCACTGGTACCGTGGCTGAGCGCCATGGAGGACGGTATCGCTGCACCACACGGAGACAAGACCGATACATTCAAATCTTAACTCGAAGAGCTCCAACAATAACCGCCATGATGTTAGCCGTGAGGCTTCATCACTCTTCAGGGAACTTAATTAGCGACCAAACAGTCAGAAACCGCTTGCATGAAGTGAACCTTCATTCCCGAAGACCGCTACGGGTACCACCTATAGCAATGCACAATCGTAGGATTCGATATCAATGGGCTCTTGAACACAGAAATTGGGCAGAAGAACAATGGCGTTTCGTGTGCTTTTCTGATGAGTCTCGTTTTGGTATGAGACCGGATACAAGACGTATACGACACTGGAGAACCCCTGGACGCCAACAGCGATTAAAATCCTGCCAGGAAGTCCATCCTTATAGTGGTGGAACCATCATGGTATGGGCGGGTATTTGGATCGGCGGAAGAACTGAGTTGATTTGGATCAGAGGCAACCTCAACGCTCAAATTTATGCTGAGACGATTGTATCAGACGTCATCGTTCCTCTACAAGTGCAAATCGGTCCCTTATTTCAGTTAATGCATGATAATGCACGACCGCACACCGCAAGAGTTGTAAGACAGACTCTCGCCGCAGCTAACATCAATGTCCTGCCCTGGCCTGCTCAGTCGCCAGACTTGAACCCGATTGAGCATGCATGGGATATGCTACAGAGAAGAGCTCTGCCGAATATGGAGGGTATCCAGTCGCAAGAAGACCTTTTTTTGTTGTTGCAACGAACATGGGCGGCCATTCCACAGCGTGATTTGGATGAACTCATTTTGAGTATGCCAAACCGATGTTCTTGTGTTGTTAGTGTTCGCGGTAGAAACACGGATTATTAATTGTTTAAGTTACCCAATAAAATTTTAAAGAAAACTGTGTTTTCAGTCATTTTTTCGAACTTTAATGTTAGTGGTTCAAATGTCAAAAATCCCTTTATTAGGAAAATGGCAAATTTCTTTATTAATGCAAAGGTGACTTGGTTTATCGTTACTGTGACAAACGAAAACACTTTATTTGATGAATCCTTAAAGAAAATTTTAATTAATATCAATCAGGAGAAAAGTTATTGCAAAAATATATGTTGATCCCTAGATACTTTTGATGTGTGTAGTTGGATTACTAAAGAGAACCGTGTTTATTTGACTGTTAACTTAGGTTAAGCAGTGGCAGTTAAACTTTAGCAAGAAATACTACGGGGGAAAATATGATGACCACCAAAAATAACTTTGTCACCACTAACATCTATCACCTAAAATATCAATTGATCACCAAATTTAGTAAATTGAGCACCAACTTTTAATGAGGTGGTTGATGACAAACTAGTTTTGCCTAGGCCGACTTGGGGCACTTTTTTATAAAAAAAGTGCGACCGGGTCTCCCTACACTCGGATGCAAGAGCATAACAGTTAAATTTCTGGACAATAACTAAAAATATAAATTTTTGGTTCTAATTTCACTTTAGAATGGGGATTAATTTTGAAGATCATTTACTAATTTTGGCAATCAAAAGTGATTTTTTTGCCGTTACATTTTGCTAAATCTGGTGGTTCGTTAATTATATGCCAAATACTACTAACTTCTGTTCACAGAAAAAAAAACTGCTTTGTTTCCACGGATAACCCTAATTTATGTTAAAACGGCAGATTTCCTGTGTGGAATCAATAAATACTTTTCTTTCTTTCTTTTCTTTTCTTTATTTTTTGTACGTTTTTTTTTTTTTTTTTGGAATCAAATCGCTACCTCCTATGAACATAGTCGCTCCTGAACAATGCACTCGTGGCCATATCTCGTCCATCCATGATAGCAGCTAGTCTCGTAACGTTATATAAAGTAAACATGCTAATATTTCGATTAAATATTATAACATTAACACCATGTTTGAGCAAGTAAATTATGGGACTTGCATTGTACGTAAATGAATTGTACGGGCAGGAGAAAAACTAGTTGATATTTGTGGAATGTTTAAGCACTAATAAAAAGACTTAAGATACATTGTGTCTATGAAATCAATTTAGTAAGTATCACCCATTTATTTGCGCAATTGAAACATTTTTTTTATCTACCACATTTTAAATTGTAAGTATTCATTAATTTAAAAGTATGTGTGTGTATTTTATCTATTAACACCTCTTGACCCTGTTATTAACTTTCAAATGTTATAAACTGACATTGATATCGAAATTCCACTTCACGAAATTGAATTTGAAACCCGAAACCCAGTAATCAGTTTCGTCTGTCAAAATGAAATCTATTCTTTCAGCAACTGAAATTACATCACTTCATCAAAAATCTTACAAAACAATTGATTTTAATAAAACAATAACTTCCATGAATGGTAACCAACATGGAAAATCCATATTGGCAAATACTTTGGCATATAAATAACCTGCTTTTACACGATAAGCCATTGTAAGATAAATAAATACATACAATATAACCTCTTCGTAGTTAACTCTTTAAACAACCAATTTATATGTGACCTTACGAACGTTGTTCACTAGAAAATAAATTAAATAACATTACTAGTACCCGGGATCGTAAAGACTTTGAGCTAACGATGTCTTAGTAATACTATGTTGTGTGCCAAAGTCTCTTCCCTGAGAACATATACCACTCATCGGGGATTTTCATCGGGTCGTCTCCGATTTAAATTAGTTGAGTAAATAAAACTGATGACATGTCGGGATTTCAGTTTCTCTCAAGTCCGGAATTCAGGGCTCATCAACGATTTAGTTCAGAGCAAAGTGCTGTTCCGTCGATGGAAATGGTAGCTGTCATGTTTGACGGGTAGCAATTGTCACCACTGACGTTTAATGTCAGTTTCATCAGTGTGTTCTGCCTTTACGTAATTCCTTTTTGTATGACGCCTACGGGATGAAATGGACAGTCTATTTTTGTGGAGCCTCGATCAATTTCCCGATTGACTTCAGTTTGTACAGGATGGTGATTGATAGATTGAAGCGGCAGTGTTTGGGTCTTTAACCGCTGATCGTTGGGTGAAGGATGGTTGATGAAATGATGGTCTGGCTGGTAATGATATCTTTGAACTTTGGTTTCCTTTCGCTGTGAGAATGAACCTGTGGGATTCGTAACCACGGGGTCATAGGAGGATGGTTAAAAGCATCGGACTACTGACTTCACCAATCCCTTTGTCGAACGTCCTTTGCCGACTAAATCCTCTATAGATTATCTCTTTTGTGATAGTCCCACATTTGACTTATAAAAAGGCTAGTTCCAAAATATTTCCACCAGGTAGAATGTTCTATCGAAAAATAAAAAAAATACTTAGCCATTTCTTTTTATAGTAGGGGAGGTATGTACACTTTCGCCATTAACTGCGTATCCGGCACGTTTAAGATCGGCGCATTAACGTACGGACGGACGTAAACAATGTTATTATTAGTGATTTGTATCGTTGCACGCGATAATTCCTATGGGAATAGATATAACTGGGCTGTACTGTGCATACAAGCACACGTGTCGGACTTTTTTATCTGTTTACTCGTTCATATACCCACTACTTGCACCTGTGGGGAAAAGTATGTGGAATATTTTATAGAGGCGAATGTTGGTATGTTAAAAGTGGATACAAAAAAATTTAAGTGCGGAAAAGTAAAGTTTTTTGTCCATGTTAATGTTTTATTGCACATGTTTTTGCTCTGAAAATAAGGTAATTTTGCATAATTCATTATATTGTGTGATTTATTTATGTAGTGCACAAACTGCGGTACAATTAATTAAAATACTAGTTTTAATTATGACTTCACATTTTTTTCACAACGTTTCATACCCTCACATTGGCACACACTATAACGTTTTCATAATAGCTTTCAAATGTAAAAAAAAGTTTAATTTTACCACATAAAAACTACTAGTGGTCGCCGTTTTACCACTTTTTACCGCTTTTTTTACCGGCGCCATTATGTCATGTGTCAAATGCACCATCATAAAAGTATTCGTGTTGCCAAGGAATAAATTAACCTATACCCTTATGGCGCATGTATGAACGGGCGGGTAGAAACCATTGTATCGATTTTGAGTTGAAAAAAATGGAGAAAGTAGTAAATAATGACTTAATAATTATGTGTGGAAGGCTGATTAATTCGCGTTGTTGTGTAACGTTTGTCGTGAAAGAAACAATTTATGGCTTGCAATTTAAGCAAAATTATAGGGTAAAACAAATTGTAGGGACTAGCTCGATTGTTTGTATTAATTGCACTTTCATGTATCAGAAGTTTAATTAAAATAGCTTACACTTTTCCTAACTTTTTTGTGGTGACATTGGCAACATCACATAATTAAAACAATCCACTCCAAACCACCCTTGAAACTCCCATATTTTCCCTTCGTCACAAACCATTACAAAAATTAAAAAAAAAGAAAAAACAGCAAATTCGCCATTCCCGTCGCTCCTTGCACTGCACCTACATATCGAAATTATTGCTGACATTATTACCAACACAATATATGCATTCGCGACACGCAGGTAGAAAGTTTGTGAACTTTTATGAATCGTAAATTCATGTTTTAATTGAGTAATAACGCTGTATATTTAGTAAATTCTTACTAAGTATAGTTTGTACGATAATAAGCCATGTTTAACTGATTTAGGTGGAGATAAGTCGGTAATTTCATGTGTAGGTGTGGGCATTTCATTCTTTCACTTCATTGTTGAATGATTTTTATGAGTATCGCTGTAAATTTTATTTGGTGCAAATTTTCTTTTTGCTGCTTGAGCATTTCCATTGGAAGTCGGTTTTCGACGTTAAAAGTTTAATGTAAATAAAACCTTTATTTCTTTTTATAATACTATGTCCAGTGATATATCACTAAGATGCGGGCTTATTTACAAGCAGTACAGTCCCTAACCAAACAATTTCAATTTATTCCCACGAAATATGGGGACTTTCGAAATTAAGAAACTTAAAAAGTCTTCAGAAAGTTGTTAAATCTCGCGACGTTGGGACAAGGTGCTCCCCCGAAGGTCTCACTTGTAATATCAAGGTGGGCTCGAAGATAAAGTTTCGGTTCAACCAGTATTATAGGATCAGATAGTTAAAATGGCCGGGGTTCGGATCTTTCCAGAATTAGTAATTGAAATTGAAGGAGTTTCAACTTGAAAGGCTGACAAATGGCACAATTTTCAACTTAGCTATTTTATTTCCTTCTGCTAATGAAGATTTATCTGCAGATTAAGATGGAACATGACTAAGTAACATCAACAAGAACTACTCTATCCTGTACAGACTTATGTCTGTAACGTGACCCCATAAACGATTGCGAACAGATCTTATGTTTACTAGCGATGTAGCAACATACATAATATTATATATACAAGTTCATTTTGAGCGTAAGCGTAAAATCCTTCACACTAACAATCATAGTAGCAACGGATACTAGTAAATTACCTACAATCATTTAGAGGTTACAATAATTCGCGAGCATACTAAAATTGAGCAGCTTGCTTTCAATCAAAGTCAAATTCAAACCGAATGCAACATCCTAAATAAATAGGATTATCCTTGAGATATTATACGCGGTTCCTATCAAGACATTAGCCGTAGTGATTAAATCAAGTGGTTGATATAGATCGACGGGTTACCATGTGATTACTGCAGTGATGTAAAGCATAAACGTCGAGTGACGGCGTGCGATGCAACGTGACCTTAGCACGTGGATCGCTAGTTGAATTTAAAACAAAATGACTACTTTGTAATAGAAAAGATATGTAGAGCGTGTCAGGCTCTTACTATTACAAGTGAGGGATTGGATTACCCAATTGCACCGGGAGATGGGAAAAACATACACTGACAGACTTAGTATTTCTGCCTAACTGATCATGCAAAAAATTGCCATGACTTGACTTCGCGATAAACCACAAATCAGCACATAAAACCCCCATGGAATTACACTTCCTAACCAAAGAAATCTATGGCCGCATATGGTCACCATTATTGCACCATAAGTCATGAAGATCTGACAACATTTGGTCATATATTTTCAGTCGAGTCTCGGGCCGTTTGATCTCACATGTCTTCTAAACAGATCTGTGCAGCAAAAACGAACTTACATAAGCAAAAATATTACGACCACTTTTTTTGGGCATCTTACAGTTCTTTAGGAGATAGCAATTGAGATCTCTCATGAGGATATTTCTTCATAACGTTTTCATATTTGGTCATAAATGTCATCGCTGGTTTTTGATCTAAGATCTTGTTTTTTTGGGAACTTAACGGTGCTTTTGGCTACTTGTCTTTTATAGTTTTTATCTGGATTCCAGACTAGTTATTACACATCACCTAGACTTTTTTTATGGTCTGGAATATAAAAATGCCAACGAGTTTTTATCGAGCAAAATTTTTCAACACCAAAAATCCGTGTTCTTTTAAAAATAAGTAATCAAATCTCTATTTGTCCTAACAGCAACATTGTTAGGTCTTTAACTGAGTCCTCAAGGGATAAGAGGCATAAGCACACATCCAGAGTATTTGTTTGTAGATAACTGCAAGGTTGCAAGACCAAAGCAAATGTTTGTTTTAACAATATTTTCTAGCCACTTGGTGTCGACATCAAAATAAACAAGATTCTCTTTTATTGTATTAAGTTTTTTATATTGTTTTCCAAGCTTATCTGAGTGTTTGAGAAAATGTACGGAGTATTAGTTGTTGGTTACACATCGTCATCGTGTAAGTTGTAGGTTGCCTTTAGTACGGAATACATGAACTCATTTGAATATTGTTGGTTCGGTTTCGA
Source organism: Xestia xanthographa (assembly GCA_905147715.2). Taxonomy (NCBI): domain Eukaryota; kingdom Metazoa; phylum Arthropoda; class Insecta; order Lepidoptera; family Noctuidae; genus Xestia; species Xestia xanthographa. Next base: position 2,530,966 of record LR990650.1, read on the forward strand.
GTCATCAAAACCACAATTGGACTTCAGAACTATTAATACAGCGAGTTCAACAACAACGTGACTTCTGTCAGCTATTCACTGTTCCTGCTGAACAACATTCTAATTACAGGAACACCACACACAAGTCTGGCGGATTCGAACTCCCAACAATTTCCGTTCCCCCAGCCACAGAACCACAGCTTCAAAAACATAAATCCAGATAAAGTTTATGAGACTCATAATAAAGTTAAGTGCTGGTTTTCTTTGATAACGTTAAGTAATAGGATTTCTTTGGGCCTCCCAATTTGTATTAGCTGCTTTATCTAAGTCTACATGAGGTTTCATAATAATAGGATGGTTTGCTTCTTTGCTCTGTCGGTCGAAATGTGGGTCAGATATTTTGCATCCCACGCAAGTTTCGCCATGCGGGCTACACGTCAAAGGATTACTTTTATCGCTACATTATTTTGATGGACCTCTTGGGATGGATCGATAGTGTGTTTCTGGATGCTTGACTGTATTGCATGACCGAATTTTGAATCGAGCATGTGAGTTGAGTCAACGTTTATGATGAGACTTTACTTTTTGATGTAGCTGTTGTAGAAAATATGACTGATATTAACACGCTTATCATTAAACAAAACATTAATTAATTTCTTGAACAGTTTCTCTTTAATAATTCCTATTTTAACATACTGTGTCACTGCTATACTTAAGCATACCTCTATTATTACTCATGAAAAGAAGTAAATTGTAGGTCGCGGAGCCACCTGTCTCCATATTTTTGCAACTGTCGTCTGCCCCATCTGTTACATACGGAAACGAACAGTTGTCAATGCAAAATGTTTTTTGGTTAAGCACTTGTACAAATATCTGCTTAATGAGGACTGAATGTTCGGCATTGTTTTCTGTCATCATGATTTTGGAATGGTTTAGTTTAAGTATGTCCGGGGATTGGTCGTAATTTGAGATCGTTGAACTTCAAAAGTTGTTTTAGGTCATGAAGACGATGAACTGCAATTAATATTATAGTGGAAACTTAGAACATGAATGTTCATGTAGAAGATGAAAGATGCAAAGAGATCCATGTCTCTGACAAGATGAAAGTCACTAGACCGTCTGCTTATCCTACAAATCACATAAGCCGTTTTTATTTCGTCCTTACAAAGAATAAATAAATACGTAGACAATGATCACACATAAAACCTTAATTCAACCGAGATCCGAATCCCGACCCACACCATAAAAAGTCGTCAATAAAACCTGAATATCTATTCATTTCGAAATCACTATAAAATGAAAAAGAATCAATAGTTTAAAGACAAAAGAATTTAAAGAGCAAACTCCACACGATCTTAATCCATAGAGGACAGAAAATAAAGATGAAAACAGTTTGAACAAACAAGATGTGGGCAAAGCGTAGTGCGGTAGCTTAAAAAATAATCATGAAAGAACGAAAAATGTTTTTAAAACGAAAACATAGTGGAGTAGATAAGAACGCGTTTTATTGTCCCGAAACATGGGGGCGACGAAAAAAACTTACGATACAGGCTGTTTGTGTTCGGAAAAAAGGTTTCGTTTGATAAAATAGCTGTCTACTTTGTGTTAAGTTAAGCTATTTTAATAATAATATTTCCTAACTTAACGTTATTAAACAGCTAAGCTAAGCGAGTGAGTAATTAGGTTTTAAATCAGTAAAATTGCCAACTATAATTCTTTTAAAATTAAGTACTGAACTTTAACAAAAGACGAAAAAATATCGCTAGAACTTTGAAACTATGCACAGACAATATTTTATGTTAATCCGCCAACAAAAAAATAATACCCCAGACATTATCTACTAGGCGAAGTCTCGTGCAAGTCCAAGAAAAAACCAATACATTATACTTAGCTTTCTGATATAAATCAAGATTTGACGGCTGGCAAATTATTTCCCAGACTTTGAAAAAAACTAAACCTGTGTTTCGATGTAAATCGTATCATAATAGATACAACACATTACTATTATCAGTTTAATACTCAGACATGTAAAACAAGTGATTCGTATCATATTTGATACAGAACGATACATCAAAACGTCCTTTGTATCTGATGGGATAGGGCTGTTTCGAATGCGTCTACTTTTGTAGACAAATTTTGTATATAGATCTGTCCAGATATGAGTTATGAATAAATGTGTTGTCTTTCCTGTGTTTATTGTGTCTTATATGCTTTTTGGATCATGTTTTCTATATTCTGCGTTATCCGAGGAGCTATGCATATCAAGTTCTGTATAAAGTACTACATTTTTTATTTAGATCTTAATCTTTACCACTTCCGTCTATAAGCTATTGCTATTCGCTCCGTTAAAGCTTCGTAGCCCTACCATCAACAGAAACTACATCAAAGATTACTTCAATACCGCTTTGTCCTTTATTATTATTATTTTCCTCAATTCCATTTCCTGCGGCCACCCCTACGCAATCCCTGTTTGGTAGCTATCTCGTCCGAACGTCCCTTCAATCAGACAACCCTAAATCCACTACCTGTCCTCATCAATTATATTTTTTTATCGGCTGAGTATCTTCTAACATTGTCTAACATCTGCGTCACGGCGTGATCGATGCGATTTAAATACCATTCGTGTTGCCAGGTAAAGACTGTTGATTGAAGGGTTTTTCGATTCAGGGAGACGAAATAATCGGTCTGAAAGAAACGATTTATTTTACCATCCAAAAAAACTTTGACAAAAGAAGCTTAAAGAAGAATCGGATATTATTAACGTGACTTTATCGTATCCTAAAAACCAACAACCGAATTTTAAATGTGGCAATACTCGTATTACTCCCGAAGTTTCATCCTGATAGACTATCAGTAAAGCTTACACAGCCTTATTCCGTTGCATTGACTTTTATAATCGACTGGGGACGAATTATCCTATCTCCTTCTTTTTTGTTTAGAATGGCCGAGATAAGTAACTTTCCCAAATGTTTAAGAGTTCTGGGTGACATTGAGAAAGAGTTACTGCCCTCGTAAAATTCATAATTATTGTCTTTTGGCAGGCGATCTTAAGATACTGTGTTGCGAGTTTTATGTTACGGAACGTTCTGACAATGAGCTTTCAAGAATAGGCTATAAAATGAAGTAAATAAATCTGACAGTCAAAGATTTTAAGTATACTATTATCTGGTTGTATCCATAATCCTAATTAAGAGGTTTAATTTAATCACTCTCATCTCCAGGGTATAAAGCTGACCATTCAATAAATCACGAGCTTTCAAACCGTAAACAAAACAAAAGTAATCACATAATTCACGAGGGTATTATTCTCGCCGAAAATCGAAAATCCAGTCAGACCACTTCTTAAAACTGCACATCCACAAATCCAGCAAACAAGCAGAATGCACATTAAAAGCACATTTATCGTCAAAACAAAAACTAAGATCGGAAACATTCGTCCGTGAACAAAAAGAAAAAACACCGTCCGGGCAATCTCGATCAAATTGTATAAGAGGATTAAAAGATTTATCGTACAAGACTGAAGGAAATTTTCGGGGAGGCACTCGCTTTTATATCGTTACATTTCTTCTCGTCTGGTTAGTGGTACGTGAGCCGGCATAACTTAACTGGGTGCTTAAAACATTCGTTTATTTGACATGTTTCATGTAAATGTATATTTGGTAATGCGGTTTTGGTCGCTGGGATGTTTCTTTTGTTACTGGGGTGAATAAAAATGTAAGTGGTGCGGCTAAAGACGTAACCGTTAGGTATGTAATCCTTGACGAATTAGGTAGATTTATCTTTACTCAACCAGAATTTATTGTTGACGTTGCTCGATTGTTGCGATGATGTAATGTAAGGTGGACAGTAGATCCCAATTATTTTTCATCTTAGTTTTGAAACGAGAACAGATCACCACTTGAGGTCGTTCAATAGTACAAAAAAGCTCATCTTTCTGAAACTGGCAATTCGAAAACCTTTATTTACTTAAAAGAAAAAGTTTTCCCCATCATTACTATAAGTTACATCTCCACAAGACAATAGACAGATGATACTTTACATATTCCTCTCATTTACAATTCAGAATAAATATATTATTCACGTTTTTTATCGGCTTCTCTGTTCTGACAGTTTTAGGTTCTGGTATTTCCGGATCTTATGAAAAGGTAATTGATCGGACCTGAGGGTTGACCCCGCTGTGGTTTGGCTCTGAATCACAGGGCAAAAAACTGTGAATCACTTGACATCCATAACAATTTAATTTGTGCTATTTGATTTTAAAATCACGTATCCATTTCCAAGGACTGCTAAAGGATACTTGCCACGATATTTCTTAGTTATAGTTTCTTTATTGCCAACGTGTTCGGTATCTAACAATATATTTTCTATTTTCAGGTAAATAGCAACATTGGCGTGAGCATTACGGTAAGACGGGGCAATACATAAGGAGGGTAATGCAGTATTTTATATCGACTCCTTAACGGCCACTCAGGCTCTACCTGAAGAAGCTATTGCGTTTCTTAACAAAACTATAACAATAAATTTAGCTGAACTTCGTTCCGGGCTCCGGTACAACGTGAACGTTTAACAGCTCACAGTTTACGTTTACTCTGATATATACTTCATTAGCTTGATTTACAATAACGTTTAGATACGTTTTTAGTTTATAGTGTTGTTGGTAATTAGTTTCACGAATGTTATTTGCTGTTTACATGTGAAGATTCACGTTTCGCGTGATATTTTAATTAATGGTCTTAGACATGAACGTTTTCTGTATTATTATATTTTGGACTGATTACATGAATAATATTTCATATTTTCTCTAATGAGCACAAATAATACTTGTGCTATAGTTAAACGTGTCTAGCCACGATATATTGAGTCTAGTGCTTATAAAAGTCGGATTTGCGCAGCCGTAGCGTGTTCTACACTAAAGTTTGATTCGTACACAGAGCAATGTGTTTCAGGCCTATACATATTATATTTATATATTCAGAACCTAGATGTTTGTGGACGTGATTTGTTTGTACAACATCATGTTTGTGGACATGCTTTGCATATAAACCGTCGCCAACCATACTGAATAAATCTATATGAGTGAAACTTTTATTAGCAATAACTTTTCATTTCTTGGAATGTCAGCTTCTATTAAATCTGTTGAAATATAAATTGAACAAGATACTTTTCGAGAAACACTTTCTCAAACCTACCTCTCACCGACTCATTCTTTAACCCCCTTTTTTCTAGCAGACGTCGGGAACAAAGTAATTAAAAACTTCCCTCCGTAGTTAGAAAGCACTTCAATGCTACCAGATTAATACGAGTATCGCGTGTGTTGGCTGCTTTTATTTCAACTATTTCATATTATTTATGGCTCATAGTTGAATTTTGTATCAAAAATGCATGCCCATGTTCTATATATAACCTCGCGTGATATGTTTCTCTGTGTTTATTTTTGTCTGTGACAATCCAAATATGTGTTATTGATTTGATTTTTCGTGGATTTCGTTTTCCTGTTTCGGTGTTTTGCCTATCTTGTATTTAGTTGTTTTGGATTAAATGTGTTGCGTAATGGTTACCTAAAGCGTCTACTATCATTTAGTTTCCTTATACAGTAGCCACTTTGTCCACATCACCTCCAACAATTACATTCGCCATCAGCCATTTCCCAGTACTCAATTCAAAGGGCAAGAGTTCACGCTCACCTAACGAGTTCTAATCCAGACCAACATTAAATATTATGGTTTCCTGCTCCTATGTTTTCAAGTGACATGTTAATTTGTCTGCAAGTAGCCACTTCCTCATTAACTGTTAGTTGCACGTTCGGGTTTAGCTGATCAGCTGTATTAGTCGGTTTGTCTCTATTATTATGATGTATTTATGTGTACTGATACTTGTGGTGTGACCCTGTTTTGTTTGCTTTAGTCATCTGAATTGGTTGGTTTAGGTTGTTGGAATGATTTTTGGTAGGAGTGAAAATAAATGTAATATGGTGAATCGAAAAGATGTCATCAGGTCATCGCAATTTGTCCTGAATTTAAAACTATATATTGAAGGCACTCAGAAGAAAGAATGCGTAAATATCAGCAAATAGAAAATACACAAAATGTTGACTAATATCAAGCTTTCAAACATAATTTACTTATATTTATAAAATTATCCTCTTGCTGACAAATGAAAGATTTCAATATCACTTACACAAAGCAAAGTTACTAAGCCCAACCAACAAAATAATGAGGCAACACGACACCAAACAATCAATACACATCCCTCTCATCCACAACTTTCCCATTGAAATGAATACAAACAGAATGAAAATCGCTCCAGCAATTTAGCAGATCATATTACTCATACAGACAGACTTCCTTTTGTGCCACATACGTTTTGATGATCCGTATCACCGTTGGCCGTTTGATGTATCAACTGCGCTACTAATTAGTGGACTAGCTACTAGAGCTGAGTTGATTTAATTTTAGCTGCTTCAATTCCTGTTTGAATCATGGTCTTATTAAGCTTTGTTTAGCCAGTCAGGGATTATGGCGAATTCGCAATAATGATGTTGTGCAGGACAATGGGATATTTGCATTTCTAAAATTAATTACGCGTTTGGTTGCTAGTTCAATCATTAAGCCCGAAATGGAGCTGAAAATTTGAAGCAAAATTCAGAGTTTGATTTTGAAATAGAACTTAGAAAGACTGGTTCAAACAGAAACACTGAAAATATACTCATTGTTATACTAATCTGATGTTAAAATAAAATTAAAAATACCAAAGGTGACAAAAACTTTCTCAAACTAAAACTCGTTAAATTCACGAATTTGGAAAGTCATGATAACAAACGTTGTCACCAAAGCAATTGAACCAAAAACAACTACAGAAACTTGCAAAATGAAATAAGACATCTTTTGTTTATTATTATGGAACCCCATTGAATTTCCATCGAGGTTAACAAATTGAAACAAACTGAAAAGTCGACTTCCAAAGTTAGAAACAGACTTCAAATTGGGACAGGATTCATTAATTCAGTGTAAGAAGTAGAATTAAATCATTTGAACCTTTAACTCAACAATTTTTGGACACTACCCTTAAATGAAATTGTTCAGTTAGTAATTTGTTGCGATTTCGAAACAAAAAGTGGATTTCGTTACTTCAAAGAGTTAGATTGTCTTATACAAGTTATAATTTGATGGAATTGAGTGTAACTTTGAGGGCCGTTGTATTGAAGCATCATTGAAATTATTGTTAAAGTTTAGAGTGTTTTACTTGTCTAGTTATCTGGTACTTGAGCTTACTCTCAAATTTTAAATAGGTTTTTGAATTTTTTTGATCTCAACAACAACTTTGAGCTCTTTGAGATTTGTTACTCGAAAACTTTTAATGCTTGCAAACGTATTTACTTCGTTCACTCGCAATAAATATCAAATTGCTGTTTGTACTCGAACAAGACTCTGTTTTGCCTAAACAAATGTAAATATCGTTAGAAGTAACCGAGTAAACTTATTCATACTGAATTAATGCAGTACTTCAAGTTGGCCTACTTGTAAGCTTGTAATAAAACTACCACTATTGCTATAAATAAAACTATATCGTTTAGCTTTGCTAGATACCTAGATACGAAAATCAATACTTCAATATTCAAAACAACGCGAGCAAAAAACAACCATCGGAACCCTTTAGATCACATTTTTTCCCTCAAAAATTATGAAGTATAATGAACCAGCGGGAAGTAAGTTAGCATTAAGTATTCGCATTTCCATAGCTGTCTCTGTCGTAGCAGTTAAAATTTCACTTGGCTAAGCAAAATTTTCTGTCCGCTGCAAAAATCCTTCCCCATTTAGGGAGAGGGGAGCGCCGAGCGAATTCTTGCATAAAATTTACATCGAGCGGTCCACACAAATTACCATTTCACTTCTTACTCTGATTAAATGTTGTAGAAAAAATATTGCTCTCTAAATGTAAGAGAAAATTCTTGGGTTTTCGACTCATTAAAATTGATGTTTTGTTTTTTTTTTGCGCTTGGACCCGCCTGCGCTCGTTCCAGAGTGATTCCCTTCCAGTTTTGCATTTGACTTTTCGGGTACGAGTCTCTTTACATAATTCAATTTGTTTTTCTCCAAAAATGATACGGGCTTTTAAATTCGGCCTCCAAACCGCGTAGTTTCGAACGAAAAACAGCTGTAGCCGACCGCAGGGAATTGCCGACGTAATGTCCTACAAAAAATCTGCCAGAACTTGGCAATGGCCGAGCGGGATTCGTCCAAAAAAGGTGTGTGTTACAGCATCTTTCACGCAAAAGGGTGAGAAAACAGCGGAGGCGAAGCAAAGATATTTGGCAGGCCTTTACAGGCTAATGATCCACTTGATTGCGGTTAAGTGTCGCTATAAAAATGTCTGGATGTTGCCAACTAGGGGAAAAAAACAGTTGCTCCTCTAAAGTGACTATTTTTCCTGGCAGGCTCCCGATATCATGAGACAATTGCCTTTGCGAGCACTTTAAGTGGACGACAATTGATGTTTTCCCACTTCGCTTACACTAACTTAATTTTGTTGTGCTCTGAAAAACTTTCTTTATTTTACACGACCATTTCAGTCTCCTCTTGTATTTCGTGTCAATTTCTGTTCGAAACGTTTTTCTCAGTACAAAATTGTCGTTTGGAGTAAAATGTAAGCATATTTAGCGACGTTAATTTTAAACAATATATAGGTAATAACAAACGATTACGACAATATTTAGATTGTACAGAATTAATAACGTTCTTACACAACAGGCTGAAACCATAAAAATATGTCGTTCCCAAACTTCTGTGGAACCTAAATTGAGTTTAGAAAAAGGCTTCGCAACTTGAACAATCCAACTTATTCCAGTAATACATCAAAGATTGGAAAATAACTTGTATAAGTGGAAAATTTACTATGAAATCATCATGAAATCGAATGGCTTGATTGAATTATTCTTCCGCAAAGCCGCTATTTCTCGGAAACTCGCCATCCATCATGAATCTCTTGGTATTATATGACAAGCAGTAACTGAGCCAAGAACGTGATGTTTATTTTGATGAAAGTCTTGGGGAAGTCCAGGTGGATTGGACGAATTTGATGAGTAATTTTCTTTTAGAACAGGATGTAGCTTTCTATGTTAATGCGCGAACAATGCAGTTTGAGGTGAGGGTACTTGGACGGCAAAAGGAAAAGTTTGTACAATATTGTCTGGGTTTAAAATTAATGGATGTTTATTTCAAGAAGACAGCTCATCAATTCACCATTTACTTTACTTTTATTTACGTAGACTTTTAAAGTTTTTTTCTCTATTTTAACACTTTTGCATGGCGGCCAAAACCTTCTGCTTCTTTTTCTACACTTTACCGTAAAACATCCGAATCTTTGGCAATAACTCGCAGCGGGTGAGCCAGTGAATCGATTTTGAATTCATAATTTAATCTGGTCTGGTCGCGTAGCTCGGAAATGTTTAATTTGTTCTCCCGATACAAGGGGGACATGATGGTATTCCGTTGACATTGTGACCGCCAATATTTTCGCTTGGGTTCTATGCAGATTCTGAAAATTTAAATGATTTATTTGAATTGTAATCAAGTTGTTATATGAGTGTGATTGATGATGATACATGTGGACTGTTGGATGTGGTTTCGACCTTTCTAGTTGATGTTTATAGTAAAATTATCTGTTTGGAGATAATTTAAATCTATTAGATGTAAATCATTTTAGCTTCTCATAGATTGTATGCAGCTTAAAGTATTTTAATTTAATAATAGGAGGTCAACACCGGAACCAAATAAAATGGCCTCTACTCAATTAATAACCCTTTCCCTAAGCCCACCGTGAGAGAAACTTGAAATATTGAAAAATTGTTTAATTAACGCAGTATTCGTAACTCAGAAGTGAATAATTCCTGGAGCGACTTTATTAAAAGTTGATACAGTGTTTCTAAAAGTAATATAATACTTTTGGCGTCGGTCGAATAAACGTTTCAATATTCGAGGGCTTCATTAATCACGGTAATTGACGGGAAGGGGACTTGGACGTGGATGCCCCCCCTCAGCTGTTCCCGTACTTTTGTTTTTTGATAATGGTAAAAAAATTGTTATAATTCCTGGAGGGGCGTCAGTCTCTATTGTTAACTTTGATTCTGTAAAGGATTATGTAATTTAGGTGGTTAGTGAGTGTTAATTTGGGAACAATGGTTTGGTACTTGTAATTCAAATTAGTTAGGTTGATTGATATGACTGAATTAACGATGTTAAAGAGAAATGTTATCAGAGACTTTTCCAGTGGGATATCTGTAACTTTAAATGTCTATTTACATTTATCGTTTGAATAGCAAAATCACTGTAAATACGAAAAAGATAAACACGAAGAAGAAATAATAAAATAAAATCACCTTCAAACTGCAACCCTATCTAGATACTTCACAAAGCCATTACGATGAGCATCCGATTATTAAGACCGTTATTATCAAAAGGAGTAGACAACCTAATTCACGGAAATAAAATAGAAACAACGATGGGAACCCTGCTTAATGTTGCTTGACGATAACGATTTGATTGCCCGATTGTTCGAACAACGAATTATCTTGTACGACCAAATACAAAAAGGAATTAAGGAAACTTTATATAAAATAGAGGAAATCCTGCTACGTATATATCTCGCTATTTTTAAGGTCGAATGAATAAAGGCTAGATGTGAATTGATTAGCTAAAATGGAGGAAGTTACTTGGCCTTTAGTTTCTGTTTGCCCTGCCAAGGACGAGTCGTAAAGATACGTGTTTGACTTGGCAAAGTAAATTTTAGCAAAGTTAGATTACATAGTCTCTTAACTTGGTTTTAAATGCAAGACATGGAAATTAATGCGTACAATATTGAAGTTCAGACTAACAGAAAAGGAATTGAAAGATCCACACAAAATGTAAAAGCAAATAAGACCGGGATTTTTTCCTTCTAAAATACTCAATAGTCAATTTCCCTAAGCCTTCCCCAGTATTCGGTTGTCACATTTAATTTGGTCGGAATCGCCTATTAATCATTTATGGAGTCATTAATCAGATATCAGCCTGATATCCTTTCTCATTCCTTCCGAACGTTGAGGATTTACTTGGCAAATTACTTTTTCGCTTTTCTTGTTTAGAAGGGGTGGATTTCTTTTAAAGTTTAGAAGGGTATTTTTTTCTGACAATGCTGTTAAAATCTACTTCATTTTGCAGATTGCAGACTAATTTCGGGAGACAATGATGTTGTTTCTTTAAAATCTGCCTTAAATATTTAAGTACCGTCAAAATCAAGTTTTTTCAAACCGATGTTTTGAAATACTGTGTTTTCACTAGCGCGAGTCTCCAGAGCTAAACTAAGAATTGTAAACACTAACGAACCCGGACTCGCTGCAGTGAAACCTTAAATCATTGGAGAATTTCGCCAATTCCGCCCAGTACTGGGTATGTTTACGTCAAACTTTACCGTAGTCATTTGGGCACGATTTTTATTAACTCCGCGTCCCGATGCCTGTAGAAAACTTTTGTTGCGCCTTTTTCTCGTTTTTTACGTTCCAAGCTTTTTATGGTTCTGCAGTTCGGTTTATCGTTTATTAAACTGTGTATAGATTGGATATTAAAGAAGGATTTCGTTCTCGTAAAAATTGAGAGATTCTGGAAGATTTCGAGATACGGTTTTATTCGAGGCTTGAGTCGAAATCAATTGGAAAGTCGATGTGTGATGATATTTAATTTGGAGTTTAGAGAGGCTGAGTTAGCTGGATCGTTTTATAGGGGTTTATACGTCAAAGTGTGCTCGAAAGCTTTCGTATTTTTAGGCTTTGCACTTTTATGATCATCTCACACAAATTGTACTGTTATTACACTGTTTTATCGGGCTTCGAAGCTAGTATAAAGTTATATATCTACCACACACTACAGTTTACTTTTAGCATGTTTCATATTTTCGTAAGAGCCCTTATTTCTACCTTCGATAAAGGAAAATGGAGTTTTCTAAAAGAATAGCTAAGCCTTTATAAACATAATTCAAATTACGAAGTTACCAACGATATCTGAATTGTGTAACGTTCATTATTCCACAGATTGCGCGTACTATTGCTAAATATGTCACTGTATGAGGCTTTTAAGCACCCACGCGAGCTTCAGAGTATCAAGGAGATATTTCTATGCATACCATTATAACCTTTATTCCAAAAGCAATAAAATTTAAACTCCGTTGTAAAATCTTAACCAGCTGTCAATAATTTATTACGCTCTTATGAAGGGTAATTTTTATTACGGCGCCAGTAACATTGTATCTAACTAATTGGAATCTTGTATAATTTTAATTGTATTATAGTTTTAATTAATTTCAATATACGTATTGGCGATTTAGATCTTTAATTGCAGTGATTACGTAATAGGATTGTGATTTAAGATTGAAGTCATTAGTCTTGGTTAATTCTTTGATTATTGGTGCCACTCCTTTGGTAATTGGCTCTATAACTCACTGCATTACTGTCTCGATGGAATTAGCAGTAATATCTACTTAAAATTCTGTTCTTATATAGCATCGGCAACCTTTTCATCTTTCTTTCCTAAATCTTTGACAGAACATTGCTCTGCATTTTTCTTCTTTAAATTATATAGTTCGTCCATCATCTGCCTAGCCTTTTCCCAACTATGTTGGGGTCGGCTTCCAGTCTAACCAGATGCAGCTGAATATCAGTATTTTACATGGAGCGACTGCCTATCTGACCTCCACAACCCAGTTGGTACTGGGTAATACGATCCCCCTGTGTAAGACTGGTTGTCAGACTTTTTGGGCCCCTGACTACCTGTAACGACTGTCAAAGATCCACAAATGACAGCCAGGACCAGTTCGTCCAGACTGTCATTTATAGATAAACACAGCAGTAACTTAACGTGCTTTCCGAGGCACTGAGGAAACTTGTTATGTAATGGGTGGTCACCCATCCACAGACCAACCTAGGCAAGCACGGCTTAACCTAAAAATTGACCCGAGCGGCTGTTATTATTTAGCCACGAGCTCCTCCAAATTATTTGGTTCGTTATTTATTCTAAATCTTTCGCCATGTATACTGTCAAGGTTGTCACCAAAATTATAGTGTTTTTAAGCGGTTTTGTGACACAACCCGAGGTGTAATTTATTCACGTATGCCTGCAATACTGCTATAATATTTTGTTAATGAAATGACATAGAAACACAGTTCTGTGGACGTGACTGGCTTTTTGGCTATTTCTTTATTATTTGTTATATTTCTTATTTGTTTTTCTTAGATTTTTTGTGTGTGATTGTACTTTTGTGGAGGTTAGAGATTTTCACGCGTAGATTCGATTTTTAGTGTTAGGTAATTGTTAGGTCCATATTCGTTTTAATTTTATCATTATAGCAAATTTTGCATACTTTTGCACTGCCGATTCGCTTATTTTAACGACTAGCGCCTCATGAGTTTGTGTCTGATGATAATGATGATTGTAAAATGTTATGTGATGTGATGTGATCATCATCAGCTTGCCTTGGTGTCCTAGTGCCGTCTTCAATTAACACGATTTCAGTACCTTTCATTCTTCCCTTTTCGCTATTTCCTTTATTTACATTAGCACAAACTACGAACAATTCTAACACAACACACGTTTTTACTTCAAATCGTTCGTTACAATTCCCTTTACTTGCGAGGTGATGTAAAAAACATCAGAAGGTCAGGCTTCTTGTGATCCTACGAGGTAATGACTGTTCACGTCATGGAGGCACGCAAACGAAAATGTTCTAGTGTATAGTGTATCAGTTTCGTAATAAGCGCAAGGTTAATATTATGAGTGATAATACTTTGTTTTTGTTCGTATTTTAATTTAGCGAATTTTAAGTTGTAGAGTGGGTTGGAAACAAAATGCAATTATAAGCATCAATATCAAATATAAATAAGTAAAACATCTCTACGTAAAAAATACTAGCCTTTAATTGTATTGATTCACTTCACGATCAAGGTCTCAGGAGTGCCAATAAAAATAAAACGATTTATTTTGCAAAGTCTTTTATCAGCAAGGTTGGGACTGACTGCCTAGGATACACTCATCGTACTTACATATCGTATCTCAAAGACTCTCATCAACAAAATATTCTTTGATAAAACGGCCAAGTTTAATCACCACGTCTAGCTAAGATGGTGATTACTTAGATAACACTAAAACCACGTCAATGATGGTAAACGCATTAGCAATTAAATTAGATTAACTAATTATCTAATTAATTATAATAGTGTTAGCTATATCGCATTCGAGTTAATTGGGCTAAATACATACAAAATAATTAATTAATGCTAATTTCTATGTAAGACGGCTACTAGGCTTACCCTGATTGAGGAAATGGGACGTTTCAGCAATCTAGTCTCAGATAATCATTATATTATCAAGTTGAAACCTCTTGTTGGGTCAGCAGATATGAAAAATCTGCAGACAAATTAGATTTAGTGCAAGTCTGGAAATTTTCTAGAAATTCCTTCTGTCTCCTTGTCTACTATCTCTATTCATTCGCGGGGATTAAATACTATCTCTTTGACAATATCGACTATTGGTTAGTGCATACAATTCTCTTTTTATACTATTTATGGTTATCGTAATGGTATATTTTTGAATAACTGTCGCATTAGATATATATATCTATACTAATATTATAAAGAGGTAACATTTGTTTGTAAGTTTGTATATAGGGGTAATCTCCGGAAGTAATGAACCAATTTTAAAAATTGTTTCACTGGTAGAAAGCTACATTATTCGTGAGTGCTATAGGCTATATTTTATTCCCGTACCCCTATGGGAACGGGAACTACGCGGGTGAAACGGCGGGACGTCAGCTTGTTTTATAAACCACAAATACTTACGCTCCTAAAAAGCACGCAAGATCTTGAAAGTCTTTCAAAGTTAAATGTTAAAAGTAATATTTCGAGCGGTTGAAAGTTACTCTATCATTTGTTATGTTAAGCGAATATAGTTGTAAAAGTACACTCATACCCATAAATATATTGACACATTTGAATTTCAATTGTGTTCAAATGTAAATATCAGAATTTATATAGATTTTATTAATGTTATGCTATTGGCGTTGGTTAACCCTTCATCTCTCATGACATTATTTTGGTAATAAAATATAAGAGGTAATGATTTTGCCCTTGATCTAAAAGCAGTTTCTTTACTACCGAATCAAATAACAGAGTATAAGAATAACAAATATAAGTATGTTTGTATCGCACTACTTTATCATGGGCGGTTGCCATGGTAACGGAAAACCTTCTCACGGCACCCAATATCAGGGGAATGGCCGATAAAATCCAAGTATATATGCGCTACACAAATTGGTAACTAGGTACGTGAGTAAATAAGTGCTTAAAAAGAAATTGGATTTTTTTTCAAGTGACTGCTTTTGAGCGTGATTTTTAAAATAGCTAGTAATTTAGGAAAACATGGCACTTTCTGTTGTACAAAATAACAATAAATGCCTCAAGTAATGGCGGGCAATTTTTTGGCACTGAAATAGAAAGGTTTTTGTGAGAGACAGAACCAAATAGAAGCCTTTTTATCTTTGAATATTTGAAGTGGTAGAAAATTTAGGTATTGGTGCTGCTTCGAAAATAAAATTGGAAAAAATGTTGGTCAAAGAAATAAGAATACTTACACGTGGATAAAGAAATTGCTTTGCTATCTCATTTTGTGCGGCCTTTGCAAATTCAAATTCAGAATGTGGTCTAATTCTATCTTTTTAGTCTATTCCACGAATTTTATCTAAAAACACTAGATTGTTTACGAAAAGGTACCTAAACTTACCTAATAATAGTTAGATAGTAAGTACTTGTAGGTAGGTAACTTCTCGTCTAAAATAAATAAGAAAACTATTTCCATTTCCAAACTACAACAAACATTCCACATTAACATCGGAACTAAAAAACGCCTTGAATAACAAGTCAGCTAATTCATACATTTCATCGTATCATGCCCAACAAAATGAGTGTATCATTATAAAAATCTAAATGTTCCCGTTTCTTCAACACTTAAGCCCCAACTGCTTGACAAGTAAATACTTGACATTGTAATTACAATTCACGCACCCATTGTTTTATAAAATTGTTAACCGACTGTGTTAAAAATACATACGAATTTGCATCTACCTGAAGCGTTAAAGTTACTTTTTAATTCAGTGGGGTTATACTACCAAAATTAGACCATGGCGGTTAGAACACGCGATGTAATTCTATTTGAGATTTTTATCTGTTCAATTGATGGTTATATAGTTACGAAATGAGCTTAAAAAATACGATACTGTGGGGTTAGGATGTGTGTTTAGTAGCGTAGCGTAGCGGTGGGGGGTTAAATAAATACTGTCGTGTGCGATGTTTGTACAGTATTCATCGTCTTGTTACGTTCTAAAAGTATACCAACTAAGTATGTTTGACTAGCCATGAATTACTGATCTATTACAAAGATTATTGCTAGTAGATAATCAAAGGTTGCAACAATGCATAACTAATATTGATTTCAAGAACCACTAACACATCTTTGCTTGCGATAAACTCATAGATTATACGATGTAACTAACTCAAATATTCTACAGCACAAAATATGAGTTCCGATGTATCTCATACAGCATGCAATAATATTTTCGCCAAAACTAAATGACTGTACAAAATCGCTGCCTCTTATAAACCCGCTAAATCCTAGCTACTAAAACCTCACCCCTAACGTAGTACAGTGCGTGATTTTGTTAATGAAGATCGTTCGAAAAACGTTGTATTTGGTAAAATAACATGTAACGAGTGTGTAAAATCTAATTATTTCTGTTATTATAGCAGGTACTATGTTATTTGAGAAATCTACATCTGACAGTGAACGATTAAGGTGTTAGAAATTGTATTGTATGTAATTTTTTATATCTGCATTCTTTGTTTTCTAAGAAGGTGGAGGTTTTTAGGGTTTTTGGTTGCGTTGCGTTTTGACTTATGTTGGGATGTAAGTTGCAACGATATTGTTATGAGGGTAGTATTTTGTGATTAAGGCCCTTCTAACCCTAAAATTAGCAACTCTATTTGTGGTGGTTCAAACTTCGTTTGAAATACTGTTAGAATAAATTTTTAATCAGCTTGCACTACAAAGTGGTTGTTACGTCAGTCACTGAATAGTGCGAAATGAGTGGTTTTTTGCTATTTACAAAAAATCTATTGATTGGACTAAAAAAAATAAAGCACATAAGACCTGCTTTATAGTTAGTTCAGTTAGTATGCAAAGTCTCAAGATCTAATTTGAAGTACTTTTTAATACCAGTGGTTTATTGTTCGATTTGGAGGTAACTTTGGATTTTTTTTCTATAGAGAAAAGTTTATGGAATCGTGTTTTCGTCACACATAGGACTTAGCATTAATCCTCAACTTTACTACATATTTATTTCAAAATTAATGCTGCAGTATTTTTGGCGTAACGGAGGATCATGCTAAACCATTTGAGGGATATATTTCTTCGAGTTTCTGTTAGGATAACTTTTTACCCGACTGGTTGAGGTGGTCACTTATAAAAAAAAAAACAATATTATTATTTCTTTTCGGAATGGCGATTACAGGTTGATTACCACATAACGTTTATCCTTTCAACAATAACTTTTAAATTATTTCCAACAAAAAAATGCCCCATTTATCCTACAGAGAAACAATTAATCTTTTACTCTACGTAACATAATCCAAACAGTGAAACTAACTTCCTTCTTCTAACTTAAAAAAAAAAACATATCAAGGTGATTCGACGAGGAAGCGAACCTGCGATCCGGCCTTGTTTCGTGAAAGTATGACCTTTAAGCTATGGTGCCTTTGGATACGATGTTAATATGAGTTGCATGAGGTGCAATACATTTTATTGTTTTTTTTGACGAACTTTTAAGTAGTCCATAATTGCCTCAAGGTTTTTCATCTCATTGAAAAATGTGGGCAATGATCACACTTGCTTTCAAGTAAAAGCTTTCTTAAAAAAAAACGATTAGGATGAATGTCAGACTTATATTGTAAAGCTAAAGAGTTTGTTTGGTTAAACGCGCTAATCTTAGGAACTACTGGTCCGAATTGAAAAAATCTTTTAGCGTTGGATAGCCCATTTATTGAGAAAGGCTACAAGCGCTACGAGCCTACGACTAATAGGACCGGAGCATTAATGAAAAATGTTGCAAAAAAAATAGTATTACATATTATAATTATTTCACGCGAGCACCAGCTAGTGAAAGCATGCACCTAGCATCCTAAACTCCAAAGTATCCAAAAATAATGAACCCTTACCGACTTTATCAAAAAGTCTATTTCTAGAAGCCATTTCTCACAATACCCCGCCAATAGCTACAATAAATTTTAAAACCTACACCGCCCATTGCCAAGCGATACGTAAAACTCGAGTCGTTCGGTCGGAATGAACGATTAGTGAACGAACGAGATCATATTACCACTGGATAGGTAGGTTCGTTCAGAAGATCCACGTTGCAATTTAAGTACGTCCGGTGCACCCTCTGTTGGGCATTCACCTTTTGCTACCGACCTTGGTCTTCTTTTTGTCATGGCATGAGACATTTTGCAAAGAAAGCACAGTAGGATGAAACATTTTCCCATATGATTGGAAACTTTTTTCGGTCTCCATATACGCACCGCACATGAACTTCATCAGAATACCAGCGCTGTGACGTTTTTTTTTAAATGTTACAGCACCATTTGGCCTAGTACAGGACCAATTTCATTTTTTTTTTTTTTTTCTGTTTTATTTTTTTTATTAGTTGTACTGTTAGTTTAACCATTTTAATTTGTGTGTTTTGTCCTGTGCGGGCTAATAAATGCTTTTTCTTTTTTCTTTTCTTTCAACTGTAATAAAATTAAATTGTAGTTCCTTCAGATAGTACCTACAATCTGATAAAAAAAAATCTGATGAAAAAGTCAGCTTTTTCCAAGTGCGTGTGTAAAAGACACCTTTTCGTAATAAGACAGGCAATTGTAATCCCCAAAACTCTCAAAATTTAATTCACACTACTACAACACAGTAGTCATTTGATCTTTTTGCTTCAAGTTTTACCATATTATAATTATAGGGTCGGGGGGCTTTCGGGACCAGGACCGCGGTCCGGGATTCCCCTTAAATATTTTATAGTGGTATTTTGGGACCACAAGAAAACAAAAGTTAGAGTACAGTAAGCTGAAATAATATTGTGACCAACAATAACATTAATATCTAAGACTGTTTTTTCGTAGTCTCAACTAAATGGAACTTCTGTTCTTACCCGTACTTTGTAGTCATGTTACTAAGACCTTGGTCGGAGATCGGCTGGGATTGCTCGATATCTTGGTAATCTTGACTTTCACGCCGGAGATTAATTGTGGTACTTTGTGATTTTTGAGTACAGGCAGAATTGGGCCCGTGTGCTTTATTGCGTAGAAAGAGACAGTGACAGTCTTTATTTAATATTATATAGCCTTCTTTATTGCACTAAAATATAAGAATCACAACTTAGAATTAGCTAAACCAGCCTATAATGTTCTCACTGCTAACACCCATCTCTGATGATGGATGGCACCATTTCTTCAAACTATTCTGGTTCTAGGGCATGCCTGTTAAATTGCTGGCATTTTGTTGAAAAAAAAAGTAAAAAGAAAAATTTTGTTCTATCTCTAGGCTGAATTTAAACTTGGAATAGAATCAGATTTGAAACAACGATCGATCGAGAATCCAGGCGTTAAGGCAACGTCTGTCTGTATTGTGTTCCATTCTCCCAAGGGCCTCTTTTCAGCAACTATTTCAGGAATAGAATCCGTATTTCAGCCCAATGAGCTTTCTGATTTTCTCCCTATTTTCATTCAGACTTTTTTCATGTTTAAACGAGAAAAGTACTTCTAAAGCTCTATTAATAAACTTCAGAATTCGTTCAACTTCAGTCACAATGATTGAAAACATCGCACGAAATGATTTCACATAAAAATTGTGTACCTACATATTATTATCGGAGTTCAATATCCAAAATACTTTTTCAAAGAGTTTGAACGGAATAAAAGTTTTCAATTCAACAAAAAAGTTGGGCTTATTGACGTAAATCGACTTTATCATAATAAATTTATTGCCCCGGGCACATTACGGGGTCTTTGTGGGGTGGAAACGCCCGTTGTCGGTCGTGAGATGTTTATGTATGTGTAAAATATGGAAATTCGGTATGAGATTAATTTTAGATTGATTTTTGCCCGTGTTATGTTATGTGAACATTTTGGAACGGATTGCAAAACGTTTTTCGATTGTGCCGTGTGCGTTTTTATTTTTAGCCAAAACTTGTACGGAAACCAGTTTTTTGTTTACATCGGCTTGTTAAGTTTAAAAACGAAATGAAAATAAAAAGTAATTGCATCTATATTTGGATCTTTTATTAGTATGACGTGTTCGAAATAAAAAATAAAATGAAAAAAGCGAAAGGTATCAAAAAAAAAATTACAGAAGCAGAAAGATAGTTAAAACTAAAACGATAACAAGGTAATTTTGAGCATTGCAAACCCTACTGGTTACCATATAAGGGTAAACGTGGGTAGTATTAATAATATCCATTATTTTAGTTCGTAACGGTCTTCTAAAGTCCAAATGTTAATGGAGGTATTATGTTGGCATTAATAGAAAAACTCTTGATTGTGATTTATGTACCTCTTTAAGTATTAAGGTCATTTTTTGTTGAAAAAGGCGAGCGTTTTGTTGCATCGTCTAGGTTTTTATTATATGAGAGGTTCTTCAATCTTATAGCGGAGGTAATTATTGATAAGATTTTTTAGATAACAAAATGTTGAATTGTTTTATTCATTAAAGTTTGCATGAGTCAAATAGCTGCTAAAAAGAATTTTTATTTTAATATTAATAGCATATAACTGTAAAAACAATTTAAATGCAAATAAGTAGATACTCAAAGTTGAATACAAGTTAATTCTGAAAAATACAGTTGCACATTAGATTTTTTTGTACGCACAACAATGACACTAGAGATTACGGAAAAGAACGATCCTATTTTTTACTAATGTAGGGTTAAAGCACATTTTCTCGTCCGTTCGCTTAAAATCTAAATAAAACTCATAATGAAACCAGAGGAGTGACTTCGTAAAAATATATTTAAGGTCATATACTTTTATCACGCACCGTCTGAAGGCTTTGCCTCTTAAAACTTGCAAATGTTACACCCTTAACGTTTTATGTGTATATTTTAAGTGATATTCTCGTAAATTCCGTGACTGTTGTGAAATGTACTGATTTTGTTACGTTGTGTGAGTTTTTTTTGTCTGTTTTGTAAGTAAGATTTACATAATATTACTATCGAGTTGATCTTTGCATAAAAATGAAGGTTTATTAAATTATCATGTTGTTGTTTCAAACTACATAGATATTTCTATTAAAAAAAATGCACTAAAGCACTTATTATGCACTTTAAAAGAAACCGTAGTAAAACGTAAGTTGTAAAAAACTTGTTCACTATATATTTTATGAGGAAAAAATCCTCTAGATTATTATGGCACGTAAAAGTTCTTAAAATAGTTAAAGACAACTTTTTGATGCAAAGTTTATGTAATATTTACTACCATTGCTTTTTAATTTTATGGCGGTGAGCCATAAGAGTAATCCTATGTTTAATGTCCATCTCCTAAATGTTCGTTCCCGAATGTTTTTTGAAGAGATGTTTATAAAACATTATCTCTATAATCTTCTTTCCTAATGTTTATCTTCAAGTTGTTCGTATTTTTAAGTTATTAGCAGAGATCTACGTGGTTTTATATGTTGTTTTATTTTAGTATCAACTTTGATGCGGTTACCTCGGAAATTGTTGAACCGGTTTAAGTTATTTTTACATAAATGGAAAGCTTATGTCTTCCTGATCAGCATGAAGATAAAGTATATAATTATGCTTCACTTATAAAGGTACTTACACGGTTCTGAGTACTTTATACTCGACAGATTATTACCTCACTTATGAACGTAATTATTATTGTGCACTTTCATGAAATGAATTAGTACCATTTAGAATGACGCTTTCTTATAATTGAAAGGGTAGTTAGAATATTAAATCACCAGTCTATGCTGTAGCTAAATTCATTCACTTCCTAGTCTTGCTACCGATAAGAATATGCCTAGATAGAATATAAAAATAGAATAGAATAGAATTTTATATGCATGTCATGGCCGTGCGATAAATAAAGATTTTTTCTTTCTTTCTTCTTTCTTCTTTCTAGATAGTCCTAACAGTATCTTTTGCCTGACCTGAGAAACTTGCCAAGAAAGCCTTACTGGCAAGCAAAAGACTAGACTCATTTAAAATAAGCAACTTCTTTAGGTATTTTTCACGTTTTGCACACCAAATAAAAAACAGAAATCTCATCATCTGCCTAGCCTTTTCCCAACTGTGTTGGGGTCGGCTTCCAGTTTTACCGGATGCAGCTGAATACCAGTATTTTACATGGAGCGACTGCCTATCTGACCTCCACAACCCAGTTAGTACCGGGTAATACGATACCCCTTGGTAAGACTGGTTGTCAGACTTTTTGGGCCTCTGACTACCTAACGACTGTCAAAGATCTACAAATGACAGCCGGGACCAACGGCAATAAAAAACAGAAATCTATTCTATAATAATTTTGAACAAAAATCCTTATAATCTGAACTTCTTTACGAGTTAGGGGACATTCAATATAGGGACTAAAGGTGGGCTCAGCGAAGCGCCATTTTATAATAACGCTTATACACATTGGGGTATTACTGTAATTTGGGGGAACTCGCCTGGAAGAAGGTATTGGGGAGCCCTCTTGGAACAAAAACTTCAAATTATGGAACCGATATTTAAGGGACGATGTTATTAAATGTATTGTTGATGTGCACTCTGAAATTGGATTAAATTAGCGAGATCTTGATAGCTGTAAAAGTGAATTTGACAAGATATTAAAAAATGGTTTAAAGCCACATAAAATACGTAGTTCATAATTCTAGCTTTACGTATAAAAAATATTTTCAGTTGGATAATACCCGGTGCTTGTACCACACACCTTAAAGTCTGATTTAAATGCAGAGAACGATAACATTTTCAACAAAAAAAAACTATTATAATTGCAATGCGCAATTAATTATTTTAACACTCTCATAAACGGAATTTATTATTGAATGGACTTATCTTTTTTATTCATATTCACAGTTAAATCTTTTCAGTAAACTTTTCGAACAGATGAAATCACTAATGATTTAAACTGTTAATGATAAACATTTTATGTATAAATATATATTTAATTATATATATAATAAACATGTAGAGAAGACAAGAATACTCAAAGGTTCTACAGCCTTTGTACACCCAGAAAGAAAAACAAACAAGCATGAACATAATCAATTCTTTTCCTGGTTCACAATGAATGATAAATTGTCCACGTGACAGCTGTAATCAAAACACAGCAACAGACATATAAGGGCGTGTACCCATGCATGCAACGTAGGAAAACACAGCAACAGACATAAGGGCGTGTACCCATGCATGCGACGTAGGAAAACACAGCAACAGACATAAGGGCGTGTACCCATGCATGCGACGTAGGAAAACACAGCAACAGACATAAGGGCGTGTACCCATGCATGCGACGTAGGAAAACAAAGTAAAAGATATAACGGTGTGTACTCATGCATGTGACGTAGGAAAACACAGCAACAGACATAAGGGCGTGTACCCATGCATGTGACGTAGGAAAACACAGCAACAGACATAAGGGCGTGTACCCATGCATGCGAAGTAAGAAAACAAAGCAACAGACATAAGGGCGTGTACCGTGTACCCATTCATGCGACGCGGACGTAGGAAACGTATATTTTAGCATAGCTTTAATAAACATTGGTGATTATACAACACTCAGGCGATATGGTGATGTGAGATTGTATGAGAGGAAATATTCCGTGTGTTAGTCACTTGGGATTGAACGCGGCTTTTCTTTTTGAAAAAGCTAGTGACAAAATTGTTAAAAATGGTTTATATTTCTCCGGGTTATAAAAAAGAACATCAAAAAAATTGGCAAAATGTTACTATATTCACAATACCAAAACAGTTTATATCTGTAAATACATTCATAGACAAAAAGAGTTGCCATAAAGTAACATAAATGATAGGAGTCCCCCAGTAAAATCGGATGCGTAAACATTGTTATAAAGTTGGAATTTACAACTATGGGCCACAATAAAATATTTATTTTGATACGAGTTGACCCTTAGGACCCTTATAGATAACAAGTAAGGTTCGATGATAGCTACCGATTCGGATGTCGAACTTTTCAGAATTTTTTTTGCAAGAAAAATGTTTTTTTACGAACATAGGACTGTTATGTCAGAAATAATTCGATTATTTTAAGCAAACAAACAAAAAACGTGACTGCTTCTGTATCAATTACGAATTTCATAAATACACACGCACGTCCAGCCATGTTTTATTCAAAATTTTAAATCTTATTATAATTTTTTTCACAAAATCTAGGTTGTGTTTTAAAAATTTGGCCGGTCGTTCAACTTGTGCTGTGGGAGAATTCTGTTTGACAATGGATCGTTTTCATAATCTCGGTATTTTTCGGTAAAAAATGAACCGTTAATGATGATTTTAATGGTGTTTTTTTTTCTTGTTTTCAGGTAAGGAGATCTTCTTTTTGACGTCCGTAAGTGGATAAGTGATTTTCGCTGTTATAAAATTTGGTGAGTGCGAGGTGGTGATTAACCCGGTGAAAAATGATATTATAGTAATATTTGGTATAAAATATTGTTAAAATTGGTGATATATTCTCTAGACTTTGCTTAATTATCTTTTGATCTCATAACAATCATTCCAGTTCGTCATTTAACTTACTGATACTTTTTTAAATTGCGACAAAAATATATCAGATTACTGCTTAAAAACCTAACGAGAAACAACCTAAACATCGACAATCAGTCTCGTCGAATTGTGTCTAACGCGTAGGGTGAACGGCCTCATTATCAGACTCTCGTGAATAATATATGGGACGAATTTCGCGATTCCACCGATGACTGTCGTCATTCGTCTGAGTTGCGTCATCATCACTCTCATTACAAAAACATAGGTATTGAATGATTTTACTGGTCATATATTTTTTTGTAAAAAAAAGGTTATAGCTATTAGTTTCTAGGCGATAAAGTGACAGTACTAAAATAATAATTTCAAACAAGTACCGACTTGTTTCGATGACAACCAACCGTTGGATATTGACTATCACAACTCGCAAAGAATAACAATCAGCTGACACTTTTCCATTGCGGTTTTTCTTCGGATTTTTTCCGAATTTCAGCTCACAAAAAAAGCAATGGATGCTCAACGGCCGAGCAATATGTGGGGGCAATGTAATACGTTTTCTATTACCCGATCGGTTTAGAAATTCAAAGTTTATCAACCTAAACGAGACCGCGTATTGAATATAAAAATATATATAATGTTACATTTGAATGCATCCGACGTCCCTTTTGCAAAAGATATTTTTAACACGATTCTTTTAAAATTAATATTCCATGCATAAGTTTTATGTGTGTGTTGACATGGATTTTGGTCGGTGGGGTAAAGAAAACAACTTTAAAAGTTTTAAATTTTTATTACTATTTTGTTTGACCTGAATCCAAATCAAAGATTTTTACAAATGGCTGCTGTGATCAACGGCTTGTAGAAATTACAAAAAAAAAACAAAAACTATTTTTAAAAGCATATAATATTTTCCTGATAGAAACAGTTACGTTTATCAACGCAAAAATGCATTAAAACGCTACGATTACTCTAATTTTTTGAGTGACTGGTATCCCCAATTTTAAAGCCTAAATAATGAAAAATTCACAATCAAAATCTCAGTAAAATTTCAGTAAGTATAGTCAAAGATTAAGTCGCAAAGCCGTGCGTTCTTGTCACAGCGGGGTCAAAGGTAAACAACCTGGGGTCGGTTCAATGCCTTCACTCTTTTTATTTACGGCTTAAATTTTAGCCTTCATTTAAGCAGTTAATCATGAGTTCTTATTGCTAATTTGAACTATAGGTTAACTATAATTGGGATTTTTTGCAATTATTTACTGATTTCATTCACTCGTAGATGCATTTTAGAATTTGTAGATGATTTTAGTATAATCAAATGTATCATCCGATGTTTTGACAAGTTTTATATTTCACTAGCTCCTGCCTGCAGCGGCTTCACCCGTGTGAAGTTTGATAACTGTCCTATGGGATATTACTACTGGGATAAAAAAGTATACTTTGTGTTAATCCAGGTTATTAACTATCTGTGTGCAAAATTTCATCCAAATCCGTTCAGTAGTTTTTGCGTGTAAGAGTAACAAACATCCATTACTCACAAATATTCGCATTTGTAATATTAGTAGGATCTAAGAGGAATTGGTAACCTTCGAGGTAACCAAAAGGGCAATTAATTATAGAAAAAAATCCTAGCTGACGATCAAAAGTACACAATTTCAATCCTGAAATTCTTCATAAATACTCTTTAAAAAAAACATCTACTTAGCCTTTTCCCAACTATGTTGGGGTCGGCTTCCAGTCTGACCCGATGCAGCTGAATACCTGCATTTTACATGGAGCGACTGCCTATCTGATCTCCAAAACCCAGTTAGTACCGGGTAATACGATACCCCTTGGTAAAACTGGTTGTCAGACTTCTTGGGCCACTGATTACCTAACGACTGTCAGAGATCTGAAATTGACAGCCGGGACTAACGGCTTAACGTGCTTTCCGAGGCACGGAGGAAACCCGGTATGTAATGGGTGGTCACCCATCCACAGACCAACCTAGGCAAGCACGGCTTAACCTGAAATTGACCCGAGCGGCTGTTACCCTTTAAAAAATAATGTTCAATTTTAATTATTAAATAATTAATATTTTATTCCTATGGATGTGTCCATCTAAATAAAATATTAACTATTTCAATCTAGAGAAATAAAAAAAACATGACAATTTATTCTTACTCATTAGAAGTTTAATTTTTTTACATTCAGCATATCCCATTTTCCTAGTATATAATTATTATCAATTAGGGTCAGCTATCAATCCAGCTAGCAACAGAAATATCATTGTAAATGAACCGAGTCCTATCCCAAGGTATTTTACCATGCGTGTGCTGTTTATTTAATAATTATATTATATCAGTATCTAATCTCCCAGAGTTCAGTAACCATTACTATCTAATAATACACAACACAAGTCGTTAAGATAACGGTTGTATCATTTGCCAAAAAAGTTTTGAATAGGTTTATTTACATTGAGATCAAACAAATTGCGCACAATAATCTATTTTCGTAATATAACGGTTTTATTTTTCACTTTAAATGTACTGCCATTTGTTGCCTTTATTACTATATTATTTTAGCTATAGATAGCCGTGTGGTATCCGGCAGAGTAGAATAGAACCAACCCATTACACTCACGGGTGTCGTATGAGGCGACTAATGTCTGAGGCAGTACACCTTGCGCCTCCGTAGACCAATAATGGACAGCAGCGTTTTTATTTAGTCTTTCATCACTGCGATCTCCAATCCGCCTGCCAAGCGTGGAGATTACGGCAAAATCCTCCCATCATAGGAGAGGCTTACGTCCAGCAGTGGACGTTATGGGCTGTTGTTGTTGTTGTTATTGTAGTTAATCTACAACTCACATAATAGCCATCAATAAAAACATAATAATTTGAATTTTTACTCTGAGTATCTTTTGCCTTAAATTGAACTTTGATTCTCATTTGTTTATTATCGGACCAGCTAATGAGGTCGTTAACCTGATTTTGTTTTATATCAAGATTTAGAAAAGAAAAAGATAATCGAGTTCGCTTGATAAACAAATTAGATTTCTTTAGGTATACAATTACGTTAGCAAACAAAAAGTTTAAAATTTGCGTTCACTTCAACTTTGAACTCAAAACTAAATAATTATTTTCAGAATGACGTAAAAATATGTTCAGAAAAACATAAACAAAAAACACTGTTTATATTTCAATTAAATACTACAAGAAATGAGTAGGTGTACGCACAAACACTAGAATCAAGTTCATTGACCCCATTATCTCGGTAAATGTATCGACGCGAACATTTTGCAGCTGTTAGTCACTTAATGGATTTTTCACAACAATATACGTACCTGCTTGTTTTCCAACAAAACAATGTTAATAAAAATATTCCCAGTACTTATTATTACTGTTTCTGGTACAATACAACGTAGTCTAATTAGCATTACAAAATGGCTTAATGTCATTTTCACTGTCCATTAATGGCTACATGACCCCAGTTCCTGAAAGCCTATTCAATTCTATCACATCTGATGGCAGGTGGTCTGATTGGTTTATGCTATTTCAGCTTTTAACAATCACAGGA
The DNA here is from genome assembly GCA_905147715.2 of Xestia xanthographa. Classification (NCBI taxonomy): domain Eukaryota; kingdom Metazoa; phylum Arthropoda; class Insecta; order Lepidoptera; family Noctuidae; genus Xestia; species Xestia xanthographa. Next base: position 2,559,334 of record LR990650.1, read on the forward strand.
GCTCAATTAATTTGACAGTTACTGATGCAATGCCTTACTGAACTGTAGCATTGACTGTAGCAAAAGATCATTTATGTTTTAAATTTAATGAATCGATGTTTGCTGCAATATAATAAAACTGTAGAGTGTTTGTTTGAACGCGCTAATCTCTGGAACTGCGAATCGGATTTGAATAGTTATTTAGCCCAATTCATGAGGAAGATCTTCCTCAGAGCTACATGAAAAATATTTCTACAACCCGCGGGGCCCAGCTAGTCCATTCTAAACTCGAAACCTACTTAATCATGTTTACATTTTAAACGCGCGTAATGTTGAGATGAAAACTTGGCACTATTTGCCTCGTGTTTCACAGATTCACAATGTTGTGTGAGTTGGTATGTTTATCTGAGCAATAGATGGCGCCACGTGGAGTTCAGTTGACGCGTAGATGAGTTCCATGCCAAGTATTCGATGTCAATCGTTTGTGCAATTTATTGTGTCAATTGTATTAACAAACTGTGAAATATAGTGTTACGTAGTGAGGTTGGTTATCTAAACTTCTATACCACAGATCATAGAAACAACAGTTCTATGATCTGAGTTCTTATAAAGAGGTAACATTTGTTTGTAAGTTTTTATGTTTGTAAGTTTGTGTGTAGGGGGGTAATGAACCGATTTCAAAAATTATTTCACCATTAGAAAGCTACATTCACCCTGAGTAACATAGGCTATATTTTATCCCCGTTCTCCGACGGGAACGGGAACTACGCGGGTGAAACCGCGGGACGTCCGCTAGTCAATATTAAAATGGGTGTAATTTAAGATTATGCTGAAAAATTAAAGAATGTGTCGAGGTCTCATTGAGGAAGCTGTAATGTTATGAAAAACAAGCCTATTTAGCCTAATTAATAAATCTAATGATATTGCCAAATAAAAATTTATTATCGTGAGTAGTCGTAGTGCAATTAATGAAACTAATTACTTTAACGATACCTCAACGGGTGGTTCATCCAAAACGAAATAAAACACAATATGACCATAAAAGATAAACTTCAACTCGAACAAATTTATGTTTCCCATTAGAGGAAATCTATTTATTTATTGTTTAATAGTTTAACCACTTAAGACCAATTAGCTCTAAAATTAAATAGTCCAAGTCGTTTGCGAGCTGTCCTCTCGTAATTACTGAAATCATTAATGATCCAGATTTTTTGTAGTTTTCTTTTATGGATTTATTACGGGTCGTATTTCTGAGGTCTAGACCCCATTTAAACTGAATAAATTATTAACTACACATTTATATGTTTGGTATTTTTTTTCTTTTTAGAATTATTATCTCTTATGTCAAATATCTTTTACATTTCTGTACCAAATCCCTGTTGGAAAAGACTTTATTAAAAATCTTATTACCTTTTACGTGCCATATTGTTTATTTATGTTCTTTAATAAAACGAGATGTTTGCAAGTATGTTGTGTTGCAAATGTGTTTCTTATCTCGGGGGTAAATATTTTTAAGTGCGTATAAAAAGCTGTTGCAGTTTTTTTATGTACATTGCAAGTGGATTCAAATAGTGGTAATGTATCAAGTTGATACTTTGTAAAAAGCTTTCAGGTAATGTCAAACACTGGATTATTTTAATGGACTGTTAATATTCTTTATAGGGGCATTTAAGTTACCATTGCTGCATGATCGTGTGTGTCACGCTTTATTATTACAAACTACAATACTAATAAAATATGTACTTACTTGAAAATATCCATTTATATTTTAAGGTACCTATCAATTTATTTAAATAAATACTTAAAAATGTAATTATATAAGATAACAATATAAATGAATAAAATATGTACAAGAATCTAAAGGGGAATTACAGGTCGTCATAAAATTCGTCCGTGATTGCTATTAATTTTGTTTTAAATTAATGTCAAGTTAGAAACTTAATTAAAATATTTTTTTGCTGTAAAATCAAACATGAAGTACCTACTTGACCTAAAAAAAGAAAAGACGTGCTAAATTTTTTGTGACATTGTTTTATCATTAAATCAATAAAATAAGTCATTAAATTTACTGTCTCAGACATGCTTAATCTAATCTAGGCACAGAATTCTAATTTCTCGTTGCTAAGCCGAAAGCGAGCCGACTCGCAGGGTATTTATAGTTTGTTTTGAAGTGACCCACTTAGGAACTTTGTAGATAACCTAGGTCCCAGACATTATCTTGATACGACATGTCTATCACTTTCCTGTGCGCGCTGTTTTCAATATGAAAAGATTATTAATTGCGAACAGCTTGTGTAGTTTTATGACCAATTAAATCATAGAAACGTGAAAGGCAAAAAAAGGCAAATTAAAAAAAAAAAAACAAAAAAGCAAATTACAAAAAAAAAAAAAAAAAAAAAACAAATCAAAACAAATTCATTAAAAAAACAACATCACACATTCAAATTTATTTGAAGAAAAAACTTATTTTTTAACCAAGCCACAGAAATGAATTTCAGAATCAATATTTCTATTTATAAAAATCAGGGATAGTACCTACACCGGTAAATTCATATTTCCATGCTGGCTTTTAAAACATAATTTTGATTACAATCCCATAAAAGCACGTTTTCGGACTAAACCAAAAATCGGATCATCGAACGCAAAAACTGGCGCAAAAATATTCAAAATCAGAATGCCATATTTAAAACATGGCCGGACTTTAACGGATTAAGGGTGATGTACATCCTGGTTTAATCTACGTTTATCGCCGACGGGCAGGCGGGTAGGCAGGCGGGCACAGTCAATACCGATCGACGGTTTAAGCCGTCCGTCCTGCCTGTTATATTGTTTTAATAACTTGTGAATTTATGCCTTTGCAGCCTTTTGAACATTTTTTGGGAAATGGTGCAACATTTTGGGGTTTGCAGTTTGGTGGTATTGTTGCAGAATAGTGCAGTATTTTTTATTTAGAAATTCAGGTTTTGTGAAAAGCCTTTGCAGGTTTTTGAAGCCTGGCTTATGCAATTTTAGTGGAATTCGGTACCTTTCAATGCTTATTAAAGTAACGCATTGCATTTAACTACTGAACATGGTCTTGGAGACCTATGGTCAGTAGTTAAGTGTTACTCTGTCTTCGAGTTCAGTAGATTACTTATAAGCTCTAAGTAACACATCCACCATTATAAATCTGTCAAAACATTTCAATACGTCAACTCACCCCAGTAATAAAACAAAAATCAAGTTGATTTAAAGCGTTATTTCAGTTTGGCAAAGAAAAATAAGTGTAAATTATTAGTGTACACAACTTGCCTATAGATTCGCGAGTGTTTTGGCAAATACTCTCAAGGCTTGGACAGAGTCGACGGAAAGTTGGGAATTTAACAACTTTTCTTCCTTGCTAAATGTCTTGTTTTTATTTAAGATATTGTGGGGTGAAATGGGGTTATAATTTGTAGAAAAAAAGTGGAACATAACAAGGTTTTTTATTAATGAATGAATTTAAAAATGACGATCATTCAGGTAGACGACGAAAAACTCACTTAAAAAATAAATAGAATATCGCAACATCGACAAAATTAACATGATAATCGAACCCTTTACCGTTAACCCCTCGCAGCACCAATTATGTTAACAAATAATTTCCAAATCCGAAACCTGTAACCTTTTTTCAACTACCAACCCTGTTTACCAAAAAAATGGTTAACCTACCACTCGCTAACGCAAGGCACTGTAATCTACCGTGGTGCTGTAAAGGTTAATGACCGTCGTTACATCGGCAGTGGGGGGTTGAATCTGAGCACCGATGGGTTTTCCTCCTATACGTATATATTATTTATCTTCCTAACTGTTGGGTAAGCACGTGGGGTGTAATGGGCTCAGTAAATGTACCGGAGATGATAGGGCGAACATTTTTTTTTGTTGCGAAATAAGTATCTGTACGAAAATGGAAGCAATGTGTCTTTTTTTCTATCAGTTGTCTTGTGCTTTCTTTTAAGAGGTTTTCGCAGGATGGGTCTTAGAAGGTTATCCTCGTATAGGGTCATAACCATTGTTAAAAATCTAAGTGATCTTGCAACACTGACTGGGTGTTGATTGGTCAAAGATGGCTGCATGGTAATCGCTGTATCTCCATGACTATCGAATTTAACATTTATGCTAATTTTAACAAATCAACAACCAGTTTGTTAGTAAGTTCATGAAAGATTTCCCATCCATGAAATCCTTCACGTTCCATCTGACCTTAACAACCCTTACAAACGCATTCTACCATGAAATAAAACAATTAGCTTCACAGATTACTAACCCTAAACCACCCTAAACTTTAACTGACCCAATCCACCAAACTTCCCCATGAAAATAATCCGAAACAAAATACCAAAACACTGGTACCTACTAACCCAAACTATTAATACTGCTGACCCTAAATTCGCAGATAGCGTACAAGCAGCTTAATCCCATGTTATCATTACACACACTCGCTATTCGATAATGTCCTGTTACCAAGATGAACTGCCTTACCCTCTACCTCTATCACATATGGAATAGAGTCCAGAATTAAAGTTTTTGGGTGTATTGGTAATGTGGTTGGCTGGTATTGGGGACACAATAGATTGACTGGTTGATTCTCCTTTGTGATAAATATCTATTGTTCTAGTGTCTTTTCTTTGAAGGCTTATTGGTATCGGATCTTGATGAAAGTGTATCATTAAGTTTAATTATAGGGTAAAGGGCAGATATTGAGAGAGATGAAGAGGCTAATTGCATAGTGCATTGGAGATTCAACGTAGTGATTAAGACACAATAGGGTTTCTATCAATTTGAGACTTGTGACGTTATAGAACTGTTGATATTGAAAGACGTAAAGAAGAAAATAAATAAATGTAAATAAATATCGCTGGACGTTAACACACTGCGCCATCTAGCGCCACACTATGCAAAGGCTTGAGGCCTTGAGGCTTGAGGTGCTTGAGGCTTGTGTCGTGGACACCAGATAGTTGATATACTACATATATACTTTTTGTTTGTAAATACATACTTATTATACATATAAACATCCATGACTTGGAAATAAATGTCCATGCTCATCACACAAACATTTGCTTCAACCGGGATTCGATCCCGGGACTTTAAGAACGTAAGGCTGCACCACCGCTGCGCCATTCGGGTCGTCAGAAAATAACTTTATCCATCTATATAAATAAAAACAAAAGGCCTGACTGACTGACTGACTGACTGACTCATCAACGCCCAGCCCAAACCCTTGGACCTAGAAAGCTGAAATTTTGCACAGAGGTTCCCTTTATAATGTAGACAAGGAATAAGGAAGGATTTTTAGAAATTCAACCCCTAAAGGAGTTAAATAGGGGATGGAAGTTTGTATGAAAGTCCGTCAGTTTTAAAGTTAGGATCTTCAAATGTTGTGTTTAGGCTGACAATCAAAAATTAATTTATATGTGTCTCAGCGTTTTTCATAATTCTACACCTAAAGGGTTAAAAAGGGGATGAAGCTGTTGTGTATGAAAGTCCGTCAGTTTTAAAGTTAAGATCTTCAAATTTTGTGTTTAGGCTGATAATTAAAAAATAATTGATACGTGTCTCAGAGTTTTTCAAAATTCTACCCTTAAAGGGTTAAAAAGGGGATGAAGCTGTTGTTAAATGTATGAAAGTCCGTCAGTTTTAAAGTTAAGATCTTCAAATTTTGTGTTTAGGCTGATGATTGAAAAATAATTGATACGTGTCTCAGCGGTTTTCATAATTCTACCCCTAAAAGGTTAAAAAGGGGATGAAGATGTTGTGCATGAAAGTCCGTCAGTTTTAAAGTTAAGATCTTCAAATTTTGTGTTTAGGCTGATGATTAAAAAATAATTGATACGTGTCTCAGCGTTTTTCACAATTCCACCCCCGAAGGGTTAAAAATGGGGATGAAGTTGTTTATGGAAAATCGTCAGTTTTAAAGTTAGGATCTTCAAATTTTGTGTTTAAGCAGATGATTAAAAATTAATTGATACGTGTCTCAGCGTTTTTCATAAAACTACCCCCGAAGGGTTAAAAAGGAGAATGAAGTTTTTAATGGAAAGTCCTTAATTTTCGAAGTAAAACTCTCTAAATTTAGTATCTAGGCTTATGGTTGGAAGCTAACGCAACGATGTTTTTCAAAAAATTTAACCCCTAAGGGGGTGAAAGATCCTTTTTCATCTTTCACGGCTTTATCTATACAAATAAATAAAACTGAAGTGTCTGTTTGTAATATTAAAACAAACACATTTTACTACATGCATATAAATGTATATAAGGTACCGTGGAATGGGGTTAGTTTGATTCACGGGGTAACATTGATAAAAACTTTATATTTTTTTAAAACAGGAATTGTTTAATTTCTGAACGCAACCGAAAAATTTCGTCTTTTGCGTTGGCAGCACTGAATGTCACTCTTTGACATTGCCCAAGCGCTGCACGTACAAACAGATCGCTACCGGAGATTTTCATAAAAAACTGTGAGTATTGTGTTTAAAGTATTTTAGGGGTTAAAATAACTTCCAGGGTACCAGATTGGATATGAAAGTTGCTAGAAAAAAATGATAGTTTATGTTGTTATGTGTTTAATTAGCTTGAGAAAGAAGTTGTTTTTGTATTCTAACCTCAAAAATTTCATTCAGTGGCGGTTTATTTTCTATACGGGGTGTCATTGATCACAGGCATGGGGTCACTTTGGTCATTGATCAATCTCAACAACAACAAGAGAGGAAGCGTCCCAATCTGAAAATCAGCAAAGTAATGAACAGAACGCCTCAGATTCCGATCATCAAGAAATGGAAATTCAAGCATTGGTTGAATCGGGTCCATCTCAAGTCAGAGCTGCAGGTGTACACAGTGAGGAACGGTGGCCCAGTGGTGGCGGCCCCGACTTACGAATAGTAAGTCGTGGGTTTGAACCCAGGCAGGTGCATTACTTTGTGTAGGTAATTTATTTCATCACCACTGCTCTCAAAACGGTGAAGGAAAACATCGTGAGGAAACCGGCATGTCCTAGAACTAAAATTCGAAGACATGTGACATCTACCAATCCGCACTGGGCCCGCGTGGTGGATTATAGCCCATTCCCTCTCATAGAGGAGGCCTGTGTCCTCAGGGACACAGGCCTCCTCTTCAGAATGTCCCCACTTCAGAGTGGGGACATTAATAAAATAAGCTGATGATGAGTAATATTTCTGATCTCAAGGAAACTTTTTTGATTATTTTTCTATTTTTATTTAACATTTAAGATGTTGACTGATTAATGTTCCTAATTATGTTTTTACTTATTATTTGTTGTTTTATCAATAAAACGTTAAAATAGAGGTGATTTTTCTAAAAGTATTTTTATTGCCTTGATCAATATCACCCCTAAACTTTAAAAAAATTAATATCTTTTTTTGCACTTAACCGATTTTTTTTGTTCTTTCGAAATAATAACGTTTAAAGGGGTTACTTTCATTTGCCGTGAAAATATTAGGGGGTATCAAAGTAACCCCACGTACGGTTTAACATTGACCACTCACATTTATATTTTTCATCGACATATTATTTATTTAAAAAAGAATCTAATTCATTGTATCGATTGTATAGTAAAAACCGATATTCCATATTTTTTTTCGTCTTCGGTACGTTTGTATTTTAGAAAATACGGCCATTTGAATTTTTAAATTGATCAATGACACCCCATTCCACGGTACATAAAATATACCAAAATAACATTTATTTTTAAATTTTTGTCTGTTTGTTCCGGCTAATCTCTGGAACGGCGGGAGCGATTTGACGGGACTTTCACTGGCATATAGCTGATGAAATAAGGAGTAACTTAGGCTACTTCTATTTTAGACAGTAACCCTCCTTCTGGCGCAGTCGGGTAAAAATCTAAATATATAAAAGAAGAAAATGACTGACTGACTCATCTATCAACGTACAGCCCAATTCGCTGGGTCTACAGATTCCTAATTTGGCAAGTAGGTTCCTTATGTGGTCTAAGGGTGCATTAAGAAAGGATTTTTCAAAATTAACCCTCTAAGGGGTTGAAACGGGAGTCGAAAGTTTGTATGGAGAAACAAGATTAGTTAGACTATTTTATTCGAAACTTCACAGGAGTACTCCTATTGATATATGAGTAGAAACGGGTTACAGGTTTTTTCAGAATTCAATCCCTAACCTAAGAGGGGTAAATGGGATGACAAAGTCTAAAAATCAATGCACAGCCGAAACCACTGAGTCTAGAGATTCCAAATTTGGCACATAGGTTCCTTATTAGGTTTAAGAGTGCACGGAGAAAGGATTTTTTCAAATTCACCCTCTAAAGGGTTGAAACCGGGGTCCAAAGTTTACATGGGGAAACAAGATTAGTTAGACTATTCTATTTGATACTTCACAGGAGTACTCCTATCGATAAATGAAGAAACATTTGTGTTTCATGTTTTTTCAGAATTCAACCCCTAAAGGGGAGGAAATGGGGTGACAAAGTCTGAAAATCGACTTGATTATTGTTTGTATGGTGTATCGGTTTGTATGGTGTAATGTCGCGGACCTGAAATACCATCATCCCCTTTTCGGGTGCGATGGGGTTGATGTCTAAAATCAATATGGGTGTCGATTCCGAGATTATCAGGGGTGCTGATTACGAATATGGCATTTATTTTGATATCCAGAAGATGGCGGATTCGAGTTCAATACAGGGTTATTGTTGATTTATTGTGATTATTGTGATAAAGATGGTGATAGTGATGATGATAATTTTAAAAATGATGATGATGATTGTGATGATGATGATGATTACGATGATAATTATTGTGATAACGATAAAGGTGGTTGTGGTAGTGATAGTGGTGGTGATTGTGATAATGATCGTGATTGTAATAGTGATTGTGATAATGACTGTGATTGCGATAGTGATGGTGATTGTGATAATGATGGTGATTGTGATAGTGATGGTGATTGTGATTGTGATTGTGATAATGATTGTGATAGTGATGGTGATTGTGATGATTATAGAAATGATGATTACGCAGATCTATCTGTTATTTTAGGACCTTGCACATATTATTTGATGTATACTCCATGTTTTTACAATAAATATATTCTATTCTAAAATGAAATTTGGCACATAGATAGTTTATATCCTGGATCAACATGTAGGATACTATTCATCCCTTTTGTATGATCCAGTTGGACAGTTATCGAACTTCACGCGGGCGAAGCCGCGGGCAACAGCTAGTCATAAATAAGATCTAGCACTAAATAATCATAAACACGCTTTCATCTGCTCTTTTACATCTTAAAAGATAAGAAATAAAAGCATATTTTTAAAAGCTCTTAAATATTGATAAGCCAGCCATTCGGATCGCTTCGGATATTGTCGTCTAAGATCGTGACCGGACAAGCATGAAGCGAAAATTTATTTCGACAGACCACGAAATGTTACCGAATGTATTTTATGTCATTAACTTTTAACGAGAATTGACGATTGGAAAGGAAATAGCTACGGCTATATAAAACAACATAATATTTATTTTTTTGAAAAAGGAGAAATCAGGAACAAAACACATATATTAGTATTTTTTCTTAAATGACTGTTTCATACGATATTCTACCAGGACCATAATGTCAGATTCAAACCAATCAAGCATTAAACAAAGCACGACTTTTAAAACCATTGTGCTCACTTACCAATTCTTCCATAACTCAATATAAAAATAAACAATATACAATCCACCACTCAGCTTTTTACAATATTCATTATAAATAACAGTTGAACGGCGATCAATCTTGTGCTGAACGCCCTACTAAATTGTCTTAACTCGGACGATCCATTTGTAAGGATTTTGTTAAAAAAACGTTATTACTAATGACATGGAAGTAACAGGAAAAATGCTTGAACTAGACAGATTCAATATTGTTGAAGTAGAAATAATGTTACTGTTGGATTTTTATGATGGAGTATTTTTATTTTTGTCACTTTCCATGATTGCTGAGGGTGCGTCCACCGCTTAGTTTTTAGTTTAACAAACTTCATTCAATTATTTTTTAGTACTCACATTCTAAAACCTAACTCCGTGTATCTATCAACTTATCGGAAAATCGTCTGCGGAATTTCGTTTCATATTCCACCAATCTCGAAATACTTCTTGAACATTTCCACGCCTCCTTGAAAATGAAGTCGCTCGTTCCACTGGCAAACACAACATAAATCTGGCCTCCGGTATCGATCTTTAATGCCACTTGGACTCCTGCCCACCCTATAAAATCACCCTTTTACCATAAAACAGAAACCCATTAACGAACCCATCGAAATTCACTTATAAACTTTCATATAATTCAAAATACTTATTCGAAAATGTATTTTAATATCGTTCTAGAAAGTTCATCTCTTTTTCATTCTCTGTCTATGTCAATATCTTAAGTGTCGTCTTGAAGTATTGCCAGACGTATATTATTTTGTCTAGACTAAAATTAAGTGTCGGGTATAGAAAAGATTTTAGTAAACACGACTAGGTAGTGCTGGGAAATGTCGATGGTTGATCTGAAATTTTCGATGTTTAAGTTAGTTGCAACGATGATCGGTGTTTAATAGGGAAAAGGTTTCCACAGAATTTCGGCAGACTTTTCAATTTTGATTTTTCGTCGCCTGTAAAACGTATAATTTTTACAAGAGCATTATCCAGAGGTTAAATACCTCTGGATAATGCGTTTGCAGAAAAACATGAAAACAATATTGGTTACGGTACACAAACGTTTTAGAAAATATGAGACACTGTAAATAAAGTTCGCAGAAAAACTTTTTAAAAACAGCAGTAGCTTGTACACTATCATAACTTTAGTTTATCATACCGAAAGAAATCCACGAGAAATTGCAGCCCGCTACGAAGTGGGGTTGAAAACATTTTGCTCCGATATATCGAAACGGTAGCAAAAATTGGCACGGAATATATCGTAGTGCATATCTCGATCTCCAAAACCCGTATTTACGTTCGCAGGTAACAGAGGAAAGTTTTAGGGTTCCTTACGAAATTGGAAAAGGACAGTTTCGTTTTTGCTTACTGTTTGGCTCATAAATGGAGATGGGATTTGGTATCTTTGTAAAACGTGTGTTTCTTTCTGTTTCAGCATTTTGGCATTTCTGATAACAAAAGAGATGATATGGAAGACAATAGGAATGCTTAGACAATTCTCAAGTTATCGATAATACGCATTTTAAAATTCACATCACTAAAACTTAAGAAGTAATTTAGGCGCATATTAAATTATTTCATTTTTAAGATAACAAATTGTTTGATGGTCTTACTTGACAGAATTTTAAAAGCTACACTTTTAATTTACTCTTTAAAATCAATTTTAAAGTATAATTTGAGGCATATCATTTACCACCTTGTTTATTATTTTAATCTTCAGACTGTCTGGATAGAAATAAACACACAAATGCGTACTCAAATTGTTATAAAGTTTGCCCAAGTACCTTTTAAAAAAACCTGGTTTTACTAATCAAAATAACATGAAATGTAATACATTTTTCTTTCAAAGCTTGCTTATCGAAAAAGCTAAACCATTAATCCAATGGACTCGAATTAAATAAGCAAACCAAAAAAAATGGAAGCAAAGACGAAAATTGGCACAAAAAGCTACAGAACCAAGAGTTTAAAGTTTATATTATTTGTGGAATCGAACTCTGCACATCTGGTTGGAAGTGTAGGTTTTTTATTAGGCTGTTATTTCTGCAATCGGAGCCGACTGTTCAACTACCCAGGGCCGCTTTACATGTTTACATGCGCGGAATTAAAATTTTGTTGCTGCTTTCAATTTGAGTTTGGGTTTCAGAAAATAATGTTAATTGATTTTGTAGTTAGTTTATTTTGGAGGAAATAGTTGAAGTTTATTTAGAAGTGTAAAAAAAAACTGTTATGTAACATCGCGTAATGGTTTTCTTTTCTTTATGTACGTAATTTGATGTACGGTTTGCAAGAAAACTTATCGGTAACAAGAGAAATTAAAAAGAATAAATACGTACGGAAAAATACTAATTTCTTAGGCAAAAAATAACTAGTAAAAGCATTGGATGAGACTGGTTAAATAAAAACAAAAATTTACCAATTCTGCGTTCTGTCTCAAGTACAACTAACAAAATACATTAGTTCTTCCTTAAAATACCCACAGTTTCCCTCTAAAAGTCAGCCAACAATTACTCCAATACATTTATCTTAATATCACCACGCTATCATCCAAAGGGGCAATACAAAAGCATTGTTAAGCCACACATAGCCTTTTCGACGTTGCCTTTAGGCCGATTTCATTTTACAAAGTAACTTTGAAAGGGCAGCCAGACAGCTGTCGTATTCCGTAATATTCTGGGGACTAGACTAGACGTGGGGCCAACGCTGGGCGAATATTTGTAGCCAATGTTGGTAGAAACTATGTTTGTATTAGGGAAGAAAAGTTACCCTATTTTGAAGTAGCGATATTAAGTATTTTTTTATCAATGTTTCCGAAGTCTGGTTAAATAAATTACAGAACATTTTTCATATTATCGGTACAAAGGGAGGTTTTCCCCTCCAATTCTTTACCTCTTACAATCTGTTTATACCTACGAAGTTAAATTGGAAGTCTTTAAACGGCAAGTTAATTGAAATTCCAAGAAGATGAAACATGAGTTATTTTGCGAATTAAATTATGCTCGGTATATTAGAAACGCGAGTAGGTATCATTATTTATATATACATTGAAGCTGAATTTTAATAAAAGTGACAGTCATTAAAGTAGTCACAAATATTCCTAAAACATTTGCGCCAATGTTGGCCGCCAACACGTCGCAGACACTCTGTGCACTGCGCTTTATTAAATTCTGGGGAGATTGTTTTTCTGACTGGCGTCCTCAAGTTTCAAGAGGGTTGAACTTCGTAACTTTATAGTTAACTTGTTATGATTAATGCTAACTAACTATGAATAGATTAGTTTGCGAAACGTTTGAGAATCGCCCCTTTTAGCGTGAGTTTGTGATTAAAGTTTTGCGTCGAAAAATATAAGTTTTTGAGCTGAATTAAGATGGTTTACGGTTGAAAACATTGTGGAAAGATATCTTAGGCAGCTTTTAGTTATTTGCAGTTTAAAAGTATGGCTTCACTTTTGTGAGTAAATGGTTTTTGTCTCACATTATCACCTTGGCATATATCCCTCTTCTACCAAACATGAAACTATGTAACATAGCATTTTCCTTAGTTTTATCTCAACGCCCGTTTCTTATCTTTTATAAATTCTCTAGGTCGAGGGTCCATTACCTCTCCGGTCCATCATTTGACTGGAGGACATTACCACCTACTCAGTTTCCCTCATTTCAAAGAGCAAATCATAACGAACATCAATAAATCCAATTATAACTTCAGAACTCACTTCGACCGTCAATCGATCGACCGTTGACACAGCTAACTTTATTTGTTTATTTTTTCATCAATACTAAAATAAAATGTCGTAAAATTTTTACGATTAACGTTGAAGTGATATCGCAAGATTGGTTGAATGAACTTCGTTAGTACGTAGGTGATGACAGACACACATGTAAACACCTGTACATATGTATATACAATAATAATTTTAGGAAATGCACTAACAAGTAGAGGCAACGCACACAACACAATTATTGTTGATAAAATTGTCAAGTATGATTTTTTGCTTGTTATGCGTCTGTGCAACGTATTTTTATCACACTATTGACCCAGTTTGTTAGTAAGAATGTTTTAATTAAAATTCGGGGTTATACTATGTGACTTTTCACCATTTGACACTGACGATAAGACTTAAATACTAACAAGTGCTAATTAATGCTACTCACATAGGTACCTACATGAGTAAAACTTTACTGAACATACACATACCTACCTTTTTTTCCAATATTTTCCCATTGCTGTGCAAAGGTCATTCATATAATATATTTCAGTAACAATTTTAACATTGTGTATAAAATTCCCTCATAACTCTTCTGCCTGTGTGGTTTTCGACACATATCGCCTACATCATGATATTAAAGGAATTAATTTATAGTTTTCTGACCACGGTAAAAATACTATTTATGACTTTTATAATATTTTAAAGAGTTTCCTCTCGCATGTTTTCCCTTCCTCTGCCTATCGGCCACGATAACTGGTTATCTTATCACGCCACCTTTCACCTCAAGTCAGTGGGTTTTCACGTCTTCCGACTTACCCTAATGACTGCTATTTCCTTTAATTAAAATTGATTGCTCACCATTCTACTTAAATTCTTGCAGTTTTCCTTCTAGATAAACCAACATAACACTAAAAACGACTATATTTAGAACTAACACGGATATATCTATAACAGTAGTATCAGCAGATAGTAAGATAACATTCTCATTTCTCAGTTACAACTCTCACAAAAACAATCGAATCAATATAAATAAAGGCCTCATTTTCAATAACGATAGTGCGACGATCATCTCAAAAAATACATTACGTTTTACCAGAGAATGCCAAGCTTACCGCAAGACAATTGAGTTACGCATATTACGTCAAAACAGCGGTGGTAACGAAACACCGGCGGGTAATTGGCTGAAGGATAGCATTCAATCTTGGAGATACCACAAGAATAATAGGCTCGAGTTACTGGCTCGATATCTAATAGTAACAGCCTATTAGAGATCTTGTTCCTGCAGCAGATACCGAGGGTTTAATATTTGTAGGATTTGTTGCAGATAACATTGGCTTTGTATTTTAAGTTTGAGAACTGTTAGAGGTTTAAGACTTGAGAATGTGAGAGATGTTATAAATCTACGTCTTACTTGTCATCATTGTTAAATTGAAGACCCTAATATGGTGAAACAGACTGATATAACTTCTGAACATAGGGCTACAGATAACAATTGAATTATTATGACCCTGAAATAAACAATTTTTTTCAAAATCAATCAGTCTCTCCCCTAACCCCACCTAACTACCAAGAACAGTAAACATCCAAATTAAATTCCAGCCATACATCATTCGCTCCAATTCGTTAGTTGCGAATAAATTGCAAGCGAGGCGTCCGCGGTAGCAAGCCCTCCATAGTCAAATTATTCACTCTCGCAATCCTACTAAAGCCAGCAGTCTCCGCCCAAAGCGGGCTGTTCGTGTAATATTAAATTATAGTGGGCCAAGTAAGACATTTCGAAATAGAAAATTGTTTCCATTCGTTGTTTGTGGACTGTGCTCTTAATTCAGATGAATGTGTTTATGTTGCTGCTGGTTTTGGCTTCAGTGTTGGACTCTTAAAGTGTAGTTGCGGCTGTATTGCTTTTGGATTTAAAGGTCAAGCCTTTTTGGTAGATTGCTTACCTAAGAGTACTTTATTTCTTTCTTAGAATTTGGACGTCTTAGCTAATATCAATCCATCCACTGTTCAATGTAAGTATTTCTCTCTAAGCGTGATTTCTTCTCAGTATTCGTTTTTTTTATTAGCCCTATGGCCTCCCCTCATTACTTCGACTTCTCTGGATGGTTTGTTTATTCTCGCCAATTTCCGAGAAAGCCATCCAATACATAGGTATCATTAAATGTAAACAAGGTCTCTTTTCCTACTAACTATTTTAGTTTTATTCAGTACACTCCTTTGTAAAGACAAAGCTCTAAATTATAAGAATTATTTATTGTCATTTAATTCGCAAAGCTCATAACATGAATCTCTCTAAGCTTTTATAAAGCTGCCTTTTCAACACAAAATACAATTATACCTGTAGGTAAAAACAAAATGATCAAAGCCATTCCTAGAAAATCTAGCAGCTAATAAGCTTTCAGAGTAAAACAAAAGAGAAAAGACTACTACTTTGTACTCTACATTTTTAATTCCTGTTATAAAATTCTGTTTGCTCTCGGCTGCTTTAATGGCAGGGACATATAGACTGCAACTTCAGCGTAATGCATGTCTGGAGTTGCTGTTTTGTATTTATGGTATTAGTTATCGCCATCTTGGAAAAGATTTGCCTTTTTATCGTTAGTTGAGTGGCTTTTAGTTGGGAGTACTTTGAATGTTAGATTGAGCAATGTGTCTTGTGCAATTAATTTAAGGCCGGATAGTTCTGGTTCTAATTCTGTTTGTGATTATTCGTTTTTTTATTTTTATTTTAGACTGCTTAGTTTAGCATTTGCACTTATATCAGTCGATTATTTACCGCCAGGATGCTATAATACCTACTTTGTGTAAAAAAACGACTTTTATATAGAAAATAGCAAGCAAGTCAACATTAAAAAGCGGCACTTTTTCAAACACAATAATTCTTTGCAGTCGTACAAGCAAGTACAAGTTGACAGCAAACTGTTGCCTGCCTTTTATTTTTCCTATAGGCGCTCCTTGCCAAGTGTTCCAAGTTGTGGCTGTTTCGCGGCCCGCCAACTCAGCCGTATCGGCGGGACTTTTAAAACTCAACTCTGATGATCTCTCTGACGTTTAATATAGTGTCTACTGCAGGCAAAACTTAAATAATGCCCATAGAAAACTTGTTTCGTGCAAGTTGCGGGGTACGCCGCTCCCGGCTAACTTTCCTGTTTGCTTTCAACCGTACGTATTTTATTCTTTCCTCTTTTAAATGCGATGCTTTGCATGTCGGTTACCATCGTAGACGGACCGTGTTTTAAGAGCAAACCTTTTGGGACGGTTTCAAATAGAGGCGTATTGCCTCCGAACGTCGGATTGTTCTTTTAACGTTCGGCCCGCGGGGAATCCTTGGCTGTCCATTGTCTACTTGTGAATATTGTAATGCTCGTAAACTCACACGAAAAATAGCCTCCCTAAAAGGCAATAAGCATAAACACAACTCTGGAAAGTTGGTTTGAAAAGAGCTTCGCGATATTCAAAACAGGACGAGGGGGCTTAATGTTATTCATGAATGTTAAAGCGTCGCGTTGTTCCCAAACATCGTTTATATTTGTAAGTTACGAAACAATGACACTAACTTAAACTCTGGATGTAAAGACGGGTGTTATCTTGGTTTGATGGCTCACATAAACAACAGATACGGTTTATTGCTTCGCCGCAATTTCGTATTAAATTTCAAAGTTTTGAAGTCTCTGCCTTAATTAAAAGTGACGGTGTATTATAACGATATATATCACCTCGGCTGAGATATTATCTCAACTAGTCCAGATTCACTTAAATTCGGTGCTAACGAGATATTTCAGTAGTTCAGTATCTTATCTTGGAGATCCGAAACTTCACAGTTTAGGCTAACAAGTATCTGTTAAAGAAAGCCAAACAAATTTACGTCTTGCGAGAGAACGGTGAATAAGTGGCTTGAAGCTGAACAACCAACGGGGAAATAAAAGCATAAGCGTGTTTGTTGCTTTAGCGCAAAATGAAATGATGTCCAGTGAACGAACGGAAAGAGAATTAATTAAAAGTAAGGACTCGGTCCGACCATTGTTTTATTGTAAACTACATTTGTTTTTGTACCAAATGAATATTTTGGAGTTTTTATTTTAACTTATCATGGATGACGGCTCGGATGAAATCTGGAAACCCAGACATAGAAAACTATTTTTCTCTTGACCAAAAATTGGCTGCTGGCAATTTCGTTTTCTCAACGTTTGAAAACCGGCATAACAGTATGATTCACACGTATTATGGCTTGTATAAATTCCAATATTTTCAAGCAAATGTTTGGGAAGCCAATAATTTTGAAGCTCCATCTGAATTGAAACAACCGCTCCATCATTTCCAATAACCGTGCCCAAGTGACGCCAAAAATTCTCGGCGAAAAAACTCGAAACAGCGTCAGAAAACATAACAAATATTTTAGGATCATCCAATTCGTTTCGTGAAACGTTCAATATCTGGAGCACCATACGTACGGATGGACAGGAACGTGATAAATTCGTTGAGCAGGCGAGGGAATGACACAGTGATCCCCGCTCATATTTCACAATATCCAAGCGACGCTGGCGTTGTTTTAACACGGATAACTTTGTGTACATCCACCATGTTTTATCTTGGCTCTTTGATTTTGTTGAGGCTGACGACCTTTTAGTTTTGCTCAAAACTATTCAATGTTATATCTGTAAGTGAAAGACTTGGTACATTGGCAACAATGTTCTGTCCTGTTCTGTTCATTACGAAAGTAGTGACATCAAAGAAATGTGTTTTTCATGTAGGGTTTCGTTTTGATAAAATTGACCTCAGCCAATTTTAGCACAATAACCCTGGCAATTATTTTAGCATAATAAATTCAACACAAAATAACGAGAATTTATGTATATCATTAGGTTAGTAATATAATAACATACATAACTTCCGGGTAGTAATGCGAAGGTCATTTCCTATACTCCTTGAAAACGAATTATACGTACAATTAAAAACATAAACTAATCTAAACTCCACACATATTTCAGTGGAACACAGTCGTGGGGGGTCCTCAAAACAAATTGGCTATTCAACTTGATATTTGCCAGAATTCCAACGGACCCCGGGACCCTTTGGGGACAATTTTGACAAATAGTTGGACTAATAAATTTTCATTGAAACCCCCGATAACTTTTGGATTGAACATTGGGACATTTCACTGAGTTACACTTAACTTAATTAAGAGTTCAATTAGTCTTGACTTAAGTATGATTATAACTTCTTAAGATGTTGTGAGTTCTCTTTGACTATATATTAATATTTATATCAAAAGTCCCGCTAAATTTTGAATGTTTTAATGAAACTCCAAATCCTTTTTGTACACGCAGAGGCTGTGGGAAGTCAAATTTAAAATGTTTGCTCCAGTTTCATTAATTACACGACATTTTGGAAGTTTCATTAGGCAGGCGAACGAAACCATGGCGATAGCAAACACTTCATATTAATATCGATACGCTCGTTTATTTTTGGCTGAAATGATCAGAATCTTGAACACGTAATCTTGAATTGCAATTATCAATTAATCAAATATGTTTCATGCCCTCAATGCGTGCAACATGTCTGAATAAGTTCAAGGTACAATTAAAAATGTTTTGCATAATTAAAACTGTTTACCGGCTAATATATTCTTTCGCATGTTCGCGATCATATCATGCTGTGGTGTTATTTTTTCTTGGCAACATTACTCGCCCATTATTAGGAGATTGAATCTCGTAGCGTGCACATGAAGCATTTTTTAGTTCACCTCATTTATACGTTACCTTGACGCCGTAATTAACGCAGTGAATTTCGAATGCAGTTTAAGTATTAAAATTTATTTTGTTCGCTGCAAAAATTTTCTGATGTTTTATTTCGTCAAATTCTTTTGATTTAAATTCTTGTTTAATTTAGCGAAGGTTTTTGACCTGCACGTGTTCGTTCATCTTTGAAGCTGCGAATGGAAAATTAAGTCAGTATTTCAAGATAGGAAACTTCTAAATGTTGTGAAACTTCAGCCGTGTCATTTAATTAATTTGATATATTGTTATCCATTGCAACGTTAATGCAATTTGAATGTGTTCTGGAAATTGCAGGCTGCATAATATTATCTGAAATTCAAATCAGATTTTAATTAACGAAATCTGAATGCGCCCGTTGAAACACACATCTTACCTGAATAAGACTGTTACCTGTTTATTTAGATGGCAGACCGAATCGCAGATATTCAGAGTCTAGCATATTTGCGAAGCTAGCGTTTTTGAATGGAACCGGTCGCACTACGTATGTTCTATTTAGTATTTGTCGGTTGCAAATGTAATTTCGTTTTGCTTACCGTGTATTTTGGAGTCCGTATTTATGTGTATGAGAATATTCAGGTTGTAGTGCACCTGCTGGATATCTGGGAAGATAAAAAATAATAGGCACCTGTGTTGAACAGTTTTTCGATCACAGTGAGAAATGCCAACGGCTATCGTCTGCACACGCCCCTTGCTACCTCTATATTCTCAACTCAAATATTTTTTACCTCACTAGTTATTATAAAAGTTCCATCGTTTTTTACAAAGTTAAATTGAGCGAACTGCATTAAAATTTCAAAGCCTACAACTAAAATATGTTCGAAATTTTCATAGTTCCACGAAAAATAACTACAGCAACAAACTCAATTAAAACATCAATTGAAAGTCGAAAGTATCCGCTTGAACTTTAATCCCCGATCATAAAGTATGCAATTCGTTGGCGAGTAACTTTATTAAAGTTCCATATTAAGAGGTGCAGTGGTTTCGTTGGAACTTTGAGTTTTTACTTGAGCAACTTGAAACATTGACAGGGTAGATTTACGAGAGTTCCCGCTTTCCAGCGATAACTGAGATGAGCTGAGGAATTCCTTGTAAATATTTTGTTGCTTCTTGTTTTTATGAGGCAGTGTGAGAGGGCTTTCGTAATGGAATATTCCAGAAAGTTGAGATAGCAAGGACGGTGGATAGAGGGACTTGTGTTGTTGGTTGTGAAGACACGACAGCTAATATTATAGAAAACTTTCATTATCGTTATTACTTATATGAATTATGGAGCATTGTTAACGACATTAGACTTATCAATAACACATATTATTTGAAAAATAGACACTTAGCAACCAAAATCTGTCCTTGATTAGGAAACTATTTATTCATTCGCTTAGCAGCGCATATCATTATATAAATAGCTTAATTGCTTTTTATAGACGTCTAAACATAGTCGATGTGTAATTAGTTGCTTAAAGACCTAGCATTAAGCTATGTATGGCAATTAAGTCGAAATTTTTTCCGTCATTCGCAAATTCCGTAATGTTATAAGAATTTTGAATAAACAAAAAACTACTTATATCTTCATAAGAAGCAGGAGAAATAATATAAGAATTTGAAGTAATATAAAATTGAAATACGGAATCTTAATCCATTGCAGTTTTTATTTTCATTTCATAGAAAAGAGCTTTGGCTTGAATAAACTTCGACGGATAAACTAAACAGTTCACTTTTACGAAATTTCTATTTTTGCTATAAGATTGCATATTACGCTTTTTGGTGCTTTGTGATAGTCATCAGCCCTATAAACATCAAGTTCTTCATATTAAAAACTAAATAGATTTTTACTATCATAGGTCACATCAAAAAGTGGTCTTAGTAAACCTTCTATCTCTCTTTCTCCTATAACAACGTCTCACTCATCTTCAAATGCTCACGAAAAACCTATTCCATCTTACTCTGGTCGAATTTATCTCATTTTATTGGCTACCATTGTGGTTTAATAGTCTGCGTGACATTTCACATCATCGTCATTTGTCACGTTTATCTCGATCTTATCGCATTGCGTTTTAATAGCGTGAAGTTTGTGCGCAGCCTTAGCCGTGCGTGAAAACCGTGTTAAGAGTTTTATAGGGAATTTAAGAGTGTAAGTTATTGTATTCGACAAACCAATTTGATTTGTATTGTTACAGTTATATTGTGGAGCGAGTCAGTCATTGTATCAAAGTCATTTAATATTATTTCAAGTTGTCTGGTATCCAACCCGAAACCAAATTCACTTTTCATAAACTTGATTTTATTACATTCCCTGAACAAAAATGTGTAATTACATCAGTATGTCAAAAGTTAAGCAACGTTTGTCACAAGAAACTTTCATTTGATTGTAATTAACAAAGTTCGCTCATATAACTCACGTGTTTGTTGTTAAGTTTCTAGATTTATTGTCTAATGTCACCTCCTTTGTTTTCATATAAGATTTTGGATTTATATTTTCGTTTTCGTTTTATCTATCATTACTATTCCTATCTTTATTCTATTTTATTTCTTCTTATTCTTAACTTTTCTATTAATCGTCATCACAGTAGCCTCCAACCATATCATCTTTTATATTGTCCATCTATTGTTTCTTTTGCCATCTTTCCTTGGCGTGAAAATACCGTAGTAGTATACATAAGTATTTCAAAAGTTAAATCAAATCAAAAAAAAATCAAATCAAATCATTTATTTGCAATGAATGTAGGTTACATTATAATACAGGTGGAGTAGAAAGGAGTGAGCCTTGTACATTCTGCCTGAAAAGAGGCACGCAAAAATTATAAAAAAAATTTAATAATAATTAAGCATCTAAAAATAGTAACTAATTAAGATGTCACAGTTAGAATTATTGCAATTATACATTAATTATATCGAAAATGTCAAATTAAAATGTTAATATGAAAAAATAAAATAATAATGTGGTGCATAATAATATATATGTTCAAGATAATATAACAAAATAAAAACAACTAGTACTAATTAAATACAACTAGTTCAAATGACATTGGAATAATCTGACCAAATGGTTAATGAATCATTTAGTGACTAATAGACACTGTCCTGGTTATAATTTGTGGTTTCATTATCATCTCTAGTTGGTTCAATTATAGGAAAAACAAATATTGTTTTTAAAGCTGTTTCCTGTAAAAACATAAAATGTGGTGTTGACTTTTCACCTTATCACTAAACCATAGTATCTTCTATAAAGTAAGCACTGAAAAGAGCAAAGATTAAACACAAGTGTAATAAAAGTCGCAGACTCGTCATTTGCTACTTATAACTTTGCCAAAGAACAAGTATTTGCAAAGAGGGTAGACGTTACAAAGTTGCAGCTTTATGAGGTAGAAAATTTCTACTCCTTGTCCTATAGTCGGTATGGTAATAACTGCATTTATTACGCATGCAGTTACTGAAAGTGCTGTACAGGTATGAGACTGAGTTTTATTGTGTGACATTAAGACTTTAATGTTTTTGTGTAGGGTAGGTATAAAATGCCTTTTGGTTGTTTTGTAAAAGTAGGTTTAGTACGTCAGTAGGTACTACTAGCTATTCATTCTGTGGTTTTAGTTGCTTGGGTAAAGGTCTGTTGCGATTTGAATGATGTAACTGCCTTCACTGGTAAAAATATTGTCATTTCTATGTTTATACATTTCGGTATTAATTTGATTCACATGTTGTGAGGAATTGTTTGACAAATTGTTTCCAATCATAAAACAGCCTAGAACAGCCACACTAGAACAGCCGTTTTTGTCAAAACAAAATACCCTATATTTCCAAAATGTCATTCCCAAAGGTCAATGCCCTGTCTCCATTTTCACTGTGGTCCCCTCCCTCTATAAGTTGAAGCCTAAAGTGCATGAAAGTTGGTAAGCGCCGAGGTGTTATTCCAAAGAAGATGCTCGCATACGTTAAAGCAAACAGCAAGTTTGAATGCACTTCAGTCTATGTTGTTTTTAGCGACCACGAATTTTCTCCATCTTTGGAAAACTTAAGTATGAAATACTGAGATATGGGTGATGTTTTCTTTTGATGTGATTCTTGCATTTCTTCGATCGACTGGTTGGTGTTTTAAACGTAAACAAAGTCGACAATTTTAGTAAGAGTAATATTTTGTCATCTCCCAAAAGCGTTGGTACCGTACCCTTCATGTTCCTGTAACAGAAAAAAAACAAACTTCATTAATTAACCTTACGTTTTTCACAAGCCCCTAAGCGTGCAAAACCCATAAAATATTTTCCGAAACATCCCTAAATTTTCAAAACAAGCTCGACCCCTGTAGAATCCCTTTAAAATCCAATCATACTGCTCCAAACCCGACCCCCCTGGCATCGTAACTCCTGAACCAAGAGCAGGCGACATTAGTTCAGAACCGCATCCAGTTGTAAATGATATCGCAAATTGCATTAACACAGTTTACTTTGCATTCATATCGCGAGCAGATTTAAATTTCACAGCTGTTCTTGTCTTATAAGTCTTGTTGTTTTATAACTTCGCATTTTCCCTGAGAAGGTGACACAGAAGTTTAAATGGTTCTTTTTCTTGTGTTTGTTTATAATTTGAATACTTGAGCTAGGTTTCTGTTTTAGAACTTTCAACTTTATTATGTTAATCGTTGAGACTCGGATTTTGTTCTTTATTATTATGATTAATAATTTAGCTTTAACATTAGTTTGATAATCAGAATTAATTAACGATTTTACTGCTATATCATCAACCTCCATGCCATCAGAGACAACTACTAGTCCTTTTATATCCATCTTATGGTCTACAGTTAAAACCACAATTAAGAGTTTAAAAACTTCCCTTCTCCAATCATTATCCCTCAATTGTCTCCAACTTTCAGGACTAAAACCAACCTGATACATTCCCCTTTCATCTTCCTTGTCTAGACCAAAGCAAATTGCATTACAACTGTTTTATTTTACATTCATTTCATTCACGAAGTCCGGATGATTTAAGTTTTGCTTGTTCAAGTCTGCCCTCTCTTGTTGAGGATGTTTGTTGTTGGATGACACCTGTATAAATTCTACTGCTGTTTTGTTGTAGTTTAGAAGATTTCTGTCCTCCGTAACTTAGGAGAACTTCGCTCTGTGATTAAAGCTCCTGAGATTCTTATTTATGATTTTGAATAGAATAGAGGATATCATGGCTTACCTACATTTGAACATATCTATAAACAAATGCATGAGAAAACAATGTTACACGTTAAAGAGTTTTTGTGGCCCTCTAACGTGCATGAAAATAACCTTTACTCACAATCTACAGAAGATTTTCCTCTCCATCTAAGCTGTAAAATAAATCAGCTGATAGCAGTACCCTCATAGTCTCGTATTAACGACTGTCCTAACCTACATTTGTGTGAATATTACTCCTACCTATATCATACAAAAATGGTTATTAAAGTGATAACTTACCGAAGGGAAGAGGCTTATATCTCTGATAGAGAATATGAGAGGTCTTAAATTTTTACGAGCGTTTTTAATGAGGATGTAGTCTGTCGTTTACTTATATTGTCGTCTGCGGTTTTAACTCAGTATTCGTCTTTTCCCATACTTTGGGGCCTGTTAAACAAATGACGGCAAATTGTGATCATCTAGCTGCTTCGTAGTGATTATAACTCCTCTTTGATCTTTTATTTTTTAAGTCATGTAAAGACTCGTGTATTCTCCAGTGAATGTTTATCAGCTTCGATGATCGTTATATGGTCGGCTCTTCTCTTTTTCAATCTAGATTTGTTACCCAATACCAGGTTGTGATATTCAGCTGCATCTAGATTGCCTGTCACATGGTGTGTTCATGAATTTATTATGTCAACAAATAATTCCATGTCCGTATATCGGGTACTATTATAAGGTCACCTTGGATTGTCGAACTCATTAAAACTTGATAATGATTTATATGACGGAAGATTCCTGTGTATTATGCATATGCATTGTTCTGTAACTGTCCGTAATCCGTGTATTGATTTTTAAAATATTATTATGATCTTAGACTATAAAATGGGATTTATAGTATGTGGTGCTCTGCAAATAATAATATGACTGATTATTACGATCGAACTTCAAAAAAAAAAACGTTATAAAACTATTCATATTTTTGTCAATTTTTTTTTTCAAATCCCAGTGAAAATTAAATAGTTATCAGGAAAATTTAAAGCTACAATTTCCAAAATACTCCCGTCACAGCCTGCCTTACGCACTAACCTTTTAACCGACTCGACCTTACATTTACGACACACAATTTAAATCACATAAACATTACGAGTTCACGTCTGTTCCTAACTAGCCTATTTGGCCGTAAGGTCACTCATAGCCACAGTTTTGATCTACGCAAGTCAATGCAAGATTCAATAAACATTACGTGTTGCGGCATAAAAAGCGTTCCATTGACATTCGCTGAACGTTCACGAGTAATACGTGACGAGCGGGCTAATGACATACAGATGACATACAGATGGTCGTAATTACGCATGTATTATGCCTATGTGTTCTGTAACGCGGGGAGTAACGTGATCAGCGTTAAATGTATCTTTTTTGGATGAGGAATGATTGTCGAAAGTCCTTTTTTGTACTGTAAATGGTGTTGCCAACTGTTTTGATAGAAAAAGTTTCTCTGCACAGTCAATTGTGGTGTACTATGATAATGTGGTAATATAACGCATTAACAAGCTGCTAGCAAATGAATATATTAAAATATACATTTTATTACTATGCAGTAATTTATAATTTATTTATATAGCAATAAAATATTATTCAATTGCAATTCTAGGTCGTTAACGTTGAACATAACTCCATATAATCCGTGATTATATAAAGCAACTCAATTGAATGCACACAGATGTTATTATAGAACTAATATTAGCTTGTCATTTGCCCCAAAGGATTATGCCTACTCAAATACACATGCAAACTGTAACAGTATTTGACAGCCTAATCTGAAATCACGGAACGTCTTGAACCTATTCCGAACTTAGGTACAATACGGACTAAGTCTGATCGAACTGTCGTATCTGCGTAGACTTAATAGTCTGTGGCAGCCTTTAAAGCCAACAAGCAGTCGTTCGCTTCACAGAATACATTATAGTCAGGAAATCACGACCCATACTAGGATCCAATTTATCTTCCAAAATCATAAATTTTGTATGTAATGATATTTCGCATCCGCCATTTTGGTGTTTAAATAATATTTGTTACATTGAGGGGTGAGCAGGATTTGATAGCGATACTAGTTCGATAGCCGTTAGTTTTTTTTAATGGGACATTTTAAACTACGTTTTTTGTATCTCGGAGGAAGTTACAGTTTTTAATTTATTACTATATTTATAGTACAAAATAATAGCTCCAATAATAATACAATATTATTTTATCGTCGTTACAACGAGAAGCATGATCGTGTGAAAGCTCTGATGTGTTTTATCAGAATGATGACAGTAATTATCGGATTGTCATTTCAAACCAATTTCTCTCATTAGACTTTCACATTACAGAACTAATAACAATATTTTTTTACTATCCTATAGAAAAGCACCCCATTAACGCAAAGCTTTTAAAATTATCTTTATTTTCTGACTATTAAACTATAAACTGAGAACTGTTCCAGTTAATACTGGGTCAAATTAGAAACGGGCTTCAAACAGGAATCGAACCCGAACATGACAATTATTGATTATTAACCACTTAGCTGTTGTGAAACTTTATCATAAATAAACAGGTTCTTAAGAGGCTTTCATTTACGAGTTTAAGATGGAAGGATTATTAAGTTAACTTTTAAATGTAACCTGAAACAGACTATAGTTACTAAGTAGTTGTTTTTTTAACCAATATATTCTAGGTCTTTCATTATTTTGAAATTATCCCAGTTCAACACTATGTACTCTTTAAAGAAAGTTAGCATACAGACTATTAAGACTAGGTTTCCTCATTATATTAATTTATATAACAAGATAAAAACAACCAAGATTCTCTTACATATTCTTAAACCTTACATTAATCTTTATAAAAATAAAACAAAAAACAGACTTATAAACAAAAGCAAAACATCCCAACACATGTAGCATATAGCCCGAAGCGTTTGTAAGACATTAATAATATCTTATATTACTATTTTTCAACTCTACGTAGAGCCTCAGGCGCCACTCTACCTGTAATAAAGCTGTCGGGCCATTAAACCAGTGATATCAAAGGGCTCTATCGAAAAAATCATTTAACACAAAATTATTCTGTCCTTCCGTATTTAATTTGGTGTAAAATGTAAGCGGTAGCGGGCTAAAAGATCAAGCATCGTATGAGTGCAAAGCTTCTTTTGTTGACAGAACCGTAGTGTTGACTTTTTAATGTCATTTTAGTGTAAATGTCAATATTTATTTAACATTTTCAAGACAGATTTTTAATGTGTGCCTCCGGTAACTTAAGAACACCGGCAATTAAAAACTAGCTTTATTTTATAATTGTTGTTGTTTTTTTCAAACAGTTGCTCGCTTATTATTTACACCAAAAATAATTACAGCCATTATTAAACAAGTAGAATACATATAAATTACATTTGCGCCTGTGGGCGAGTTTCGTAGTTCAATCGTTACACACAGACCAACAAGGTCGAGTACCGTGTTTAATAGTATAACATTTATAATACTTATAGGCATTTGAAACCGGTCCTATTTATTATACTTAGGAGTTTTGTATCGCCAGCAAAAGTATTTTTTCGCATAATAATTATTCAACCATACAAAGTTAAAAAAATATAGGAATTTTCCTACCCATCTATATTTTAATATTTCTCGCTTAGATACTTTTCGCATAACTCGAATAATCTCACATAAAACGCTTGTTTTTCTAACTATATCCCAGACTAATCACGACCGCAGATAATCACTCGGATTATATTTTTCACAAGCACGGCAAATAATTTGTTAGTACTGTAACATAAGGATCGTGGAAGAGAATGTTTTTACATCGATTTCGTGGTAACTGACGGACCAAAAATATGACTCATATGGCTTTTAGAGTGCATAGGAATGTCCTGCTAACGTTATCTTATCTTTGAGGCAACAGGATCTATCGATATAAGAATTAGGTTAAAAAACTAGGGCTTAGAATAGAAAACTCTTAAGGAATTGTCTAGTCATCTAGTGTGTAAGCAAGCAACACATCCGTTTAGCCAAAAAAGTATGAAACAACCTATCTAAACTTAAACTGTCACTTACGGGAAATCTTCCGTATTTGTTACAACCTATCTATCTGCTAAGCGGGGAAGGTTGTGATATCTCAAAAAAAAAAAGTATTTTCCAAAACTCTATTGACATGTCCCCCACAGTTCAGTTACTAATCATGACATATAACAATTCAAACTACGCCGTGTTATTGTAACGACAGCTACAATTTGTTCTTTTGACCTGTTTGACGTGACTCCAAGTCATTCTGTCCGTCTGTCGTTATTCAGTTTTTTGCTGCGTTTTTTACGTTTTCAAACTATATTTTTAGTTCGCCTATTAAAACTAGGTATTGTCTAGCTTCAAGGTGATCTGGGATTATAATAAATGACAGCTGGTTGTAATTTAGTGAGTCAGCTGATGGAAACGTGTTTTATGCATGTAAGTGACGGGGTAATCATCGGTTAGGGCTTGGAGTGACGATCGAATCGACGGTTAATCGTGCAATTGTCATGTGAAGGCAAAATGTCAGTGAGCCAAGTCGATTGTGTGCGTTAATCTTATGATGAGTATCTATACATAAACTCGAGATTAAAGAGACGTTTAAGTATGTGTCACACGTCCACAAAATGTTATTACTATAAATGTTGCTCTTGAATTAGAAAAATATATAATGGATACAATTTAAAGGCTCATATCATTTGAAGTGGTATTATACCCAAAGGTACTTAAGTGTAATCAAGCAGTTTCAATTGAAGGTCTGAATTGACCAAATCAAATCTGTCTTGCGCAAGAGAAGCAAAGAATAATACGCTCCGAAAACATTTTGCCGTACCACCTATCCATCAAGTTTCGTAACAAATCTTTATACTATTACAGTATTGTGTTATATCAATCTGAGTTCTGCATTGTTCGCCTTAACGCTTGACTTTTACTCAAGGTTAACCAAAGGTTAACAGTATAAAATGCCACGGCATCGGTTTATGACATTTTAAAATGTAAGAAATGGCATCAAGGATTAACTTTGGTGCAAAGTTTTATTTGAAAATTTATTTTACGGTATGAAATACATTATCGCGAAAAAATTGCTTTTTTGTTACAAGCAATACATGAAATAGTTAAACTGATTTGCAGCTAAAAATATCATCATTTTACACGAGTCGTCTAAAAATAACTCAAAACATTATGGTATAAATGGATGTAGAATATCAATCCGTGACCGAAATTGCAGCCACAGAACTGGCGATTTCAAAACAGCTTTATATCTATACGAAAGTACAAGCTTTTATTAAAAGTCGTGTATAATCTTGCTTTTAGTTAATGAACTATAAAGAAAACAGTCGTGAAACTAGTAAGAAGTACTTATTATTTTAAACTTAACCACATCCTTCAAAAAGTTTCAATAACACACATGATCACGAGACGCCCTACTTCCCCACATCACCCGGAAAGCAAACATTCAAAGAATCACGCCACAAACAGACATGCATCATCTCCTGACACATCGCGTGTTTCGTGGCCCCAGTTTAAAAACCGTGAATTTATTGTTAAAATAAAAAAAATCCTACGTGATGTACGGACCAACCTTGGCCCACAAATGTTAGCTTCAGCATGCATTTGGAGAACAATGAAAAAAAAAATGGTGCTGGTTGGTACTAGGTAGGTACGGGTTCTGCATACATTAAATTGATTTTGAATAAAAAATGCTGTTTATTGGAGCTTTGATAGAATGAGGAACAGAAAAAAAAAACGCATCTTACACATACTACTACTACTCAGAAAGTAATAGCTAGGTGTAACTTTAAATAAAACTAAAGTACAGTTTGACAAGTTCTCAAATTCAAATTTTTAATTCAGAAATCTTTTAGTACCTACCTAATTATGAATTTTCTAGTGCACTTTAAAATAACATGTACCAGAAGCTGAGAACAGTTTTTTGGTTAGTGCATTAGTTTGACACTAACGAACAAAAAACGGTCTCAAAACAAATGAAAAACAGGACAGAGAGACACTTATCACTTATTTAGTCAAAGAACGCTAAAAAACTAATTCATTGTTATTTACAAGTCTCGATCAAATCACGTACGATTTTATTTTTTTATTTATTTTAAATTTTACCACCTTTTATAATGTTATGCCCTTGTAAAGGGCGTTTTTTTATCTTACTACCTACTTTAGATGTATCGTTGTCAAGCTCTTTTAACCCTTTGAAGTTATATGAAGTGTAAGTTCAGATTTGAAGGGTATTCTCGTTCCATTGTACTGTCAAAAAGGTGATTTGATTGGCTGTCAGTCTGATTGTGGAGTAATTCAATGTTCTGTCTCGGTACATGACATTGTCTGGTTAAACTTAGGTTGAATCTATCAGTGTTTTAGTTAGACAGTGAGTTAAGACATTCTGTCGGATCCATCTTCAGGTTGTTTATAGAGGCCTTTAGTAAAACTACTTTTCAAATTGAAAAAATATTTGTATTGTAAAACAAACACGAGGGGAATGTCAATTTAACATATTTTTCGTCATTTCTCTATTTGATTTTAAAAGGTTTACTTACAATATGATTAATTAAAACGTTTACTAGTAAATATTTTTTGACGTGACAACGTCTTATAAATTGGTTTGCCGGGTGACACTTCAAGAAACTGCGTAACGCTCCGCTCACGTTATGCGCTCACAATGAGAGCGAGTGAGAGGCACGCGTCCCTTCCACTCGGGCATGGTTAGCCCGCCTAAGAGCGAGAGAGACAGACATAAAAAGTTTATTTTACCACTCAAAGTCGTTGTCACGTAAAACTTTCGCCCGTATACCGACTTTACAGGCAACCAATTTTTAATGTGTTTTCAAAATGATCTATCTTACTGTGTTATTTATAACTTTAGCTCACTTTCTCAGCTTATTTTAAACACAAAATGTATTTTTACGCTTATGTCAATTTTACAATACGAACATTTGCCAAAAAACTATGCCATTTCCCAGTGTTACCAACCGAAGTAGGTTGCCAGACTAAAATTATTAATTTAAAATTTATTGATTATTCATCAAGTTAGTAAGCATTGTAAAACAAGACAATAATAATCGTCTGTACTTGGTCATGCCAAATTAGTAGACAAACATATATGGTCGCCTGCCTATTTGTATAGTGTTTGTGTACGTTAGGGGCAAAGAGTAGGTCACACAAGAGACAGTGTTCTGGTTAATATGTATGTTTTTACAAATGTGAAATAGTGTCACTGACTTATGAAGTGTGGTACAACAAATAGTTAAGACTTCATTTTCATTTAATGATTTTTGTGATTTTTATTTACATTCATTTTGAAAAGAACTTGTTATTAATTTTATTTGATTATTGTGAATGTGGGGACCATGTGGGTCACATTTTTTTTTTGTTTGATTTTTTTTTTCCAACAACTGTCTGGCAGTTTTAGTACTCTATGCGACCTACCCAAATGTCCTTTCTTTGGTATTGTTCGTCCTTATTGTCCTCCTTGAGTTATAAGTCGAGCTACACGA
Source organism: Xestia xanthographa (assembly GCA_905147715.2). Lineage (NCBI taxonomy): Eukaryota > Metazoa > Arthropoda > Insecta > Lepidoptera > Noctuidae > Xestia > Xestia xanthographa. The sequence goes on from LR990650.1 coordinate 2,591,145, forward strand.
TAACTGACAAATGCTTGCAATGACTGGACAGGTCCACTCAAATCTGTGTGGTTCTTTCTTCAAAAGACCATCTCAGACACTAATCTGCATAGTCCTCATGTGAATTGAGCAAGATTATGTCTGGACTTCAAAAGAGACTATGACCTCTGAGTTTGTTTCGGCTGTTTCTTCTCAGAGTAGTCAGGTACGAAACACCGGCCCCATCTAGTTTAAAAAAAAAAGACGTGTAAAAGTGTTTGTAAAAACCTACTTGCAAAATAAACATCATTTATCATTTAATAAAGTTTACTACTGCCAAGCTAAGTATTTAAATAGTCAAGTTGTATACTAACACTAAACATAAGCTCCAAAGCTTACACATTACAGAGTGTAATAAAAAAGTTTCACAATATTCACTCCGACATCAACAGATCTACAAAACAAAATAGGCACAAATAAAATCGTGTCACATCTACTAATCCCCAACACATGCTAAAGTGGCACATCTACACAAATTTGAGACATGTTAGCACTTTATAGGTCAAAGTTAGTTAAAATTCACAGCGTGTTTGCTTATGAATAGACGATTATGTCGAAATGTAGGTCAAAAAGGATAGCTTTCAAAAAGGACGGGTTTTACTGACCGTTGCATTACTTAGTTCCGATAATAATTTTCTGTTTCATGGAAAAAGAACCGAGAAATTTGAAGATGTTGAAAATTCAAGCCTCTTTTTCATGAAAATAGCTTATTCCAATTAACCACCCTGTTAACGTATATTATAAGGGTTCATTTCGAGTCTTATAAAAATTACCAAGTACCCTTGAACAACCTTTAATTCCATAAATTTGAACATAACATAATCCTTATAGGAAACGATTTCCTGATTGCAAACTAAGTAAATTGAAACAGTGTAACTAATCAATTTGCTTATAAGTACTCAACACGGAACTACCCGCGTGTCTGGTTATTACTCTATGCTTGCATACCATTTGGAAGTAAATGTTACATCTGTACTCTTATATCTATTATGGGGTAAGCAGTGGTTAGGGACAGGAGGATAATTTTGAAAAATGTAATGAGCTGTTCCATGATGTATACCGAGAATAGCTATGCTATGCTATGCTATAGCGAGAATGTCGATAGTTGTTGTAAAAAACCGGCCAAGTGCGAGTCGGACTCACGCCTATAATTTTATTCTGTTTTTAGTATTTGTTGTTATAGCGGCAACAGAAATACATCATCTGTGAAAATTTCAACTGTCTAGCTGTCACGGTTCATGAGATACAGCCTGGTGCCAGACAGACGAACAGACGGACAGACGGACAGACAGCGAAGTCTTAGTAATAGGGTTCCGTTTTTACCCTTTGGGTACGGAACCCTAAAAACGACTTATGATTTTGAAATCTAAAAAGCGGCAATGTACGCAAAAAGGGGTTATTTACATATTTATTAAAATGCATGTATCTTTGTATCGCTGTTAAAACTTCACTAACACTTTTAGTTAGTGAAGTTGTAACAGTGATACGAAGATACATCGATATAATCTTACTCTGTTTAAACAACCATTTTGTTTGTAATCAAACTGTCTAAGTGTCCCTTAGGGTCGTTGTTTTCAGAAGAAGCAAAATAATGAACAGACACAAAGGGCTAAAACTTTGATTAAAATCTTTCTACGATCTGAATAGTGCTTCAAATATCACTAGTTAGAAGAGGCACTTGAAATTCTGGAATTGTGTATCCCCAGTGGGATGAAAAGCATTAGGTTGTAGACAAAATATTTTATTCAAACCGTGAATAAGTCTTTGAAAGACTCTTTGGTTTTAATTTTAGTTTTTGATATGAAAATAGACAATTTTCACATGAAAAATCTCTTTCACCATTTAGGTGAGCAGTTACAATTTTTATAGTATATTTTTATTTGAAAAAACTGAATACACAATCGCCACTAAGCCTAAAAATATAAAAATAAAGCCGAAAATTCTTTTATGCGGCGCTAAAGCTGGCAGTATAAAATAGTGCCAACATAAAGTAAATAAAATGCATCCCTGTTGCGTTGGGCGACAATCCTTCACTTATACGCAATTTATATTCGCTTCCTAGAGCCGGCATAATCCTGCCTTTTCTCTGCTGCCTGTTTTACATATATTGAGTCAACGCCACCACTCTACGAGTACATTTAAATTTAAAACCTATATTCTGATACATTTTTGCCTGATTTTACTGTTTACAAGATGATTTTGTTTTGTTTAATTTGAGCATGTTAACTTTGTAAAAAGCTATTAAATAACAAAGAATATCTTCTTTTGGGTGAAAAAATAATATTTTGTTAGGTTAACAAAAACCAAATTACAATGTTAAATTCCATTATTAATCAAGGCTTCCCCTTTACTCCAAAAATGATTTATTTTGAGCAACCTCACTTTTTCAGAATAATTTGAATTGCTAATGCATTAATCTTAATATTTTAATCAACAGTGTGTATCTACTTCCTAATTGTAATTTAAACCAACAGTGCTTACAATATTTTATCAAAAGCGACAAGGGTTGATCTTTTGAAAATAAAAATTATTATCGCTTAATGTTCTCCAAGTATTTGTCAAAGTAACCGTAGAACAAAAGATCCAGCCAGACAATGTTTTATCGTAAGCTTTAGTACTAAGCTTTATTGAAGTAAATATGTACACAGTATCGAAAAAACATTGAAATACTCTCCAAGCTTCAAAATACACAGAGAAACAGCGAAACGCGTTTTCAATTACCAAATAAAAAATAAATCAAGAATTATTAAGAACAGAAATTCCTCGCGAAATAAAATCAAACTTAATAACTTCCAATATGGCGCCAAATTCCAATCTGTATTCCTTGAACGAGTCAAATTGCTTCAGTAATAAGGGTCCGATTTTAATAAAAAAGGAACTTTCATTTTGACTATTATCCACAAACAAAGTGCGGACATCATCTGGGCCCCTCTCGACAATGGGGGTCCATAATGGGGCCTTCTTTGTTCCGTGTTAAAAGCCCCAAAAGTGTCGAACATCTTCTTCATTAATATTTCCCGAGAGTTCAGCTTTGTGCCCACTGTGCGGGGACATCGATGTCATCTTTTAATACTCGAGCATCTAATTAATAATTGTTTTAATTGAGTGCAATTTTGATGATTAAGTATACATTGTATCTATTTTAGTATCATTAAATACAAGTCACAATATTGGAAATACAATATTAATCTTATTAATTTCCACTGACATTGAGTTAATCTCTGCAAACTAAATTTGATGTATTAAATTATCGTCATTATGGAAGAATCGTACATTACACAAAATGAATTAGGTAACTAATTAATTAAAATTATTAATAGGCCACTAATCTCTTTTATTCGCATTAATTTTCATATTTCCCTGTGACAATTTGCAACAAGTATAATGCAAATAGGTATTTACACAAATGAGCAGCTCGTTAAAACTAATAGATCAATAAAAATGCGTATTATGCTCAGAACAAACTTTATATGGCATAAACAGCTTACATACGAGGATCGGGCATTCATTTTGGCATTTCGAAAGCCATTTAGCTGGAGAAAATGCCAATACGGCTTTAACGCTAAACAAATGCCAGTTTTCGCTTAAAATAGATAAGGCTGCGTATATAGAGATATTTAAATATTGTAAGCAATAAGCATTATGTACTTTATCTTAAGTAGCTTTTATCTGATTGGCCATTAATTCCTTTTAAGCTCACTCTTGATGGTAGAAAGACGATCAGCAATGGTAGTTTGGTAGTTCTAGAGAGTTTAAGCGGTAGTTTTTGCATAATGGACTTTGAACTGAAGAGGGTACTTTGGACTAAATAGAATTGACAATAAGTACGTAATTCTAGTAGACTTTAATTATCTTAATACTGATGATATTTAAATTGAAAAACATTTAGTCTCTCTACGCCTTCAGGCATTTACGTAAACAGAATGAGCAGAGATCCAACGATTGACATTAAAAATATTGATTTAAAAGATTTACTACTTTAAAAATATGAGCTATTTATAAGCCACATCAATTTAATCCGATGACTATTTACTTTTATCGATCAAACGATTTAACCCAGTTTCCCTACGCCCAATATTCAACCATAACTGAATAAACGTAAGGTTTAATTCATTCTAACATGCACACACAGTGTAACACTATCAAAAAGTCGTAGAAAAAAAACCGGTCGCATTTAAATAAATTCGTTTCCTCAAAGGAAGTCATTATTAATCATCTTCAAAACTTTATCCGAAGCGACCTTGTGAGTCGAAGGCTCGCGAAAATTCCGGAATAATATAAACTGACTAGGAAGTGAGCTAACCTTGGTAGCACCGATACAGGCTGTTACATTAGCGTATGAACAACTGTGGAAAATTATGGCTGGCCAGTTTTCACCTACTACTAAAGACTTAAGGGTGGTCAAAAACAATTGTCCGTGATTGTATGTTTCTTACTTAGGGCTCGTATTTGGCTGTATAGTGATTGCGATACAATTTGTCGCTAAGCGGCTTAAAATTTGTGTTATTATTATTAATGATTTTATTTGCATACGTCAGTGGGTTATCATTAATTATTATCGTTTAACATAATTATATTGGTTAAGACTAATTTTTTGGAATAATTTGATGGTTTAAAAGTATTCAATTATGTACAAATGATATAAAATCGTACATTAACTAAATAGACAAGTTAAACTTGAACAAGAGAAAGGATAACAGAAACTCTACATCTAAAAATAACATAAAAACAGAATGTCTAAGCTAAGGTCACCTAAACTCTCGATTTGTCAGACATTGATATATAGAGCTACGGTAGAGCAATCTCTAGTTATCCAGGAAACTAACTGGATGCCCTTGTAGAGTCAGCTCTACGCGCTTGCAATAATAAGCGGCTTATAAACATATGGTGTTGCCCGCTTACACAGGATGTTCCGTATAGTAATGTGAGATAAATTTTATGCGTTTGAGATTTATAGTTTAGTTTAATGTGTTTTTTCATGATGGATAGTTGTCTATTATATTATGTGGTCGGATAAACTTATGATTTTGATATTAGGAAAGATTTGATTTGCCCCTGATCTTGTCAACTTCATTCATTTAATTGCACAATGTACACTCAGTTACATTATTCAATCGCTTATTACCTTCACCGAAATTAAAAAAAAACTCATATTTTTTATTATATTTTCTGTCGGGGAAGATGTCTGTGTCCCAACTGTGGGAAACTTTATGATAAGTTTCATATACAAAACTGAGGCCGTTCAATTTTCCTTTTAGAAACATTAGGAATCTTATATGGAGGAGCTCGTTGCTTGTTAATAATAACAGCCGCTCTGGTCGATCTTTAGGTTAAGCCGTGCTTACTTAGGTTGGTCTGTGTATGGGTGACCACCCTTACATACCGGGTTTCCTCCGTACCTCGGAAAGCACGTTAAGCTGTTGGTCTCGGCTGTCATTTGTAGATCTTTGACAGTCGTGACTTTTTGGGCCACTGACTACCTAGTCAGTGGCCCAAAAAGTCTGACAACCAGACTTACCAAGGGGAATCGTATTACCCAGTACCAACTGGGTTGTGGAGGTCAGATAGGCAGTCGCTTCATGTAAAATACTGGTGTTCCGCTGCATTCGGTTAGACTGGAAGCCGACCCCAACATAGTATCCCCAAATAGAATCTAATATCAACTAAATTTATTAATCTCTTACTTACTATCTATTATTTACTATAGCAACATTGTTACCATAAAAGGAAGGCTAGCAACACTCTATAATTTAGTAACGTCCACGTGCGGCGCACGTGTTGTTTAAAGCCTAGATCGTGCAAACACTGATAAAATACAAAAAGGGAAAGACACGAGGACTGAACACACCTTTTCCGGACAAACTATGGTAAATAATATGCCAGGAAGTTTCATTCTTGTTTCTAACGTAATATGAAACTAATAATTTATGTTTAAGTATGTTATTGTGAGTGAATATGTTAATGTTTTTTTTTTGCATATGAATTTCCATAACATGTTTGTTGTCAAATGTTAATTTAAAGGCAGTCTTGCTGGACTTTCAAAGCAAGCAATTAATAATTTTCTAAATTAAAAGCTACTTTTCTCCATAAAAAATTAAAAGGTACTTTTCTTCGTAATACATTAAAAGCTGACAAGAAACATAAGTACCATTTAATACAAAATTCATAGAAAAACATTTTAATGCGAAGGATTGTTTGCAATCAAATAAACAATAAAGTATTTTCTTCTACTCCAACCTTTGAACAAAGAACCCGAGTTTCCTATCAATCAGTAATTGGCTATACCTTGTAAGCTAGCCTATTAATTTGCTCAATTACTTTCCACCGGTGCAGTCATTAAGTGATTCCTTTTCAAGTTATATCGAGGGAACTTACAATTTGCTGAAACTAGCTAATCGTTCAGCTGTCCTTTCACGACTTACTTTATTATTACCTCCGTTTGTTTTCCGACAATTGTTTAATTTGTAAATCCAATAAGATAATCGTTTTGTTATTGACGTATTATATGTCTGTGGATGGCAAATCAAACAAAAATAAGAGTGTAATTTGAAAAGGCTTTGTTAACTGTTTCTAGTTGACATTATTTTCAATAAAAATCACTTGATTATAAGTTAGGCAATTAGTGAGAACGACATCTGTACCGCCTCATTTTAATGATTTGGTATCAAAGTCAAGACGTTATAAATACAGAAACACATGCGACATTTATTGTATTTTAAACATCCATAGAAGTATAAAAAGTGGGCACGGTCTCGTCATTACATATCTTACTGAGACAGACATGATTCATCAATGTCATTGAATGATTGGCTCTCCTATATTTAACTCTAAGGTTCAACTATCGTGCATCAGTTAATAATGCTAAGGATTTTACAATAGAGCAAATAATTCCACAGCAAAACAGCATTATAGGTGGTTTACTAAACTGACCCGTGACCAACCTGTAAAAAGTTTCCAAATCCAAAAATGACCGCTAAAAGAGGTTTCATTTCAAACAAACAAAAATACTTAAACCAACACTAGCTAGCCGAACTTAAAACCGTACGGAAACGACGAAAAAGCTGCCTAGCAACAGACTAGTCACGAACACCAAACACGTGATTAATCCAGTCACAGCCGTTGCAATTCTGGCCTAAAACAAATTGTAGGAGATCAAAAAACTCGGCTTAGTAATAACGTAACTGCGTTTCCAACCTGGATAGCGGACCGCAAAAACTGCCTCCTTAGTTCACCTTGAAACTGTGTGGGTGTTCTGAACTTGATTTAGTTGCTATCGTACAAACCCTTTTTTTGTCTTGAATATAAATAAGTTTGGATAAAAACTTTCTGTCGAGTCGTGCTCAACGAAAGTGGTTCGGTTTAGGGATCCGAGGTCATGTGATGGCGTGATTTAGCAAAGATCTGATTATGAGGAAGGGTTATTTCCATTTGCATTGTTAATTTGTTGATATCTGGTGGCTAGCCTTGACAAAACAGCTTTCTTAAGATAACCTTCACTCAATGTTTGACTCATTCAATGTGGTCACTTTTCTATTTGAAGAGACCGCTTCATTTCCTGTGTGTATCATACTTGTTTGTCTGACAGGACGAGCAATATTTATTTGTAATTAAACTGTGTTCGTAGAAGAATAATTATATTAGTCGGTCCTTCAGTCAGCAGGCCTCGGATTCTAATCCGGTCTCGTGACACTTTCCCTAAACTCGTACGCTTATCACCAAGGAGACACTACCGGCTTGTCCTCAGATCACTTCCTACATGATTTGATAATAACTTCCTGCGTCCTTATACATCCTCGTTAGTTAATGTTTTGCATGAACAAATTACGGAAATGTTTATTGCACTTGAACGTTTTATAGCTCCAGTTGGAGCTATCGTTTCAAATAGAATTTCAAATGGGGTCACTAGTGGCAGACGTTATCGCGGACTGTTTTTGGTCTAATTGCGCTGAATTTTGTCCGTGTTTGGTGTAGGTTTTGGTTGCCTTATCAACAGATGTATAGTCGCGTGAGAACACAAACTAACGTACACCAAATCTGTGCGAATGCTAATCCAGTTCTACAATATTAAATATAGTTAATAAACTAATCTTGATCAGGGCAAACTCTGGTAACTCAATATGTTTCACTAACTTGAACAAATCATACACAAAACCGACATAACAACGCAATAACTGTGTACACTATTAGAGATTTCGACTTGTTTGTAATAATAATAATTCCTATGATAACAATATCATTAATAGTAAGGACACTGAGTTAATGTTGCACCACCTTGCATACTAATTGGACGTGGCGTGGCCCGGCTCCGCGAATCGGACATGCCTGAAATAATAATAGTGCTCCCACAATTAAACAGATAACACTGATTTTCCACCTCGAACGCGAATTTACATTATAGTTGGGCACAAATTGCCTGTAAAATTTGAAAACGTGATCTCGACTAACAAGGTTTTCTCTCTTGTTCACAGACGAAGAAGAACAACCCAAACCACATAAAGAGGCCGATGAACGCGTTCATGGTTTGGTCGCAGATAGAACGCAGGAAAATATGCGAGCAGACACCAGACATGCACAACGCGGAGATTTCCAAGAACCTTGGCCGCGTGTGGAAGACGCTCAACGACGAGGAGCGCCAGCCCTTCATCGATGAAGCGGAGAGGCTGCGGCAGCTGCACATGAGGGAGTACCCTGACTACAAGTACAGGCCGCGCAAGAAGACCGCCAAGTCAGATAGGTCTGGGCCCAAGACCGGAGGCGTGACAAAACCCAAGCGTAAACAGCGCGGCGCAGACTCCAACAACAACAGGGGCGTTACCAGGCGGAGGAGACCGCCGGTCCCATCGGTGCCGAGTGTGCCCGCGGAGATGCCCGCGCCGCCGCCGCTGCCGGCGAGTCCGGCGGGCTCGCCCGACTCCCCGGAATCAGCCTGCTTCTACGAAGACCACAATCGTCGCGAGCAGGCGGACCTAACAGATCTCTACTCCATCACGGACCTGCTGCCGCTGCCCGCGGACTGCGAGGTAGACCTGGAGGCCCTCACGACGGACATCGACTCGTTCGAGACAGCGTCGTCGTCGTCGGGGTCACACTTCGAGTTCTCGTGCACGCCCGACGTGTCGGACATGCTGAGCGAGATCGGCGTGGCGGGCGACTGGGTCGACCACACGTTCTCGTCGTATCTGACGTCGTCTTAGAGCGGTGTTCGGGTCGCCACGGCCGCTGCCGGCCGGTTCCACTGATCTCATGCGGTCGGCCAACGGGCCGCCCCACGGAGGCCGACGACGCGGCGACCGCTCGCCGCTCCGCCTAGAGAGTGCCTATCCAAAATGACGTGTCGACATTTGGATTTAATGTACAAAGTTATTTAATAAGGATCGAGGGTGAGAATTGTTTTGACAACTGACCTCAGGGTCGCGTTCCTCTTCGGTTCGTACGATTACTTTAATCGTTTAGTTTTAAAGTTTCATTTTCGATAACGGCGACGCTTCGTCTAGGAAGCGGCATCGGGTTTATAAACGTAGGCTGTGACTTGGTTCTTGTTTTGTCGTTTCGCTTTCGTTATTAAATTTATGGTTTCGACACATAATGGAGGTAATTTCCAAACGACACGTCTCAGACGCATCTCAGTAATTAAATCCGTCTGCTCTCCGTCGCCTGGTTAGTTAGCCACGGGCCACTCGGGCCAGTCAGGTCGCCCGCGCCCGCGCCCGCCCTCGCTCGCATCGCAGCGTGCGCCGTATTCTGTACGTGTACATTACACGACTTGGCTTCTAGTGCATTCTAAAATTGTGAGTTTGCATTCTACGTCACACCTTCTTTATTATTTTATTAACATTTGTACTATTAAGGGTCGTCTTATTATTTTTGAAATGTCTTAGATTGAAATATGTATCATTCTTCTTGTAATAGAAACATAAGACTAGTTATAGTCGTTTGTCTTGCGTTCGTATATACTGTACGTAAGTTCACTTTATACTTTGATGCACACGTAGAGATAGTTAAACATTATTATTTTACTATTGGAAGCTGATCGGTATGTCATTGGAAGAATTTCGGTGTGCGGGAGTAAGTGTTTGTCTCGGTTGGATGCGGTGGGCCCCTACCAAGTTAGTTTGTCGAGCGAGCCGCGTGTACTTGTTCACTTCTGTCGCTGCTGTATGTATAGGTACCGTCTCTTCCGCTACGCGGGGCTCGCTCTGAGTAGGAGTGCAGGGTAGGGGGCCACTGTTTGATTTATATTAAATGTTTCGAGTCGGTCTTGTAAGTTAGGATTCGTAAAGTAAGGTAATATTCGTTCAATGGTAAGGTATGAAATTATATTGTAAAGCATGATGGCACCTATGGATCGATGTGAAGGGACACTTTCAATTCTCGTTTGGTTACTCTTCTCGCTACATTGACAACACAATAATGTCTATAGAAGATACATATCAATAATTGGAATGCGTTGTACCGCGGGACGGTGGGTTATAAAGAAATATTATATTGGGTGGGTCAACAAATTGTTAGTTTTCAACACAAAATGTTTTGCTAATTCAAACTCTGTGATTTACGTTATGGATTTTCTAAATTATAAGGTTCTAGTGGAGACTGATATCGCATAGATTAGTTTTAGCAGCGCTAGCTTCTCTAACTCTTTTATTTTTTGTTATTTTTTTAATACTGGGCATAACATTTTATATTGTGGAAGGAAATACGTACATATTTTTGATATTTGCGTTGCTGTGGAACACGGACTTCGGCTATTTTACATTTTAAAATTGTCAGTATACAAATAGATCGCCAGATTATTTCAGGAAAAGTTAGCAAAAAATAACAATCAAAACAAAATATTTTAGGTAAATAAAATTTAAATCCACTTTGATTCCGATTTCCACAGCAGAGCATAAGCTAAACAAATTGTATTTAAGAAAAAAAAAAAAAAAAAATTTTTGCTAAAAAATCTCTGTCAATTCATTGAAAATCGTGTCAGTTAAGGGGTAATGTTTAAAGGAATGTTACCTCATACATTATTAAGGTAGATAACCCTTCTACATAATATACCTGTTTTCAAATTGTAACAGTATTTGTAGATACTTCTGTGTCCCAGAAAATATAAGGGATCCGTTGTGCTCTAATAGGTAAGAAAGAAAATGCTTTACCTATATTATATTCTTTATATAATATATTATATATGTAAAAAACGTTCATGTATTAATTAGTAAGTGTCTATGAAAACCCATAATAAATAAGGAAAACTGCATTAAAAGCGTTATCTATATCTGTCTTGTGTGTCGTAGGGCGATTATATAGGAAAGGACGAAAAATAAATTTGTGCCTAATGAAAAAAAAAACTTGGAAATTCTTGTAATACTTATTTTAGTGATGCTCAAAGAAGTATTTTAAGCGCGTAGTGTTTAGACGCTGTTAATGGGCAAAACTTGTATAAAAGATATTGTAAGATTATGATATTCGATGCCAGATTTGCATTTTGTTTTCTTATTTTGCTTCGTTCGCGTGTGGTCTAATGGAATTCCTTGTTTTTAATCTGCAATTACCGTAAAAGATGTTCCATGTAACTCTTCATAATTGTATTTCAACCATTCTTTTCCTAGAAGATATTTTGTCGAAATTCATTTTTTTTTCTGGGGCATTTTTGTTAGGTGTGTGTTTTCGGTATCTTAATTTGTGTTGTGTTTGTTCTCAACCACTTTGCATAGCTTTAAATAATTTTTTCGTGACTATTTGATAGCTGATTGTTAAATATTTCAAAGTTGTTTTCGATGGACGATTGTCCTAGGTCGTTAAATGACATGCAGCTAATAAAATAGTTACGTGATAGAATTTTAAAGTCACACAGTGCTTGATTTGTTTTTTCATGTCGTTTAATGTTAATTTCGATAAAATGTTTTATTCCTCAAGCATCAAATGTGCTTTATTTAGAAACTCTCGCTACTGGTTCCTTCAAAGGATGTTGTCAATATGACTTTCGAATTAATTTTTCTAAGGATTAGTGTCAAAAAAGTCTTGAAGTATAAATATTGTATTTGAATAAGGAATTTCATGAGATTAATTATGAATGTACATCCAGTCCCTTCGTATTTTGTTTTCAACTTTGACAATAAAGTGTCATTTATTCTGCTTTATCTTTCGTAAGTTTTTTCCGCAAACTTCCTTAAAGTATTTTTTTTCAAAGTCGCTATATTTTTTCCTTCTTTTCTGCAACTTTCCATGTATTTAAATGGGGTTCATAACCAATAATCAACGATTGAAAGCAATATAATATTATATGTCAACGATTAGTGACATCAAGCTCAAATTAGAATAATTCTCTTCTACTAATAAAAATTGTAAGTTGATCTGTCGTTTTCAATCAATAGGCATAGAATAAGAAATTCAACTACCATTTTAAATTGTATTATTCAGTAATATATTGAAATGTTTTCAATACAAAACCGTTGTGCTTCGAATGAAAATTAAGTTTCGCATTTTATGCTTAAGTGTAATCAAAGTAAAGCAATGTTTGATTTTGATTCGAAACGGGGCGATTTACCACAGAATTTTAAAGTCACTTATTTGATTGATGTTCGTTTGCAAAGCCGCTGTACAAATCCTGTAAATATGATTTTTATTAGTGGGGGAGTGTCAAAACCCCAAGAGCATTGTGTAATGCAACATCGAATTTAAAATGTTGTAACTTAGCGCTTCTCTTTCAATAATTATTGGAATTATCAGGGTTTAATAGTTTTCATTTATGTATTTTAGATATTGTATAAATGTCCCTAAGATTATCATTGCCTTCCTTGGACAATGTACTTCAAAATTCTTTGCTTAAGGCTTTCCCTCTTCTTAGCCTTAAAATTCTTTTAATGAATACCATGGAAGTATATTTTAATCTCAGGTATGTAAGTAAGTATTGAAAAAAAAATGTTTATAATAATGAAGTCAAAATAAAGCGACACTGTGACAAAAAATTAGAGAGTATATTATAAAACGTCTTAAGTAAAAAATATCATAAAGGACATAGTTGTTGTAGTTTATATATGTAATTATTATATACTTATATATTAAGTACGTATATCACGGTCAGATACTAACATTTTACGAAGTGACGAGTATTGTGCAGTAATGGACAGTAAATTTTGCGTGTTTTCTGGTTTGTTGTAGAAACAACCAAGTATTTTGACCGTGGTATAAGTAGGAATATTGTTGTGTATCAATTTATCGAGATCGCATGAAATAAAGCTTAAAATCTCGCTTCGACCCGACTAGATGTATATAACCTGGCTGGCGGATATTGCGTGGAAGTAATTCACTTGTATCATAAGAATTGGTTATAATAACTATATAATGCGATTAAAATGTTAGTGAAATCATTCACAGAACTGAAAAGTTGATATTCTCGTTACGTTGTTTAAAAAAAAATAATTGATCGTAATATTATCTCTGTATCATATGTATCTACGCTATTGTTGATTTATTATAAGCATATTCTATCTTAGTACCTCTCCTTCGGTTTCGAAACAAATGGGAAAGTTTCAAGTTTAAAAATTAGGACTTTCTCTAGACCATAACCTGCAGGCCTTTGTAAATATATCTTGTACATTGTGACGAATTTGGTCGATAAGACGAATTAAAATTATGATTGATCCTCTTCGATATTGCGTCCACATTTGAAAATATAGAATACGACCAACTCTACAACGTTGTTGTTTATTTGGTCGCAGTTACAACCAATGGTCGCGCTCTAGAGTTGTACGTCCCTAAACCTGTTTGCTTCGAAATAATTCAAGACACAACGAATCTTCGGTTCCCTTCTCATGTCCTCACGCACGTCATTAATATTAAATAGAAATAATTGGTGTCTGTAACTCAATATAAACGATAATCACCAAACAGTAGTACGCATATATTCGTTGTTATAGTAGAGTGTGTCAAAATTATTGGTATCTATAATAACTATTCATAATTTTAACAAGAATAATTAAAAAAAAAAACGAAAAATTCGCACAACAAAAGTCAAGGAACTAACGTAAGAGTAAAGTTGATAGTTATTAAACATAATGATTAAGAAATGTTACTGTAAGTTGCGATACTTTGTGTTAACGAATTCTTTATCCAGGGGAATACGCCTGCTATATATTACTATGTATGTGTTGTCCACCAATCGCAACAAAGCTGCGCGTGCGATTGGCTCTGTCCTTAAATTGTTGAATTGAAAGTTTCACGTTGATTTACTGTATATACTTTGAACAAATTAGGAACAAAAAATGGTCCATTAAATTTTAACAAATAATATTAAGGTAGATGCATGTATACATTCGGAATATATGCTTTGGTGTACAATGCCAAACTTAATACGATGCTAGAAAGCATGGCTTTAACAAATATCGCTAAGGATTGGACTGATGTTTTCATTTTCCAGCATTTGCCATTCGACTTGTAAATATTTTTGGCCAATTCGGAAGCTGCATCATTTTTCCGAGACATTCTAGTCTGATAAGACGAACCATCATCATCAATGGCCCCTGATACCTGATTATTAGTTTGTGTTATTCAATTTATACCAAAAAAATACGAAGCTCTTTCAACACTGTTACCGATGGATCTCTTTGTATGTAGCGATAAAAACATTCGGCTTACCAAAAATTGGAAACTGTTGTTTTCAACTTTTTTTTGTAACATTGGTTTTAAAGATTGTACATATTAGATCAGTTTGGTTTATCTTTAAGTAATTAACCCTCGACGGGTACATTTATTCATCTTTGTCCAATAATTTAGGAGTTCTATTATGTTTAAGTTTTCATACAAGACATATTTTTAACATCGTTTTCCCCTCGTCCGTTGTATAAATTATTGTCACTGTATCTTTAGGTATATACATAAAATGTATGAGTAGTCTTTTAAATGATAGGTACGATTAAATAATAATGTAGTTATTGATTAATACATAAGACAAACTGTGTAAATTTTGTATTTGTAATTTGTTTCAATGAACATATAATTATTATATATCGTAAAGTAAAACATCCAGTTTTTAAAAAATAACCCGATTTTTATTGAAAATATCCCCCTCCTGCCTTTAATCATAATTAATTATTCAAGACAATAAACACATTGACTATGAGTCAAAACTCAAATAGACACACACACACTTACATAAAAATATATAATGAGCCTAAGTTTCTGGCTTCTTTGAGTACGAGTAAAGAGAAAAAAAGCACCTGAAGATGACAACTGCAGTAAACTAAATGTAGAAGATTGAAAACGACCAACTGTAACGAGTTGCAGGAAGCTTACGCCTGAGCCTGCTGTGGACTGCGATGAGCCGATAATATCTTCCTGAAACATAAGTATAAAATATATTATATGAGAGTAAGTATCTAATAAATACAATTAGTTATGAAGAATACATGAAAACATACTACTGAACTAAGCCAGCCAAAAGTAAATACAATGAAAGAATGTGTTATTGAAAGAGGGCTTCTGTACACAATAGCACATGTAAAAGCCTTTGTAGTCAAACTGGCAGAACCTATTTCAGTAATGATAGCTTAAATAAACAATTGAGTTCCATAAATAAAGTGGGAGAGAGTTAGTATTTCAGTATACGATGTTAGCAATAAACAGGAATTCAGGCAATATCTTTATTACTGAGAGACAGTGAACGACGATAGGCCGAGCTAAATTTAAGGGCCCAATATAATCCCGTGGGTCACCTCTCGGGTCACGGGTAGAGATAGTACGACCTACTCTCAGGTCCACTTAGCTAAATGATGATGTTAAGAGATTATCAATTCTAGACCATATTAAATTCTCCCTTATGCAATTTCATTAAAGGGGCCTCACAAATAAGGCCCCGGCCGAGGGCCCTATCATCATGTTATTCAAATTTATAGCTTTAATTTCGTATGCCACAGCGCATTAGACGGATCATTACTCATTTTTGATAACGTCATCATATTTGGAGCAATTTTGCAATGCCCTCGAAATTATAATGTTGAAATGTACGCAGATGGATTTAATTTTGACTTAATGGTTTCATGTTATGGGTATGGCAATGGCCTGAGATGTCCGTGTCCGTAATGGACGGTAAACAAATGTGGGTTTGATGGCACGTTGTAAATTTAATAGGAGAGCGAAGCAAAGGGTATTACGTGTTGGGCTACGGATGAAACATGAGCCTTTCTTGCAATTACTGTTACAAACGACCTTGAGAAGTTGATGGTTGTTATTACCATGATAGATGACCGGAATGACTCTAACCATATTTTATTTTTTAAAGAAGAGAATGGTACTCACTGACCTGATATTATAACTAACCTGAAATATAAACATATCAGGTTATAGTCAACGCCAGATAATTAATAATTAAAAGTCATTAACCCCCATACATATATTTAATTACACAATTACGAAAACAGAAATAATGACATAAACCTGTCCCGAAACGACCTTTATCGTGATCCTTGACTTTTTAGTAATAAAAACGATTCATAGTGTATTGTCGGGGTACCTACGCAGAGAAATTAAGGAAAGAGCAATGACCTTTAATTCTTACTTATCGGGCGGAGGCTTTAGTAAAGCATTCTCTACTGGACGTCTAAATGTTGAGTGATATTGGTGTCGATTCTATTGTGCACAAACTAAACTTAATATAGGCTATTGCTATCTTTTACTAAAAGGCAGTGCGCGAAAAGGACGGCTATAGCTATAAACTAATTTAGAGATGTCAAACTAGTTTGTGTCTTGCGCTTTACCGTGTTTTTACTCGACATGTTTTTACGTGCACCCTTCATTTGTATAGAAATATTAGTTCCAACTAAATTTGACAGCTCTAAATTACGTCCGTCTCTTTCTCGTTTTATTAGAGAGAATAAAACGAGCAGGAAAAGATAGCAATAGCCTAAATTAAGTTTAGTTTGTGCATAACAGAATCGACACCATTATTGAACTATACGAAATCAGCAGCATACCTATCTGTAATGCATTGAGGTTACTTCAAAAAGGAAAAAGATTGTTCATTTAAAATTAAATAAGTACAGGAAACCGAAACACAGTAGCACTATTTATTATTGACAAGGAAGCTGCTATCCTATACAAGGAATATTGTTATCTTTTATACAAGGTAAACGGTAACTTATATGTTTACGAAGGTACAATTTATTCAGGAAGAAATTACTTATTGAATGAAGACAAGGCAATATTATTGTTAACGCCAATGAGATTTATCGTATTATGTAGGAATAAAATTATGCGATACTTCACAATAAACCTGCAGCCTGCGTCTTATTTAACAGAAATTCTCCTATTTTATAATCAACAGTGTTCCATGCTGAAAATAGATACAACCACATTTTTTAAAAAGCTGCTTTAACAGAAAATTGTCTTTTACATACTCTAACCCTACATTCCCACCTGTAACAACAACAACAACAGCCCATAACGTCCACTGCTGGACATAAGCCTCTCCCATGATGGGAGGAATTTGCCGTAATCTCCACGCTTGGCAGGCGGATTGGAGATCGCAGTGATGAAAGACTAACAGAAAACGCTGCTGCCCATTCTCTGGTCAACGGAGACGCCAGGTGTTCTGCCTCAGACATTAGTCGCCTTATACGACACCCGTGAGTGTAATGGGTTGGTTCTATTCTACTCTGCCGGATACCGCACGGCTATCTGCCGGATACCACACGGCTATCCCACCTGTAACTAGAAATAAATAGTAATATTTCACCCAAAACAATTCAAATTCCCGAAAGCAATAAGAATAAAACCCATAACGAAAAAAATAAAGACCCAAATATCCAACCAACACATCGAAATCAAATCAATCAATCAACTGAACCCACCGAGATCCGATGCTACCCAAAACCCGTCACAATACATCAAAGGCCCCTAAAACCAGAAATCACTTTCCAACTACCCGTAAATGTGGCAAAAAAGTCCTGCAACATTAAAGCCACTAAAACAACGAGAAACGATTGCCTGGTAAATACAAATTGAAATCGGCTCAAGCAAGCTACGCCACAGCGTATTTTTTCATCACGTCCGATATCTAAGGGCGTTTGCCGTGAATGCTAAACAGTGTTTGTTATTCCAAAGCCAGCGCAAGCTTCTTATCTGTTACATTACAGAGCTAAATATTTTCCTCCTACCTACATATTAATTAACTTGATTGATGAAGCCCCTGTTTTACGATACGATGTACTTTTCAGCTCTAAAGTTAGAAGAAAGGTGGGGTGTTGATCTTGAGCTTTTTGGAGGCAGGAATTCATTTAAATGAATTATAGTGTTGGAGTTTCAAGTATTCTCTTTTTGAGTAAAAGAAAATACTTTTTTTTTAATTGGACAGTCTTACATAAGTACCAATTTGGTTGATGTCATCATTTAATATTAATTACCGATGTATATCATTTACTTGAGACGGAAACCTGTTCTGAACCTAGCTTAATAATTAATAGGTTCACCAGCTATTATCGTCCACTTTATAATAACAAAATATACTGTTAAATAGTTCCATCCAGTTTGTACACTGGAACCAGAACATAATTGTAAAAAGGCTAGGCATATGATGATTTTGGTAAATTGTGCCCTATTCGATAGGCGATGGATACAGGTTTAAATTG
Source organism: Xestia xanthographa (assembly GCA_905147715.2). Lineage (NCBI taxonomy): Eukaryota > Metazoa > Arthropoda > Insecta > Lepidoptera > Noctuidae > Xestia > Xestia xanthographa. The sequence continues at coordinate 2,609,771 of LR990650.1, forward strand.
TGATGCTACAAACACAGAAGGAATCAGATATTCAGATCTTCAGCATCTTACACAACATATTCAATCGAATCCACATCACCAATTCCATCCACCATCCAATCAGTATGTAAAGCAGACTCCCAATAAACATCCACTAAGAAATCGAGCGCCAAACAAAATTTTCTGAGCTCTTAATCAACTGGAAGACTTTATCAACAGTAAATTAATTCAGTTGTATTAATATAACATGGGGATAGGTCTGTACGGAATGAATGCTAAGTAGCTGGGTCCAAATTAATTTCGTATGTTCTTGTAGAGGGCGGCGTTCAAGCGCCTTGTTCTCATGAATATACATACACAAATTGGACATCGATTTCCCATATTTAGTGGATGGACTTAGATTTGGGATTAATGGAGAAGGGGATGAAACTGGTGACAGTGATAAACAGGGAGAAACATGAAATAAGATAGATTGTACCAAAAAAAATGTTATGGCTGTAATTCATAAGCCAGCACAGCTTAGTACTTACAAAATCAATGGAGTCTTTGACAAGATATAGAACAATAACTTCGTTGTAAAGTTCACATTGGAAAATGTAGCAAGTAATCAATGCAATCAGACCTATAGTTGTTAATCTAGTTATCCATGTAATTTACATGACAAATACTGTATTAACGATTCGAAAAATAGAAGAAAATAGTTTCTTCTAAGTCTGCCATCCTCCGGCCGTCCGTCGTCCGTCCGTCCGTGCCGTCCTCCCATCATGGAAGAGGCTTATGTCCAGCAGTGGACGTTATGGGCTGTTGTAGTAGTAGTAGTTGTAGTAGTAGTAAGTCTGCCAAATAGATTCTTAACCATATTGTCATAACAATACCCAAATATTGACCTATACAAAAGTTAAGATGACTCTCCAATTAATTTTGCTTGCAACGTGAATCTAACAATAAACAATAACACGTCAAATGTCAAATGAAGTTGTCAGTCAACCACCAAAAAGACGAATTTACAACGTTCCGTGCCATGATGATTTTCAATACCATCTAAAAGATTTTAGCGGAAACCTCTAAAATAGCATTAGAAAGCTCACAGTTTAATATTATTTCTTTTTATATTATATTATATTTTAATTAAAAGCAGATATTAGTACCAATGGATACCGTACTTTTTTTTTGTAAACGGAAAAAACGCCCCTATTTACGTAAGTATTTTCCGTCAAATGACATTGACCACAACAGGAATAATTTGACTCGCAAAAAAATATCATAATACAACTTATTTGTTATGATTTTAAGATTCCGGTTTCGTTTCTATGTAATCTTTCGTTAATTATTAGAATAAAATGGTTACTTTTTTTTGGTGTAAGTAATATGAATATCCGCAACATCGAAGAGGGCCTAAAAAAACTGTCTCCTTTATTTCATCATTTCTCTTTATTTTATCATTAAATAAATAAATAAATAAAATTAATTTAATTCAGATAACATGATCCATACAGTGACATTAAAAGTATTAAAAAAAATATAAAATAAATTAACACAAATACAAAAAATTCAAAAATAAATAACCATAAATTATTAAAATCAAGATAAAATTTACAATTCATTCACAATTCAAATAAGATAAATAAAACATCAAATTTAAAATACGATAAAATAAAAATTAAAACAATCAAAATACAATAAGATAAAATAAAAATTAAAACAATCAAATTACCCGCTTAATAAGAGCCACCCATATCGGAGAAGAGACCCTATCAGCAACAGTCTTCAGAATTCCGTTGCAGCTGCCACGCATTCTGCAGATCAGGGAAACAGTTTTCTTGCGAATGACGGCATGAAAGCCATCAGTTCGATACAGCGCGAACATCCCCGATGCACTACAGAAGCGAGGCAGCCCCAACATCATCCTGAAGATGTTGTTATACTGGACGCGCAGGACATCCAGCGATCTTTTGGTGTGCTTGACCCACAGATTTCCCGTATAAAAGCTTTGACAATAGGCTTTAAACAATGTTATTTTTACTTGTTCAGAGCAGCGGGAAAATCTGCGGGCCAGCATGTTACCTCTGACCGCTAAAGCCCTGCGCTCCCTCTCAATGTCCATATCATCATCAAGACCCTCGGTAATTAAGTGCCCCAGGTATTTAAATTTCGTGACACGGTTTATGTACAAGCCATTTAGGGTAATCTTAGGAGAATACTCAGGGCATCCACCGGCGGCCCTAAAGACCATATATTCGGATTTTTGGACATTGTAAATAAGACCATGTGCAGCAGCATAGGACTCACATACCCTTAACAGCTCTCCAAGACCTCTCGCCGTCGGGCTCAGCAGCACCATGTCGTCCGCGTAGCTAATGTTGTTGAGGCAGACGCCATCTATCGAACAACCGACACGCTTGCTGCTGAGCTCGACGATGAGGTCATTTATGTATAGGTTGAAAAGCTTGGGTGACGTCAAACCTCCCTGTCTCACCCCGCTTTCCAACGTATATGCTTAGGAGAGCGTATTATTCCACCTCACAAAATTTGTTTGGTGGGAATACCAATACCTAAGCAAATTGAGCACCCCAACCGGTATACCCGCATTCCCCAACTTTCTCCAGAGCACATCGTATGAGACAAGATCAAAAGCTTTGGAGAGGTCAAGGAAACACGCATATACCGGTGTTCTGCGGTCCATATAGTATTGGACAGTATGCTTGAGACCTACGATCATTGCTCGTGGCTGAAAAACATCAGTCGCAAGGGTCGATTTTCAAGGTTAAGCCGCCCTTGCCAAGTTCAGTCCGTGGATAAGTCATCCATTACGTACCGAGTTTCCTCCGTGCCTAGGGCCTATACTACCTCAAATGGCTTAGCATGATCCTCTGTTACGTCTTAAATACTACAGCATTAATTTTGAAATAAATGTATGGTAAAGTTGAGGATTAATGTTAAGTCTTATGTTTGGCGAAAACACGATTCCATAAAATTTTCTCGATAGAAAAAAATCCCAAAGTTACCCTAAACTACAATAAACTATACATAGTTATCCAAAACTGAACAATAAACCGCTGGCAATTATAAAATACTTCAAATTAGATCGTTGAACTTTTTAAACTAACTGAACTAACTATAAAGCAGGTCTTATGTTATTTATTTTTTTGGTCCAATCAATAGATTTTTTGTAAATCTCAAAAAAACACTCATTTCGCACTATTCGGCCCGTAGTGACTGACGTAACAACCAATTTGTAGTGCAAGCTGATTAGAACTTTATTCTAACAGTATTTAAAACGAAGTTTGAACCACCACAAATAGAGTTGCTAATTTTTGGGCTAGACAGGGATTTAAGGCTCTGGTGCCGGTTGTCGTTTATAGTTCTTAAACAATCTTTACAGTTAGTCAGTGGCCCGAAAGTCAGACAACCAGTCTTCTAACCAAAGGGTATCATATTTCCCAGCACTGACTGGGACATTGTGGAGGTCAGATAGGCAGTCACTCCATGTAAAATACTGATAGTCACCTGCGTCCGGTTAGACTGGAAGCCGACCTCAACATAGTTGAGGCTCATAGGCTGATGATGAATTTCTCTTCAATATTATCCAGATCAAACCTCAAATCTAAGAAGACCACATTCACATCAAAACACCCTAATCATCTACACAGCATACAGTCATACGAGTCCATAACATTCCCCTATCAATGTTATCGCTCGCTCAACAAGCCCGTGTTTCATTCGCCAATCGCAACGGCAGACAATCTGTCGCTCCGATAAGGCACACTGCTTATCTGAGCTATTTTTAGTGTCACATACTCGACGTTTCCTTGAAGGAGTGAGCAGATAGAGTGTGACCTTTTGAGGATATGAAGGTAGGTATGTTCGAAGTCCTTTTTGGATCATTGGAGTGGAGAATGGATAGTGGGGTTAGGTTAAGATGTAATGATGATGACAATAGTGAATAGTCGAAAGTTTTTTATTTAGGCTGCAATAATTCCGGTACGAACCAAAAATTCGAAGACATGTGACATCTGCCAATCCGCATTGGGCCCGCGTGCTGGATTATAGCCCATTCCCTCTCATTGAGAAGAGGCCGTGTCCCAGCAGTGGGAACATTATAGACTGATGATGATGATGGATTAGGGTACGATCATAAGTCATGATTTTGGATATTTTCAGAGTTTAGGGTATTTTTGGGATATTAAATGGATTGTAATTGGAGAGGCCTTTGTCCAGCAATGGATTGCTTTAGGCTGACGATAATGATGGTGACGATAGGTTTGGTATAATATTCAACACGTGCAAGGGTTATATATTTATTTTGTAAATACTCATCGTGCTTTCCAATTCCATAGTTATATTCATAAAAAAACTTGAGGAGCTCGTGGCTAAATAGTAACAGCCGCTCGGGTCGATCGTTAGGTTAAGCCGTGCTTGCCTAGGTTGGTCTGTGGATGGGTGACCACCCATTACATACCGAGTTTCCTCCGTGCCTCGGAAAGCACGTTAAGCCGTTGGTCCCGGCTGTCATTTGTAGATCTTTGACAGTCGTTAGGTAGTCAGAGGCCCAAAAAGTCACAACCAAGGAGTATCGTATTACCCGGTACTAACTGGGTTGTGGAGGTCAGATAGGCAGTCGCTCCATGTAAAATACTGGTATTCAGCTGCATCCGGTAAAACTGGAAGCCGACCCCAACATAGTTGGGAAAAGGCTAGGCAGATGATGATGATGATGATTCATAAAAAACTTTGTAAGTATGTATAATTTACAAGTACTTCTTATATGAAAAGAATTCTGTCCTTGTTTCAGTAATTATCTCATCAATTTACACAGTAATTTAGTACTCACAGCAAAGTGTTAAAGCATTTTAGTATTTATTTTGCAATTTTATTGCACGATCAAGTAGATTTAAAAGATTAAAACCGTATGACCTCAGCTTAAGAACGACTATAAAGAGCTAACATTTTGCTAAAATGGTAGTAGTTTATTTTTATTTTGGTATTCAAGCAAATATCATAAATCACAACATTAAGATTAAAGATTCAGTAAAGAATAATGTAGCCACGCCTTTGTAACTTGAAATGTGAAGCAAAGAAGTAGATATCATTAATCTCTAAGAAATAGTACATGAAAAAGAGAATAAAATAAAGACGATTAAATTACTAATTATAATTGGAAGATTATTGCGCAAGGTGCAGAAATTAGGCGTAACATTGAAAATGATTATAGACTTTGGCCTAGGAATTATAGAATCTTGAAATCAATCCTGATTTACCTAAATGCAGACTATCGTAATCATCAGAAATAGCACTTTTTTGTTTTATTTCAAACATTTTAAGTCATGCTGCATTAAAATTAATGCATTTCCCAATCACGAATTGCATATAAACGTTTCCAAATATTTACTTTTCGCTCACGATCACTACTAGTGACAATTTGACGTCACGTCACACGTCAATTTGTTGTCATTGCCGTCATCCTTGCCATTTGATGTCAATACACAATGTGACCTTAGGATATCGGAGTATTCTTGCGTCAGGTTTTGACAGATTATGGACTAATTCTGTGATTATCATCAGTCGATTAGAAACGTCTGAAGCGAAGATTGAATAGCGTAGCTAGGGTTCAAAGGTCAACCCTTATTACCGCTTACTTAAGGAATTGCATGCTACTAAAATCTATACTAATATTATAAAGAGGTAACATTTGTTCGTAAGTTTGTATGTAGGGGGTAATATCCGGAAGTAATTAACCAATTTTAAAAATTGTTTCACTTGTAGAAAGCTACATTATTCGTGAGTGCTATAGGCTATATTTTATTCCCGTACTCCCACGGGAACGGGAACTACGCGGGTGAAACCGCGGGACGTCAGCTAGTAGTTAAATAAATGTTGATCAATGAAGATTGAGAGGAAGACCGAAGAAAAGGTAGATTGAGTTAGGAATGTAATGAATAAAATAGGAATCAATGATAATCTTGATGTCTGACAGGAAAGAATAGATGAAGAAACAAACATAAGACAAGAGGAGGAAGATGATGATGAGCGTTTACTATGCGTAATGTTATTGCCAATTATGTCGTTGTTAACCTACATAATCGATGCGTGTTCAAAGTCTCAAATATTACAAAATTTAAATCCCTCGTCCATAACACAACAGAGGTTATCAGGTTATATGTTTTACACACATTATTACATTATTATTGGTCAACAGGACCTCATGAAATACACATTTTAATGGCTTGAATACCATGATTATTATCTTGCTTCTAAATACACAATGTTTTACACACTACGCACATGTAGAGGCGGTTTAGAACAGCCCTGCCCCTAACCACTGTTTTACTGTGTAGACACGGACTCTCCCTAAAGAAGACTCCCCAGAAGACAATCACAGACAACTGATGGTACACACAAACAGAGATGTCGTTTATGATCAAGGAAATTAATTTCTCGAATAAGATTGGTACCTATTCTATTGTTAATTATGAAGTTACTCGCTCATCATCATCTCTCCTCCTTCGTTTCCCTCCCCACTCCTCAAGTCGGTATGATGATTCATTTACTGTTCGTGCTGTGCGCCTTTGGAATTCGCTTCCACACTCCTTGCGGGATAGCCCGTCGTTAGATGTGTTCAAGAAAAGGATAAAAGAACATTTCCTGTCTACATGATTATAGTTTGTAAATAGTGTTTTTTTGTTTTTTTCAGTGTATATATATATATATATATATTGTATGTATTGCGTATATTATATTGCATGTATTAGTTTAGTGTATAAAATAAGTTAATTTAAGTTTTTAACTGTATTGTTTGTGCACATAAGTTTATCCTCTTCTGCAAATTTCACAACAAAAGTAAGGTTTGCTGTAAGAAAACCCAATTCTGGGTTAAGCTCGCCGTTGTACATAAGCTATATGTTTTAATTTGTGTGTATACTTTTTAATTTTGTGTGCAATAAAGAATAAGAATAAGAATACTAATTCGTTAAAACAATGAGTGACTGATAAATTTGGAACAGTAGACTGACAGCTCTCCTAAGTTTAGATAAATTGCGGACACGGCTCCTGACAGATAATTTGTCCGCACCAGTTTGACTGATCCTTTACTAAACCTGGTGACTGAATTATGCCTATCATAATAACCACTTGGACATTAATTCTCATTGCAAACAACTTCATAAAACCCTACTCAACTACAATTACAGATAGAAAATGCGTCTAAAACGTATATTTTGCGCAAAACAAAACAACTTTCTCTAAACCCAGACTGGTGACGAAACTGATAACAGAAAAGACACACAAACAACTCCTTATCAATTATCACCATCTGACCTTGGACAAGGAAGCGTGGCGATGAACTCCTGCGGACATGATCTTGGCATGATGCAAGGTAAAACCATGATTGATGATCAGATTATGGACAATATTAATTTAGATTGCCAACTTAATGATAAGGAATGCTTAGTAGGTGGTTGTTCTCGGTTTGAAGGGTACACGATCGAAGGCCTTTCATATTTCAACATGATTATATGGCCAGATCATTTAAAAACTGACGAAATTCAATTTAAATTCGTTTCTGTTTCAAACTGAATCAACAACATTTTAGTGGGAAGGGAAACCCAGACTTAATGGTGTGAAAACGTAAAATTCAATCACCAAGAGTACTGATGAACGCTCATTTCTTCCCTGACCCTTTCGTCAGCAATAATTGATCTGATAGCAGCAGTGGAGTGGTGGCGGCCCCGACCTACGAACAGTAAGTCGTCGTGGGTTCGAACCCAGACAGGCGCATTACTTTGTGTAATTTATTTCATCACCACTGCTCTCAAAACGGTGAAGGAAAACATCGTGAGGAAACCGGCATGTCCTAGAACCGAAATATTCGAAGACATATTGTGACATCTACCAATCCGCACTGGGCCCGCGGTAGGTTATAGCCCATTCCCTCTCATAGAGACCTGTGCCCTAGCAGTGGGAACATTAATAGGCTGATGATGATGAATTGATCTGATAAATGATGCTTATTTTACAAACAGTCTTACACGTCTTTTTTTGGCAGTCCAACGGACACACCACTGCCTAGTGGCAGCTACAGCAGTAATAGCCGAGCAGTGATAGCCTTATCACTGCTGCTCCAGTTCGCACCCAAGACACCTCTGATTTTTCTGATTCATGTGCGTATTGTATAATTATCACATGCTTCGGTGAAGGAAAACATCGTTAGGAAACCGACTGTTCATCCTCCCATACCATCATCTGCCTGGCCTTTTCCCAACTATGTTGGAGTCGGCTGCTAGTCTCGGTTAGGCTGTCACTGGTGCAGCTGAATACCAGTATTTTACATAGAAGGATACTGCCTATCTGACCTGCAGTACAACCCTTAGGAGGTACTAGGACCGTGATACCCCTTGGTGAGACTGGTTGTCAGACTTTCCATTCACCGACTACTTGTAACGAGTGTCAAAGATCTACAAATGACAGCTGGGACCAATGACTTAACATGCTTTCCGAGGTACGAAGGAGTTTCGCTATGTCGTGAATGCTAACCCATCCACAAGCCCACTTCGGTAAGTGTGGTTTTACCTAGAAGATCGACTTGTGCGGCTGTTATTATTTAGCTACGAACTGCTTGATAGATGAACAAAATCCCATAGATTATTAATTTCTCTGTTCATTGGTGTACGTTATCTTCATATCCCGTGTAATTATGATTCATTGGATGTAGATACTACGTGACTATAGACTTGTAGTCATATCTAGTAAACTAGTAGTTACGTGTTATAATTTGTATGAATTATTTCGTCAGCTTCTAACCGTTGGGGAACGTCGACACCTGTGGTTTCTAATGCACCTGAGTTTGTTCCTTTATCTGTTTTATTATTGAGGTTTGATTCTTTGTGTATTTGTGTTCTGATGACTTTCAAATGTGATTGGTAATTGTTAATTATCTAAAAAAAAAACCAAATTTTCCTTGCTCCTTCGTCCGAGACTTATGATGACTCAACTTGGGAGAAGCCAAGTTTGGATGACTGAGTTTTTGATTATATTTAGATGCAAGTCAGTCATACTCGGAATTAATTGAATTTGTTTTCCTCTCGTTCTCTCTCTCTCTATTGTCTGTAACGTCTCCAGGGATAGTTTTCAAACATACTTAATTTGGCTTTTTCAAATCGGTTTTAGGTCGTTTTCATTCTAATAATGCAAATTTTTGTTTAAAGAATCTTATGTTCACCTATTTATAAGTAAGCGCTTGAGTGAGTTACCTCATATACAGGTCGATTCCTAGTTCAGGTAGAATCCAATTATTGTATACCTATAGTTTTTAAGGCCACATTGTCAATATTTGTATTTGTATTTCAATTATTTCAATAAACAATTTCAATTGTATCTTAAATGTACCTTAATAACGATAACTTCCCAAACACTATTTTAAGGTGAAGTTAGATATTCTGTTGGAGTTCTATAACAAATAAATTAACTATCACACATAGCTAAGACTCGTCTGACTACACATTAAAACAGATGAGGCATCTCAACACATAAATCTAATGACATACATTTGCTTCTTAACATCCACTCATAATATACCAAAGCAATTATTCCAATACAAATTAGTTCTAAAAAATCATGCAAGGCAACATTGACCTAGTGTACAGTTATTAAGTATTTAAGTTATATTGAAACGCACGGTAGACGAAGGGCGAGTATTCGAGCAACCAGAAACCAGCTGCAGTACAGTACATATTGTATTGACTCACGTTGAGATAAGGTACAAGGTCGTGTGTGCCACTGCTTAGCGTGTGGACTTGGTGGATATTGTGCTGTGTTCGTTTAGAAGGTTATTTTTTGTACTTAGTGCAGTTTGGTTTAAATAGTTTTTGAGTGCCTTCTTTAGTTATAGGTAGACTACTAGAGAGAATTTTCAACTTCTATCCTGCACTCCGTGTTCCTATAGTAGATAGGTACTTTAGATTTTAAACAGGGACGAGAAGAAAGAACTTACAGTGAAAATCATTCCTGCAGTTTGAGGCCAGAGGACAAAGTAGCAATTGACAAAAAACCATTTGTATTTCTACGATGTCTTCCAACAGGATTGATAATGATCTTTTCGTAGCTGATCAATCCTATTCATTTTTTACTATTCTGTCATAGTATTCACTAATGACGTTCCTCAGATATGCCAGGTGTGCAGTGATAGCAAAGCGCGTACCTTTAGGACCTGATGTGTATGAACGTGGACCAAGAAAAAGATGTCTGTAAGTAGTTAGTGGGAAGATGGCGTGAGTTTTTGTGTGAATGTATGTTTCCCTAATAGAATGCCACTTGTCTAGATTTCTGACAGTTAGGTCCAGAAAAACTAATTCACCAAAATTACGTTCAAGATCTCTGATAGTTAGATGCAGAAAACATTATTCAACGAAACTACGCTCAAGATCTCTGATAGTTAGAAAACTAATTCACCGAAACTACGTTCAAGATCTCTGCTAATTAGATGCAAAAAAAGTAATTCACCGAAACTACCTTCAAGATCTCTGCTAATTAGATGCAAAAAAGTAATTCACCGAAACAACGTTCAAGATCTCTGATAGTTAGAAGCAGAAAAAGTAATTCACCAAAACTTCGTTCAAGATCTCTGATAGTTAGAAGCAGAAAAAGTAATTCACCGAAACTACGTTCAAGATCTCTGATAGTTAGAAGCAGAAAAAGTAATTCACCGAAACTACGTTCCAAATCTCTGATAGTTAGAAGCAGGAACAGTAATTCACCGAAACTACGTTCAAGATCTCTGATAGTTAGAAGCAGAAAAAGTAATTCACCAAAACTTCGTTCAAGATCTCTAAAAGTTAGAAGCAGGAAAAGTAATTCACCGAAACTACGTTCAAGATCTCTAATAGTTAAAAGCAGAAAAAGTAATTCACCGAAACTACGTTCAAGATCTCTGATAGATGCAGAAAAAGTAATCCATCAAAACTACCTTCAAGTGCACCTCTGTTAATCTGTTGATCAATTTTAAACCAACTTCAAACTAAACACGGTTTTCCCCACAATGCACGCAACCAGTTGATTCACCGCGTTACTTCCTACATCATTTATAATTTCATGGAGCTTATGCCTCGATCGCTATATCTGGGTTAATTGTTTCATGCAATGATTCATGGACACCCGCCATATTGGATTTTAAATCGTGGTTTTGTTTATCATTAGTTTTTAATTTGGTTTAATGGGGACGAACTTTTCAGAACAGTTTTCTTGAATAAAAGTCTGTAATGAGGAAAAGGTGAAATAGTGGGGAATATTCAAACAATTGATAAATTAATGAGAGGAAAATGGTAAAGGAATATGGTTGCATTTAGAATTAAACAACTAGGTAGGCAGAACACATACACAAATTAATATAGGTAAACTCATATACGGACTGTAGATAATTTATTTATTTTATTTATTAAAACTTTATGCACAAAATGTACAAAGGCGGACTTAATGCCTTGGGCATTTTCTACCAGTCTACCTTAGGGTGATGCAGAGACAAAAACAGTAGGTGCAACAGAACAGAAAATTTTGAAGAATAAAATATTATTATAATAATAAATACTTATATACATACATACAACAAATTATACAAAGTGAGGAAAGGTAAAAATAAAAAATAAAAACATACATGAAGAAAACCAACAAATTAATTGTGGGACAAGTCTGCCAACTTCTTATGGAAGTTTTCCCGAGCTTTTATTTTAAATGTAAGCCGACTGGTTGCCATCCTGATATTCAGAGGGAGCGCATTCCAAAGGAAAACCGCCTGGACAGGAAAAGAAGATTTAAGAAAGCCAGAGCGGTGAGTAGGACATCGTAGAAGACGATTATTGGAAGAACGAAGATTCTTGCTGTGCGCAGAGCATAAATACTGGAAGTGAGAAGTAAGATAAGAAGGAGAAGTGGGTTTGTCTAGAAGGGAAAACAAAGTTGTCAAAGCTCTTAATGCTCTGCGCTGCCTGATGGGCAACCATTTTAAGCGTAACCGATGTGCGGACACATGATCATACTTACGGAGATTAAATACGAATCGAATGCAGTTATTTAGAAGTCGGTCAAGTTTATTGAGGAGATCTGCATTCAGGTCGTAGTAACACACATCACCATAGTCAATAATGGGAAAGATAAGGGACTGAACTAGCATTACCTTTATGTGGGATGGGAGAACGTTTTTCAATCGATAGAGCGACCGCAACGTACCGGTGACTCTCTTGCTCACAATCGCGACCTGCTTACGCCAGTCAAGGCAAGTGTCAACATACAAACCCAGATCCTTGACATCAGAGCTAAACGGAATCACTTTGCCGTCAAAGGTAACCGGCGGTACCGTTAAACCATTCAGCCTTCTCAAGCTATGGGGGCTTCCTACAATGATAGCCTGGCACTTGGTTGGGTTAACGACTACCCCGAAGCGATCAGACCAGTTTTTCACCACCGCTAGATCCCGGTTTAGCTCCTCAATCGCATCAGATAAGTTGTCAACACCTGCCCGACTGTAAAGCTGCAAGTCATCAGCGTAAAGATGATACGCACACTGAAGCTCGGTAGTAATAAGATCTATAAAAATAGAGAACAAAAGTGGAGATAAAATACCGCCTTGAGGGACGCCAGCATCAAGATTACACCAGTTGGAAGAAGAGTCTCCCACAAGAACCGACTGCTGACGCCCCCGAAGATAGGAAGAAAACCAATGCAAAACCTCAGGAGAGACCATAAGATAGGAGAGGATGGATAAAAGGACTTCGTGACTGACGGTATTGAAAGCATTGGAAAAATCGATCAGCACTAAAACGGAAACTTTCGTGTCTTCCATTCCCCTCCTTATATCGTCAGTCACTTTAAGGAGAGCTGAGACGGTACTGTGGCCGGGCCTGAACCCAGATTGGAATGGACTAATGAGGGAGTTATGGTGAATAAAGTGAGAGAATTGTTTATGGACACAGGCCTCAAGCACTTTAGATAAAAAGGGAAGGATGGAAATCGGACGAAAGTGACTGGGAAGAGTGGGATTAGGAATTTTAGGTAGTGGTCGCACATGGGCTTTCCGCCAGAGCGAAGGGAAGTCACCAGAGAAAAGGGAGAAGTTAACGATGTGGGAGATTGCAGGAAGGAGCTGTTCAAGAGCCGTCACTATCATGTGGCGACTGATGTTATCACAGCCCACGGCTTTGGATTTAATGGAGAGGATAATCTTCTTGATCTCTTCCGGGTCGACTGGGGTGAAGGCAAAAGGGGTGATATTGGGTCGCGTCAGACCAGCAAGATAGTCAATAGTTTGACATTTGGTTAGACTATCAAGAGTGGGAACAGTGGCAAAATGGCGATTTAGATCGTCTAAACCAAATGTATTAGGAGGGTCTGAATGTCGCGATCTGCCAATACCTAGAGTTCCAAGGAACTTCCAAATATCAGCAGGAGAAGAAGAAGTAATATTATGAAGAATGTGGCGGCGTTTAGCGTTACGTATCATCTGATTACAACGATTGCGAGCAGTTTTGAAGAGGATCCAATTATCCTCCGACCTATCCTTTCTAAACTTCCGGAACGCGCGGTTCCGTCGTCGCATTGCCATTTGAACTCCCCTATTCATCCATGGCGCAGGCGGGCGCTTCAGCTTGACTTTCCTGATAGGAGCGTGGGTGTCATACAACTTGACTACAGCTGAATTAAAAACATTAACTTTGTCGTCAACTGAGGTGGCTTCCTCCAAGGGTGTCCAGTCAATATTAGAAGCATCTTGTATTAGTTTTTCAGCATTCATCCGCGCAAAAGCACGCCTGTACTGGAATTTAGGTTTGGGTTTAGGAGTTTTAAGGACATAAGACAGGAAAATAAGGTCATGATGGGAGAAACCAGGAGCGAAGTGTTGACCATGTGAGGAGACTAAGGAAGGATTAGAGATGAGGATTAGGTCGAGCCAAGTATCATCACCGACAGTGTTGTGATGCGTAGGTTGGAGAGGCAACACGTGCAAACTAGCTGACTCGACCAGATGCAGGAGATTAGAGGATCGAGGGGAGTTATGGGCAAGGAGGTTGGTGTTAAAATCCCCCATGACAATGTGATGTGCATACTCCGAACCCAAAGATTCTAGGACCGATTCGAATTCGGTGAAGTAATCAAGGCAAGGGGGACAATATACAACTCCAATAACGATTTTAGCTCCTTTAACACAAACCTCAAGAAATAGAAACTCAGCTGAATTATTAGCGGAAGAAGTAGCGAGAATTTTAAAAGGAAAGTCAGCACGGAGGTATACTGCTACACCACCTCCTCTCTTACCAATACGATCATTCCGTAGAAGAACGAAACCTGGTAGAGAGTAAGTGGTGGATGGTAGTTCAGGTTTTAGCCAGGTCTCGGAAATCAGGACGGCATGGACGTTGTTGTTCGTAAAGGTATCATATAGTTCATTGTAGTGGCTTGGGATACTCTGGGCATTAATGTGACAAACGTTTAGCAGCCGATCAAGATTTTGGTTGAAAGTTTCACGTAAAATATCGCCAAGGGTGTCTACAGCGGAACAAAAACTATCATTATCTGAAGTGGCAGCAGATTCGTTGGCAGAAAAAAAAGATTCATTATCAAAAAGAGTTGTCATAGATATAAATAAAATATAAATAGAGCAAAATAAAATTAAATAAAAACACTAAAAAATAAGAGAACTACACGAAAATCTAGTACGGCGTTTGCATCTCTGCACCACCCGCCAGCTAACATCATAAAAAAACAAAAGCAGAAAAAGTAATGACAATGAATAAATTAAGAGATAAAACTAAAATAACAATCGCATAATCGATACAAAAGAACAACTTTAAAAATAAATAATAACGGAAAAAATAATTATGGTATTCGGAACGCACCCCACAAGTCTTAACAAAACACCAAATTTTTGTGAAACGTATCCGATCATAAAAACGTCATTGAATGAAATAATACAATGTCAGATTTGACAATCACGACAATTTAGCATGAGTGACATTTCGAAATGTAAATAAAGACAACTTGTTGAGGGTAAATTAAATATTATGCGAAACTTGTAAAATGTTATCACAGAGACGTGTGACGAAAACAACATCAATGATTACAAGCCCAAAGTTCAAACTATAACCATATTAATTAGAAAACTGAAAGATTACAATTTCTAATGGTAAGTAAATCCTACGCTACGTAGGACTATGTAAGTTAGAAGTTATTAATAGAATATTATTACCATCATTAACGCATTCTGTTTTTCAGGCTATCTCCCAGAAGTTTGAACCTTGGGATACTTCACCAGCAGCGGACTCAGTTCTTCGAGTGTCGTGATCTTGTGTTTGCTTCCATCAGGGGCTTTAATAACTATGACACCGTCCTGAGTCCAACACGACCGCATAGAGAAGTGAAGCCGCGCCTTCCCAAAGACGGATTGTCTAGTCTTTGTCAAGAATTCTTTGACGGAGATAGATGAACCCTTCAGCCCAGTCTTCGCTTTCCAGACTGCAGACCTGTCATCGTAACTTGAGAATTTGACAAGGATGGGCCTATGATGATCTTTATTGACTACACCAAGTCTGTGGCAGACCTTTATGGAGGACGCAGTGACATTTTTGAGAGCCAGCTTCTTATTTAACAACTCCAAGATGACCGCACTGCTGACCTCCCCGTCAACCTCCGCGATGCCCTGGAAGATCAGCGCCTTTCTCCGATGCCTGGTCTCCAACCCATCGACTTGTGCCGCACACTCACTGATCTGTCTTCTAAGTAAACTTAGCATGCTGAAGATCAGCTCCCTGAAGGTGCGAAACTCGTCAGCTACCCTCGCCACGGTATCCTTGCCAGGTCCAGCACACTGGATTTGCGCTTCCAGCTCTCTCATCTTCCGGACAAAGCTATCCTCCAGGCTCTTCTGTGCAGATATGATGTCGTCCAATTGAGACATTGTAGTATTTAATAGTGATCCTCTGTGTCCAGTGACAGTGAAAACAGTGATGTGAAATGATGAGCTGGCAGGTGGTGTAAATTTATAGCTTGAGTCACATAAATGTGCTGCAAACGTGAGTACCCTTTGTGTAGAGGTTATACACTGATATTTTATGAAAATTAAGTGACAAAACTGTGAATTTCTATTTTAAATAAAAAAACAATATAAGAGATACGTCTGCCTTTTTTTAGCACCTACCCGCGACAATTCTTAATAATTGGATCAAAACAGAATTAAAAAAGAAGATTTTAAAAGTAAATGAAGTAGATTTTAGAGTAATAGGAACTATTTACTGCGTTGTATTTGTTAGCAAGTGAAAAAACAGTACCTAATAATTACATCACTATTTAGCGTTTAATCACTTGAAATTTTATCGAAATACTAATTTATAAATAGGGAATTTGACATCATACTAAGCTACCAAGCTACCTACTTATTAAGCCACCCTAAAGTAAATGAAAAACCCAAAGAATATGTATGAAAACCTAAATATTCTAAAACATACCGAGCAAGTCGCATGTAACGCATCGTGATACGCTATCGGTGATTCTGAGGTCGTACTGATAACGTGGTCGTTGAACCCCCAATTGTTGTTATCAGCGTGTCACCTTGCTATGTTTATTATCTAATATTTTGATCGTGATGCTCTGACGTCACGATCATATGATTGGTGGACGCGTTTTAATTCACTTTCAGTGATGACTTAGCGTCAAATTGTTGGAAATCAGCTGTGAATTTTGTGGGGTTTTTTTTTCTATGTATTCAATTTGGAAGGTGTTACAGACATCATTGCCACTACTGTAAATATTCAAAAACGTGTTTATTACGCAAAACAGTTGTTTTTGCCTAATAAACACGTTTTTGAATAAGAAAGAAATACAGATTTTCAGACATTTAGGCCCAAGATTTAGGGCCATGTTAGAAAAGCGTTGCTTTTTCTTACTTTACCTTGACGCTGTTTATGACTTAAGCTTGCAAAGAAGTAGTTTAGTTTGGCACGCCCGCCATCGCCATCGCCATTGATGAAACAGAAAACCTAACAACATCATATTTAGGAACATACAGAGAAAACAATTTCAAACAGCGAAAACATTTTCATTTACCTATTTTAAAAAGCTTTAAACGAAAACAACGTCCATCGAAAATGGATTCCCGAAAACAGCTCAACACTTTATACCTATCCTTATGTAAATAGATGGCAAATAAATAAATAAAAAATACGCACCAACACGAGCAGAAAGGTAGCCTTTTGTTTTTGTAAAAGTTATGAAACTGAAAATAGCCATCGTGTATAATTTGACGTGGGTAACTGCCACTCATTTTGGGAGACGGTTCTACATTTACAAATGTAGGCATTATGTAAAAATACACACGTAAAAATATAATACCTATGTGAATTTACATTTTTATCTCAATACTGAAAAGGGTTTGTGAAGGAATAAATCTAGTCATCAAGCAGTTATTTATGTTAAAAAAAACCTTATTATAGTATACGTATATATCTATGTATCGTTGCTATATACTGAACCCCTCCGCATCTCAGAAAGCCTGCAGCTGTCATTCATAGATCTTTGGCAGAAATAACGGGTATTCAGAACCCAAAAAGTCTGACAACGAGTCTTGGCAAGGTGTGTCGTGTTACCCAGTAACTCGGCGTGGAGGTCAGTCGCCCCTTAAATATTTAGTATTCAACTGCATTCAGCAACGGTGGCCCCGTGGTGGCGGCCCCGACTTACGAATAGTAAGTCGTGGGTTCGAACCCAGGCAGGCATTACTTTGTGTAATTTATTTCATCACCACTGCCCTCAAAACAGTGAAGGAAAACATCGTGAGGAAACTGGCATGTCCTAGAACCAAAAATTCGAAGACATGTGACATCTACCAATACGCACCTGGCCCGCGTGGTGGATTATAGTCCATTCCCTCTCATAGAGAGGAGGCCTGTTTCCCAGCAGTGGAAACATTAATAGGCTGATGATGATGATGACAACTGCACTCAATTAGACTTGCAGCTGACCCTAAAGGCTGCCCGTGTAGTGCCTAGCAATCCAGCCATAACTTTCACTTGCAATTCGAATTAAGTAAAGTGGGTAAAGTTTCATCATCTAGGTATTTACTAACAAACTTGAAGTAATATTTTCATAAATAAATGAAACATTTTAACGATATTATATTATTGCATTATTATTACTAGTCCGAACAAGTCCGAACTTGTCTCAAACGGTAGGAAAATTAAATGCCTACCGTATTAGTTAAGCGTTGATAATATGTGGCAATATTGTGTAAGTAGGCTATAAGTTACTACGCACTATAAATACAATAAATTTATTAGTCAAAATATTACCAGAAATGTCTCACTATCGTAAGTATGAAACATACATACGCAAGTAGGTTCTCAAAGTAGGTTTAGTGCATCCTGAATATTTGGGCACCAGCCTGCTGGCCGGCTTAACATAATCAGGTGATATTGTTCCCACTGCACACTGAAACGCAAGTGACTGAAGGAGTGATGGACATGATTTTTTGTGGATGGAGAGAGAGAGAAAGGCCAAAGAAGAGATGGATGGATTGCGTGAGGAGTGATATGACAGAGGAAGGAGTAAATGATACCGTGACGTCTGAGACCCAAGTGGAAGAAGAAAACGTGTTAAAGTGTAAGTGGATGTGTGTGTAAGTGTATGTGTGTGTAAGTGTATGCGTGTGTAAGTGTATGTGTGTGTAAGTGAGGAAGATGATGATTGTTCCCACTGATGGGACGGGTCACAGGCCTCCTCTTTGTGAAAGGTAGTGGGGTGTAGGTAATTCCCTGCGCGGGTCCAGTACGGGTTGGTAGCTGCCATGTGCTTTCGAATTTTTGGTTCTTGTACAGGGCCGGTTTCCTCACGATGCTTTCTTTCAGACTTTGTAAGCAGTGTTGTTGTAATAAATTACACAAAGTAACACGTCTGTATTTTTTCTTTTCGGATCGGTAGTCATCAATTAATGACTCCTCCCGCTCTGGGTGGAGTCCCGCAACCCCGGCAGGCATCGGCCCTTGCGGACCCCTTCCTTTTGCTAACTCTCTTTGAGGCGCTCGTGGAACACTGTCGTCATGAGACGGATGGACGGCGAGCTAACCCATAGCCCACCGTCCACAGGCTCGCGCCTACGCTGGCCGGGGGCCACGTGGTGGCCTCCAACGCCCGGGGCGTCTCCCGCGGTGCCCGGGACGTGAGTTTCTCTAACACGTTTACACGTTTGCCTGGGTTCGAATACACAACTCTAAAGACATGACCACTGGCTCGTCACTGGTCACAGGGCAACCACACCGCTTTCACTAGCAGACTTACAGATCTTCAGATCTGAAAAAAGAAAAAGATTATTATTTCGTTCAATAAGATACCTACTGAAGTACTTCAGCATATTTTTTTATTGATTTATCGATAAAAGCGCTGTATAATACATTTTTATCAAGGTTCTCATCGAGGTTTTGCGTTACAAATAAACATGAAATGAAATGAAATGAAATGAAATGAAATGAAATGAAATGAAACATTCTAAACATTCTAATGAGCTATCTATGACGTCATAAGATTTTCTATTAGATGACGAATTTTGTTTTTTTCAGCGATTTATGATGATAATAACAAAACATGACATGACGTAGACTTCAATTCATGCAAAAATATCGGAATGAAAAAAATATCGGACGCGGGGAAGGTCATTGATAAGAGGTCGTTGACCGCGTCTAGGCAGTTATCAATATTATCAGTATTTAAATGAATTTAGATGGCAACTTTGTTCGTCTGCGACAGAAGGGGTCAACGACTTCCCTAAGACATGTTTGGATTCGATAGAATGTTGAAGAAACATAAATATTATTTTGCGTATTGTTATATTTTATTCACAATGTTGTTTGTTGTCTTTAGTTTTTCCTGAAGGAATCAATTCAATTCATTTATTCTCTCTTCACAATATTGGTACATAAAAATTAACAATGTTTTTGACAAAGTAATATTCCACCATTGGAAGAGATTGGGGGCCACAGCAAAACAATAATATCGCTAAAGGTTAAAAGACGATATTGTGTAAACATAATTCATGGTACCAAAAAGATCACAAAGAGACAATCAGTTTAAGGTTAACAATAGTACAAATAATAAAGAAACAAGGAAAGGCAAAATCAAAAATGGAGAACTAATGGTTCACACGAGAGTGTAGTGTTGCGTATGAAAGTATGCTGGAGTGTGTGAATGTATGTTGCTGTGACATGAATGTATGTTGGAGTGTACGAGAGCGAGGAATGAGATGTAAAAAAGCAACGGAAGAGAGGAGATCTATTCTAGATCTTTATTAGGAGATAAGAAAATCTATTTAGGAATTGTCAAAAGATTCTCAGTTTTATGGTAGTCAAGCGTTTTAAGAAATGTTTTTACTGTTTTGTGATAATAGGAGGTGGTTTTAGGATATAGATCAAGAAGGACATTTAATTTGTTGTACAAAAAATTACCAAGGAAGCAAAAAATCTGGGGGAGTGATGATTTGAACTGCAATGAGGGGCAGACTCTTCCCTTCCATCGTTGGTTATTAATTAATTTGGAGTCAAACTGTAGCTGGGAGTGTTTTTTAGTTATAGTTAGCAGGATAGAAGTTTGTCTGACTGTAAGGATGTCCCATTCTTTGTACAAATCAATTAGTTGGAAAGCGGAAGGGGAGACCAGCACCCACCTTTTTTTATTTTTTTACGGATGGGAAATCATCAAATGACTCCTCCCGCTCTGGGCGGAGCAGATGGCAGAAACAGAAGGGAGTGTCAGACTTTTACTGACTAAAACCCATCCATGTTCCTTCATCGCCCTTTGTGTTCCGGGGCCGCGGTATCTCTTTTGAACTGTCCCGCAACCCCGGCAGGCATCGGTCCTTACGGACCCCTTCCTTTTTGCTGACTCTCTTTGAGGCGCGCGTGGAACACGAACGCGCCGTCGATACGGCCTATCGTCATGAGACGGACGGACGGCGAGCTAGCCCATAGCCCACCGTCCACAGGCCCGCGTCTACGGCGGCCGGGGGCCCCGTGGTGGCCCCCGACGCCCGGGGATTCTCCCGCGGCGGCCGGGACGTTGAGAGGTTCTCTCCCTCTCACGTTCCGCCACCTCCTTCTCTAGCATTACTGCTTCGCAGAAGGAGGTGACGGCGTCCCATTCCATCTCGCTCCGGACCATGGCTTGCACCAGGGCCGGACGCGAGAGGTCGCCGCCGCCAATCGCCGCTTCGAGGACACGGCAGTGCTCCGCCCACGCGGGGCACACCTCCACCGTGTGTTCCACCGTGTCCTCCGGTCGATTCTCACAGTGGAAACACCCGGACGTTTCCTCCCGCCCGATTCGGTGCAGGAACCTCCCGAACACGCCGTGTCCGGTGAGGACCTACGTCAGGCGGAAGGTGAGGACGCCGTGGCGTCGCTCAAGCCACTCCTCAAAGAGGGGACTTATCGCCACTATCGTGGCGTGCCCTGCACGGGGTTGCGACAGTCGCTCTCTCCATGTCGCCATGAGATCCCGCCGGAAGTCGATCCGCTGAGCGACAACCAGCACCCACCTTAAGTATAGCACTGGAATGGTTTTTACCACAGAAAAATAACAGTTTTACAATCTAGACAATAGATTATGAATTTCTTTCAAAATCGTTCTGGTTAATTATAAATGTGCAGCTCGCACTCGTATCTAGCAAATCACGGGTCACCCCTTTGAAGCCATGTAGTATTCTTAGATTAGAATTACAAGCTGCACTAATAGCTGCTCGTCTAGCTAGTTCCATAGTAGATACAGTTAGATTAAAAATTGTATAATTAACCAGAAAGATTTTGAAAGAAATTCATAATCTGCTTTGTAACTGCATTTTATTTCTCGATGTATAATGCATGCCGTGGCAGCCTTTAATAAGGCTACACTATAAAATGTTAAATTCAACATGAGTTGTTAAATATGTATTTTTGGTGTATGCTTTGTTGGTTGTCCTTAAGTATATAAATAATCTATTACTTTATACATTTGAGAACTGATTTGGTCGACTTTTGTTGAATGGTTAAAATTGGGATTAGGAAGGCATTGCTATTGGGAATGTGCACGCAATTAGACTACTGACTGCGATGTCTTCACGGGCGAATTAAAGATACTCCTCTCAATATGTGCAATAAATGTTGTAAACTGTCTAAAGATTATCTTTGACTGAAGCTGTTCAATGACCATTTTAATTCAGAGAACGAGCACAGGAAAACATAGCCTAAACACATCATAGCACGATTTAACATCTCTTATTCACAACCATTTAATCCACAATCACAAACACACACACACAAAACAATATTTACAAACAAACAAACACACATAAAGACAAATATCTTATCCGGGACATATCCGTAACAAGTTAATGACCTGACAAATAAGAACGATGTCCCAAGGTATAGTTTACACTATTTACGTCAAACATCCTCCCTTCCGCCCCTCCTCCCCGCCCCTCAGTGACCTCCGTTCAATGAAAAGCTCATAAACATTGTTCCCAGAAGGTAACGTTATTTGTATTTAAAGGGTCCAGGAGGTACTGCAAACAAAAATGACCCGTACCCTTGGAACGCGAAAAGAGGGAAGATTAATGGAAGGTAGGAGTTTAAAAGGTCGGTAATTGTTTGAATAAAATAATAGCTATAGCTTTACGCTTGTATGACTTGAAGAGGTAAGTTGTGGTGTAGCTGAGAAATTTCTGAACACAGACATTTCTGCAGTGATGTTCTGGGATCGGGAGGCCTATCTACATCAGGCTGAGTTTATTTTCTTCATGATGATGGTTATGAATAAATTGCTAAGTAATTTTTGTTCGTTAGCGGCACTACAAGAAGTACTACAGCTACAATGAACAAAAAGTACTACAGCACCATCTATGACACAGATGATGAACTAACTGCGAATCACGTCAGAATTCCTACATCGCGCAAGCAGAGTTATCCGCGACTTAAGACTATTAAGGAAAAACCCGACAACTATTGTCGGGCAGTGGCCCAACCGACATAACACCCGTCTGGTCGAAGGATCCTCCCTTTTCCACGGGGTAGCTACACACCCTGCACACCCTACACCCTGTTCTTCATACCCCCAAATACCTTTAATTCCCGGATATTAATTTACATTTCCTAAAATTCTGTATTACCTATAGGTTCCAAAAACTAATGGCGAGGCTTACAAGAAAGTCTCATCATTCAACTGAATAATTGAAATTGGAAACAAAAATGATAACATGGGAAAACGTGAGGGTTTTACACTACTATCTTTTTATGTTTTTTTATTTATTTATATCTGCCATTCTAGATATTAAGGCTGGGGTATCTGCTGAATTAGCAACTCTATTTGTTGTGGTTCAAACTTCGTTTGAAATACTGTTAGAATAAACTTCTAATCAGCTTGCACTACGAAGTGGTTGTTACGTCAGTAACTGCGGGCCGAATAGTGCGAAATGAGTGGTTTTTATTTAATTGTAGCCTAAAAAATCATTAGATTAAAATGCCAATTGAAAACTTTGTGAAGAAAAAAGTGAAAAATATTTGTATGAAAAAAAAAAAACTAAAACTTAATGCCGTTTAGGAGTGAATATTTTTTTCATTTAGTAATAATATAGTTAGAATGTTTTCAATTGTACCAATTAATAGCCGTGTGGTATCCGGCAGAGTAGAATAGAACCAACCCTTACACTCACGGGTGTCGTATAAGGCGACTAATGTCTGAGGCTGAACACCTTGCGCCTCCGTAGACCAGAGAATGGGCAGCAGCGTTTTCTGTTAGTCTGTCATTACTGCGATCTCCAATCCGCCTGCCAAGCGTGGAGATTACGGCAAATTCCTCCCATCATGGGAGAGGCTTATGTCCAGCAGTGGACGTTACGGGCTGTTGTAGTAGTTGTAGTATATTCACTCATCAAAGAGGAGTTACATGGAGAAAACCTCTCGTTAGCAGATACCACCCCTTAAGCAATATGTTTGATATTGATAACGGGTTTGTATTGAAGCTGTCCAGTGACTACCCTGTTTATTCCTGTAACCTGTTGTGTTATATTTATCCACAAGGTTTGTCATCAACAACATCTTCGAGTAAACCTAGTAAGAGCCAAAACTGACCCAACCCTTCCGAAGGCTATAGGAATGAATAAATAAGTAATGTCAATCAAGCTGCGACGTCCCTTCGACCGCCTTCCGTGTTGGGAGGCAATAACAGCCGTGTCCGTGTCGCAAGCATGTCACGTTTGCCCACCAATGACATTTGATAAGGAAAAGATAAAAACTTCTGTGACTTTAGACCACCTGCGGGTGAGAATGTGACGTGTTGGTGAGATATTGAGAAGGTTTATTGACATGTTTGTATATATCAATAAAATAAAAAAGGGAGACCCCGCAATAGATGGGAAGATGAAATAAAACACACAGCGGGTCCAAACTGGATGCAAATTGCAAAATCCAGAGAAGACTGGAACACTTTGGAGGAGGCCTTTACCTGCAGAGGGGTTATTACGGAATGATATTATGCTATAAAAAATAAAACTAACACTAAAAACAAATTACACTTTATGTTACTAACAAAATACTTTGTAAACCTTAATTGGCTTAATTGGCTAAAAGGCTTTTTAGGGTTCCGTAGTCAACTAGGAACCCTTATAGTTTTGCCATGTCTGTCCGTCCGTCTGTCCGTCCTCGCTTAATCTCTGTGACCGTTAGCACTAGAAAGCTGAAATTTGGTACCAATATGTATATCAATCACGCCGACAAAGTGGTAAAATAAAAATTGGAACAAAATGTTTTATTAGGGTAGCCCCCTATATGTAAAGTGGGAAGTGATTTTTTTTAAATTTCAACCCTAACGTGTGATATATTGTTGGAAAGGTATTTAAAAATGAATACGGATTTCCTAAAATCATTTTTTGATAAAGTCAATAATTTCGGAAATAATCGCTCCAAAAGTAAAAAAACAATGTGTCCCCCCACCCCTCTAACTTTTGAACAATAAGTTTAGAAAATTTGAAAAAAATCTGAAAAGTAGAACTTTATAAGGACTTTCTAGGAAAATCATTTTGAACTTGATGGAAACAACAGTTTTTGTACAAAAAAGACAAAAAGTTGTACAAAATAATTTCTGGACTAAGTTTGTAGTATATTCGTATATGCAAGCATTTTTACATAATGGATGGACCTAATGGACCTTTAAACTCATAAGTGGGAACACTTATTGTGACGGACGGGAAACTACGGAACTCTACACTGAGCGTGGCCCGACACGCTCTTGGACGGTTTTTTTTATCTTATTTTATTTATTTATTTTGTATTTATAAGGACGGGGAGAGAAAAGGAACAATAGTGCACCCACTTTTCGCCTGTTAGGTTTAGTTTGAAATTGGGAGCTACGTTTTTGACACTAGATCGTCAGCCTCAGGCTATTATTGAGTGATTATAAACATGTAGTGTAACGAAACCGAAAGGCAAGTGTTCTCCCCATCATTGCGTTATTTTTTTTTTTGTTCTAGATCATACTTGGGAACCTTCTACATAGTTACGGAGATATTGGGGGTCAAAGTTCAAACTTTTTTTTAAATACTTGTTTTTAATGTAAGAACTTGATTGACGACCCGATTGGCGCAGCGGTAGTGAGGCTGCCTTACGTTCTTAGGGTCCCGGGTTCGAATCCCGGTAGGAGCAAATGTTTGTGTGATGAGCATGGACATTTGTTTCCTAGTCATGGATGTTATATGTATAATAAGTATGTATTTACAAACAAAAAAGTATCTATGTAGTATATCAACTATTTGGTGTCCACGACACAAGCCTCGTTGCTTAGTGTGGCACTAGATGGCGCTGTGTGTAATGTCCAGCGATATTTATTTTTTTGATTTTAAACACCTACACGACCCCCGTACTATTCAATCTATCAATCAGCACAATGTACTAGGTGCGTAACATTGAATCCTACCGTAAAACCCGTTTTGTCACCCCAACAAAAAGTCGTTTCGCAGCAATCAATTCAATACAAGGTGTCGCTTTGCACCCTAGTCAAAATTCAGGAACTTGTCACAAAAGACATAAATAAACAATTTAAATTACGATACCCGGGCAAATCTACACTAATATTAAAAAGAGGAAAGATTTGTATTTTTGTGTGTATGTTTGTAATGAATAAACTCAAAAACTACTGCGCCGAATTCAAAAATTCTTTTACCATTAGAAAGCTACATTCACCTGGAGTAACATAAGCTATATTTTATCCCCGTACTCCCACGGGAACGGGAACTACGCGATTGAAACCCCGTGACGTCCGCTAGTAATTAATAAAGTTGCTATTTTAGATTACTTTCGAAATCTCACCACCAATACGACTCTTTTTGCTTGTAGCATTCGGCCTCTATCGAAGTGCTTATTTAAGCTTATCAACCAATAGCCTTGCAGTATCTGATCGTTTGTTTTTGCTAATGAAAAAAAAACCGGCCAAGTGCGAGTCGGACTCGCGCACGAAGGGTTCCGTACCATTATCTAAACATTAGACAAAACGGCAAAAAAATCACGTTTGTTGTATGTACCCTTGAATATTAATTTTAATCTGTTTTTATTTGTTGTTATAGCGGCAACAGAAATACATCATCTGTGAAAATTTCAACTGTCTAGCTGTCACGGTTCATGAGATACAGCCTGGTGACAGACAGACAGACAGACGGACAGACGGACAGACGGACAGACGGACAGACGGACAGACAGCGAAGTCTTAGTAATAGGGTTCCGTTTTTACCCTTTGGCTACGGAACCCTAAAAAAGATTGAAAGAAAAAAAAAAAAGAAACCGCCCGCGTGAAGTTTGATAACTGTCCCATGGGATCTTACTACCGGGATAAAAATTATCCTAAAGTTTAATCCAAGTTATAAACTATCTGTGTGTAGTTTTTGCGAGACAGAGTAACAAACACCACACGTATACATACATATTCACAAACATTCGCATTTATAATATTAGTACGATTGCCAAAACGAAAAATACGTAGAACTTTTGGGGGTATGAAGAACAGGGTGTAAAGCTCTTCATCCCCCATAGAAAAGGGAGGATCCTCCGACCAGACGGGTGTTATGTCTGGTGGGCTACTGCCCGACAGTTGTTGTCAGGTTCTTGTATATAGTCTTAAGTCGCGGATAACTCTGCTTGCGCGATGTAGGAATTCTCACGTGTTTTGTTGTTAGTTCATCGTTCGTGTCATAGATGGCGCTGTAGTACTTTTTGTTCAATGTTGCTTTGTAGTGCCGCTACAAACCCTTCAAGTTGAATTAGAATCTTATCTACTCGTATTACTTCAGGAAACATCGACCATCATTTCATTTTGTTCGAAACCGATATTCAGTAGTATACGCTTACTGGTTATTATGAAATTAATTCACAATTTCAGCCGGGATAATAAAGCGATTGCTTGCACGCATACCATTAAACTAAATTAAAATTGACTATCACTTATGGGGATAAGTTTCTATCAAAGTGTTTAGTACAGAATTATAAGTATAGTCAGAAGAGAATAAAACCACTGTCTAAATGAAGTTTTGAGAATAGACTTTACAGGCAACAAAAAACTTGTGAATCTCCTTTTATTTTCGTGAATTTCTGTGATTTTGGGTTCTTTTTCTCAAGAAGCCAAGTCAGAGGCCCATGGATGGTATAAAAACCGGCCAAGTGCGAGTCGGACTCGCGCACGAAGGGTTCCGTACCATTATCTATACATTAGACAAAACGGCAAAAAAATCACGTTTATTGTATGGGAGCCCCCCTTAAATATTAATTTTATTCTGTTTTTAGTATTTGTTGTTATAGCGGCAACAGAAATACATCATCTGTGAAAATTTCAACTGTCTAGCTGTCACGGTTCATGAGATACAGCCTGGTGACAGACAGACGGATAGACGGACAGACGGACAGACGGACATACAGCGAAGTCTTAGTAATAGGGTTCCGTTTTTACCCTTTGGGTACGGAACCCTAAAAACTGTGACACCAAGTTAGGCACTAAACCACACGATAAAGAAAGAACTGGAACCTTAGTACTTAGGAGCCTATATATATATAAGAGCCTATTTATATAATAATATGTACTACCTCAAATTAGCAACTCTATTTGTGGTGGTTCAAACTTCGTTTAAAATACTGTTAAAATAAAGTTCTAATCAGGTTGCATTGACCCTTGCACATCATTTTGTCATGTTGACTACCCAGTCCCTGAATGCACTACAAAGTGGTTGTTACGTCAGTCACTGCGGGCCGAATAGTGCAAAATGAGTAGTTTTTTGCGATTTACAAAAAATCCATTGATTGGACTAAAAAAATTAATAACTTAAGACCTGCTTTATAGTTAGTTCAGTTAGTATACAAAGTTTCATGATCGTATTTGAAGTATTTTATTAATACCAGCGGTTTATTGTTCAGTTTAGAGGTAACTTTGGGATTTTTTTCTATCGAGAAAATTTTATGGAATCGTGTTTTCGCCATACATTAATCCTCAACTTTACCATATATTTTTTTTACCATTATTTCAAAATTCATACTGCAATATTATAGGCGTAACAGAATCATGCTAAGCTATTTGAGGTAGTATAAAAGAAACAGTCTAGTCTAGTCTAGAGTCTTTGTTTAAGAGTCTTATTACATTTTTTTGGTAAATTCATGATTTTTGACGCAGCAATTCTCAGCAGCAGTAAGATATTTTAATTATTTGCTTAAAAATAACGATAGTGCCATTCTCTTTCTTGTAAGTTGGAGTTACACATTTTCATTTTTCTTTTCGTGTAATTTACTATAAATATTTTACGAACTCAGTTTGCAAGAAAAACCGTCGACGATGGAACTTTAACGCTCAAATTCACATAGTTACATTCAATTCTTATAAAAGCTAAAATTACTAAAAGATAAGTTGAATGTTTTACTTGTTTATTGGAGTTTTAGAATTTCTTTGAATTCCTTGAGTTTCCACGGAAAAAATCGTAAAGAAATAGTAATTTAAGCCAGAAATGTCTTAATTCAGCGTCCATTATATTCCAAATAAACTCAATTTTATCAAAAAAATTAATATGATATAAAACTTCGATCTACAATGAATAAGTTTCATTAGTATTCGTTTGTCAATATAATAAGACAAAAATACAATAAATAAAATTAAAGCACCCACTATAATTCTCAATTCAGCTCGCTCCTCACTCTCATGTCAGTCTCGTCTCTAATATTCGTCAATATCAATCGACAATCGTCCAAATATTGCTATTATTATCGACTCGTGTACGCCGACCGAAATAATTTGATCCAGGAAGTAAAAATCAAAAATTTGCCTAAAAAATGTAATAGGACTCTTAATCTACGCTGTCTGTCTCTCTATCACTGGGTTCTACCTTTTAAATTGTAACAGGCAACAGTTGAGATATTCACAAAATAAGTATGAGCGGTTTATGACTTTGATCTTTTATTTATTTATTTATTTAAGGATCTCCAACAAAAGACATACACAAAGCATTGTTAGTTAATGGAAGACACAAGGTATTAGGTAGGTGTACTCCTTCACTTATAGGAGACCACAGCATGCACAATAAGTTAATAAATTAAGCTCCTATTACTAATTAATATAAAAATGTTATTTTTGTAAGTTTAAGTTTAAGAACGATAAAAAAAATACAAATAATTTTAGTAGAATTTGGAAACATAGTAGAATAAATTATATGATTAACTTTGACATAAATAATTGCAATGATGCAAAAAATAATCTTGCAAATGATATAAATAAATAGTGTCATTGTATCTTAGAGAGGAGGCCTGTGTCCCAGTAGTGAGACCATTATACGCTGATCATGCTTAAACATTACAACATATTGATTTTGTTGATGCCTCACAAAATCGAAGTATTGAACAAGAAAATTATATATATTTTCTAGTCTTTTTTTCTGTTATTGCACCTACTTTGTATTATCTCTGCATCACCCTAAGGTAGACTGGTAGAAAATGCCCAAGGCATTAAGTCCGCCTTTGTACAATTTTTTTTGCTTGTGCATAAAGTTTTTATAAATAAATAAATAAAATTGCAATTCTTACCGTGGACCAACACACTACTTTTCAAATCTACAGAACTTGCACACATGACACGCCATTGATAAAATTAAACCCAACAATCACTTAGGCGGGCTTCCGACGGAATATTTAGAACAATGTCTGCCCCATGGTGTTTGATGACGCGTTACACGCTCGCCCTCGCGGTGTGACGCCCGCCTTATTTTCTATACAGGCTGTTGTTGGATTTATTGAGTAAAATCAAATAATTTTACAATAAAATGTTTTGATGAAAATATGAGTAGTGCCCTAATGGTAACAGTAAGTACCATACTTACGAGTGTAAGTTCTAACTTAAGCACGTTACTTTGTGTAATAAATTTCATTAACACTGCTCTCAAAACGGTGAAACATCGCTAGGAAATCTAAATGGCGTTTGGTGAAATAAAAAAAATATTTATTTATTTATATAAATAGCATCATCTGCCTAGTCTTTTCTCAACTATATTGGGGTCGGCTTCCAGTCTAACCGGATGCAGCTGAATACCAGTATTTTACATAGAGCGACTGCCTACCTGACCTCCACAACCCAGTTACTACTGGGTAATACGATACCCCTTGGTAAGACTGGTTGTCAGACTTTTTGAGCCACTGACTATCTTTTATGACTGTCAAAGATCACAAATGACAGCCAAGACCAACACTGCTTAACGTGCTTTGCGAGGCACGGAGGAAACTCGGTATGTAAAGGGTGGTCACCCATTCATAGACCAACCTAAGTCAAGCAAGGCTTAAAATAAAGATCAACCCGAGCGGCTGTTATTATTTAGCCACGAGCTCCTCCAAAAACAAAACCAAACTTTAGCAATCTAAACTGGCGAAGGGTTTTCAGCCTCCATATTAAATTAATTAATTAATTCCTCGTGTACTTAATTAAGCTTTATTGTGTACTGTGCATCATAATTCATCTTAGTCTTCAATCTTCTTTATCGTGTATTTAGTGCTTAACTTGGTGTCACAGTTTTTTACGCCACCCATGGGCCTCTTGACTTGGCTTTACATGCCGTCGAGAAATATCTTAACAACAAAAATAAAATCTCTCTTTTTCATCGTAGTAAATACTTAGTTCGGTATTACCTAGAAGTAACTTTGATCCCGTATTCACTTTGTATTTAATCCCCAATGGAATAATAGGAAGAAATTCCATCAACATTAATAACGTCTCTTGGCTATTTTAAGTAAAAAAAAACGATAGAGCACGCCTCAAAACCATGGCTTTTAGTCAAGTAAGGAAACTAATAAAATTCAATGCATGCTGCACGATCGTTCTATGATACATATTATAAAGTTTTTGCCATTTTTATATACTAATGAAGAAGTTTACCATATTTTTAAATAATAATATATAAGGAAGCTGTGCGTGTTATTTTAATAGCATGATTTGCATAGCATTAATGCTCATTTGTACGCTACTTTGTGTTTTATAACTTAGATTTATTGAGTGTTCTTTTAAGTATTGCTATTTTGTAGTAATTACTTTTATGACCTAGGCTTGATGATGAAAAACTCGATTTGTTAATTGGTGTTCTATTAGGTATTCAATTAAGTTTGCTTTACTTTGAAGATAGCTGTTCTGTTAAAAAAAAACACTACCGACGGAAACGTAAATATAAAATACCCAATCAAGGAAGGTTTAATGATCATCGACGTTAATAAATCATCATAAACAAATTTCAAATTTTGTCATTTCTTTTGTATCTTTTTGTTTCTGTTTATCCTGTGTGAGTTCAATAAATACTTTTCTTTCTTTCTTTCTTTTATAAAAAACAACAACATTTCGCCTGTATTCCTTGAAAGGTTATTCAGAGATGACCCCAATAGCGTACACTCACATTTCAATACTTACTTATTTTTAAGTCATATGTAATATGCGCGGCAATGTCCATTAACCAGCCACAAATCCAGACTCCGTGGCTACCGAGAGATTCGTGATGGAAAAAACCTAATAACACTTTTGCAAGTCCTAGTAATCTAACCCTAAGGTCTAAGGTGACATCAAAAATCTAACCCAGGTGACATAAAAAATCTAACCCAGGTGACATCAAAAATCTAACCCAGGTGACATCAAAAATCTAACCCAGGTGACATCAAAAATCTAACCCAGGTGACATCAAAAATTTAACCCAGGTGACATCAAAAATCTAACTCAGGTGACATTAAATATCTAACCCAGGTGACATAAAAAAAAATCTTTCAGCATAACGAACGACGAATAGAAAAAAAAAACTTACCAGCACACATCACAAAACGAAACCCCCTGTACCAATCGGCATATTTCTAAGTAATTTTCTTGAAAGGGAAGCGGTGCTTATTTTGTTTATTCATTTGTAAAATAGATTTTCGGTCGGTAAGCTCTCACGTTCGCTGATTCTGTTCCTACCAGCACTTTGGGACAATTGCTTTTCGATTCACGAGTTTCGTGTGTGATTTTGTAGTTGTTGAGGGCTGCGAAGCTTAGAAGTGATGAGTCGAGGCGTTCTAGATTATTCCGGGGAAATTTATTGTTTTGGAAAAAAAAAACTGTTAAATAGAGCAACGATGAATCTACATACATAACACTAGCTGACGTCCCGCGGTTTCACCCGCGTAGTTCCCGTTCCCGTGGGAGTACGAGAATAAAATATAGCCTATAGCACTCGCGAATAATGTAGCTTTCTACCAGTGAAACAATTTTTAAAATTGGTTCATTACTTCCGGAGATTACCCCCTACATACAAACTTACAAACTTACAAACAAATGTTACCTCTTTATAATATTAGTATAGATATAGATAGTATAGATAACATCACGCCTGTAATCCCCAAAGGTTTGGGCAGAGGTGTACCTAATAGTATATCCACCGTTTGCCTGTTATATATAAGTCCAGTAATAGGGTGCCAGCTTATTGTCATCATCATCATCATCATCATTTCAGCTGAAAGACGTCCACTACTGGACATAGGCCTCCCCAAGTGTTGCCACATTGACCGGTCCCGTGCGACTCGCATCCAGCGGATTCCCGCAACCTTCACCAGGTCATCGGTCCACCTAGTGGGAGGCCTTCCAACGCAACGTCTTCCGGTTCGCGGTCGCCACTACAGACCTTTTCGGCCCCATTGGCCACCCGTTCTGCGAGCAATGTGCCCTGCCCACTGCCACTTAAGTTTGGGAATTCTTCGGGCTACGTCGGTAACCTTCTTTTGCGGATGTGTTCATCTCTGATTCGATATCGATTGTCATTACAAACTGTCAAAAATCTTGACTATGTGGCTGCTGGTAAGAAATTCCTGACGAGAAAACCCAATAACACTTGCGCGACCTGGGAATCGAACCCAGTATCCCATGCTCAGCAGACGGCGGCCGCTAGATCATCGCGAAATCTCAATAGACAAATCAGGACAGAAATCAACAACAAGCATAATCAGCTGATAATTTTCCCACTGCTGGGACACAGGCCTCCTATTTATGGGACAGAGTGGGCCACTTGATGGGCCTAATATGGGCTGGATAACGTTACACCTCTTAGAACTTTCGGTTCTACGACATGCCTGTTGATAGTTTCCTTGACTACAATTGAGGGTAATGGTAATCGTACACAAGCACCATTCCGCACATTGACGACCGGAATGGCGCAGTGGTTGTGAGGCTGACTTACGTTCTTAGGGTCCCGGGTTCGAATCCCGGTCAGAGCAAATGTTTGTGTGATGAGCATGGACATTTGTTTCCGAGTCATGGATGTTTATATGTATAATATGTATTTACAAACAAAAAGTAGATATATATGTAGTATATTAACTATTTGGTGTCCACGACACAAGCCTCGTTGCTTAGTGTGGCACTAGATGGCGCTGTGTGTAATGTCAAGCTATATTTATTTATTTATGTGTGTAACTAACCCTTTCAGGTTTTGGCCCAGTTGTTCGTGAGATTATTCAGAATGGTCAGGTGCGTAGTAGACGGAACCGGCGGGCGTGTATGACTAGATCTATGAACGTGGACGAGGTGAAAGGAATAAGTAAGGATCGTAGCAGGTTAGGCTTGTCAACAGAAAAAATCTAATTAGTCCGTCAGTTAGATTAAGGGCATATAGTCTCTCAAATGACTTAGCATGATCCTCCGTTACGCCTAAAATACTGCAGCATTAATTTTGAAATAAATACATGGTAAAGTTGAGGATTAATGCTAAGTACTATGTGTGACGAAAACACGATTCCATAAACGATTCTCGACAAAAAAAAATACAAATTTACCTTCAAATCGAACAATAAACCGCTAGTATTCAAAAAGTACTATAAATTTGATCATGAAGCTTTGCCTACTAAATGAACTAACTATAAAGCAGGTCTTATGTGTTTTATTTTTTTAGTCAAATCAATAGATTTTTTGTAAATCGCAAAAAACCACTCATTTCGCACTATTCGACCGCAGTGACTGACGTAACAACCGCTTTGTAGTGCAAGCTGATTAGAACTTTATTCTAACAGTATTTCAAATGAAGTTTGAACCACCACAAATAGAGTTGCTAATTTTAGGTTAGAAAGACCTTAACAAAAAATACTTGACCCGTATTTTTTTTTTTGTTACGTAAACCAAAATTGACGAAGATACGGCGCTTTTAAAATTCTCAATACGTCACGCCGTGGTATAATTTTTAGTGCGTTTTGACGTCATGAGCCCCCAATCCCGAGTTTAGATGCATTTTATCTTTGTTAATATTCATTGATTTACAAAAACAAAAAATACATGTCCATTATTTTCCAATACTCTAACTGACGGACTAAATAGATTTGCAATTTACTGATGGTGGAAACTAGCCTATTGGTGTACGGCCGTGTGTATACATACATACACATAGGTACACAAATTCACGCCTGTGTGTGTGAATGTTTCTTCTAAATATCTATCGACATATCAGTAGATATTGTTACGTCGTACTCGTACCTACAGTTACAAGTAGGTAGGTAGTAATAGGTAGGTACGTAGGACGAGTTTCGAATGATGTAGGTATAGGTATTGTCATTGTAATTTCGACCGTACGCCGAGGGCATAAGGTACCTACTTTTTTCTTTTGTACAAGTTATGGAAGGACAATGACCGACTATGTAATATTCTAGAACAATTCGAGTAAGTCGTGGATCTTTCTAGAAGGGTTGGTCACCATATAAATAGCGGAAATGTTTGCGGGAGCGGCAGTCTGATTTTGGCTACAGTACGAAGCGAATCGAAGTGAAGTAAAAGTGCGATATCTAAGAGAATAGTGATCAGTAGTGTATTTGTGATTGAGTTATAAGTGTTTTGTGATTATTAAAGTTATTTGTTGTTTAATCTATAGTAATTAATTTTGATCCCATACCCAGCTTGTTACAATATTTAAAAACACTACCAAGTAAATGAGGGTAGATGTGAGGAAAAGTACATAGGTCCTGAAAACATGAACCATCACGTGATCCGCCATTTAATCAAAAATTTACATCATCAAACATCTCAACAAAACGCCAGCCAGTAAACCGTATATTATACGTTAATAAAACTCTTTACAGACGAAAGAATTACGCAATTTAGTTTAATTAAAATCGTTTGCCTCCATGTTAGGGTACTACTTGATTAACTTGACGTTTTGGTGGGGATCGTAAAAAACTCCGAGGAAATGACGAACGCATCGGGTTTTAGGGGGCAGAGAGACTGGGCGACTGGGGTGGAAATTAAAGAAAAGAGTGCAATAGAATAGAATTATTTTCATTGAAGGTGTTTAAAAAACATTTTCATCCAAATTTCACTAACAGAAGGATAGGGACATCTTAATGAATGCCTAAATATTATTGCAGTGCAGTTCAGTTTTCATTGCAATTTTAGAGTGTCGTTTATTGTTCATGAGAACGGGTTTTATGTGCGTTATACGCAATGAACTCGAACTTTCATATTTTTTATTTCATTCATTCCTGCTGCAAAAAAAAAATGCAGTTCTAAAAATTATCTCTTACCAATGTCATTCAACCGCCTGAAGATCCCGATAACACTCTATTTATCGAACTATTCAAATACCCCATATCTAAATATATAAAAGAAGAAACTGACTGACTGACTGACTGACTGATTGACTGACTGACTGACTGACTGACTGACTGACTGACTGACTCATCTATCAACGCACAGCCCAAACCGCTGGGTCTACAGATTCCAAATTTGGCAAGTAGGTTCCTTATGTGGTGTAGGGGTGCACTAAGAAGGGATTTTTCAAAATTCATCCCCTAAAGGGGTTAAACGGGGCTCCAAAGTTTGTATGGGGAAACAAGATTAGTTAGACTATTTTATTCGAAACTTCACAGGAGTGCTCCTATTGATAAATGAGTAGAAACGGTTTTCAGGTTTTTTCAGAATTCAACCCCTAAGAGGGGGAAATGGGGTGGCAAAGTATAAAAATCAATGCACAGCCCAAACCGCTGAGTCTAGAGATTCCAAATTTGGCAAGTAGGTTCCTTATGTGGTCTAGGGGTGCACTAAGAAAGGATTTTTCAAAGTTCAACCCCTAAGGGGGTTAAACGGGAATCCAAAGTTTGTATGGGTAAAACAAGATTAGTTAGACTATTTTATTAGAAACTTCACAGAAGTGCTCCTATTGATAAATGAGTAGAAACGAGTTTCACGTTTTTTCAGAATTCAACCCCTAAGAGATGATGATGGGGTGGCAAAGTATAAAAATCAATGCACAGCCCAAACCGCTGAGTGTAGAGATTCCAAATTTGGCACAAAGGTTCTTTATGAGGTTTAGGGGTGCATTAAGAAAGGATTTTTCAAAATTCACCCCCTTAGGGGTTGGAACGGGAGTCCAAAGATTACGTGGGAAAATAAGATTAGTTAGACTACTTTATTTGAAACTTAACAGGAGTAGTCCTATCGATAAATGAGTTAACGTTTGTATTTCAGTTTTTTTTCAGAATTCAACCCCTAAAGGGGGAAATGGGGTAACAAAGCCTGAAATTCAACATAGGTATTGTTTTTATGGTGAATTGGGTCGGGTGTATTACAAAAACAACGATTTTAAGATTTAATGTGGCAGACCTGAAATACTACCATTCCCTGTTGGGGTGCGATGGGGTTGAAATGTCTAAAAATCAATATGGGTGTCGATACCGAGATTATCAGGGGTGCTGATTACGAAAATGGCATTTATTTTGAGATCCAGATGATAATGATTGTGATTACGATGATGATGATTGTGATAATGACGACGATGATTGTGATGATGATGATTTTGATTACGATGATAATGATTGTGATTACGACGATGATGATTGTGATAATGATGATTGTGATAACGATGATAATGATTGTGATTACAATGATAATAAGTGTGTTAACGATGATGGTGATTGTGATAGTGATTGTGATTGTAATGGTGATTGTGACAGTGACGGTGATTGTGATAGTGTCGGTGATTGTGATGGTGACAGCGATGGTTGTGATAACGAGGACGGAGATTGTAATGATGATGATTGTGATTAAGATGATAATGATTGTGATTACGATGATAATGATTGTGATAACGATGATGGTGATTGTGATAGTGATTTTGATGGTAATTGTGATGGTGATGGTGATTGTGATAGTTATTCTGAGAGTGGTGGTGATTGTGATGGTGATTGTGATGGTGATTGTGATGGTCATTGTGATGGTGATTGTGATGGTAATTGTGATGGTGATGATGATTGTGATAGTTATTCTGAGAGTGGTGGTGATTGTGATGGTGATAGCGAT
The DNA here is from genome assembly GCA_905147715.2 of Xestia xanthographa. Classification (NCBI taxonomy): domain Eukaryota; kingdom Metazoa; phylum Arthropoda; class Insecta; order Lepidoptera; family Noctuidae; genus Xestia; species Xestia xanthographa. Next base: position 2,647,589 of record LR990650.1, read on the forward strand.
GGTGATTGTGATGGTGATTGTGATGGTGATTGTGATGGTGATTGTGATTGTGATGGTGATTGTGATGTTGATTGTGATGGTGATTGTGATAGTGATTGTGATGGTGATTGTGATGGTGATTGTGATAGTGATTGTGATGGTGATTGTGATTGTGATGGTGATTGTGATTGTGATGGTGATTGTGATGGTGATTGTGATTGTGATTGTGATGGGGATTGTGATGGTGATTGTGATTGTGATTGTTATGGTGATTGTGATGGTGATTGTGATGATGATTGAGATAGTGATGGTGATGGTGAGTGTGATAGTGATTGTGATAGTGATAGTGATGGGGATTGTGATGGTGATTGTGATGGTGATTGTGATGGTGTTTGTGATGGTGATTGTGATGGTGATTGTGATAGTTATTTTGATGGTGATTGTGATGGTGATGGTGATTGTGATGGTGATGGTGATTGTGATAGTGATGGGGATTGTGATGGTGATTGTGATAGTTATGGTGATTGTGATGGTGATTGTGATAATGATTGTGGTAATTATGGTGGTTGTGTTAATGATGATAATTGGTGATAATGATGGTGACTGTGATAGTGATGGTGATGGGGATTGTGATGGTGATTGTGATAGTGATAGTGATGGGGATTGTGATGGTGATTATGATGGTGATTGTGATGGTGTTTGTGATGGTGATTGTGATGGTGATTGTGATAGTTATTTTGATGGTGATTGTGATAGTGATGGTGATTGTGATGGTGATGGTGATTGTGATAGTGATTGTGATAGCGATAGTGATGGGGATTGTGATGGTGATGGTGATAGTTACGATGTTTGTGATGGTGATTGTGATAATGATTGTGGTAATTATGGTGGTTGTGTTAATGATGATAATTGGTGATAATGATGGTGACTGTGATAGTGATGGTGATGGGGATTGTGATGGTGATTGTGATAATGATGGCGGTTGTGATAGTGATGGTGATTGTGATAATAATAATTGTGATGATTATGAAATGTGGCACATAGATAGTTTATAACCTGGATTAACATGGAGGACACTATTATCCCTTTAGTATGATCCAGTGGGACAGTTACCGAACTTCACGCGGGCGAAGCCGCGGGCAACAGCTAGTACTAATATAAAATCACATTCAATTGGCTCTAAAAAAATACGTTTTAACGGAATAATATTAGAACGAAATACGATTTATGTCGGGACAATGCGCTCACTTACCTAATCACTAAACCACATAAACGTTTTCACAACTAATAACATTTTTACAGCGTTTTTCAACCAAAGAATACAAAGATACAAGAACCAAAATAATTACTAGTAACAAACTCCACACCTTCCTTTTCCCAAATCATCACAAAAATTTAAAAACTTCAAAAAATTCTAAAAGAAACCATCCATCATTACCTCAAAAAGAACCAGAAGAGAAATAAGGTTCCTTTAGACGCGGATAAAACCCGCACCGTTATCGCGTCGCCTTGATTCGTTGGCTTTTACGAGCGAACTTACCTTATCAAGTGTGTACACTCCCTAAATTTATATTAGGAACAGTGTCAAAACATTTTCTTGACGTTTTACGAGGTTTTTAAATGAGAAACGGGGTTCCAGTGGAGGTCGTCATCTTCTGTTTACAGTTGGATTCCTGGTGCATTTCCTTGAAACTTTCTAACTGGCCAGTTTTATTGCGAAATTAATCAAGAAGCAGGAGTATGGCTACCAGGATAGATATCATAAAATAATATACTATGTAGATCATGACGTCTTAGTAAAAAATTAAAAAATTACGAAAGACAATAGTTATTTATTATACTAGTGCAGTAAGTTGGTTTTTACAAACGAGTAGACGAATGTAAGCCCGAGACGAAGTCGAGGGCTTACCATAGTCACGAGTTTGTAAATACCAATTTCTGCATGTGTGTCATACAATGTTTTTCAACACATTTGCGAGAAAACAGTAGAATATTGTAATGAAACAAACTTTTCAGATAATGATTGAGTATTTCTTCGAGTCTTCCATGCTATAAAATTATTATAAATCATCATCGATCACTAATTCAATCTGAAATTCAAATGCTACTAGATTAAAAGCGCACCCAAATGTTCGAGTGGGCGCTCATTTGGTGAGGACACCTTTTGCCGCTGATTGTGTATCTAGTTTTTTATTAGTGATCGATGTAAATCATTGATTAGTGCTCTCTCGATTTTGGCGGCAAGAGACCGTTTTCTGCAATTTGCGCCACTTTCCTTTTACTTTTGGTGGAGTAGATTCCATGTTAATATCCTTCCTCGCTTGAACTCATATTATTATTTTGTTTATAAATCTATGTCGGAAAGTCGCAACAATCTTTGACGTTTGTAATATGAAAATGGCGCGAATTTGCAAATGGCGCCTGATGGCGCCACATGCACGTGGCGAAAATTAGAACTACATTTTTCGTCTCATTTACTCTTCTGTATTAAAGTGAGACAAACGTATTGAGCAAAAGCGCTTCCAAGGAGGTTTGATCAGTCAGATTATTTATTCTCGTAATGTGAAACTCCTTGGTAGAATTCTTATAATACTTTTTTTGGAAATAAAAAAAAACCGTAAAGAATACGCACGGTGCTATATTATGGCGGTATGCGGTAAAATAGGTACTTAGGTGAGAGTACCTATTTTACCGCACGTTCCGTTGTATGGTGCGTAATTTTTAACTTTCGAACAATATACAGGCTCCGTAAATGCAGTTTTTGAGCAAATGTGTTGAAAAAATATTTGCCATGATTTGTCACACAATCAATGCACTAGTTTCTGAAGACGCTGCATGATTCTTTTAGCACTTGAATGACATTGTCAGAAGGGCCCTGTTGATAAACGTTTTTGAAATTATGTGAAAAAAAAACCAAGATGGCGGCTATATTTCCTACTTTAGCTTTTGCTCGCGTCTTCGCTCCAGTTATGTACAGAAATTAACTCATGCGAACTTTTTAAGGCGCTGTACTTAGTCAAAATAGGCTTCACAAAACAGCTTTTTAGCCAAATGTATACATTTTAGGGCAGCTAAAAAAATATATGTTAATCTTGATCATATTTATGGGTGGACCATTGTGTTCAAAACACGTTTTCGGTAAATTTTCTCGATAAAAAAAAAAAACATAAAATAACCATTTAAATTGAAATTGTAGCAATTGTAACTGTATTATTTATAAACAAATCTTGATAATATTAATATCAGTGATGTAATATATAATAATAAAGGGAACTGTTGTTTTTATTTATTCTTTTTATTCGTTGCTTAATTGTAAATTTTACGTATTCATTAATCACTTTTGTTTATTTCAATATTTATTCATTATTTTCTTCTAAAACCTGGCCGCCTAGTAATAGTGACGTCTCATTTACTCCCATACAAATAGACAGTGTGCGCGATTTTGGTGTTGAAAGCGCCTTAAATGTACTTAATTGTGTCTATGACACTCCGGAATAATGTAGCTTCTCGTTAGTGAAATAATTTTTGAAATCGGATCAGTAGTTCCGAACTACTGATCCGATTTCAAAAATTATTTACTACTATACTAAATACAAATTTACAAACCTTAACCACACCCCAAAAAAATCATCCATGTTTCCATGTTTCGACAACAGCACTGGTTTTAAAACCACTGACATTGTCACTGCTCAGTGCTCGGCATTGCTTAGCAGTAAACGACATCCAATATTAAACAGAAGAAAATTACCCGTTACGAAAATGTAAGTGCAAAAATAATAAAGACTACAGAACCTTAACCAAAAATAACTCAAAGTTATCTCCTGACGTTTTTTAAACAAACACCTATTCCAGAGACCTAAAGTTTGAGTTGCCAAATTAAGTTGCAACCTACTTACGTCTTTATTAGTCGGTTTATACACCTCATAGGGATTGACAAAGTTTTTCTTGAAACACAGAACCATAAGACTAAAATTGCTCATCACTATTTTGCTGTCCACTTATCTCTTGGAGCTTTGAAAATAGAGTCGTGTTTCGCGTGTTTTAACTTTCAGATAATTTTGCAAGCTCTTGAAGTAATATTAAGCTTAATACTTGGTCTAAATAATGATAAAATGTTTTGTGCGTTGATTTCGTTATGGTGCACAGTATTCTCATTACTTTTTACATATTTCACGGCGGGTAAGGCTTAGCAGAATTCGAGTTTGTAATGGAACTACCTTGTACGGTTTTGGGGAGGTCTTCTACGGAATTGAAGTGAGTTTCCTTGTAACTCGGTTTTCAGTTTAATAATAATATTTGTTGCGGTATTCTGGGGGTGTTTCCACGTATTTCGGGAAATAGCATAGGAGTGTTAAAGATTTTTGCTGCATAAAAGATACTTTCTAAAAATGTTATATTTTGTAGTGTATCAAAAATAAGTTGATGTCATGGAAATAGATAAATATAAGTTATAGTAGAGAGCTTGCCATTCTACTTACAGTCCCTGGCCAAATTATTAGAGGCACTATAAGATTTTGAGTAAAATGTTAATTTCAGCTTTTATTAGAGTCTTATTGTTTTTACCAGATACACTGTTTTTTTTAAAATTATAAATTTAATTATCTTTAACACAAATGAAACATCATTATTTTAGAAAAAACCGGCCAAGTGCGAGTCGGACTCGCGCACGAAGGGTTCCGTACCATTATCTATACATTAGACAAAACGGCAACAAAATCACGTTTGTTGTATGGGAGCCCCCCTTAAATATTAATTTTATTCTGTTTTTAGTATTTGTTGTTATAGCGGCAACAGAAATACATCATCTGTGAAAATTTCAACTGTCTAGCTGTCACGGTTCATGAGATACAGCCTGGTGACAGACAGACGGACAGACGGACAGACAGTGAAGTCTTAGTAATAGGGTTCCGTTTTTACCCTTTGGGTACGGAACCCTAAAAACCATGTGTTTGTTTGTGTTTGTGCAACTTTAAAAAAAATGTTTTCACTCCAAGGTTAGAAAAAAATTAACGAAAATTTGTCTGGAAAATAGATCTGCTACCACAAAACTGATAAAATCGCAACTTTGAAAAAATATGCTAATGTGAATGATTCTGAGCGCTCTGTTCGAAGTAAAATAATTCGATTTTAAGGCAAGCCGCTCCGCCAGGAAGCCCAAGATAACAGCTGCAATGCGAGTAAAACACACAACATGTATATAGTAAGAACAATACAGCTCTTTAATAACAGCTGAAATTAACATTTTACATAAAATCTTATAGTGCGTCTAATAATTTGGCCAGGGACTGTCATTTCAAGTACCCACTACTTCGCATAAAAACTCTTCTGATACAGCCTCATTGGTTTTATCAAAATATTCTAGCAAGTATAGTTTAAAATGCTGGCCACTAAGAATCTGATTCGTTCTTTTCATGTTCTTTTCTTAAATGAGCTGACAATTTAGATTGGCGTCATATTTGAAGGCATGGGCAAGAATTATATTATGAAAATAAGAAAATGTTCCTTGAAATAATTATATAACCAAAATTTTATCACGTAAAATATGTGTGCAAGTAGTTAAGAATTGTGATTATTCTGGTAAGTTAGGTGTTGTCTTGAATGAATCTTAAAAATCGTAAAGAACTGCCAAAAATTTATGTCAACTATTTAGACCTGGATGGCTGCAGCTGGGCTGTGCTGGCGCTGGCAAAACCTCAAACGGTGCAAATATAACAACCTAATTGGGAATTATATTTTCTTGTGCGCTCGACTCGGCTTGGCTTGTGAGAGTTCTATAATCTAAACTTTGGGGTTTAAACCCTGGGGCTGTGAGGACCTAGCGCTCGTTTTCTTGATAGGTCGACACTTCTTCTGACCCACGGGTTTATAGAAAGTGGTTAGAAAAACGTCTAACAAATAGTTTAATCATTTCCAGTTTACGTTTTGTTTCATTTGCTAATAAAAGCGAGGACATCGTCTATGGTCTACGATAGACGCTGTGCACTCTGCACAGCGTCTATCGTAGACCTAAATTATTTTAATTTTGCCCCCGAAACATTACCACCACCAATAAAATATTGCATGAAGAAGCCATTAAACGAGTCTTCACACCTAAAATCAATACTAACACAAATAGTCCAGGACATTCACGAGTCGGCAGGCGAAACTGGTTAGAAATAAATTGCTGGAGCCGAAATCTATTATTATGTTAAAGAGGTAGCCAGGCTGTAGGAACGCTGCACTTTTTGTGCCTCCCTCGGATATAAACATGCCGTGTCGCTTTTGCGTTGTCCTTTGTGAATGACACAGTGTAGCGATTGTAAGTAAAATTGCAGTTGGTCGGTTTTTTTTTTGTGAATTTCATATCGCTGGTCAGCCTAGATTGTCGTCTGCTTAATTGGACTATGATCAGGCCGAGTTAATATGTTGTCTTTTTTATTGTACAGTCACGGACTATAAATGATGAGCCACTTGCCACCATTCGTATTTTAGCCGTGTAATGCAAATCAGGTTTAGTCGGTTATATTCGTACTTAGTACAGAGTGACTACCTAAAGTCGACAAATTGCAGGTGTAGCAACCGTAACCTAGCGACAATATTGTTTTAACGTTGGCGTTCGGAGAAATTTTATCTTTTCTAACATCGACATTTCAACTGTCACTCTGGCTTCGGATAGGTTTTCAGAAATAAAGAGTATTTAAGAAGGACTATTTCTTCAAAGGAGGTCAGTATCAAATAGATTGGGATACACGTCAGCACCATTGTATGGTTTTATCACTGACAACTTGTAGGTCATTTTTCAACCTCTATGGATAAGACTATTTCCGATTATTAGTAATGTGTCATTTTGTTTCCGAGCATTCGGTTTGAGTTCGTGTTTAATCGTGTAATCTCGTGAATTTATACAACTGCAAAATTGGAAATCTTGAAAGTGGCTTATCAATTATAGTCCGTGACTGTACATAGTAGACAAAATATTAAATGAACTGCTAAAATTTGAGTAAAATGGTAGGTACTGCTTGTTTTTTTATGAAATTTCTACCTTCGAACTAAAAAATAATATTGTAACGTGGCAATGCTGCCACTCTTCTGGGCACGTTTCCGGATTTTATTTATTTAGTCTAATAATCAATATATTTTTTAATTGTATTGCAGACAATGGTGTATTATTCTTTTCGTGTCGATGTTTGTTTTTGAAGGAGGTTCATTTTTACTTCTGCATTGAAGGTTTAAAGTAGTAGGCTTTGGTTATAAAAGTGGTCTTGCTAGTTTGACTTGCAATCCAATATACCTACTAACTGGATGTTTGTTTTGTCCAATCTACCTATTATGTTGCCGTGCCCTAACCGGGTTTCATGTTGGAACTTACTTACCTGTATGTAACAACTAAATGTACACATGAATGCAATAAAGAGTTTGAGTTTGAATTCATCCTTTTCATATTACACCTTTAGTATTCACTAGCCAGTTTACAATAAATATTGAACTCATTAACATAAAATCATGGTGAACCAGGTAAATCCACCAAAAACCAACATCAATGTTTATTTTGAAATGCGAGTTTTCATATTAGTATTTAGTTGTTTATTTTCCAAAATGTGTGCTTTATGCTATGAATATTTGCAATGTTAACCGTGTTTGTGCAAAAGTTTTGTTATTTTTGGTTATTTTTCGTTATTCTTGATGTTTGTAATTTTGGTTAGTTTTATCTAGTTTTTATTTGTTTTTTTTTTTGTTGAGTTAATAAAATGTGAACAGATGTAGTCATTAAAATGTTGTGTCAAAACTAGAACTCTTTGGTTTTCAGTTTTCTTGAGTCTTTATTGAACTTTTCGTTGGACAATAATACTATTCGAAAAAATGTTTAGCGCCTCAAATGTAAAAAACTACTTTGTTATTTATTTATTTAACTATTTATTTACTTGACATTTAAAATAAATAAGAAAAAAAAATAAGTTCAAAGGTAAAATATTGTCACACTGCATTCTTCCACAATTTCCTACTCTGTAACACCAGAAGAATTCTCGTTACAGTATTCCAGATAAAGTTAAAATATTATCGTACGGTATCGAGGCGGGTTGCATCCAGCGCGAATAAGTGCACTAATACATTTTGAGAACAACAGTTCAATTTCCCCACTGTAGATTTGGACGTATCGTCTCAGGGATGCGAGGAAATGCAACCAATTGTTTATTTGATTTATCTGTTTGGCGAATTGAATGGTTGGAATGATTCTGTCGGAGTTAGGGAATTAGAATATTTTGATGGTTTATAAAGAGATAGCCAAAACGTAGTCTGTCTGTTAATCCAGACAGGTGCGCGTAATACGGCTCATTTTGAAATTGACTTATTTTGTTAGACAACTGTGTTCATTCTAAAAAGTAAGCATCGTCGCTAGTGTCCATCAAATATTTAGTTGTTTTCATAAATTCATCAATACCCTAACGTAACGAAATAATGAATTAAATATGGCTCTTTAATTCACTAAAATATTGCTTAAATTAATAAATATAAGTCAGTAATGTAAGTAAGCAGAGACGAGCCGCTGATCTGGTTAACATTTTGTCTTCAGTTCGTAAATTTTCTCATTTCAACTTAAGCAATTTGTCGGTATTGGGTATTTTGACTATTTGTGTTAGTATTCCTAGGCTATATTGAAATACCTGCATTTCACGGTAATTTCTATCATTAAGTTCTAATATGAAAATTTTATTCTAACTACAGAGCTTTTCACTGAATTGAAGCATAATGCTTTAATAGTAGTTATCGACGAATTCGTGGAATATGTTCTTGAAAAGCGAAACATGCCAGTGCCTGTAATTTGCTAGAATTTACATTGTGTGTACCTCTACATATCAATCCGTATGTACCTTTTAAGTGGTGTTGCAATATTAAATTAATATTTCAAGAATTGTAGATTCATTGGAAAAGGGTTGATTGTTCGCTTGAATCATTCATCGATCATTTACTTACAAAAATACAGTTCTAAGTAGTAACTTTTGTAATTCGATAATTTACAAATATTTAAACATGTCAAACAAAACATTAACTCTTCAAATAACTTGATGTTTGTCACTTCTCGGTAGTCTAAAGTAATTGTCAACTGAAAATAATATTGATTGGGTAATTTAGTAGGGTTAAATTTTTATAGTTAGATAACTGGGCTGTTTAGAGTGCATCGGACATAAGTAATAGGTATCGATGCTCATTGAAGACTTCTAAATATGTAGAAAATATTAGTAGAATGTGTATCACAACAAGGTGATTTAGTTGTTATAAAACGATCTTTTAGCGCGTGGTCAGTTGGAACCAACGCGGCCATCTTCTTCGCTAGGTACTCGAAACTACATCGTCTCTCTTTCAATGCTACTCCACCGCCGAAATGTAAAAGTACTCTACGAATTGTACCATAAAAAAAAGTCCTGCAGCTAAAATTGCAAATGTAAATTCGTAAAACAATAGAATCTTTTCTCCACGAAGATACCCGAGCACCCCTACCCGGTATTTAACCGGATATATCCTGCGAATGTTACCTCTTGTGGCCGATATTAGAATGTCCGGAACGGTTTTAGAGATCAGGCTTCGAGGACGTTGGATTTTCTTTAGTTGGTTGCGTTACACGCTGGCTTTGTGCAAGCTCCTTTTTGTTTATTTCTCCGCTTGTTTCAAGATGCATATTGAAGGAAAACGAGTCTTCGGATGAGTTTTACTGTTGAACAAAAGTATTGTTGGTTATTTTATTATTCATTTATATACGTATAATTGTGAGTTTTTTCTGCTTTTTCTGTATCCCTAAAGAACGAATAACGAAATCCATTTTTTTATGCAAGTTTAGCACCTTATAAATTATTGTATTTGTACGTAAACATTTCCGAGTTATCTAAATCATGCTAGAAATTGCATCAAAATCTGTTGCGTAGTTTTCAGGAACAACGTAACTGACACGAAAAAAATACTTAGTGACTTAAATAATTATTACTTTTTTGTATATTCACTTGTGTTCTAATCAAATCAAATACGTTTATTGTTCATCGTCATTGTCTCTTTCTTCTATTATGTATTCATTTATAACATTACAAATAGGTCGAGGTTCACATATAAATTTAATTTTACATAAATCTTTATAATTCTTCAGTCTAACAATAACAACACTGCAGTTTGATGGACATATTGGCTTTATCCAAGTTGCAACATCAGTTGGCTCTGGAACTGTAATGACTTTGAAATGTATAGCGTTGGGCCCACTCCCGTGTCTGCATGTCTGTCGCAGGTACAATGTGAAGCCTAAACAGTATCTATTTCACAATCAACATGTTCATGTTCGTGGTAGTCTCATTATTTGGAGATTAATTGGAATTGTAATTATGCTGCAGAATATCTGTTGTTGTTTTGTCGATATTGTGGAGTGATTATTCGTTGTAGTAGGTAAATTTATTTCGTTTGGCATAATTTGAGGTGTTAAAACGACGTGTATTTTGTTTGTACATGTTTTTGTCTGTATTCTGACCTGATCTCACCATCACCCTTTTACCACCGAACTAGCAGACGTACTGCGGCGTACCATCCGCACTTGGTTGATATCCCGACTGTCGTACTTAGCGCTTCTCCTCCACTTTTATTATGCGCACAGCCAAAGTGTGGAACTCTCTGCCTGCGTCTGTGTTCCCACCCACATTTAACCCGCCTGCCTTCAAAGCAAGAGTGAACAGGCATCTTCTGGGCACGCTCGTTCCATCATAGATCTCATCCATCGCTTTCCATCAGGCGAGATCGAGGTCAAGAGCAGGCCCATATTGTAATACTTAAAAATAAAAAAATAAAATCTAGAAGTTGATGGAGTATCGCAGCAGGGCTGGTTCTTGAGGGTTTTGCAGGTGTAGAAGCGAAATAAAAAAGGCAGACTTTTTGCGGTGCGTGAATGGTTCGGATTTATTGTTGACTGAATGAAAAAATGACAGTTCGTTTGACACAAGGAAACGGAAACTTAAAAATTAAAAACTATTATTTGTTGGAGTTGCCAACATGCTGGGAGGGGGGGGGTTAGCAATTACAGAAATACATTCGTTACTGAAGGAAGATAAACCAACAATGAATGGACAAACAAAAACAACCAGTATTTTCATTACTTACTGAATTTAAGTTAAACAAAATAAAACTGTTCCTTAAAAACCCCCTCTTTAAATTAAATGTAAATTAAACCCTATTTGGTACATACATACATATACTTATACATACAATTGTTTTTCAATAATCAAAGGGAACAGGTATTCACAAATAATAATGCTAGGTATATTGAAATACCAGATTGTAAGTGAACAAAGACTTATTAGCTAACATTCCTCTCTTACACTGTACTATGTAACGTATAATAAGGTTAATTAACATACTTAATGTAAGCTTTTAGAGCTTTTTAAATTTTACAATTTTTAGATATAATTACACTAATCACTTAACAAATGACATAGTAACTAACATAAAAACTTATTTAATATAGGTAACATAAAAAAAACATTTACTCTTCTAGAGGCAATAAAGAAATAGCAGACAAAGAACGTTTATAAATCTTCTGGTTAGGAGGGTGGCCTCGACTGCAGTACATTAAGGTAATACTTGTGCCATACATTCCAAAAATGAGTTCTAACCTTATTACAAATTTCCCAAAATTTTAATCTGTTTACAGGTATATCGTTAGTATTATTTTTAGGATAAGAGGTTAAAGAAGTACCTATCAAGAAATGTCCTGGCGTTAAATAAGAAAAATCATCAACCTTCTCAGCTGTAACAGGCAATAATGGTCGCGAATTTAAAACTGCTTCTATTTGACATATGACAGTGTTTAACTGTTCGTACGTTAGAACATAATTTTGTATGATACGTTTCAAGTGAAACTTCATACTTTTAACTGCCGCCTCAGCAAGACCAGCAAACACAGGCGAATAGCTAGGCACAAAATGAAAAGTTATGCCTTCCTTGGCCGCATAGCCTTGCACCAGTGCTTGATGCTCCCGTGAGGTTTTCAAGTTATATAATTCAACCAATTCGTTCCTTGCCCCCTTAAAACAACCAGCGTTGTCACAGAAAACGTCAGATGGCAATCCACGTCGCGCTATAAAGCGTTTAAAACAAGCAAGGAAACAATCAGTACTTAAATCAGAAGCTATCTCGAGGTGTATTGCCTTCGTGACGAAGCAAACAAATACACAAATATAACCTTTTGTTTGTATAGCACGTCTAACACGTGAGTTTTTGACTTGTATTGGTCCCGCAAAATCTATACCAATCTTTTGGAAAGGACGACAAGCTGTGACTCTATGAGATGGCAAGGAACCCATTAGTTGTTTAGCACATTTGGCTTTCATTCTGAAACATAGTAAACATTTATGAATAATCTTTTTTACATGTCTGTAACCATTTACAATCCAATATTTTTCATTAAGGCTAGCTAACAATAACTTTGGTCCAGCATGCAATAATCTTATGTGTTCCTGGTATATAATCAAATCAGTAACACGAGATTGTTTAGGTAAAATAATAGGGTGTTTCTGTGAAAATGAGACTTCAGAATTATCAATTCTACCACCTACTCTTAACATATTCTCTTTATCAATAAAGGGATGTAAGGGTTTTAAAGGGCCTTTAATATTTTCATCTTTGGAATTTAAATGATTTAACTCATGACTGAAATGTATGCTCTGTTCACGCTGTATAATTTTATGCAAGGCTTTTTCTAACTCAAGAGGAGATAGTGGAGTACCCCTCTTATCTAGATTATAGCAAAACCTAAGTATATATGCCATGACACTCTTAACATATTCTCTTTATCAATAAAGGGATGTAAGGGTTTTAAAGGGCCTTTAATATTTTCATCTTTGGAATTTAAATGATTTAACTCATGACTGAAATGTATGCTCTGTTCACGCTGTATAATTTTATGCAAGGCTTTTTCTAACTCAAGAGGAGATAGTGGAGTACCCCTCTTATCTAGATTATAGCAAAACCTAAGTATATATGCCATGACACGTATCATTTTATTTAAATCAGAATATTTATCAATACACAGATAGATATTAGATTTATTTTGTGTTATCAAGGCTACCTTGGAATCAGAGAATGCAGCACCCTTCTTCATCTCAGGTAAGTTTTCCAGGAGTGAGATGGGAAGTTTATTAACAAAATCATACTTACTGTCCAGCATAAACTCTGGACCATGCCACCATAATTTACAGTTACTTAAATCATCAGGAACGGCTCCCCTGCTAACATAGTCAGCTGGATTCTCGTTGCTCGCCACATACAGCCAGCGCCATCTAGAGGTCTGCTCCTGAATTAACTTAACCCTATTAGCAACATATGCTTGAAGTTTAATAGGCTCTGTAGCTAGCCATGCAAGTGCAACTTGTGAATCTGAATATAAATAAACACCACTTATATTTATTTTAAGGCTTAACGTGTCATAAACTCTATTGGCTAGTTTTGTAAGCAAAAGCATTGCATTTAACTCTAATCGCGGTATGGTGAGTGCATTGTTGCTTTGGGGGTTAATTCGGGATTTAGAGCAAAGTAAGGAAGATGAAGCCTTACCTGAATCCTTCACCACCCGAAGATAAACACAGCAGCCATAGCCTGTAGAGCTAGAAGCATCAGCAAATCCTATTAATTGCACTGCATTGGCATTTTTATCGATCTTTATATTTCTATCAATGTGTAAAGGTTGCATGTCCATCAAACATTTAACAAATGAAAGCCATTCCAATCTTATTCCCTCTGGAGGGACATCATCCCAGTCTAACTTTTCTAACCATAATTTTTGCATGAACGCCTTGGCTTTTACTATAACTGGAGACATAAAACCTAATGGGTCAAAGAATTTGGAAATGTAACTCAATATTTGTCTTTTTGTTGGGTTTTCAATATTAAAAGGCTCTGGACATGAAAATACAAAGCAATCCTTACTTATATTAAGTGTTAATCCTAATGTTTTCATGAAACAATTATCCTTTTGAAGATCAAAATCATCAAAGTGTTGTCTGTCAGGAGATATGTCATCTAAAATTTGTTGACAATTAGATGCCCATTTATGGGTTTCAAAACTACCTTTGCCTAATAATTCACACAATTGCTGTTTTGCCTTTTTAATAACATTTAAATCGGAATGGGAATAGCAAGCATCATCAACATAAGTACAGTTATTTAAAATATATGAAGCAAGTGGATATTCTTGTTTATGAGTTTCAGCAAGTTCATGCAAACAGCGTGTAGCTAAAAAACCTGAGCTCTTTTGCCCATATGTAACAGTGTCTAATTGAATGCATTTTATTTTGTCATTAACATTATTTCTCCACAATATGTTTTGCAAAACAGAATGTTCTGGGTTAACATTAACGCAACGAAACATTCGGCGTATATCCGTAGTAAATGTATAGTCACCCAAGCGAAATAAAAGCATAATGTCAAAAAGTTCTTTTTGCACCGGAGCACCATTAAGCAAGATGTCATTAAGTGACTTCTTTTTGTCAGTTTGCATGGATGCATCGAAAACCACTCGAGTTTTGGTACTTTTACTATTCTCATTATACACAGCATGATGTGGCATAAAGTATAAGGGCTTATCTTTAAAATCTAGTGAATTAAATTCAACATAATGCCCATGCCCTAACTGCACATATTCACTTATAAATTTATCATAATCAGAAAGCAATCTTGGGTTTTTATGCAACTTTCTTTCTAAACTTAAAAACCTGTATAGTGCAAAATCAAAAGAATTTCCAAGGGTATCTTTAACCTCATCTAGGGAAATCTTTAATGGTAAATTAACTTGAAACTTTTTATCTTTAAGTATAGTGGTTTCTTTGAAAATACCTTCACATAAATCATGTTCTGAACCTTTCTCACTAAAATACTGCGGAACAGATTCAGTTGACCAAAACTGCTGCAAAGTTTGGTTAACACCTAACTCACCTTTATCATGAATACATAAAAGCGACACATTACTTTTGTTGGAGACTGCATGGTCAGTTAAAGCGCCAGCGATGACATGCCCAAACCTTGTACTGATAAAGCGGGGTTGCAGGTGTTGTTGCTGAACTGTTTGTTCAGTAAATTGCGAAGCAGCTGGCTGCAATACCTCTACTGGCTCCGGTAGCAACACCTGAAAGAATATGTCAGCGCCTATCAGCATATTTATTTTGGATGGGATGTTAAAGTCTACATCGGCTAATTTTACTCCTGTAGGTATGTTTATGCATGATAAATCAACCTTAAACTGTGGAATTTTGCATGTAATTTTTTCTAAAACATGACAGTTTATATTGACCTTGTATGGTGTAACTAAAGAAAATACTTCAAGAGGCACAGAGTAATTAGCAATATTACTAGAGTTGCTGACACCCAATATGTCTGTATTATCTGGAAAAGGAGTAATACCCAATACATCTATCACCTTGCTGGTGACCAAAGAAATCTGTGATGCAGAGTCTAATATTGCTTTTATGTGCACTTCCCTACCACTCTTGGAATATAGCTTCACCTTCACTGTAGGTAATAAAACTTTGGGAGTTCGAACATTTGAAATTAAAGAAACAGGTTGTTCTTGAGCTGTTTCTTGGTGAAGCAATGTATTGTGGTCTTTTTTACAAGTTTTGCAGCGGAAATGAAATTTACATTTACCATTATGTTTGTTAAGACATATGACACACAACTTATTAGTATTAATGAATTCTATTCTAGCACTACTAGGCAATAATTTAAAATCATTACAAGAAAATAATTTATGTTGTTCAGACTTACAATAAGCGCAAGAGTTGGTCGCTGATGCTGTTGCCACGTTGGTTACTACCTTGTGAGCCTTGGTTGACGTACTAGGTTCTGCATTCTCCAATGCCAAGGCCCTTTTTTCCAGGAACGACAAGAATTCAACCACTGTTGGATCAGACTCGTTGCTTCTCTCAAGCTGGTAAGCCCTTGATGTGTAGGCATCTAGTTTACGGTATAAAATAGATAAGATTAAAGGATCCCATCCCTCAACGTTAACATTTAGGTTTTTCAGAGCAGCTAAACACTGTTTAATACTAGAAACAAATTCTCGAATGTTAACTGGAGTAGATTTGGACAGAGCATTCAAATCAAGCAGTGCATTATTATGATCAATGATAATTTTAAATCTATGATTGTATCTTTCATCCAAGAGCCGAAGGGCTTCATCATAACTATCAGGGGAAAGTGATAGGTTTTTTATAATATCAAAGGGTTCCTTTTGAAGAAAGGACCTTAGGTAATATAGCTTTTGGACCTTATCAATGGACCTGTCTTTGTGTATTATGGCACGAAACATGTTAATGAATGGCGTGTACTCACAGTATTTTCCTGAAAAAATTTGCACCTGGATTGCAGGCAATTTTGCCTTAAAAGCTGATGGGTTATCTACATTTGATGAAGATTTACTGAGTATCGCCTCATTGAGCACAGTTAGAACTTGGAAATACACTCCTCAACATTTTCATTATCTTTCTCATCTATTGCGAGAATCTTTTTATTGTATGAAGTAATTCTAGCCCTTTTTGCTTGCAATATAGTAACACTACTGAGCTTCACATCTTCGCTGTTTGAAACAAATTGATACAGTCGAGTAATTGAGGCCTTATTATAGCCACGAGAGGCTTTCATTACTTTTAGCGTATTCTCATCCATGTTTTACACGTTATCACTACACTTACGACTAATACTGGTTTTAGTAATACTTGTACACACCGTAAACTGCCTATAATAATGTATGCTTACTAAAATTATTACAGCAATTTATCTATAAACTTAAAAAAATACGTAGTTACAATTACTATAGCAAAGACAAATGGTTAAGAATAAGATGGCGGATGGCGTCTTGTCTCGTCGTAGAAAAACTTTTCTTGACGTGCAGTGAATGAAGAATAGAACGAAACGAACGAACGAAGTTTGACGTTTGAATTGCTTCCGTGGAGATTCGTCCAATAGTGTTGTAGGATGTTGCTTGACGTTGACACGACGAGAGTGCTGATTGGCTCGCAGCTATAGCGTCATGTAGTTGCGCCAGCGCGCGGGAAATATAGGCCCGCCACGAAGCAACCAAAATGGCTTCCTCTTGATACTTGCACAATAGGTAAAGGTAACCCTATTGTTATCGCGCCATGCGACCCTCGGCCCCGGGAGGCTCTGAAGCGAGGTTTTATGACGAAATATCCTATAAATACCTCCTTGCAGTCGGCGACTGATGAGTTGAATCCGAAATATGAGTTGCACTCACACACGTAGCAGGCGAGGCGGCCGGCCCAGGTCCGTACGTCGTAGAAAGCACACGACGATATTTCTCCAATCGTGTTTCCACACCAATTCCTCTTCCTTCGAAGGACCACAAATATGATGGAGTTTCGCAGCAGGGCTGGTTCTTGAGGGTTTTGCAGGTGTAGAAGCGGAAATAATTAAAAGGCACACTTTTTGCGGTGTGTGAATGGTTCGGATTTATTGCAGACTGAATGAAAAAATGACAGTTCGTTTGACACAAGGAAACGGAAACTTAAAAATTAAAAACTATTATTTGTTGGAGTTGCCAACAGAAGTTGTCATAAAAGATTTAGATAGATAAGTGTTTTTGGTAAGAAAGATAGAGCTTCCGATTTAAATAGTATTGTCAGCATTTATTTGGTTTCGTTATTCCGTTATTAGTATGTAGTGCTTTTTTAGCCTTTGGAAAGGTTCCAAGTTTTGTAACGTACCTAGTAAGACAAAATGTTCTCAAAATGAAAAGAGCCATAAGCGTATCCTAAATGAAAGAAAAACTTACCATTTGTGTGGAATATGGAAGCCACTAGATCTTTTAAATTCTAAATAAAATATGGACTTTTAAGGTAATAAACTTTTACTTTATACGTTTAACATAGTTCAATCTTTCCAAACATATCAATAGCTACCATTTTTTTCTCTTGACAAAAAAAGTAAAAAAAAAGGTATAAAAATAATTAATAGGTACATGCCAATACTAAATATTAAAAATGAGTTGGTCGGTCCACAACAATTTGTTTTTCTAGATGATACAGATGAACACAAAACTGTACATTAATCCAGTTTCAAGCTGCATTCATCCCTTTAATAAAACCTTAATACATCAAACACCAGACGCGATCCCACCGGTCCCACAAATTAAATCTAATCAAAAAACATCCATCTCATTTTATGATGGTAGTAAAACTGTGAAATCCGAGCCGTTGGAGCTAAAAAGACGTAAAACGGCGTCCGAATCCGCTGATACCGGATTAGGATGCGATGCTGCAGGAATCAGGTGGAGTGGACGCGTTGTGGGGTCAGCAGAGTTGTAACTAAAAGGAGGTTAATTATTGAAAAAGCTTAGGACTTGGCGACTTTACATTTTGACTTTACGTTTGTACTAAAACTAAGCTATAAATGGATGCTTAAATATAGCTTATTGTTGAAAATTCAAAAGCTTCATTTAAGCATTGCTTTTAGTTGTCATTTAGTATTTGAGAAATCGATTAGTGTTTTATTTTAGTTTCATTGACAAAATTCATAATCAGAACTGCCCATTGGTGGATAAATACTAAAATAAATTAAGACAGACATTATTTACCTTCTCTATAGATTGTAACTTCAAAACGACAAATATCTACTTCTGACATAAATTTCTCTATCATCAAAACTAACATCCATCTTCAACTCGCCATAAAACCACCACAATCTGCCTAAAAATTTCAGCCTGAATTGAACTTCAGTTACTCCCACGTATTATCGAAAATAAAGGTTATAAACCCTCCCGCCGCCGCACGTTCAGATGATACGGGCTTAAATCGATGCCTTGGTGCAGGTGACTTGAGCCGATTCCCCGACGAGCTAGGTAACAATCCTACAGGTTAGACTTTCAGACTTTTACTTAAAATATTTTCGGGATTTTGTTTTAGACGGTGTTCTGGCTATAATTCTATATTTTTCAGATGGTTGTCTAGTAAAATGAATCTATTATAAGAAGATGAGATTTCTAAATTTGGTGTCGTAATATGAGAAGTTGGTTGGTTTTACGATGTATCGTGGCGTCACATTTCATTGTTGGTCCAGCCTTTTTGGTGTATGGAAGTGACAAATAAATATTGTGAGCTTTTATATTTAGATGGTGGATTTTGTTGCAGAAAATATTTTTTAAGAAACGGAGATTTTTGCGTAACACAATACAAGTTTTTATAAAAGTATATTTTTATAAATAATTATATCTATTACGATAGGAACCTACAATATAATTGTGAATTTAAACCTACCTCGAAATGACAACAATTCAACTCAAAACTCTAACAACCAACTCACTCATCTCTTAACATTCAACTCTTTTTTTTTTGATATTTAGGTTATTTTTTATATCAATGATATTTATTTAGTTACGAAGCTAAATTAAAATAGTAGTTACTTAAATGGGAATCATCGACACGAAGAAGAAGAAAAATTTGAAACTACACACATCAAAAGTGTCTAGGGATCAAGCATTTTTATGCGGATTTCTTGAGATTGAGATGTGGCTTTGTAATAAATTTATGATTTTATAAATTTATATGGATCCTTTTTGGTGCATTTCATAATTTGAATCAGGAACTCTCAATCAAATTCGAGTAAAAGATGAAAATAAGCTGTCAATATTTTCCCTATAAAAACATACAACGCATTGAAGACATTATTAGTGCTACTGTTTCCCTACTACTGATTAAAACCAACGTTATTATGGAGCGGCGACGTCATTTAAGCAGGGAAGAAATGCTCAGAGCCGTGGGAATGATAGAAGCTGGTTCCCGGCAACGTACTGTAGCTTTAGCTCTGAATACAAGTCAGAGTGTTATCAGTCGACTTTGGACACGTTACCGAAGCACTGGTACCGTGGCTGAGCGCCATGGAGGACGGTATCGCTGCACCACACGGAGACAAGACCGATACATTCAAATCTTAACTCGAAGAGCTCCAACAATAACCGCCATGATGTTAGCCGTGAGGCTTCATCACTCTTCAGGGAACTTAATTAGCGACCAAACAGTCAGAAACCGCTTGCATGAAGTGAACCTTCATTCCCGAAGACCGCTACGGGTACCACCTATAGCAATGCACAATCGTAGGATTCGATATCAATGGGCTCTTGAACACAGAAATTGGGCAGAAGAACAATGGCGTTTCGTGTACTTTTCTGATGAGTCTCGTTTTGGTATGAGACCGGATACAAGACGTATACGACACTGGAGAACCCCTGGACGCCAACAGCGATTAAAATCCTGCCAGGAAGTCCATCCTTATAGTGGTGGAACCATCATGGTATGGGCGGGTATTTGGATCGGCGGAAGAACTGAGTTGATTTGGATCAGAGGCAACCTCAACGCTCAAATTTATGCTGAGACGATTGTATCAGACGTCATCGTTCCTCTACAAGTGCAAATCGGTCCCTTATTTCAGTTAATGCATGATAATGCACGACCGCACACCGCAAGAGTTGTAAGACAGACTCTCGCCGCAGCTAACATCAATGTCCTGCCCTGGCCTGCTCAGTCGCCAGACTTGAACCCGATTGAGCATGCATGGGATATGCTACAGAGAAGAGCTCTGCCGAATATGGAGGGTATCCAGTCGCAAGAAGACCTTTTTTTGTTGTTGCAACGAACATGGGCGGCCATTCCACAGCGTGATTTGGATGAACTCATTTTGAGTATGCCAAACCGATGTTCTTGTGTTGTTAGTGTTCGCGGTAGAAACACGGATTATTAATTGTTTAAGTTACCCAATAAAATTTTAAAGAAAACTGTGTTTTCAGTCATTTTTTCGAACTTTAATGTTAGTGGTTCAAATGTCAAAAATCCCTTTATTAGGAAAATGGCAAATTTCTTTATTAATGCAAAGGTGACTTGGTTTATCGTTACTGTGACAAACGAAAACACTTTATTTGATGAATCCTTAAAGAAAATTTTAATTAATATCAATCAGGAGAAAAGTTATTGCAAAAATATATGTTGATCCCTAGATACTTTTGATGTGTGTAGTTTTAAATGTATTTTACCTTTATATGGGTACTGTACGGGTAAAATTAGGGAGTTTTGAAGTGTACTTGTACTGTGAATGATACCTAGTTGCAAAAACAATGACGCACAGTTTTAGTGTACGTGACTTTTGAGGTATTGCAGCTATAGTGCCAGATTCGCACTAAAAGAAAAAACAGATGGGTGCATTATCAGAAATGTTCCAAATCGCTTTTTTCTGTTGTAACGTTAGGGAATTCCCATCAATTATCTGTTTCTGGACGGCAAGCGGGATTACCCGTATAAAAGTATTTTGGTGCTACGCTATCTCGTCGTTAAAGTCACACATTGCGCAATTTTTCTAATTATTGAGTAATATTTTCTGTTCATTTAAAATATTTAAAACAATCGTATCATGATTGATATGTATTAGGTAGTTGTTTGCCAATTTGTTATGATTATCTAGGATGATTGTGTGTGTTTTTTTCTACATCTTTTAGACTACACCTAACAAGGTGTAGTCTAAAATAGGAATAAAAAGTTGAATAATCCTAATAGAAGATTTTCGTTAAACTTAGCTGTATGAGAAATGGAGAGACTGTAATCAGCTGTTCTAACTCTTACTTAAACCTTATGACAACGAGATTACATTTACTGCAAAATCAAATATAATAATAACAATGGGGATACACAGGCAAAGATAATCTAAGATGGCGCCACCATAGGTGGTCTCAATCTGACCAATGAGGCTATTTTGAAATACAGGGTGTAAAAGACCTCATCACGAAGCCGTCAACCAAGCATTCTGTACATCAAACTAAGTAACATTACGCAAAAATTATTGCTGGGAAATGACTTTTTTTTTTGGGTGAAAAATCATGTTTTGTGGTAAAACTCATTGTAATGCACTCAAAACATTGTGCTGATGCATGGATTTAATAGTACGGGGGTCGTGGTGGTCGAGGTGTCTAAAGTAAACCCCCAATATCTCCGTAACTAGAAGGTTCCCAGGTATGGTGTAGAACAAAAAAAAATGATCGTAATGACGGGGAAAACAAGTGCCTTTCGGTTTCGTGAAGAGATGTTTTACACCCTATATAAAATGACATTACTTGCGTTATTTTGTTCACAAGTCACATTGCTAATCGGTATAATTTCTAGTAGGATCTTTATTGTTAATGTTTTTAAATTTAATAATTATTCAAACACCTAAAGACCTAGGTTTGTTGAAACAACTCTTATACGTTCTTTTAAAAAAAAGACAGGGCAATTTATAAAACTTCGTATCATTACTGATGTAACTGGCACGTTTGCTAATTAGCGCTTTTGAAGCAATGAGGACCGAATTCGCGCTCGGAACTTAATATACATATGGCCAGTCAAAGTTTTTCATGAAACTCTTTTTTTATCTAGCCCGTATTGAATCATGGCTACCAATTACTACTTGAAATGTCGTTTGTTGAAATTCTTTTCTATGAGCTCTGTTTACATACATAAGCTAGCTTGGTCAACAACAACAGCCCATAACGTCCACTGCTGGACATAAGCCTCTCTCACGATGGGGGAATTTGCCGTAATCTCCACGCTTGGCAGGCGGATTGGAGATCGCAGTGATGAAAGACTAACAGAAAACGCTGCTGCCCATTCTCTAGTCTTCGGAGGCGCAAGGTGTTCTGCCTCAGACATTAGTCCCCTTATACGACACCCGTGAGTTCTAGCTTGGTCATAATCATATTATATTTTATTTCGTCATAATCATGTACCCAGTCATTTCCCAACGATGTTGAGGTTGGCTTTACATCGAACCGGATGCAACTGAATATATTTAAATGTTATATATACATGGAGCGACTGTATAATAATTATTTTTGATATAATTAAACTCAATTAGAAACGTTTTACTACCAAAGTAAGGTTATAACGATAAATTAAGAGAAATAGTATTTTCATGTTAATTGCTAATTAATAAAATTTGTACTTACTGCATGCTTTAAGTATAACCAAGATGTTAAATCTAAATATTTGAACGGCTGAAATGCCAAATATAGTGAAACCCCTTATGTTAGCTACCTATATTCTTGCAAATAAATACATCATTAATTAATTCAACGTATGACTGTCTAAACAATAGTCAATTAGCTGAATTTCGCTTTAGAAAAAAGTCAAAAACATTGATATTTCAAAGAAAAGCCATAATGTTATAATAAATACAAACATTGTCAGAACGAATGTGACAGGTGATACCTCTATTCCAAACCATTACCCATTCCGAATGTATTATAAAAACTTGTGGGTTTTCTGCAACGTTTTCCTCAAGTTTTGCTCACCTGACAAAAAGTGTTACATATTTAACAATATACCACATACTCGTACATTTATTTTCCCTACTGAATATCTACCGGTATTTACTTACTTGCTTGTTTTCCTTTGAGTTTGAAGTTCATCATTTATTTTCTATCTATTTCACAGTCATGTTCTTTTCAAACATAAGCGAAATAAGTATGAGTCAACATGTACCCTAATTATGGGTTCACAAAATGATATTTTTTTGGCCCTGCGTTCAAAGGGTCAACAATTCTCTGTTTCACAAACCAGCCTTGATGTAGTACAACCTATTTTGCCCTCATAATTTTGTATTGAAGGCTGAAAAGATGTAGTTTTATTCAAAATCAGCTTTCAATGTCCATGGAACTCAATTTATAAATGAGCAGCCAGCTTTTTTTTTTTTTTTTAAATTGAGTTACTTTATTCCAGAATATTTGAATATTCAACCTAACCAATAACTAATCTTAAGTTGAGTATTGATATAACGTTACCAGAACATCACTCGGCTTCTGAATATGATTTTTCAATCCATAACTTCCATATCGGGCCCAAAGCACCAAATTATAAATTCCTCAGAATGGCTGCCACAAACAGAATCAAACCCTATTCTATTGAATTGGAAAGCTGTCATTCCCGACGCGGACTGAAACACTTCAGTTCAATTGTTCCCCGGGTTTTCTCGATGTTAGCTTCTTGAAGGCGTATTTCTCCATTTTCGCATGTAAAACAAAAATTTCCCGCATTTTCGTTTGGGTTCGCACCGAGTTGCTGGCGGTGACGGGATTTCGGTAGGGTAGCCATGATGATAAGATTCGTGTGATATCGCGAATATAGAGGAACTACCCTATGGTCGGCTTTAGACACTTGCAATTATTTGCGTTTGGTTATTCAAAGGAAACTTGAAGAAAATTAATTGTAAGAGAACGGCTTTAGACACTTGCAATTATTTGCGTTTGGTTATTCAAAGGAAACTTGAAGAAAATTAATTGTAAGAGAAAAGGATGCTTGTTTAATTTTTTATTTGGGTGACGCACGTGATTTTGCCTAGGAATTGGACACTTAAATTAGTTTAAATTACGGCCACATAATTTATTCCTTTATAGCCATAGGCAATCAAACGCAAAAATAACTTATCGCAATTAAATCACAGATAAACAAAACAAACCTTAAAAAATAAACATTTTAACTATGTCATCCGTTACGCACGCGATTAGAGAAACAACATAATTGTTTAAATGTTTTACAAGAAACAACAAACTGATTCCAAATGCCACTATTAGGCTCGACGCCAAGAATTTTCACAAGAGGCGAACTGAACAATTTATTTTCTTCTCGTATTGTTTTATGAGTTATTAATAATGGTGAAACGACTCTATAATTATGGGTCGTTCCGTTAAAAGCTTAATGAATTTGCGAGATTTCTGTTTTTATTGCTCAAATTAAGTGTTATCCCACTTCCTTGGGAATAAAAGAAACGTGGCGTGTCTGAGATGTTGTTTTTTTCGTGCCTTCAGAAGCAAATGATGGACATAAATTTTGTGGGTGATGGCTCGAAAATTAGGTTCTATTTTTACTGTATTGCAGTGGTGAATTACTACTGCTTTTAGTGCTTTACGTTAGATTGTGTTAGACTAATGGGAATAGCGTGAATGAATCATCAAATACATTTAAGTAATCATTTATTTTTTATAAGGTATCATGTGTGTTTTCTTGCTTTTCAAATCAAATCAAATCAAATCAATTTTATTTGCTATAAAGTATTGGTACAATTTCGGTCTTAACATAAATAATCCAGATCCATAATACTAAGTCATAATAATGTGACATGCAAACATTTGAGCTTCTAACTATCATTAGATTCATAATTCAATGTCAATAATTCGATACATTTTCCATAATATAATAATAACATAATATAATAATAACATAACATAATAAGTCAGTGTTTAAATAATTACCCGTTATATTTTATTTACCAATCTCTTATTAAATAAGTCACTTACTGAGTAGAAATTCTTTTCCCTTAACCCTACTTTAAGACATCTTGCAAATTTATTAGCTGGTAAGTTTTTAATACTGTCAGGTATCGCATTAAATATGCGAACACACATTGCATAGCTATTCTTGCTGTATAATGCTGTCCTAGGAATTATGGGCAAAACTATTCTATTTCTATGCCTGTTACTTTTTGGGAATATTTCATGAGCTTTTTTAAACAACTCCGGGTGCATTTTCACAAATTTAGCGCATTCAAAGATATACAGACTTGGAAGTGTTAGAATCTTGAACTTTAAGGGCGTATTCCCGCTATTGCGCGGATGCATTTTTTCTGTGCGATGAACACTCGCTGATTGTCTGTTGAGTAACCCCAGGTGATAAGACCATACCTCAACACAGAATCAACGTACCCAAAGTATGCAAGTTTTGAATAGTGCTGCGCAATGCTGCCGTAAGGAGCGAAGTCCTAGAATTGTTTCCCGGTTTCATAGCTCCCCTAGAATCGCCGGCGAATAGTTTCGCGTCTGTCAGCCACGTTTGAAGGGGATTTATTATTTTTATTATTGTTTCGCACAACGACTCAGGCTGCCTTATTTCTCTCCTTAAGTTATGACCGGCAAAAATAGAGAGAATTACCCGACGTACGGCGTTATTAAACCTTTTTGCTTTATCCTTGGCTTTTGTTGTTCCTGCAGTGCTGGAATTTTTATAAAGAAAAGTGATAAACCTCGGGATTTGACGCAATCGTGTATTTGGGTGAAGATTGGCGGTTTGAGCTCGTATTTTGGGAACATTTCGGGACCGGTGAAGCATTTTATTCGTTTATATGTAGCGGTAAAATAATCTGAATGATTATTGAATTGGACTGCGTTTGGGGTGGTTTGGTTTTTAGGAGAACGTTACTACACGCACGCTGTTAGTTAAAACTTGTTCCAAGATGATTTCCTTTTGATTTTTAAAATACCTTGCGTCATTGATTTAACAAAAATCTCGCAACAAGCATCTTTAAAAAATATATTATTAAATTATATTAGTGTTATTTGGTTACATAGTGCTAAACAACAAAACCGACTTATAAGTCGATGCCCGAATGAAATATTATAATTTTAAAAGAATCACACTGTTTAGTTCTCCGACCAATAGCGCTAGTGATCTATAACATCTATCTGTATAGGCCCTTATCATTTTATCAAAAAGCCCATATTTCAAATTCCCATTTTACTGAAAAATTCCATCGTCGCTGCCAATTTAGCGTGACTTAAAATTTGAACTCTTAACCCTCCCGAACAAGTAGACGACCAAACTCGAGAGCGACTTTATTAAAATTCAAACTAACTGAAACTTATTATTAGCCTTTGTAATTTTAAAGTCTTTTCCGGCCATTTTTGTAAAATTGTAATGTTGAAGTTGGTTTTGAAAGTTGGTCTATATTTATTTTTGTAAAATTGAATGTTGATAGCGGCTTTGAAACTGGTAAATGGGAGGTCGGTTAGAATGAAAAAGTATTAGTGTTTTCTTTAGTAGCAGGACCACTTATTTGTGCATTATTATTTATTTTCAACAGAAATTGTAAAATAACGTGCCCTGTCTCGTTGGTCTCCGTAGCACACCGAAGAAGACTGTACATAATATGCCCGATTTTTGCTCCCCTCACAACTTCAGTCAGAACACATAATAAGCAAGGCTAACCTTAGACTTAACCTAAAGTACAAAATCATAATCTAACCTTTATAGGAATATAAATGAAACTTAACTAAGAGGCCAACTAGGACAACTCCCAATAGCTGACAGCATGTAATACCAGGCAAGTGTGAGTTGGTCTTTATCTACCATAGCACTAATGGAAGTGCTAGCCTGACCCTCGATATGACCTCGTATCATTCATCATGCTGTTTATAACACCGAGAAATATACGTTGCTGCTATTAGTGCCTTAACCCAAGCATCTGCTCCAACTGAAATCCATGCCTTAATTTGCTCTTTATCTCCCTTGGAACAAACCACGTCGGAGGGACACCCTCTTCGAGTCTGGTGTCATAGGTCCATTCATTGCCGCTTCTACGAACTTCATGCTATTTTAAATCTGATCATCTGGTGCCATAGGCCCCTTTATTGCTGCATCAACAAACTTCATGCTGTTTTCAACTTGTGCAGCAATATGTTCATTGAGCACCCTCTCTGAGTCTAGTGTCATAGGTCCACTCATTGCCGCTTCCACGAACTACATGTTTTCAACTTGTGTACAATAGGCTCATTAAGCACCCTCTCTGAGTCTAGGTGTCATAGGTCCACTTCAGTATTAGTGGACTTATCAGCTTGAACCCTTTTGCCATCTCTATGATAATGGTTTGGGGATTAAATCCATGTAGCCTTGGCAAAGGCAGACAGAGATTTGAAGCAATCCTTCGACACTTTCTCGGTAGTGGCATCGATAACTGTTACTGATCGTAGCTACTTTAAAAACGCGCTGGTGTAGGTAAAACCACAGTTTATTTTTACAAACATTCAAAATCGTACAAAACCAAAAAGTCACAAGTGACCGATCTCTGTCATATTAGAATTTTGAATACAATTTAAAATGTTCCGAAAATGTGATGCCAAAAGTTCGGTTCGTAACAATAACAATTATCCTTTTTTTTCGGATGGTAAATCATCAAATGACTCCTCCCGCTCTGAGCGGAGCAGGAGGGGGAGTGTCAGACTTTTACTGACTAAAACCCATCTATGTTCCTTCATCGCTCTTTGTGTTCCGGGGCCACGGCCATCTCTTTCGAACAGTCCCGCAACCCCGTAACAATTATCCTCAAATCAGCATCGGGGATAAAGGATGTTACTCCTTTGGTTATGTTACTGACCTCAACTTATCCACCTGTAGGAAGTCTACCACAACGCTCCACTGCTAGCCATATCTGCAGAAATTCCGCTCGACAGCTCTAAAATCTGTTGGTTGAAAGTAAGTACCTAGGTATCACGCTCCAGGACAATTATAAACAATTAAAAGAATATTGTAGAGAAATCTGTGTATGTATCAATTTGATTGAATCAGGCTAGCTCTCCATCACATAAAAGTTAAACATTACTGGAAAAAGGGGGGGTGTACTAGGTACAATGTCGGGGAAAAACAAGCAAAAATAGTCTATTCATTATATTGTTATCAGCTTCAGCAACGGTCAAAAAACATTTGTTTTTGTGACTGTAAAAGGATAAGGATGTTCCTTGGCTATAAATGACTCATTACTTCATATCTAAGATACTTCATGGGTGTTTTTTTAACTACATGCACTATTAGCTTCTAGTTGATAGTGTTTTTAAGTGTCTCTTCATAACATCAAAAGGTAATAAACTTACTTAAAAACTTTTTCACAAAAAGATTCTAAACGTTAAAACCCTCGGCCAAATAACCAACATCTCGTTCCCAGACGACAAAAATATTCCACCTCCGTCTCCCATTCTTTCATTTTTCGCAAATACTTGACAGTTTCATAGGTACAAGTAGCAGGTAAGCTGCAGTGGGACAAGAATCAAGTGGCTTAGAGCGGTAGGATCGTATCGTTGTACGAACCTGTCGAAGCCCACTGAAGATGAGAAAAAAACTAGGTTCTTGAGCTCAGGGGTCCGTGGTGCTGTGTTTAGTCTGTTGATATTAATTGGTAGTATTTCTTTCTAGCATTGCTCAAAGAATTCAATTTTTTACACAGCATCTTCTGTCTGTCTTTCTGTCCCCAAAATAAAAGAAAAATCTAGGAAACTCGAAACAAAACATTTGAACATCAAGTAAAATTTTGCAGATAACATTTTTAAATTATTTGTAAAGTTTATATTTTTGCGTTAATATTACGTCTACCCAAGAAAAATCAAGATAACAAAATTAAAATGCAATCCAGCATAGGGACCCCTAAAAAACGGTCCTGTACATAATTGAAAATGCCTAAAATAACCATCGTGCGACGAGAGATACCTCTGCAATAACTTGACGCTAACAATTTCGATAATTTTCTTTTAACAATATTTTCGTTGTCTCAAAGGTTTTCATATTAGATTTTCTTCTGAGAAGTTCCCGAGGTTGTATCGATCTGATTTCTATTGATTTTAGCGAAGGTTGTGACATGTGTCATGCAATTTGCATGGCAGGGACATTCGTGTCGAGTAGGCAGTTAAAGTATTCAAATTTATGGGACAGCAGCATTTTTAACCATTAGGTCCTTAGGTTGAAGATCTAAATCCTTTAAATGATACATGAAGTAGAGGAGAGTTTCACCTTTTTATTTATTTCTACTATTTGCGTTGAAAGTCTGACAACCAGTGAAGACGCCGTACCGAGCTTCACGTGGTTAAGGCGGGGTGAATAATGAGGCAATACTCAATTCCAACAAATTGGTTTAATGAATAAAAAATTATAAATCAATACGTAGTACGTGTGGCGGATACAACCATCTGTTAGCGAGTGTCAGAATTATTACTATGGAGTGACACTCCTACTGGGCCAGTATTGTAGGTTTGTTGAAAAGGTCTTATCGGTGTACGCGTGTGTGCGTGAGCCGTTGATGAACGCACACATGTAAGGCGTCAACAACTAGTCTTACCAAGAGGTATCGTATTATCCAGTACTAACTGGGATGTGTAGGTCAGATCGGCAGTCACTCCATGTAAAATACTAGTGTTCAACCGCATCCGGTTAGACTGGAAGCCGACCCCAACATAGTTGGGAAAAGGCTAAGCAGATAATGATGATGCGTTGGAAGGCCTCCTACAAAGTTGAGCGATGATTTTGTTAGGGCCGCGGGAATCTGCGACGGATGTGAGATGCTTAGGATCGGTCGATATGGTGCCACTTAGGGGAGGTAGACTTCTTTCAACTAAAATGACGATGAGGATAATAGTCAGTTTTTCAGCTGTCTTCTTGGTCACTTCAAACCTGATGAATAGGCATGACGACAGTATCAAAAAATTGCAAATCTATTTAGTCCATCAGTTCCGGGGCTCGTGACGTCAGAACTGGCTAAAAATTATACCAAGGCGTGACGTATTGAGAATTTAAACGTCATATCTTTGTCAATTTTGGTTTATGTTACAAAATAAAAAATATGTGTCGAATATTTTTTGGAAATCTATCTGACGGACTAATTAGATTTCATTTGATGAAACAGAAAATCTGTACCGGTTAATACCAGTACCACTGACAATTATTTCCATGATCATTGAAAGGAATCCCATCCGTATCAACACTATAATACCCCAACAATGGCCATGGTGCACTTAGTAAGCTAAACAGATCCGCTCTAAATCAAATAGCTCGAGACACTCAAATAGAAAAGCATTGCAAATATATTCGGGCCACGGAACAAGCGATCGTTCAGGGGACCGTTCGTCGCGTAATTTTGCTTTATGACGTCATTTCGCGTAATCCCGCTGCGAATTTTACGCGTCGTTTGCGCGAATCAGTCTTGAGTTCGCGTACGTAATGTTACGTGGAATTAATAATTTTCTAGTTTTACGTCGTGATAAGTGGTGGGTAATTTTAATGCCTGGTTATTTGGTCGTCTTGTTAACAGACACTTCAAATTTTCTTATGAAGTGATAGTGACTATAAGCAAGCAAATGTTTAAAAATAAAGTTTGTTTTTAATACCAGAAAGCACTTCATCATAATTATAATATCTGCTATGCGTTTTCCAACTATATTGGTTTCGGCTTCCAACCCAATAGAGAGCTAAATACCAGGATTTTAAAAGAAGCGACTGCATAATTATTATCTGACTTCCATAAGCCGGTTACTGGTGGTAGTGGAAGACTGGTTGTCAGACTAATATGTACCACTTTTGTCTTACCGATATTCTTTTGAAAAAGTGTGACTGTAACAAAAAACTTATTAAGAACAAAAAAATTAAAACATCCGAGACTAGATAGATTGATAGCTTAAATATATTATGTTCTTCATGTTTTTTCCCTGCCAACTTTCCCCGCCATCATTGTCTTGCATGTCACTGTCATATCATTATGTACACCAAGATTTAAATAAGAAGAGAAGTTAAACAGTATGACAGCACAATAAACTCACAATGTAAACAGATTACAATAGTGGTATACATACAGACATAGTTTCTCACTGTCCTTCGCTTTGGTTCAATGTACGATACTGGCTTGCTACCGCGAGGCCTAAATTAGAAGATGAAGCGGGTACTGATTTAGAAAAGTATTTTTATAATCAGAAGCTCGAAGCGAAGTCGTTCCTCTTTCCTTGTACTCAAAATTTGAAATTTTCGATACATGAACGGCATTTCTGCGTCCTACTTGAAAATTCGTCATGTTTTAGTATCATCTAAAGACGGCAATACTAGTAAAATTCTGGGCGTAGACAATGCATTGAGCTCACAATTCTGGCACTGGCATCGCTCGAAGCTTTCAGTGTTTTTTCTGTACGTGATTAGGGCTGTGGAGCGAATATACGACGTTGAAACGCTTAATGATTATCTGATACGGTAAAGCCAAAAGCAAGGGTAATGATTTTTGCAGCGCAGTTGCAGTGAAGTATGTTTGTTTGTTACATACTTGGCGTGGCATTGTCTAAATGCCACCTCTATCAGCAACCGCTGCTCCGTGCTGTTTAGCGATTATTTTTTCATATTTTGTTTACCAGGTGGCGTTTTGTAGAGTCTACCTACCCCATTCTACCTACCCCATGGGAAAAAGGTGTTACTTTTGTAGTTGGGTATATTTTCTTCCCAGCTTCAGCCTCTGCTTTGCCCCAAGCCCGCAGATAGCTGCAGCGATAGTGAGTTATCTGGATCGGCTGCCAAGGTGCGCACTACCAGACTAGTCGACGACGCACGATAACACTGTTTTTATTTCGGGAACTAAACATTGACACGGACTCCGCGCGTGTGTGCGTGTTTGATCTATGCTGCGGAGACTGATACATACTACATAGAGCTCTTGTGCTGCATGCGTAATGATTTGAGATGGAGCATAAATTGTTTTGAGGTGTGGCAATTTAGCATTTTTACCATAACTAATAGAAACTAGTGGTGTGCGAATAGTATTAATAATTTAAATTAAATGGGAAAGGAAATAAAGGTCGGATAGCTAGTTACAAACGGTTTTAACACTAAGTTATAAATCTTTCTAAAACTTAACAGATGGACAGGATAGCTCTGGCTCTGTCGCAAAATGACCACTTCTCAAAATGACTACAGGTAGCAAAATGTCCCTTTCTCAGAATGTCCCTTTCTCAGAATGTCCCTTTCTCAGAATGTCCCTTTCTCAGAATGTCCCTTTCGCAAAATGTCCCTTTCCCAAAATATCCTTCTTCTCTTCTTAGGTGTACAACACAGAGGGGTACTGTAGTAATGTTTAATCAGTAAAATGGGTAGCTGCATGCACAAGTATACTAAAATAAATAATAGAAATCGAAGTTCGTCACATTTACTGTCACTCAAACCATCAATTTACACTAATAAAAAATTAACAAATTAAACTTAAACCCAAATAAAACAAAAAAATACGCTTCGACTTGAGAACCTCCTCCGGTTAAAAAATAAATGTCTCGATTACATAAGACAAAAACTGTAATATTTATTTTATTAGTAATCGTAAAATTTATTTTTTTAATAAATTGTGGAAGAAGAAGAGAAAGAAATGAGGTGATAACCTCATTTCTTTCAAATTGAGCCAATATAACTTTATATTTCTCGTCAAAATAAATGTCCCCATCATCAAATGACTTCTCCCGCTCTGGGCGGAGTAGGATCCCTCCTACACACCTCCCGGTGTCAGACTTTTACTGACTAAAACCCATCCATTTTCCTTCATCGCCCTTTGTGTTCCGGGGCCACGGTATCTCTTTCGAACAGTCCCGCAACCCCGGCAGGCATCGGTCCTTACGGACCCCTTCCTTTTTGCTGACTCTCTTTGAGGCGCGCGAGGAACACGAACGCGCCGTCAACACGGCCTGTCATCATGAGACGGACGGACGGCGAGCTAGCCCATAGCCCACCGTCCACAGGCCCACGCCTACGGTGGCCAGGGGCCACCTGGTGGCCCCCGACGCCCGGGACGTCTCCCGCGGCAGCCGGGACGTCTCCCGCGCAGCCGGGACGTTGAGAGGTTCTCTCCCTCTCACGTTCCACCACCTCCTTCTCTAGCATTACTGCTTCGCAGAAGGAGGTGATGGCGTCCCATTCCGTCTCGCTCCGGATCATGGCTTGCACCAGGACTGGATGCGAGAGGTGAGGTGGGGTGAGGTGGTCGCCGCTGCCAATCGCCGTTTCGAGGACACGGCGGTGCTCCGCCCACGCGGGGCACACCTCCACCGTGTGTTCCACCGTGTCCTCCGGTCGATCCTCACAATGGAAGCACCTGGGCGTTTCCTCCCGCCCGAGTCAGTGCAGGAACCTCCCGAACACACCGTATCCGGTGAGGACCTGCGTCAGGCGGAAGCTGAGGACGCCGTGGCGTCTCTCAAGCCACTCCTCAAAGAGAGGACTTATCGCCACTATCGTGGCGTGCCCTGGACGGGGTTGCGACAGTCGCTCTAGGAGAGAGCGACTGACTGTCGCCATGAGATCCCGCCGGAAGTCTGTCCGCTGAGCGACAATTTGCCGCGGCAATAAATGTCCCCCTTACGTCTTATCTTTTTACCTTGTTAAATAAATTGTCTCTTATTTTGTTGTCCCAAAATTTGCTTTCTTTTCTTAATTTG
The DNA here is from genome assembly GCA_905147715.2 of Xestia xanthographa. Taxonomy (NCBI): domain Eukaryota; kingdom Metazoa; phylum Arthropoda; class Insecta; order Lepidoptera; family Noctuidae; genus Xestia; species Xestia xanthographa. The sequence continues at coordinate 2,681,586 of LR990650.1, forward strand.
TAAACAAACATGTATAAACTTAATTTTTTCGGTAATCGTCCTGTATTAATACGAGGATCCTTCTATTGCGTTTGTGTTACGGTGGCGTATTTACGTTTTACGTATTTGTGGTGCGTTTCTGCTTTTTCGCGTTTCTACTATTTCGCGTTTCTACTATTTCGCGTTTCTACTTTTTCGCGTTTCTACGTCCTATAATATTGCGACATGAGTTCTTAGAACATTTTGGTATTGGGACGCAGAAACGCGAAAACGCAAAAACGTGCCTGTGTGCCTTTGATTGTCTCTGAATTTTATTTAACCAATATACTGTGTTTATTACATGCCTGGGATAGATGTATATAGGGTGTAAACGGTAAGCGGGGCAGTAAGGAGAGCTACCTTAACCGTTGCAGCTACACGAAAATGGTCTTAGGAAACCATCCATAGTTTTTCGTGAAATTTTGATCCCCATTCACAGATTTAAAAAAAATGTACAGTAAGCAAGAAAATTACCATTTTACACAATACATTTTTTGATGCCAATCGATCCTGTTTCTAATACTGATCAAAAAGTTTTACTGGACCAACCCAGATTGGAGAACTAAAAATGTCAGAAATTGCAAAAAAACTTACCACTACACACCACACCACCACCACCATTTGGGTTTAGTTTGATTTGTTGATTTTATTTGTATAAATTTCACCTACCCATTTTACTGATTAAACATTACTACAGTACCCCTCTGTGTTGTACACTTACTGGCCTCTCGACCAGTTCTTTTACTGATGACAGGAATGACTGCCTGTTTGAAGAACGATATTTTGCGAAAGGGGGACATTCTGAGAAAGGGACATTCTGGAAAAGGGACATTCTGCGAAAGGGACATTCTGCGAAAGGGACATTCTGCGAAAGGGACATTTTGCGAAAGGGACATTTTGCGAAAGGGACATTTTGCGAAAGGGACATTTTGCGAAAGGGACATTTTGCGAAAGGGACATCCTGAGAAAGGGACATGTTACTACCTGTAGTCATTTTGAGAAGTGGTCATTTTGCGACAGAGCCATTTTCACCTACAAAAGGTTCCGTTTTCTTTTTAATATCGGACTTTGAACCCTAAAACAAAGTAGTTCTACAGCTACCTCAAACTCAAGTAATTTTGTACGTTAACATTGAAACGGAATGAAACAATTGACAGAACTGGAACGGAAAGGAACGACAACAGGAAAAAAGTGTACCGTTTCGTTGCTTAGCAAAGATTCAGTTCAAGATTCATTCAGTCCAGCTTGCGAAACAGGTTGTACTTTTAAATTAAGTCTTTGGCATCATTCTTAACTATTTTAACCTTTCTATTTTCTATTTTAAACCTTTCTATTTTCTGAAATGATGATGATGATGCCATCTAGCCGATTTCGGCCACAGCGACTGCATTCGATGGCTTTCTAGGGTGGTTGTCGAAAGCTTTGGTGTGCTGCTCTTTCATGTGATCTAAAGTGGCTAGCATAATATCCAACTTAGGCCAAAAAACTCTTCTGTAATGATATCCATACAAAGAAACAAGCTATTCAATTAATATCCTAAACCACACATTCGTAGTCATAAGAAAACAAGCCTTTTGTAAGAATAACACTTCGCCGTTTTGTTACCATTTTTTTCTTTTACTATTATTAAAATATCTATTTCCATCTCTTGACCAATCTCCGTTGCTACAATAATAATTTATTCTCTCTCAGAAAGAATAATTTCTCGTTGAATATTAACTGATCTAGGGATAATCTTACTTATATAAAATTCTGTTCTAGATCTTTTGGTGTTAGACAATAATTGCCTCTAAGCTGATTCTTTGAAATGAGAAAATTGAGTATAATATTCTTTTGAAATGTAAGCTTTGTTGAATATGAATCCGTGTAAAACGGCCTTATGTACAAGTTACATTAAATTAAAAATTAAAAAAACCCACACATGTAGGGTCATCATTTTAAGGTTATTTTTTCTTTTTGTAGAGTTTCACGTTTTACTTTTTTTTTTTTGTAAAAAATGTAATTTGCCATTTTGTGGTGGCCGGCCATCTTGGATTTATTATAAATATGTTTGGCCGCAAGTTGAGGTCACGCTTAGATTTAATCAGTCCAAATATGGCCCCATGGTCCCATACCAATTCTCTTCACTTTCCATATTGAAATTTTTAAATTCCAATCCTAATTCTTTTGTTATGGCGATCCATAACTTGTGTACCTGTTCTCTCTTTATAGGATAGTCAAATCCACAATAATGGAGGTTGTACTCAGTAGCACTAACCTTTTGTTGCATGTTTGTCATGCTTCCTTTTACCTGTATATTATTTAAAAAAAAAAATTTCAGGGCTATTGAAATTGAAGCCATTTTAATGCTTTTACTTTTTTTTTTGGTCAGAAGTCTCAATTTTGGACAGAAGTCTCAATTTTGGACAGAAGTCTCAATTTTGGACATCCGTCTCAATTTTGGACATCCTACCTGTTACTGTAGAAACCTTAAATTTTATAATCAGTTTACAATTGGTACTAATTCTCCGATTAAACTGGTTCAGGCTGGTCTCAATCTATCGCAAACCGGTCATGTTTATATACGTACAAAAGTCGATGCAAAAATTTGTATCTTAGTGAATAACACATTTGCAGTAAACAGTTAGTTAACACAGGTGTTAATACAGTCAGTGCAAGGCTTGGCTTTAATTAAATAGTTTATTTATCCTACTTCATTGTTTGTAATTTTCCACAAAACGTGTGGAAAAACACGGCAGGAATTTGCTTGTGCAATATTGATTATTAACGAATGACCTTTTTAAATCACTCCTTAGGAGTGCGCCTCGCCGGGTAGCAGAACCAATTATTATACCGAGATGTACGTTTGGGAAAAAAAAACCGCTCGGTTTAACAAAAAAAAAAATGTCACATGCTGCTAATCAGTGAAGTTTGCCGATTTTTCCGACCCGAACAAAATTCGATCGGCTTTGTTGATAGACGAATAATGGTGAATTAAATGTGCCGACCCGAACAAGTCCCTCCATCATCCAGCATCCCTAATAATTATCCTTTCCGTCTTCAAGTCCATTCGTGACGGTTTTCTCAGTCCCAATTTCAGTCTCATCTGCGCAAATGAAATAATTCAATGGTGTTTTGGAATCCGGGCAACTTAATTGACAAAGTGACTACGTCCAGGGTCTAAAGGGTCGTACCCTCACAATTACTGGACAATACATACATTTGTGAAGAAACACCTGGTTCAATAAATAAATTGAATACTGTAACTGGAATTAGTGGTGAAGGGAGATTGGCATGGGGTGTAAGATATACAGGTATAATATACCTGTATATCTTACACCCCGTTATTCCTCTTGTAACGCTTTTGTTCGACGAGTAACACTATTACATCTAATGAGGAGTGATTGAGTGGTTTTCGTTTCCTATTAGGAATTTCCGCCCAGCAACCCAGCAAGCCTGGATTTGTGTCCAGATGATGGCAAAATGCTCGCTCTCTGCTGGGTGTTTATTCCACAAATGCTCGCTCTCTGCTGGGTGTTTATTCCATAAATGCTCGCTCTCTGCTGGGTGTTTATTCCATAAATGCTCGCTCTCTGCTGGGTGTTTATTCCATAAATGCTCGCTCTCTGCTGGGTGTTTATTCCATACATGCTTGCTCTCTGCTGGGTGTTTATTCCATAAATGCTCGCTCTCTGCTGAGTGTTTATTCCATAAATGCTCGCTCTCTGCTGGGTGTTTATTCCATACATGCTCGCTCTCTGCTGGGTGTTTATTCCATAAATGCTCGCTCTCTGCTGGGTGTTTATTCCATAAATGCTCGCTCACTGCTGGGTGTTTATTCCATAAATGCTCGCTCTCTGCTGGGTCTTTATTCCATAAATGCTCGCTCTCTGCTGGGTCTTTATTCCATTTTTAGGATTCCGCACCATGGGACGCTATTACTAAGACTCCACTGTCCGTCCGTCTGTCACCAGGCTGTATCTCATGAACCGTGATAGCTAGACAGTTGAAGTATTTCTCTTGCCGCTATAACAATAAATAAGTACTAAAAACAAAATAAAATAAATATTTAAGGGGGGCTCCCATACAACACACGTGATTTTTTTGCCGTTTTGTCTAATGTTGTATAGATAATGGTATGGAACCCTTCGTGCGCGAGTCTGATTCGCACTTGGCCGGTTTTTTATAACCCTGCTGGATGCTGCAAAACAAAAACTGGTCTAGTTTTCTTCACAAATCTGTTTCTTGGTGATTCTCATGTCATCTTCTGATGCCTACTTACAAGGATATTTCCACCGGATATTTTCAATGCCTATAGTTGGTTCCAGGTAGGATGAGAATAGCGGTCATTGACCCACCTACATTTATTAAACTTCTTAACTTTGAAAACCAAAAATAAGCCTGTTCAAGTCTGGAATCATCTATCTTCAAAATTTTTTGTAATGAAAAACAATACATGGTTTATTTGTTTAGGTTCGTTAAATATTGTTGGACATTACACACAGCGCCACCTAGTGCCACACTAAGCAACGAGGCTTGCGTCGTGGACACCAGATAGTTGATATACTACATAGATACTTTTTGTTTGTAGATACATATTTATTATACATATAAACATCCATGACTCGGAAACAAATGGCCATGCTCATCACACAAACATTTGCTCCGACCGGGATTCGAACCCGGGGCCCTAAGAACGTAAGGCAGCCTCACTACCGCTGCGCCATTCGGGTCGGCAATGACCGCTATTCTTATCTTTAAACTGGCACCAACTATAGTAAAACACTTAAATTGTTACTAAAACTAATATCTACCTACAGACTTTATCATGCTGACGTTAAGTTTTTTCCCTTCCCCGAACTGAATCACAAATGATAAATGTAACCTAATTGTAAAATCATGTTTGTTCATTTTAAGGGAAATAAACTAGTGTAGTAAGTATTCAGGAAAATCCCCAGGAATTCTAATATTAATAATATTAGAATTTATATCATTGTTTATGCACTTGCGTATACCTACCAATCTTAGGGTTTGCTACTTTGTCCAAGTACCTAATTTTTATATCCTGTTGGGAAAAAACTCCCGGACCGCAAATTTAATAATAGGTTATTTTGCTCATGATCTTGACTGCCAACCTCAATATTTATTTGTCATGTCAGAGTTTAGTCTATACTAATATTATAAAGAGGTAACATTTGTTTGTAAGTTTGTATGTTTGTAAGTTTTGTATGTAGGGGGTAATCTCCGGAAGTAATGAACCAATTTTAAAAATTGTTTCACTGGTAGAAAGCTACATTATTCGTGAGTGCTATAGGCTATATTTTATTCCCGCACTCCCACGGGAACGGGAACTACGCGGGTGAAACCGCGGGACGTCAGCTAGTAGGTAATATAAGCTTTCTCTAGCTTCATACCGTACTCCATGGTATCTCTCTTCTCTCTCTCGTTTGAATGAGATTAACAGGGGATGCTGTTGGTAAACATTTGTGGAATTATTATCTTTGTAGTTGTTTGACTGATATTGACTTCAGAAACATTACTTCCTGTCAGCATCTATTTTGACAGGAAGTAATGATTATTTGATATCCCGTCGTGTCGTACGCGTAAGCGCTTCTCTTCCACTTTTATTATGCGCACAGCCAAAGTCTGGAACTCTGCCTGCGTCTGTGTTCCCACCCACATTTAACCCGCCTGCTTTAAAAAAAGAGCGAACAGGCATCTTCTGGGCTCTCTCTGGCTCATTCCATCATAGATCTCATCCATCGCTTTCCATCAGGCGTGATCGAGGTCAAGAGCAGGCACATATTGTAATAAAAAAAAAGAAGTAATGATTCTGAAGTGTTTTAAACGCTATTTAAAAAAAAAAAGAATAAAAAAATAACGTTTAAAAATAGAAGTCACCATCATTGTCTTGCCCATATCCCAATCATTTGCATACTTCTAAAAAAAATAGTACATTAGACTTTTTCGAACAGAACTCGGTGAAAAGCCTCGCTTCTTACCATCAAACGAATTTTATAGCTCATTAAAACATTGCACAAGGAAAGAAAACATGGACCACTTGCGCACCTCATAAATAACCAGCCTAAAACAATCTACTACAAAGTGACCACAGACGCTGGAGTGTATCGGCACAATATTTGTGTAGTTTCGTCTTAATCCCGGGGTCTGACGCGAGCGATAAATATTTATTGCCACTAAACGTGAAAAGGTGGAAAGTGTAAGCGGTAGCGGAATGAGTGGGAATAAAGTCAAAGTAACTAACTTAAACCATTGTTGTCATTGTAGTTATGTACAATGCGAGCCAAATAAGAATAGTACTCTCAAGACCCCATTTTGTTCCGCAATTCTCGCGAACTTCATCACCAAAGCGTGATAATTTGACAGCTATCGTGTGAAGTTGGCAGCAAGCGCGATCCTATTCTTAGTTAGTTAGTTCACATAGTGGTTGATCAATTATTCCGGCTACATATTTTACGTTAAATAACTCTCTCACACAATTTTTCTTCCCTTGCTCCATGTTGCTTGCATTCGGCGCAGCACGTTTTCAAAATCAAAATCAAAATCGAAATATTTTATATTGTTTATATAAACGTCGAAAAAGGAGCACGGTTTGGGTTGGTCGTTTCCAAGGCGAAGAACCAGCAAGAAACTCCATGGTTACTCATTTCGTCTTCCATTCGCCGCTGTCAACTGTAGACTATCTTAATACTTAACCGATTTTAATCAAAATTGCACACCGTGTGCAGTTTGATCCAACTTGAAAGATAGGATAAATAGATAGGATAGAATAGAATAAAATAAACTGTCCACCCGTGCGAAGCCGGGTCGGGCAGCTACTATAATAATATGGCTTGTATTATAAATATCCAGACACTGCACACATTGTACAGGTTTCATAATATTCATTTATAAAGTCGATAATTTTTACAAATAAATAAAATACAAATTATTTCGAATCATATCAGAGGTATAAGCTTCCAAATTGCACCATACACGAAGATATAAAATCTATTTGTGCGGTACCCGTTGATTTGTCTGTAGATTGTACAGTAATTGTAAGACCCCTTCCACCGATGCTATCAGCATAATGGGGAACATTTGTTGAGCTCTGCAAGATGCCTGATTGACTAAGTTCTATTAATTGTGCCCCGGAATGGAGCCACGATTGTTTGAACCGCTACGTTTCTTGGTAATTGAATGTTTAATTTTAAATGGTGATGGTTTTGAGGCGATTTACTTGTCTTTATCTTCCGGGGCTTCAATGGGAATTGATTAAGTGTCTTGATTGTATTTTGTAGTAGAGGAAAGTAGCTTTAGCGGTTTATTGTTGCTATTAGAATCATCGTCATCGTGTACTGTTTGAAGAGGCATTCTAAACTTATACCGTCACTTACGGAATATCTTTGTGATTATTTATTACTAGCTGACCCACGCAACTTCAAGTCCGTCACATAATAGAAAGTCAAACGAACTTACCTGTAAGTGACGTTCGATGACTATTAAACGATGTGATTCGCCCGAGAGATTACACTGATTACTTGTAGTAGCACGGATATGTGCTGCCATCTTACACTATTTTAGAGCAACAAGAAACCATTCCCTGCGCCCGCTTGTGGGTATTTCATACACGTTTTCCCCTTTGGCCATCGTTATCTACTATTTCGTGCAAGTCAGGGGAGGATCTAGAAGTATCTTGATCAGGGTCAGGGAGGGAGTGTAATCTCTCGGGCGAATCACATCGTTTAATAGTCATCGAACGTCACTTACAGGTAAGTTCGTTTGACTTTCTATTAAACTTCAGTGATTCGCCCTTCGAGATTACACTGATTACTTGTAGATGTTTAGAGTCACACGAAATAGTAAAAAGGGAACCATATTATTTAGGGGAAAAAAGATAAACTCAAAGGCATATTACCTCACAAATATAATCAAATCACAAGGTAAGAAAATCAAACAAAGACAAAATAATCATTATCATTCGTTAACTGAGGCCATCCTACAAAGGGACCGGGCAAAAGCATCTGAGGTGTCTGCAGCTACATCTCTATTGTAGAATTTTGCGAAAGTTTCTGATCTGCCGGTCCAACCCGCAGTTCTTTTTATATTGTCTATGCTAACCCCGAGCCTATTGGCGGCAGACGTAGCTGCATGTCTTGTGCTGTGGGCGCTAAAGACAGATGTGTCTATACCGCTTTCACTCAGGATGGCCTTGATCCAACGGCTTAAAGATTGTGAGCTTACATTATTGAAAGGCTTCTTAAAACTAATTAATAAAGAGTTACATTCAGGTTTTCTCTTGTCTGCCGATACAGTTAAATATTGTTCTAAAGTTCTGGCAGGACAAATGGAAGGTCTTTCGTTGAAATAAGGAAGTATCAATATTGGTGCGGAACGATGCACGTTTGAGGTTTTGATTAAATCCGTGATGTTAATTACGAACTTTTCGTCGGTATATTTTTTAATATTAGACACCTTAATCAACGACAATGTTTGCACCCGGTGAGCAGTTACTAAAGCTAAGAGTGTAGTCAATTTTTTTGATAATTTTTCAAAGGAAAGGCTTTCATTTGGGTACCAATTACTCAAGTAATCTAAAACAATAGACGGGTCCCAAGTAAAATTATATCTTGGGGTTGGAGTTCGCAACTTGAAGACTCCCTTCATAAACCTCGTGACCTGTGGGTCATTCATAATCACTGAGTTTAAAAGAAGCGTTAGTGCTGCCTTAGTACAATTAATTGAGCCATACTTTTGACCCTGGTTAAAAAGGGTAACTAAGAAATCTAACACATTAGCAACTGATGCTTGAAATAAATTTAAGTTTTTATCCTGGCAGAAGGTAAACCATCGTTTAAAACAAGTGTTATATTGTTTTAAAGTACTACCAGCTAAAGATGCCAACATCACATCCGCAGCATCTGGAGGGGAGCCCTGCATCAGAAATGCCTGCCTGACAATACTCCGGCAACCAGGGTAAGGCCCTCTTGAAACTTGTGTTTCACACTGTAAGGAGATGATAATAATGTTATGCTAGGTGTAAATTCAATTGGAATAATAGATAGCAACTTCCTAAAAAGTGGATACCAAGGCTGTGTTGGCCAGAGAGGGACCACAACAATACCCTCCGCCTTATCTAGAATAATTTTCTGTAAAACTTTTAAAATTAAGCAAAATGGAGGAAATGCGTAGAAAAAATAGGAGGACCATTTCAAGGTGAAAGCATCTACCCTAAATGCTTCTGGATCATTATGCCAAGAAACAAATTTGGAACATTTCTTATTTAATCGACTCGCAAATAAATCAATTTCAGGCCGATTGAATTTTTTACAAATAACTTGAAAAGCATCGTCAGCGAGCTCCCATTCAACATCAGCATGTATGCGGCGGGATTCCGCGTCTGCGATATAGTTATCCTTAGAACTTATATAAGAAGCGAAGACAAACAAACGTCGCTCTTCGCACCACTGCCAAATGTCACGACTAACAGAATTAAGATGGGGGAATTGTACGCCACCCATCCTATTGATATAAGAAATTGCAGTGGCATTGTCAATTCGTAAAAGTATTTCACAGTTACGATAATCATTAGCAAAGATCTTCAACCCAAAGAATGCTGCCGTCAGTTCTAAATAATTAATGTGCTGAGTTAACTCCTCGCTAGACCATTGTCCGCTGGCCGTCTGGCCTGCGCAGCTGACACCCCAACCAGTTCGTGACGCATCCGAGTATATTTCCAGCTTATAATCGCTGGAGCGAATAGGACTGGCGCAATTGTCAATATTACTAAGCCACCAGTCAAAGTCTTCGCGTAAAGAAACTGGTAAATTAATATATTGATTGTAATCATCTTTTTGTTTTAAACTAAGATACTTAGTTCTTTCGAATTGTTTTGTGTATAGCCAGCCGTACTGCGTTGCTGGGCAAATTGATATCAGCAATCCTATCAAATGAGCAAAATTACGTAACTTACATCTTTTTAAGTTGGAGAAGTGTAAAAGTTCATCCTTGATTCTGCGTTTCTTTTCTATTGGAATACTAATCGTAAGATTCTCGGATTTGAAAACGAAACCTAGAAATGTTGCAGTTCGGCTAGGTATACTAACACTCTTTTTCAGGTTTACTGTAAAACCTAATGATTGAAGAAATTTTTGGGTAATTTCAAAATTATGTTTACAATCCATATATGTATTTCCAAATAACAAAATATCATCTAAATAAATGACGGACAATAAGCCTTGGTTACGCAGGAATTGCATTACTGGACGCATAATTTTTGTAAAAACATATGGTGCTATATTAAGACCAAATGGTAAAACTTGAAATTCATACAGCTTTCCCAACCAACAAAATCGCAGTAACTTTCTAGAGTCGCTGTGAACATTGATAGCAAAATATGCATCTTTAAGGTCAATAGAACACATATAACTATGTTTTGACATGAGTCTCATAGCAGTTCTGTAATCTTCAAGTTTAAAGTGTGGCGCAATGATGAATCTATTTAAGGATTTTAAATTTAAAATAAATCTCTTTGTCCCACTACTTTTCTTAACGAGGAAAATATTTGATAAAAATTGACCATCACATGGTTTACACACACTTATGGCACCAATACTAAGCAGATTATTAATTTCTTTAGTAATGAGCAGTTCATCCATACTAGACTTAGGACTATTTTGTGGATAAGATATAGGCTGGGATATATTGTTCGAAATCGGAATTTGCAAACCGTCAACCCAATTTAACACCACAGGATCATTTGTGATTCGCGACCAATTATGGTGAAAAAACTTTAATTTACCCGCCTGAGTGTTGGTATTGTCCACTTCGGCTAACGGCGTGGAGTCTGGTTGTATTGCCGTGGCACACGGCGATCCGTCGCACGGCGTATTGGTTGTCGCTTTCGCCCACCAGCCGTCGCGGTCTGTCTCGGTGGCATGCGACGTGCCTGCGACTGCGGCGGTGGCGGGCCCCTCCAGTTTAAAGCCCTCGACGTATGTTCCTTCGGTTGATAGTTTTTGGTTGGCAATTTCGGCTTGGCAGCTGTAGGTTTTAACTCGGTGCCTGCTCTTATTATGGCTTTCATAGATTTTAAATTTTCTTGGAGATCGTTACCAAATAATAAGTGATCACGTTTGAGGTCCTTTACATTATCCTTAATTTCTTTGTTAAGGCAGGACAGCAAAAAGTTTCTCCTTGTTTGTGTCTCACTGTAATGAGTGTGACATAAAAGTCTGCCGGCATCACTAAGGGATTTTAATGTCTGACATTTAATCTCCTCGTCACAAGAGCCAGTTTGCAAGACAGCAGTGATTGTGTTGGCTATACAGGATATGATAGAAGAAAATACCTTCTGTTTGTCAGCCAATATGTTGTCTCTCTTCAAAGCACCTTCATTAACCGCTGCTTTGATTTCAGGATTAAGAGTTGGAGCCTGGGCTAATTTTAAATTGTAAGGTACACTATAATTCTTTAAAATATCCTTTTTTGTTTCATCTTTTAAGCCATTGACCATAATATCAGACCACCTGTTAGCAATGTCTTTATGGACATTTTCACCAAACTTCTCTTCCTGTACGGGCTCTTCTCCAAGTAAACACAAAATATCAGGCTCTAACTCTTGGATACTTTTCAAAGCATGTTCTGGGGGCGGTGCACCCGCGGAAGTGGGTGTGGAAGTAGCCTCGGGTACAACGCCACAAGCACGTTCAGGCGCGGAGGCTAAAGTTGCTGTCGGCGGGGACTTCGGTTCATCGGGCTTTGGATGTGAAGTTGAATCGGATAGAATATAAGTTTCATATGGGGCTCCTGAAAATAAAAGATAAATTCGTGATACAAACTCACAGTTTGTACTCTAGAATTGAACATCCATTGATAGAAGGTATAAATTCATGACATAATCTTCCAGACTATGTTCTAGAATCCACCTTTACAAATTCTTGATACAAACTCACGGTTTGTACTCTAGAATTAAGTCACTCACAACATTGTTGAGTTATTGTTAGCTCACTCATATCATTGTAAATAAAAATTCATGACATAATTTCTCGAATTATGTTCTAGAATTTTGGTGCTACCTAATTTACAGCGATCAACCTTACAGGTTGAACTGAAGAACATTATAGGTCGGTATTAGCCTTACAGACTAAACTCATTAGCACTAAAACACCAAGTAAATAAAAACAGTAGATCATTCAAACAAAATGTTCTGTTAGAAAAAGTAGGTCAAGGTCGCGCGGTCCCGCGCCGGCGGCGGCGGCGTCGCCGGCCAACGGGGTTTATAAGATTCGGGATTCAAAATGTAACCGACCTTCGTTTTGCGGAGCCTCCTGCGATGATTCTTCTTGATAATAATCACGATCAGAACACTGGTTCTGTTCCAAATCCGAAGTACTGGTACTGTGGTATCTCCGTTGTTTACGACGAACACGAGACATCTTTTTCTCTAGTTTTCTCATTTTCCGAGCTAAATACTCCTCCTCGTCGTAGCGCTTTCGTTTTCCCATCACTGAAATAACACTAAGAAGTCCAAACACAAGATATACTCAAATTAATTATCGATTATAAATAATAACGTGCGCGATGGCAGCCACACAAAACGTGTATGAAATACCCACAAGCGGGCGCAGGGAATGGTTTCTTGTTGCTCTAAAATAGTGTAAGATGGCAGCACATATCCGTGCTACTACAAGTAATCAGTGTAATCTCGAAGGGCGAATCACTGAAGTTTAATATAGCTTATAACATGTCATTTTGTGCTTTCAATTATTTTGTGCATTCAATTACGAACAAAAACCTTTTAAAATCAATATTGCTTACCTCCCATAACATACGGCGTGATAATATGTAGCCTAAAGCCTTCCTTGGTTTACAAAGAACATTTTGCTGAATTTCAATTCAATCTATCCAGTAGTTTTGGCGTGAAGCCGTACCTTACACACAGACAAACAGACAAAAATTCTAAAAAGTCACTTTTCGTCATAATTTTTTTTCGAAAATTCTCAATGTACAGTTTTTCTTTTGTTACTGTTTTATTATATGTATAGATTATATGTATAGATTTTGGGCTCCCGATATTTCGACGCTGTTGCAAGCGCCATGATTGCGGGATGACTGGAGAATGCGGGTGGAAGCATAAATTGTCTAAAGAACTATAATCTTCGTGCGTGTTTATAACCATCGTTATAAGGAAATTATAAGGAAACTAACCAAAGAAGTAAGTAATGATCGTAGAAGATGGCGTTCTGTAATGTCTGCTTACCCCAATAGGAATAAGGTGTCGTAACTGTGATCTTAAATCTCGTTTTCATGTTACAGCCTGTATTAATAGGTTTCCATATTTATATCTTAACAACTAAATATGCCTGACCAGGGAGTAGATTAGAGAGTTAGTAGAATTTCGGACGTGTTCTGTATGGTGTCGGACGTGTTCTGTATGGTGTCGGACATAAAGAATAGCACCATCCCATATCTTCCCGTGGGTGTGGTGTCGTAAGAGGCGACTAAGGGACTTATCAGAGAATGGGCAGCAGCGTTCTCTGTGCTTTTGTAACAACCGTACTGCGATCGCCAGCCCGCCTGCCAAGCGTGGCGATTATGGCAAAAACCCCACTTTGGGGGAGGCTCATGTCCAGCAGTGGACGTCTTTCGGCTGAAATAGTATAGTATGTAGTGAGTAGATTCACTCCAATAGTTCAATACGATTGAACCCCCGACCTTTACCAGCCAATGCCTTAGCCGCTGGGTTATTGTCACTTAAAATTATTAATATCCCATTAGAACAAATTATAGCTGTAATTTAGACATTAATGTCCAGTTTTGTTATAACTTTCATTGTAATACAAGCAATTGGTACATTAAAACTTTTATTTGGTGCGTGAAAACAGAAAATTAGTTCTTCATTAGAAATGTTTTGTAGTTGTAATATTAATAGTAAGGTTCTTTTACCCGACTACGGCGGTGTTATGGTTTAGCAGCCTATGTAATATGGTCTGTATGTTTTATTTACGTATGTTCCTTCGTAGTTACTAAACTGTTCATCCGATTTTGAATAAAGTGTCATTCGATTCGTTATTACTTATTATAGCCCGCGTAACATAGGATACATTTTAACCGACTTCAATAATAAGAGGAGTCGATTTTACCTTGCAAAACCCCGAATTTTATTAGAGCGTGATTTTTCATTACCTAGTCGGGTTTAATAGTTGTAGTACGCCACCTAAATTCTTGTTTCACAATCGATATTATGTTTTTGTTTAACCTTTTACGTCTATTACCAAGCTCTTAATATAAACCTGATCTTTTATATTTTAGTGTCAGTATATTCATGGATTCAATATCTAAATAAAATAAAAAAATTGAAAATGTTGAATTCCTGAAATTGAACTGTCTGATATATCTAGTAAACGTCATAATAGTTCCATCATCAACAGGATACAAGATGGTCAGTACTTCTTAGACTATAGTAAATACAGTCGGGGTCTTTTCCGCCTGACCATTTTATTTTTTTTTAAAACATGCGGAGGTGCCGCGCCACGCCCCATTAAAGTTTGGGCCTATTAGGAAAGCCTCAACTTTGGCGCGCAAAATAACAATAACTCTCGTTTGGCGTGCGTCGTCAGTGCGCTCGGCCGATTCGGTATCTTTTCATTCATTATTTCTAGGTATACAAAGTCAACGGGGCGGGGCTAGAGAGCGTTTCTCTGTTGCGAGTGCAAGCAAAAATAAGCTTAGTGGTGGTCAGGTGGGAGTGTCCTCGATAGTACATACCTATCTAACATTAAGTAGGTATGCGCCCACATTTTGCCAAGTTATATTGAATTCCCACGTAATGTAACTTTCATGGATTTACTACCCTTTTGCAATATAGAACTATAAGTACGAATAAAAAAAAGTGTACTTAATTATCTAATCAAACAATATAAGTTCAATAATTACTGTTTGTTTAATCTCGAAGATTAAAGTTTGACATTCATCTGTACCCTTATTTATAATAAGTTCTGTAACCTTAACTGTTGATTATGTGCAGATCGGTTGGTCAATATTTGTATAGTTATAAAGCAATAATTATGATATTAATGTTTTGTTGATCCTTAAGCTTGGATTAGGTTCGCAAATTTATCAGAGAATGTGGAAAACGCTACAACACTTTGCCCTTGAGCTAGCCTAACGCAGTAGGTATTGTGGTTAACTAGAATTCCGGTTTTTTATTGCTGACGTTTTGTTGAGAGAGAGATCAATCAATAAATTGACGAAAACAACAGGTAGATAACCAAGAAAACCAATTATAAACTAATACAAAAACAAAATGGATTCGAAAAAATAATTTCCTGTCTCATTTTTTTCGTTTTCTATCAGAAACATCAAAACAAGTCAACCCGTGAATAAAATATAGAAAACTCATGACAGGATTTTCACAATCAATTCTCTGAATAAATATCCAAATCTTCACAAATTACCGTTTCATAAAACAACTTAAAAATGAATATTCATAGCGACATATTCTGTCTGTTCTCTACAGTCAATAATATACTTTTCAGTGAACCAATTAAAGTTGATATTTAAAGAACCAAACTAGCAATCGGATTGAAAAAACTAAGCTTTCTGAGAAAGATTTAGATACTTCGTTGATGTTTTAATGATATTATAAGATTATGGTTTCTTGTATGAAATTAAAGGAGGATTGAAATTTTGTGGTGTATCTAAGAATAGATTTTCTTTCGTAAGTCGTAACAGGGCAGTACCTATCTAGTTTGTTTTATGATTTGGATGTGGCAGATGTTCCTTCGAATTGTTAGTATTTTAGCTATTATTTATCCATACAATTAAAATAACATTCCTAATGATGTAGAACAGAATATGTATTATTGAACCCTGTAATTCCGTTGATCTCGTTCAAACTTTACCTCTTTATAATACCGAGTGTAGATTCTGATAAACATTTTTACTATTTATTTGTAAATACTGTCAAATTATTAATTTATTAATCGCAAATTGCAATCGACGACTTCAGGAAGGTTGTTTTTTTTAAATATGACCTATAATTGCACATCATTCAATGTAGCATAGGTGAAAGAGCTTTCGGAATCGGATCGGTAATTCCGAAGATCTCATTCAAACTTAGAATCTACTTTTACTATTCAATGTCAAATTATTGATTTAATTTTATTCATCGCAATATATTGCAATCGACGTCTTCTTGGTTCGTCGGCTCATCCACATTAGTCTTGTCTAGGTTTTGTTAGGGCTGCTCCATCGCCTAAGCCAAATAACTTGGCTAATGGTTTAAATTTGTCTTGTGCCGCGAATGTACTATCGAGGACACTCCCGCCTGACCACCACTTAGCTCATTTTTGCTTGCACTCGCAACATAGAAACGCTCTCTAGCCCCGCCCCGTTGACTTTGTATAGAAATTAATAAGGCTAATAAGCAATTTTAATCTAACTTAATTTGCTAAAAGTATAATTATATCTAAGAGCACGTCCATTGCGTTTACTTAGCGTCTATTAAGGCGAAGTCACTTTGTTCTTGTGTCCATTTAAATAGCTAGGTACTATATTACACTCACGGTAAAGTCACAATTATATTACACTACACTAACTCAAAAGGTTTAGTCCTTTTGAGTTGACGCTTTCCTAATAGGCCCAAACTTTAATGGGGCGTGGCTCGGCCCCTCCGCATGATTTAAGCGAATTTTTTTTAAACTGGTCAGGCGGAAAAGACCCCGATAGTACATGCTAGTGATACGGATTATTGAGATGATGATTCTTGATCTTAACCAACACATCACTACGCCTGTTCCAGCAAAAAAAAAATCTGTTCGAGTGTAGATCTGGGCACTCTCAATACATCGTGATAGTCTAAACGCTAAAAAGGATCAGAAAACTCTTCACGGTATCCTTAATCGAGATCTTTAGCAGAATAAACACCTATCGGCTGTATCAATAGCCGGTCTATTGCCCGTAGCCCGTAGCCTGTAGTCTGTAGCCTCCCGCCACTGACTTTTCGTTTGTTTTTCTTCCCCCGAGTCCATTGTCGCAGGTGGCGATACCCGTGGAATACAGGATGAAGGAAGACTGTTCAATTTTTAATTTGTATTGTTTACCCGTCTCTAGCATCATCTTAGTACGAAGTAAAATATAAAGTATGACAGTTCAAAAAGAAAATTTAGGTTTTATCTGAAAGTAGTTCAGAAGTTTAATACCTACACACATCAAAAAAAGTTTGTGATCACTAGCCTTGGCTGATATCTGTTTTTAAATTGAACTTTATCAAGAAAAGTTCTTTGTTGTGTTTTCTTAAATAGAAATTACCCTGTTTGAAATAAAAAAATATTTTTATTTTTTTTATTTTTTATTTCGATTTTTCAAAGTGATCGCAAACTTTTTTTGATGTGTGATAGCTGTTTTCTGTAGTAACAGTTCTGAGCCGGGCAGTCTGGGTCTCGACAGAGATAACGACAAAATCGGTAATTTTTCGCTATCGATGTCGAGACTGCCAGTCTCGACAGAGATAACGACAAAATCGCTAACTTTTGATTGCTAATTACTCACGAAAGAATACGGTTGCAATAACGATGCTTATGTGTAAAGCAAGTCTCTACATCCAAGATGCGTTTCTAGCAATTATCGTCATTGCAACCGAATTTATTTGCAATAATGATGCCTCCGAGAAACGCATCTTGGATTTAGAGACTTGCTTGACACGCAAGCATCATTATTGGAATCTAATTTATTTGTTAGTAATCAGCGATTGAAAGTTAGCGATTTTGTCGTTATCTCTGTCGAGACTGCCGGCCCTGTAGTCTAATCGTTAGTTTCACCCAAAATGTAACAAGTACAACAAAATGCAACTTTCGTTTATATATAACCAATAGGTACTCATAAGTTTGTCAATTTGTCTCACTGCAGGCCTCCCTTCCCTCCTTCCACATTTCGCAATCTAGTGCTACGAGTATTGTAGGCCAATCCTTTGCGAAAAAGTCCAGCTCATTCCGCCATCTCAAGTTGAACAAACTTGACAGAAATTCCTTAATTCACCAGCTTATATTTGAATCCATGATATACCTTTAATCAGCCCATAATCCAACTAAGTTTAAATCACAGAAGAACACCACCCTGTATACAATATTACTAGAGCGGGCACCAAACCAACGAACGCTGGACGCAATTAGCAGGTACATTGAAATCGCATTATTGGACGTCGCGCGAAAAGGATCAGCCTGTAGATGTTTTTTGTAAAAAGAACTTAGTACTGGGTTTTAGTACGGAAAAATAGAGTTTTAAGTCAGCACACCTGATAGTTCGTCATCTTTACGGTTTTAGGGAGCAATAGGCTAGTTTCCACCATCAATACATTGCAAATCTATTTAGCCCGTCAGTTTAGAGTATTGAAAAATAATGGACACGTATTTTTTGTTTTTGTAAATCAATAAATATTGACAATGATAAAACGCATCAAAACTCGGGAGTGGGGGCTCGTGACTTCACAACGCACTAAAAATTATACCACAGCCTGACGTATTGAGAATTTTAAAAGCGTTGTATCTTCGTCAATTTTGGTTTACGTGACAAAACAAAAAATACGTGTCCAATCATTTTTTGTAAATCCATCTGAGTGACTAATTAGATTTTTTTAGTCATCTACCCTATTTTACCCGTGATCTCGGTGGGTCGACTCATTACCGGGTCCATGGGTAATTTTAATTACCCGCGGTTCTATAGCATTAGGGATTGTTTCCTGGACTTTTATGTGCAATCACTCGTTACCCGAGGTCCCGGTGGGATATGATATGCTGTTATTATGGATTTATATTTTCTATCTATACTTTCAGAAGTCCAGGAAACAATCCCTAATGCTATGGAACCACGGGTAAATAAAATTACCCATGGACCCGGTAATGGGTCGACCCACCAGGACCACGGGTAACCACCCCTAGGAACAGTCAGTATACGGGGTGTAAAGATCAGCCCTTCATAATGGAGGCTCCATAAAGGAATAGTAGCTGAAAAACCTATTAAAGCCTATTAAAAATCCTGAGAAAAAAACCGGTGGAAAATATGATTCAAAATAAAGAGCTGTATGCACCCTGTCAGTTTGTGGAGGGCAAACACACTTACACCCTGTATTATTTATCACAAAGTGTCTATAACGGCGTTTTACCAGAGTATATTCGTATCATCTCTGACACAACCATCAATCCATGTTTAACTAAGTAACCTGAAATAAATGATGTTGTTGTAAGTAAAAAAAAAGGGAATGGTTTTCAGCAACAGTAGTGTTTCGTAATCCTTGTAAAAGAGTGCCTATTCTTCGTCATCATGTAAATTAACATCCCCACAGCTCAGTCACAGGACTCACAGGCGTCACAGGCCACCTCTCCGTGAGAGGGAGATACATTGCATTATTTTCTATGTGGTGGGTGGTGGGCTACTGTTTAACGATTTTTTTTCGGATTTCTCTTTATAAGATCAACTTCTACTTGTTCTATGCTGTTGTAGTACTTTTGGTTTTAAGCTGTTGTAGTACTTTTGGTTTTAAGCTGTTGTAGTGCTTTTAGTTCTATACTGTTGTAGTGCTTTTAGTTCTATACTGTTGTAGTGCTTTTAGTTCTATACTGTTGTAGTGCTTTTAGTTCTATACTGTTGTAGTGCTTTTAGTTCTATACTGTTGTAGTGCTTTTAGTTCTATACTGTTGTAGTGCTTTTAGTTCTATACTGTTGTAGTGCTTTTAGTTCTATACTGTTGTAGTGCTTTTAGTTCTATACTGTTGTAGTGCTTTTAGTTATACTGTTGTAGTGCTTTTAGTTCTATACTGTTGTAGTGCTTTTAGTTCTATACTGTTGTAGTGCTTTTAGTTCTATACTGTTGTAGTACTTTTTGTACTATGCTACTGTAGTACTTTTTGTAGTGCAGCTACAACAAAACATTCTAATATTCCTATGATGTCATTAACAGTGAAAACTTTTAATTACCACCGTAGTTACTATCCAAACTGTTGCCATTATAAAAATCATTAACTAATATTAAAGCTGGAAAACTTTTTAGCCCAAAGTTCAATTAACTTATACTGAAATTTGATTGCGAAGTTTCATCACGACGAAGTTTTAAGAGGCTTAGCAGCAAGTTCTTGCACAGACTCGCTTAGTATCGATTCAGGTAGACCTGTGCCTAGCCTCATTTATTATAGTGGGTAATAGATTTTTATGGCTTATTTTATGTCAATCTGGAGAGTAGAAAACGTGTAAGTCGTTTGACTGGCAGTTAAGACTGTGAGCTTGAACTCTAGCCGTTGCATTTATTAATCTGAAATATACGTTGAGGAATATAGATAGTGGTAGTAGGTATATAGATTTTTATGGCCCTGTCTAACCCTAAAATTAGCAACTCTTTGTGGTGGTGCAAACTTCGTTTGAAATACTGTTGTGGATGCTACGTCAGTCACTGCGGGTCAAATAGTGCGAAACGAGTGGTTTTTTGCGATTTACAAAAAATCTATTGATTGGACTAAAAAAATAAATAACATAAGACCTGCTTTATAGTTAGTTTAGTTACTGAACTAATTTAAAGTATTTTATGATTGCCAGCGATTTATTGTTCAGTTTAGAGGTAACTTTGGGATTTTTTTCTATCGAGTAAATTTTATGGAATCGTGTTTTCGCCAAACAGGACTTAACATTAATCCTCAACTTTACCATATATTTATTTCAAAATTAATGCTGCAGTACGTATTTTAGGCATAACGGAGGATCATGCTAAACCATTTTAGGTAGTGGCCCTTAAGAGTGATTTTTTTTTGTATTTATAATTAATTTAACAGCCTTATTTTAACTTTATAAAGTCAAGTTTAGTCGTTTACAAGATGAAATAAAATTATTCTGCTCACATATTGGGACGTTACAAAGTTACTACTAAGAAAAGCTATCGTCAAAGCCATCAAACAGAATGTACCTCTCTAAATCAATTGGAAACCCAAACTGTCAATTCAGTACCTTACAATAAAGACCTTACTTCTTCCTGACACGTTTAATATTCCACTTAGACCTTAAATTGTCTCGTTTTCAAGATATATCTGTTGCAGACCTACCTATTGTACCCCGAGGACATACAACTGGCCGTGCACATAGGCTATTATTTAGAAATTAAGGCACAATTGATTTAGAACCTTATTTCGAAGACGCTACAATTCAAAATACATATCACGAAATAATCTTTCGGAAGCTTTTCAGCTTGCATACGAAATTCAAACTTAATTGGGGTGCAAATAAGGTTC
Organism: Xestia xanthographa; assembly: GCA_905147715.2. Taxonomy (NCBI): domain Eukaryota; kingdom Metazoa; phylum Arthropoda; class Insecta; order Lepidoptera; family Noctuidae; genus Xestia; species Xestia xanthographa. Next base: position 2,702,855 of record LR990650.1, read on the forward strand.
AGATTTGGTGTTTCAAATGGTGGGTTGCACCGTTTCATTATACCACGGTTATCGACATTGGATAAAGGGCTGCGGCCATTAATCGTACTAAGATAATATCAGTTCAGTAATCGCAGATTGCTAAACGCTCTGTTAGTAACTCGTGCGGTGTCGATGGACCTTAGTATAAGATGATACATTTCGATTTACCGGGTTTTGGGTAAGCAAAAAACCGTTTCGGTTTCGACCTTTTGGTGGTTATTTTTATAAAACTGGATTTTTGGTAAATGTGTACATTTCAAAAGTAATACAAATAGTTTTTCTTCATTAAACGGCATTTAATGCCATTTGAACGACCTATGTACTCGTATAGATGTTCAAACTGAATTTTGGAATTGAGCAGACAATTTTACAGAATGAATCTAGTACTAGAATAAATGCAAATAGTCCAAAAAACTTGAACGACCTATGTACTCGTATAGATATTCAAACCGATTTTTGAGATTAAGCAGACAATTTTAAAATAATATGATTGGATCTAGTACTAAAATAAGTGCAAATAGTCCAAAGAACTTCTTCAAGGCGGTTTCTGAGGTATGTTAACCAGAGTTTGTTTATTCCATGCTACGAAACTGTTTTATTCTGATGACCACCAATACAAGCGATTCTCACTGGTCATATTAGTATGACATGCCAGTATGACCACTAAGAAACGGGGTGTTATTTGACACATTGCGTTTCCGAACACTCAGCATTGTCGAATCCAATAGCTATATTGCGAATAGCTTAGGTATCTAAGGATCTCATAAACTGCATAAGTCGTGTCACGTTTTAAATATATGTCCGAGATGATCAAACGAGATTTCCTGCCTTTTGCGTCTCATTTTTTCACCCTATAAGGCCAAACAACATCAGCCAATTGGCTATAAATACACTCACATATAATTAGCATATAACCTTATTTATAACAAGTTTATCGACAAGTGGAAACGGTTCAACATCTCAAACAGGTCGTGACTTGCTCTGGACATGCTCCAGCCTGTCTATCTGTATGTCCCGCCCAATCTACGTAACCTTGAATTGTGGAGAACGTTCGTTACAGTCTATCTTTTGCATCTGAGTTTGTGTAGGTGTTGGTTTGTATTTTGTGCTAGGTTTAATTTTTCTTCTCTTATGTCATGATTTTATGAGGGCAGGCGGGTTTAGCCACGTGGGTCAAATACAGATCACAAGCATTTTCATTTCTTACAATGAAATGAAGATATCCGCAAGAGAACCAAGGTTACCGACGTAGCCCGAATAATTGCCAAACTTAAGTGGCAGTGGGCAGGGCACATTGCTCGCAGAACGGATGGCCGATGGGGCCGAAGAGTTATGGGACTGGCGACCGCGAACCGGAAGACGTTGCGTTGGAAGGCCTCCCACTAGGTGAACCGATGACCTGTCAATGTGACGGGAGGCCTATGTCCAGCAGTGGACGTCTTTCGGCTGAAATGATGATGATGATGATGATGACAATGAAACTATTTATGGTCAGTTACTTAGAGCTGATTTTTCAATATCTGACGTGTCGAATAATATAAGTAGTTGGTAGTAAATTATGTCAAACTGTCAGATTTATTCTTGCGACGGGAGTTATTGTTGGAAAATGAACCCTTTGGAAAATAATATTGTATTGCAATTTGAACGTTTTATGTTCTATAAAGACAGTTTTGAATCTAAAACAAATAAAACTATGTTGTAACAGATGCTTAAGCTCAACCACCAAGTATGCAGCTATTTAGAAAAATAATTCTGACGTATACATAGCATTTTTTTATACTTCTTTCTTTGTATAATTCGTGGAATAGTTAAATTCTGGCATCATACGATGCATTTGTGCCTTTTATGACACATGCATCACTGCCTCATTATGTTAGCTATGCATTGATAAAAATGCGCTTTGCATTAAAAAAACGTAACAACGATTTATCGTTTTTTTCACATATTCATGAGCTGTAGGTGATATGCACCCATGAGCACATCCAGCTAGAGTTATGCTATGGTGAAGAGGTGGCCAATCGAAAAAAATGCCATGATGTAATTTATTGATTCTTCTGCTTTTAGTAACATCAGGAATTGGCACAGAACTTTAAGTTAATGTTTTTGTGTTTCTTTTTTCAATCGCAGTTTTCTTCATTTATACAATCAATTCAAACACATTCTACAGCTGGACATGGCCCTCTCTCAGTCCACAGCTGGGCAAGGACCTCTCCTAGTCCACAGCTGCACATCCCTCTCCTAGTCCACAGCTGCACATCCCTCTCCTAGTCCACAGCTGCACATCCCTCTCCTAGTCCACAGCTGCACATCCCTCTCCTAGTCCACAGCTGCACATCCCTCTCCTAGTCCACAGCTGCACATCCCTCTCCTAGTCCACAGCTGCACATCCCTCTCCTAGTCCACAGCTGCACATCCCTCTCCTAGTCCACAGCTGCACATCCCTCTCCTAGTCCACAGCTGCACATCCCTCTCCTAGTCCACAGCTGCACATCCCTCTCCTAGTCCACAGCTGCACATCCCTCTCCTAGTCCACAGCTGCACATGGGCCTCTCGTAGTCCACAGCTGCACATCCCTCTCCTAGTCCACAGCTGCACATGGGCCTCTCCCTCTCCTACTCCACAGCTGCACATGGGCCTCTCCCAGTCCACAGATTTCTCCCTAGCTGCTCCACAACCTTCTTATCTGTCAACCCGTCTTCCACTAGGTGGAGCGACGACCTCTAATAGATGGCAGGATTAGAGTGGGGTTTCACAAAGCAAATTAATCATAAACTCATCCAACATCGAATCATTCTCGTTTTTGTTTCATAATATTAAATAACAAGCCTGTCCAAACGATTATTTAATATTATGTTAGGTGCTTACCGATCTGACGTATGCGCCTACCTAGCTATCGCTATAGTTATTTATTTACAGTCCACACATTGTAAGTTAGTTTTTTTTAGTGTCAATATACAGAGCGTACGAGAAAGACGTTGTTTCTGTTCACTACCAACCCCGTCAAACGAAAGAGAACCGTAACTACTTCAACATATGGTCCATATCGAACCGGATTGTGTCACCTACGATCGACCATCGCCGCGCACCGCGAGAACAAAAAAAACGCATTCCTTAGATAAGGATTAGTCGGGTGATCGGCAGCTTACGCGTATTGAGACTTTATAACAAAACAACGAGTTATACAGTATTACGGTAACTTATTGAGTGAACAAAGAGAACTATTAGTTTTTTACGAGTGTGGTATTGCTAACAACACGTTAAGTGAGCTAAAGACTTGAACAATTAGTAGTATCCGAGATTAAATAACTATTATCTATACTTAGTGAGTGTGTTGGGATTATTAAAACAGTGACGCGTCTTATTAAACAAATATAATGGAAGAGTTAGTTATATTGCAAGAACAGTTGATGGACAATTTGAAGAAAGCCGAACGAAATTATAAAAAAACGCCGAAAGAAAGGATAAAACGACCTTATTTAGAAACACGATTGGAGGTACTCGAACTACAATATACAGAATTCAAAGAGAGACATAAGGCTATAATTTCTGCAGCGTCGAAAGATAAAAGGGAAGCATATTTCACCGAGGACTTTTACGAACAGTTTGAGGAAATGTACGTGCAGTATAAAACTAGTTTACGTGAAGCGTTGGAGCCATTTTTGGCACCACCATTTTCTCAATCGCCAATTGCTTCAACCGCTGCTGCTAGTAATCATGAGAACAGCTACAGTGATGTTAAGCTACCACGTATCACGCTACCTACATTCGGAGGTAAATATGAAGAATGGCAAACGTTTTATGATATGTTTTCGTCACTTATTCACAACAACAAAGCCATAACGCCTGTTCAAAAATTACATTATTTAAAAAGTAATCTGTCGGGTGAAGCGATGAATCTTTTACGAAACTTTGCAACTACTGAAGCAAATTATGAGGAGGCGTGGAAACAACTAGTAAAAAGGTATAATAACAAGCGTTACAACTGCAATGCTATTATGAATCACCTGATTGGACTTAAGAAAATACACAACGAGTCAGCTAGTTCGATAAAACATTTACTAGACACCACATCTACTTGTTTGAAGTCTCTGCAGAGTATAGGCATAAAAACAGATAACTGGGATGAAATAATTGTTTATTTAACCGTAGCAAAGTTGGACGCGGAATCAATAAAACAGTGGGAACAGTACCTTAATACTTTGTCTAGTGATGGACTGCCCACTTGGTCGCAATTGAAGGACTATTTAGAGTACAGATTCAGATCCATGGAAATGATTGATTCTACAACTCAACGTTCAACACAGACAGTGAAGTCAGCACAGAAACCAAGAACGTTCCACACGTCAGTTGAAAACAAACCAAAGCCTAACGATGTTGAGTGTGCAATGTGTCACGAGAGCCATTATATTTACCATTGCAAACGTTTCGGAGTTATGACCCCTAAGGCAAGACAAGAGTTCGTGCAAAATAATAGATTGTGTTTCAATTGCCTGTCAACTACACATCCTGTCATCAAGTGTCGTCAATCAATGAGTTGCAAGAAATGTGGTAGAAGACACCACACATTGCTACACTTCGAGAGAGAGAAAACCGAGATAACCAAACAAGCAAGTGAGGTAACAATGTCACCGAGTGAACAACACGAGAAGGCGAGCACACCACGAGGTGATACCCACATTACAACTACATTTACTAGGGAGGAGTTGCAGCCTGCGAGGGTACTCCTTGCCACGGCTCGAGTTAAGGTATTTAATTCACAAGGTTGTAAACAATTTATCCGAGCTTTATTAGACCAAGGGTCGCAAGCCTCGTTAGTTACCGAGGCTACGGTTCAGTTACTTGGGTTAAAACGTATACCAGTAAATGGTTTTGTGTCAGGGCTGGGTGATGGTCATACGAGAATAAAACACAGAGTTTCACTTAAATTGGAATCACTCCATAATCCAGCAAATTCTATTCAAGTTAACGCTTTCGTAATGCATTCTTTGACGTCAATGCTTCCCACAGCCAATCTTAAGACTCATGAGTGGGTTGAAATTAATAGTCTACCTTTAGCAGACCCCACATATGCAACACCAGGTAAGATTGATTTACTGCTAGGCGCGGAAGTGTATGGAAATATATTGCTTGAAGGTATGGTTAAGCAATCACAGGGCGGTTTACTTGCGCAAAACACACTTTTAGGTTGGATTATTTCAGGTCAAGTGTCAAGAGAACCCCATTCGTCGGTAGAAAGAAATCTGACTAGCATGCATGTACATTTAGAAGAGACTGATTTACTTAAGTCATTTTGGGAAATGGAGAATGAACCTAACTCAATACAAAAAGAGATGACTGAAAACGAGAAGGTATGTGAAGACTTATTTGATTTAACCACAGTTAGAGATAATACTGGAAGATTTATAGTAAGGTTACCGTTTGCGACTGATGATCCTAAGTGTCAGTACGGTCAGTCAAAACAGAGAGCTATCAAAATGTTAGAGAGTTTTGAGAGAAGGTTATCACGCGATCCCCAGTTGAGAATAGAGTATAATAAAGTATTTGAGGAATATTTAAGTTTAAACCACATGACGGAAGTAAATGAGCAAGCGATAGAGAATCCACGAGCGGTCTATCTTCCTCATCATGCCGTGGTGAGGGAGGATAAGGACACTACAAAGGTGAGAGTCGTTTTCAACGCGTCAAGCAAGGGAAACAACAACGTATCATTAAATGATGATCTTCTTGTGGGACCTAAGTTACAACAAGATCTTAGGCATATATTAATGAGATGGAGAAACCACAAAATAGGTCTAGTAGCAGATATTACCAAATTCTATAGGATGGTCCGCGTAGCTGATGAAGATACTGATTTTCAGAGAATTGTATGGAGATTTAATCCATCTGAAGAAATACGACATTTTAAGCTTGTGAGACTAACGTTTGGTACGGCATGCGCGCCATACCTAGCTGTTAAGTCTTTGCAAAGACTAGCAGAGTTAGAGAAACATAAATACCCGTTAGCAGCAAAAATAACTAAACTAGACTATTATATGGATGATTTGATGTCAGGCGCTGAAACAATAACTGAAGCACTACAAATTTACTATGAGATGAACGAGCTTATGAAATTGGGTGGATTTGAACTCCAAAAGTGGAACAGCAACAGTGAAAACTTTATAAATCACATAGGCAAGAGTGGAGAACAAAATAGTGACCAAAATACTCCAATAAAGGTAAACAATTCAATTAAGGTACTCGGAGTAAGCTGGTGCCGGAAATCTGACCATTTTGTATATGTGCTCAATTTACCTGACACCAAAGAAAAGCCAGTCACGAAACGACAAATACTGTCTGTTATAGCACGATTATATGATCCGTTAGGCTGGATTGCGCCCGTGGTAGTTGTTGCCAAAATCTTTATACAGAGACTTTGGAAATCGGGTCTTGAGTGGGATGACGGTTTAACGGAGGATCTACTTAGGCAGTGGTTAACATATAAAAATAATTTAATTGATTTAAAAGAGCTTACAATACCAAGATGGTTAAACGTAACGCGAGCCTCTAAAACGGAATTACATGTGTTTTCCGATGCATCACAAGCAGCCTACGCAGCTGCAGTTTACGTACGAGTCACTGATGAGTCCAATAATGTACATGTGCATTTAGTCACGGCAAAAACCAAAGTTGCGCCAATTGAGAAGGAAGTTTCGATTCCACGGTTAGAGTTGTGTGGGGCAACTTTGGCTGCTAAACTGATTTATGAGGTGTCACAGGTAATGGAGATACCTAAGAAAGATTTATATGGATGGACAGACTCCACTGTTGTCCTAGCTTGGCTCAAAGGAGGCTCAAGTAGATGGGCGACATTTGTTAGTAATAGGGTATCCACGATTATAAATATTTTAGAATATGAACAGTGGGGACATGTTTCCACTGATGCGAACCCTGCCGATTGTGCGTCACGAGGCTTACAACCACGAGAATTAAAAGCCCACCCACTGTGGTGGAAAGGACCTCAATGGCTCGCAGAGAAAAATATACAAAAGGTCAACACAGATGTCATAGATACACATGAAGAGGAGAAAATCGAGTCTTTAATTGTTTCATCTAATATTAATGAGTTATGCGTTTGGTTGAGATTTTCTTCATTATCGAGATTATTAAAAGTTGTATCATACTGTAGGAGAATATTGACGTTGAAGTTACCTAAAAGTGAACGACCGAATTTACCTAAATTTATTACCACAGACGAATTAAATGATACTTTAATGGCATTGATTAAACTTATTCAGGAACGCGCGTTTTTAGTTGAGATCAAACAGTTAAAGACTCGAGGATGTGTATCTAAAAAGAGCTCTTTACGTACTCTTTGTCCGTTTTTAGATAAAAAAGGGATATTAAGAGTCAGTGGCCGCATAACACATGCAGATGCGTGCAATGATACGAGACATCCGATAATTATGCCTGCTAAACATCATGTTACCATGCTCATAATTATGGATGCTCATCTCAAAACATTACATGGAGGTCCACAGGTTATATTAAATCTCTTGAGAACAAAATATTGGATACTAAGAGCAAAGGAACGTGTCAAGAAATGTTTTAGAGAATGCGTCGTTTGTTTAAGATACTCCACGAAAAAGTCGGTACCATTAATGGGTTCGCTTCCAGAGGCAAGAGTAAAACCCAGTAAACCATTTAAGTCTACTGGCGTAGATTATTGCGGTCCGGTAAATATTCGATTCTCACCCGGTAGAGGTTCTAAGTCATACAAGGGCTATATATGCCTTTTTGTCTGTATGGTAACAAAAGCGATACATTTGGAAGCTGTTACGGACTTGACTGCTAAGGGCTTTATCGCGGCGTTCAAGCGTTTCACTGCAAGGCGAGGCCACTGTCAGGACTTATATAGTGATAACGGCACTAATTTCGTTGGCGCTGACAAACAAATGAGAGAAATGTTTAACATTGCCAAGTCGGCCCTTCCAAAGGAAATAGCGGAGTTACTTACGTTAGAGCGAACAACGTGGCACTTTATACCACCTCACGCCCCAAATTTTGGTGGGTTGTGGGAAGCTGGTGTCCGTAGTACCAAGACACATCTACGTAAGGTAGTCGGTAACGCTACACTTACTTATGAGGAAATGGCAACAGTTCTAGCACAAGTGGAAGCGTGCTTAAATTCACGACCTATAACTTTGCTTAGTGACAATCTCGATGACCCACTACCCTTGACACCAGGTCATTTTTTGGTAGGCGAGCCGTTAATTAATATAGCGGATGAGGATTATTCTAAATCCAATGTTTCAGGTTTAGACAGATGGAGATTTACTCAAAAAATTGTAAACGACTTTTGGAATAGATGGTCAAAAGAGTATCTAGTAAGTCTAAGCCAAAGGTATAAGTGGTATTCTAAAGGTACTGAACCAGAAGTTGGTGATATTGTCATCCTAAAAGAGGATAACGTTCCCCCAGCTAAGTGGATTCTGGGTAAAATCATACAAAAACATCCGGGTCATGACAACATAACCCGTGTCGTGACAGTCAAATGTAAGACAGGAGAATACAAGCGCCCACTTAGTAAGATTTGTCTTATAACAAAATAATATATTTTACATACTTGTATTATTTTAAGTAGTTTTACATTTTAAGTCATTTATACTGTAAGTAATTTTACACTTTAAGTAATTTTACACTTTAAGTAATTTATACTGTAAGTAATTTTACACTTTTCTTTATTTTTATATTTAGCTACACAAACTGAGTCATTTGTATCATGCTTTTACTTTTACGATCTTGTTTTATTTAGTAAAATATTGTAACCGAACCAATCTGGAGGCGAGTCAAACTTATAATTACCTATACTAGGTATTCATTCTAAAGTAAATGACAGTTACTTAATAGGTATATTGCTCGGCTCTAAGATCTTAAGATTATGTTATCTTGTTATTGTGTATTAGGTATTATTACTTATCTACACTTTTGAGTGCACAGGTGCACATTATTATAATGTTTAAGTTAGATACTTGCGCCTACTTTTTTTGTTGTTATAAGAATTAAGTTTTGTTTGCTGAACCCACCATTTAGACATAATTTGGTGTAGATTCTGTTAAAGTGATCTCTAAGATATTGTTATGTACTAACCTTGATTATATAAGGATCGTAGTGACTAAAGAACGATGTTCTTTGGTGGGCGGAATGTCCAAACGATTATTTAATATTATGTTAGGTGCTTACCGATCTGACGTATGCGCCTACCTAGCTATCGCTATAGTTATTTATTTACAGTCCACACATTGTAAGTTAGTTTTTTTTAGTGTCAATATACAGAGCGTACGAGAAAGACGTTGTTTCTGTTCACTACCAACCCCGTCAAACGAAAGAGAACCGTAACTACTTCAACAAAGCCTCAAAGTATAATTTTCCCTACATCAATGCATTAGCATAAAAATCCCTGCACAAAAATATTTAACACAGACTTCATTGTGCATCAGGCTAGGTATCCTGCAGGTACCTGGCACAATAAGAGCACTAGATGCGCCACCAATTAACGTTATGTTGGACTGACAGACGGCGAGCACATTGAGTGATTTGGTAGATGACTAGATGTACCATTTGCAATGTTCTGATTTAAAATGACAAAAATATTTCTATAGTATTTATCAGTGACAACCCGGAGTTTGGATTTTGGTTACCGGTTGATGGCAATAGGCTCGGCCCCCCTAATTATTAGGGATTTATAAATAACTGGTAAAATGTTGATGTAGTATGTTGTTTTGCGATAGTGTATCATTGAAATACTAATTATAAACCTTTTGTTATCAACGTATTATTGTTTAATTCTGAGTTGAATTATATCATATTGTCCAAGTCACATTCATAATTCAACGTTAATACCATTTGTTTTCCATTAATTTGTAGCTTTTGATAAAGTTATAATTTTGTATGATACGATAAATATAGATGGTTATTTATAATCATGCATCGTCTGTCATTCAATACATCACTAATAACACTTAAAGTACTTACGGGATATTATCCGTGATTTTCTTTATTTCTGAGCTCCCGATATTTCGACGCAACAGCGTCGAACATCGCAGCATCGTTTCGTTGCAACAGCAAGCATCATGATCGCGGGGATTCCCAAGAAAAGAACTAAAGAAAATCACGGATATTAATACATCACTAATAACACTTATAGTACTTACGGGATATTATCCGTGATTTTCTTTATTTCTGAGCTCCCGATATTTCGACGCAACAGCGTCGAACATCGCAGCATCGTTTCGTTGCAACAGCAAGCATCATGATCGCGGGGATTCCCAAGAAAAGAACTAAAGAAAATCACGGATATTAATACATCACTAATAACACTTAAAGTACTTACGGGATATTATCCGTGATTTTCTTTATTTCTGAGCTCCCGATATTTCGACGCAACAGCGTCGAACATCGCAGCATCGTTTCGTTGCAACAGCAAGCATCATGATCGCGGGGATTCCCAAGAAAAGAACTAAAGAAAATCACGGATATTAACAAATTTATAAATTATCAAAGAACCATTTATCAAAGAAGTCACATCTAGCACGTGTAACTCCGCGCGACTCTCGGCCACGTAGGCTCGAGCGGCAAAGACCTGAGGCCAAGGACACGGGTTCGATGCTCGGTGAATAACATCATGTTCACTGCATCCAGCGAACGGTGATGCATTGGAAAATCACGAGGAATTGTTTACAGCACTGAAAAGAGGTTTTATTCCAATATTGTTAAAAGTTTTTTATTTATTTAAACCTATTTGGTGGTGATTGGCTGGTTACAGATTGTTTAAAAATTTGTTACTTTTTGTTCTTTAATTGTTTATCTGCAACAGGGTTTGGTTGGGTTCGTAGATATGTTACACACAACTAATTTCAATAGGAAGATATTCTATAACTAAATCTAATGGTAAAAGGTTCGAATTTGTAACATCACAATAATTGCGAGCCTGCAGCTTACACACACCTAATATCAATAGATATTAGTCTACTTCTATAACTACAACTTGTAACACAGTGAACTAAAAAATCAATACTGTAATGGTAAAAGGTTCGAATTTGTAACATCACAATTGCGAGCCCGCAGCTTACACACAACTCATATCAATAGATATTAGTCTACTTCTATAACTACAACTTGTAACAAAGTGAACAAAAAAATCAATACTGTAATGGTAAAGGTTTCGAATTTGTAACATCACAATTGCGAGCCTAAAGCTTAGCTCTTGCGCTTTAGCTGAATATTCATACCGGTTAGGAGATCCCTACATATCGTACCTACTTTCTTTGGTTTTCTTGCAAAAAGACGAACTAGAAATGTTGTCGTAAATTCTTTAATAACCTGAGCTTATCATACAGGGTATAAAAGACCTCATCACGAAGCCGTGAACCAAGCATTCTGTACATCAAACTAAGTAACTTTACGCAAAAATTATTGCTGGGAAATGCCTTTTTTTTTTTGAGGTGAAAAATCATGTTTTGTGGTAGAACTCAATGTAACGCACTCAAAACATTGTGCTGATGGATGGATTGAATAGTACGGGGGCCGTGGAGGTGTCTAAAGTAAATTTCTTACATTAAAAACTTATATTTTAAAGAAAAAACTTGTCAAATAGTTGGAACTTTGACCCCCAATATCTCCGTAACTAGAAGGTTCCCAGGTATGGTGTAGAACAAAAAAAATGATTGCAATGACGAGGAAAACAAGTGCCTTTCGGCTTCGTTAAGAGGTGTTTATATTATTATCCTTACTTTACTTTATAGGTTTCAGTAAAAAAAAAAGTCTCGTATTCGTACTAAATCTATTTGCTTTAATCTTCGTTCAATTATTGATCGAAGGCTTTAATCCCTCCAAGTCGTTTATTATGACTGGTACAGATTTCTCTCAAGTATCGGATTTTGACCTTTTGGTCGGTCAAAGACTTAGGCCTTACGCAAATCAATGCCCCTTGCAAAGTTAGTGCATCTATATTAATGAGTTTTATAGATATTCGAGGCTGCTCATACTTGATGATTCTCGGTATTTTGTCTTGCGACGAAGACTTGTTTTACTTATTTTTGAATGCGGTTACTGAACGTGAGGTCATAGGTTCGATGTCCAGTTCAGGCAGTGTTGTTATGCATTTTCAAATCAGATTTCTCAAAAGAAGGAACTCTGAATTTAAGCTGATTTATGTCTATAGACATAATTATAGCAGGCATTTATAGGTCTACTTTAAATTTTACCCGCTTAAGACAAAAGCTATCCCTGTCGTAATCAATGAATGGTATGGGAGCCAGTAGTCAAATGTAATTTGTTATTTATTTATCTTCACACTGGAATGCCACTTTGTGCAGGTCAATAGAAACATTTAAACCACAACTTATTTATTTAAATGATGAAACTTGCTTGCACATTGATGAGATTTATTTTTACACCTCTATAATGCAATTTAAGCGTCATCTTGTTGTTGCTACGATTCTTCTAAAAGTGTGCATGGTGTACTTTGTTTATGGTTTTTTTTTTTAGATTTGGACATTGCTTATATGTACCTATACATTTCGATTGTTATCATCCGATGTAGGTCCTCTCGACTATTCCTCCCATACTCCTGTAAGCTTCAACTCAAATTTACGGGCACACCGGGTCGTCGCACCGCTCGAACCGCCTATAGAGGGCCATCCCACGCCGTGTCTGGGTTGCATGTCTGCTGTTAAACGACCGAAATCGAGCGCTCGCCGCAAGTTCGGGTTACTTCGGCTAAGTTCGGCTCCCGGCCGAAGGTCGTGTCATATTCGTAAAGGCTTTTAATGGTAGAGGTGTTGGTTTCAAAATTATCAGAGGCTTATCATTTTACCTAGCATTTTCTCAGCACAACCAGATGCTGACTCCCTATTTGACGTCCAAAACAAAGGTACTGGGTAATATTACCTATGCCTCTTATCAAACTGGTTGTCTGATTTTCGAGCTTGACTTTTGGATAGTCTGAGTTTGGCACGAATACTTTGTTGGAACTCAAAAAGTTAGATAGACATTGGAACTCAAAAAGTTAGATAGACAGAGGTCAGTTCGCTACTATTATGTCGATGTCGCAGAGAGCGAGAAATTGGTTTATAGGGTTTGTGTTGCGAGTTCGAATCATATTTGTGTGGTCGATGTTGTTATTTATACACACATCAACACGGTCTAGGGATATTTTTAAAAAAGCGAATTACTATCAATGTGTTAATTATTTATATGACATATATATATTTAAAAGATCCGTTATTTAATATTCTACCATTTTTTAATAATGGTTAAGGTATAGATTAAAATTTAGAAGAATTAGAATTTAGAAGCATAGACGGAAACCGTATATGAATGAACTTTTAATACTTTTAATTTGTGAGTAAAAACTGAAAAAAATAGAAAAATCATTTAATTTGTGTTTATAAACTTGAAGTTAGTAGTCTGAGAAAGCGCCCATGATGTTCATAACACATCGGCAACGATTCGGCATGCTCAGAACAAGGCTGTCAATGTCTTGCTGCGGAATATTGTCCCATGTCCTTCTGAGGTGCGCAAAAAGTTGATCTTCTGTAGCCAGATTTTCAGGAACTTCCTTCAGAGCTCTTCTTTGCAGCATATCCCACGCATGCTCAATGGGATTTAGATCTGGCGATTGAGCAGGCCAGTCTAAGGCCCTAACATTATGTGTACGTAACCAAGCTGCTACCGTTCTCGCCGTGTGTGCCCGGGCATTGTCGTGCATGAGCAGGAAATCTTGCCCCATTTGTGTTCTGTGGGGCAAGATTACGGGCCCCAGCACCTGTTGGACGTATCGTTCTGCCGTCATATTGCCCCGCACCCAAACGAGATCCGTCCGTCCGCCAAGACGAATTCCTGCCCAAACCATAATTGTTCCTCCTTGGTATGGGTGAACTTCCTGAGGGTTCTGGAGACGGCTCCATCGTCCAGGAACTCGCCAAACACGCGTCCTTCGTGAATCTGGATGGAAGCCGAACCTGGATTCATCCGTGAACAGCACATTGGACCATTGGTCACGGCCCCAGTCCACGTGGTTCCGAACCCATTCTAATCGTCGTCCACGATTGCCTCTCCGTAAAGGTGGGACCCGGAGTGGTCTACGAGAGCGAAGATTGCTTTCATGCAGTCGCCTTCTTACAGTTTGGTCACTCACAAGCACTTGGTGTTCCACTCGCAGCCTTTGGACCAATTGAGTCGCCGTTGCATTTGGTTGTGCTCGCGCAGTAATTTGCAAAAATCGGTCTTGTCTGGGGGTAGTGATGCGACTTGGCCCCCGGTGCCTCTCCGCTACTTCACCTGTAGCACGATAGCGTGTCCACAATCTTGAAATTACATTTTGATGGGTCCCTATGGCCTCAGCAACAGTACGCTGAACAGATCCAGCTTCCAGCATTCCCACAGCTCGTAACATCTCCGCCCTCGTCAAATGTCGGCGTTGCATGGCTACAATACCTCAATTTTAACTTTATCTTTCGTTTAAAAATGAAAAAAACTGTAACTAAACGTAATTCGTATTGTTTTCTAAATTTCGCACAGATGAAAATTCCCTCTCCTATACATCAAGACATTTCTATGCCACCGAAACAAAATAATTTTCAAAAATTTGAATTTGGAATTAGTCTGAGATAAATTACAAACAAATCGGTGTACAAAAGATTCCAATGCGGCCAGTACTTTTCGAGTTATTTAATTGAGTATGAAATATCCCTAGACCGTGTTGATGTGTGTATTATCTGAACGTATGTAGATGCACGTTTGATTCTTCGTAGCGTATCGATGGTAAATTTTCTTAAATACTTATTATGTTATGCCCACAATTCTGCTTTGTGAACTCCGCTCGCTGATGCAGTCATTAGATCGTCAAGTGGATAGCAGTCTTGAAAAGCTGCTCATTGTCTGCTACACCGAAGGCAAGAGAGCACGAGGCCGGTCGCCAACACGATGGTCCGACCAAGTAAAAGAAGCTACGTCCTCAAGCAAATTTCAGCAGGTGATGATGGCATCTTTGGACCGGAGTCGATGGAGGCAGATTGTTTGTTTAAAGGAGTCCAGTGACCACGATCCTCAGTAATGAGGGACCGATTGAAGAAGAAGAAGTGCAGATTGGGTGTAGCCACTCGTAACGGCCGTACTATTACAATAATCATAATCAGGCCCCAGAGATTTATCAATAGCTTTTCATTAAGACATGATTTCGTGCCTAAAGAAAATAAATAAGATATATTTTGTGCCTCTACAGTTTTTGATTAAATAACGTTTATATGAAGTGTCTAGCTAGCGGGCCCCTTAGGATTATTTTTATTGTTATTATAGAAGATACTATCGTGTTACAAATCCAAAATTTCGAATTTCTGTGAGCTATATAAGATATTCGTTCACCCCACAAAATTTCTAATAAAACTTTCAAGGAATCGAACCTCTATCCCCCGCAATGAAACATGCAACTGCTACCATAATATTATTAATAAACGCAAACCCGCTAATTCACAAATTACGGCAAAGCGCCACTTATTTTCATAATTAAGTTTAAACGCTTCCTTATAGTTAAGAGGAACCGCACTTGTGATATAAAGCACAGCAGGATGTTGAACCAGGGGTAATTACGTCATAGTTGTAGTAAGCAATATTAGAGGCAATTTTATAAATAGTGATGCCGTCAGGAGTGACGTATTACTGCTTGCCAATATCAGCCAATAATAATATGTAACAAGCTCAAGCGTCACAAGTATTCCGGCTGCCGAAAAAAAAATGAAAAGATGTTGCTTAGTGTTAGGACCGATGACGAGGACCAGCGTGACACGTCACGCTAGGAGAGGGTCAATATCTTGGTTCTGACAATAGGAAATCCCCTGATTCAGAGCAGACTCATATTGCTTTTATGATGGGGTTCCATTATTATTATTTCAGAAATAACCATGGGCTCAAATAAGGGAAACCATGGTTGTGAGGGCCACCAAGGTACTACAACAATGCCTGTTGCCTGTTGCTGTGGCCTTACGTGTACGCGGCCTTACGTGTACGCGGCGGCCCAGCGTGACACGGGCCCAGCGTGACGTGTCACGCTGGTCCTCGTCATCGGTCCTCACGCAAAGGAACCAAATGTCACACATCCGTTTTGCTGACGTAAATTGCATCGCCTGATGTAGTATCTGCGTCAATATGACTTGACCTATGGCGATTTTGGTATTTAGAGCCAAACCAAGTTTGTTTCTATTTCGTATTTTTATTTTTTTGGTATTTTTTCGTGGTTGGTCTAATGGTTGCATGAGTTCCTGGGTACGATTCCCAGGTCAGAGAGTTATTGGGTTTTTCCATCAGGAATTAAATATTTGTTAGTCCAAGAATTATATACACTCCTCATCGATAATTAGGCTAAGTTGACCATTAACATGAGCTTCGTTTGTGGGACCAGTTTGAAAAGGGGATACTGGCCCTTATGTCCAGTTTCGAAAGGGCCGAGTATCCCACCATAACCGAAAAATAATGAAGTTCACAACGGAGGTTACCTAGGCGCTACTTATGCACCTCCTTGTGAACAAGTCTTTAAATCGTAAAATCAATTAGTTATGCGAATGTAATGATTATGATCAGTTGATTTATTACGGGAGGTTGATTTCATCGATTGATTTCATTCGTGCGTCAGATATAGTTTAATCACGAATAAATTAAATTATGGACGGCAGTAAAAAAGATTCGAGTCATTGTATGTTGGTATAATTACCTACTCTAAGTTAATAATAATTGTGACTTTTTTCATCACCATCAGCCTATTAATATTCCCACTGCTGGGACATCATCATCATCAGCCTATTAATATTCCTACTGCTGGGACACAGGCCTCCTCTCTATGAGGGGGAATGGGCTATAATCAACCACGCAGGTGCAGTGCGGATTGGTAGATGTCACATATCTATTTTTTTGGTTCTAGGACAGGCCGGTTTCTTCTCCGTTTTGAGAGCAGCGGTGATGAAATAAACTACACAAAGTAATGCGCCAGCCTGGGTTCGAACCCACGACTTACTTTTTAGTAAAGTAAAGTAAAGTAAGTTGTAGTAAAGTCGGGGACGCCACCACTGGGCCATCGCTGCTCCCGTTACGTTTATCGTCATCATTCATCATCATTCATCATCATCATCATTACAGCCGAAAAACGTCCACTGCTGGACATGGGCCTCCCCCAAAGGGAGGTTTTTGCCATAATCGCCACGCTCGGCAGGCGGGTTGGCGATCGCAGTACGGGTGTACAAAAGCACAGAGAACGCTGCTCCCCATCCTCTGGTAAGTCCCTTAGTCGCCTCTTACGACACCCACGGGAAGATATGGGATGGTGCTATTCTTTACGTCCGACACCATACAGATTTTCATTATGATAATCTAATTCCTATGTTTTTGGGTATAACTGTGGATCCTGAATAGTTGTCAGAATTATTTATCTACATAGATGAGGTGCCTTGGTGGCAACAAGGTGTAAACGGAATCTTTACGAAGCCGTCAACCAAGCATTCTGTACATCAAACTAAGTAACCCTACGCAAAAGTTTATGCTGGGAAACGACCTTTTTTGGAGTGAAAAAGCACGTTTTACCGTAAAACTCAACGTAGCGCACTCAAAACATTGTGCTTATGGATGCATTTATTAGTAAACGGGTTATGGGGTACATAGAATTACTAGTTTTTGTCCTCGGTTCCAATCTGATCAATATATACATGTAAGTCGACATGTAAGGTAGTAAAATGTATTGCCGTCATAAAAAGTAAGACCTACCAGGCTGCCAGTATCAATATTCTCCAAAATGTTTACCAGGACAGATTTTGAACCTGACTGGGATGTGCTGATGGCGTTTCATTTGTAATATTAGCCTAAAGCTACAGATTATTCTTTTTCCATTCTAAAATGCTTTCGGAAAAAAATGTTAGAAATTTTCACCACTGCAAAGTCATTCTAGGCTTGAACTACACCTTACAAACTCTCATAAAACCATTTGTTAAATATTATTTCTGTATAAGGATCGTTTGATAAATATCCACGTCTCTGATCACACCCACGCCAAAAGAGGGTTCAATAAGTCGCCAATAACTCACTTTCAACGATTCTTTAAATATCTTTATGTTGTACACCCACACATATGTTAAACTTATGACTTTGTATATTACTTAACCGTATAGATTTTAACATTATATTCATAAACGTATTAAAGGTAACGGCAGATAATGATGACTGGGTTCACTTGGAGTTAGGGTAGTGATGCACTAGTTCGTAACATAAGTAGGTATTATTGGTATTACTGACTAAAACCCATCCATGTTCCTTCATCGCCCTTTGTGTTCCAGGGCCACGGTATCTCTTTCGAACAGTCCCGCAACCCCGGCAGGCATCGGACCTTGCGGACCCCTTCCTATTGCTGACTCTCTTTGAGGCACGCGTGGAACACGAACGCGCCGTCGACACGGCCTGTCGTCATGTCGTCGTTGTCATGTCGTCGTTGTCATGTGGTGGCCCCCGACACCCGCGGCGTTTTCCGCGCGGCCGGGACGTGAGGTTCTCTCCCTCACGTTCCGCCACTTCCTTCTCTAGCATGACTAGTTCGTAGGAGGGGACGGCGTCCCATTCCGTCTCGCTCCGGACCATGGCTTGAACCAAGGCTGGACGCGAGAGGTCGCCGCCGCCAATAGTGATTTTGTCCTACTGTACTGATTTCAAATGCATGTTGTTACGAACATTTTATTTTGGAACCCAAATTATCATGAAATAGGTGGTATCCCTAAGTTGCAATCGTTATTCCACGACGTTATCATCTTAGTACTTGTTACTGCCCTGGTCCCTGGCCCCTTTTTAGGGTTCCGTAGTCAACTAGGAACCCTTATAGTTTCGCCATGTCTGTCCGTCCGTCCTCGCTTAATCTCTGTGACCGTTAGCACTAGAAAGCTGAAATTTGGTACCAGTATGTATATTAATCACGCCAACAAAGTGGTAAAATAAAAATTGAAAAAAAAAAGGTTTTATTAGGGTAGCCCCCCTATATGTAAAGTGGGAAGTGTTTCTTTTTTTAATTTCAACCCTAACGTCTCGTATATTGTTGGAAAGGTATTTAAAAATGAATAGGGGTTTTCTAAAATTATTTTTTGATAATGTCATTAATTTCGGAAATAATCGCTCCAAAAGTAAAAAACAATGTGTGCCCTCTAACTTTTGAACCATAAGTTTAGAAAATATGAAAAAAATCTGAAAATTAGAACTTTATAAGGACTTTCTAGGAAAATTATTTTGAACTTGATAGAAATAACAGTTTTTGTACAAAAAAGACAAAGTTGTACAAAATAATTTCTGGACTAAGTTTGTAGTATATTCGTATATGCAATCATTTTTTTTAACTTCGTTTACATATTCTATTATCCTGAACGTATCTACGGAACCCTACACTGAGCGTGGCCCGACATGCTCTTGGCCGGTTTTTTATTTTTATTAAGCCGTGAAAAATGCCTAACGCGTACCGCACCGTCCGGGGAGACGGTTTGGTTATGTGGGGCTTGCACCCACTAAAAAAACACTTCCGTGAGCCACCTACTATCACCTGGGCTGATGAGCCGCGAGAACTGCTATGCATGCTGTTTGCAACCCATCCAGTGCAGCCCACCCCCAGGTATAATTAACTTTAAAAATTATAAAAGTTGACACGATCAAGAAGAAGTCGCTTTATGTCGATAACTTTGGACACGAAACCCAACTCCATTTCGGTAACAAAAACCGTTAAACATAAAGGATCTTTTACTTTTACTAACTCTTTTTTTCGAGAGCTTACGCACTAGTGGATCAGCGGCTTTACCTGCGGCCCACGCTCTTATTATAAATTAGGTCTTTTACTTGTACTAACTCTTTTTTTCGAGAGCTTACGCACTAGTGGATCAGCGGCTTTACCTCCGGCTTTACCTCCGGCCTACGCTCTTATTATAAATTATTTAAGGTCTACCACTCTGAGGCTGTATTAGGCTGATCGTTACTAATTAGTGTCTCTTCGCTGCATTGTACATAATAACTGACTAAATACCTTGAAGTTGTAATTGTTTTAACTTAAATTAGAATATAAGCTTGTTAATATTTTCAAAGTTACTATTGGTTGATATAGAATAATGTTAATGAGTTTTACCATTGATTTGTTTCTCACCTGGCTGTGTAGATTATCATTTGGTTGACAGCTTTTAGAAACATTATGAGTTTTTTCTGTACCTACGAAGAATGTTTACTTATTCTACAATCACTAGTATTGATGATAATAAGTATCATTCGTCATAATCATTAGAGATATGTATAGTAGCTGACCCACCTTTATTGCAGGAATGGTTGACATTTTTTAGAATACGAATCGACAGATTTATATTTTATATTGAGCATGGTAAATAAAATATAAAAGAAAAAAATCAGCTAATACCTATTACTCACTGCGAAGATCAAGCTACCATTCATGAAGCAAAAAAATATTTTCACAATTGTATTGGTTTATTGAAATAAAAATCACGCAATTAACCACCATATTACAAGAAAATTTACACAACTTTTTTCACATGCTTTATCGAAACTCACAACAAAAAATACCCTTATTTTTAATACCAAAATTTGGAAAGTTCGCCGACAAACCAATGTCAGTAGTTATGTGAAATAAAAAACACCGCAGTGAGAAGATTTATGCGACCAATATTCCGTGGGGATGCAACTCCGGTGTGGTTTAAAAATGTATTAGAAAACTTGTATGATTTATTGTTTTTGTATTAGGTATGTTTTTAAGTTTTGTCTGTATCGTTTTAGGGTTGAATCGTGAGAATTTGTTAAATGTTTGGAAAGAGATTGAGTAAACGGTTTTTTTAAGAATATTTGTTTTGTACCTTCTCGTATTATATATGTCTACTAACACTAGCATTTAAGAGCATTGTTACTAACACTATGGGCGTAGCCCGAGATAAACGTTATTATAATATCTCCCTACCCGGAAATGATAA
The DNA here is from genome assembly GCA_905147715.2 of Xestia xanthographa. NCBI lineage: Eukaryota > Metazoa > Arthropoda > Insecta > Lepidoptera > Noctuidae > Xestia > Xestia xanthographa. The sequence continues at coordinate 2,723,890 of LR990650.1, forward strand.
ATTTATGTGTTTGGCAGCTACTTAGAAATTTCCAACCTAAGAACCTACGGACTCGCGGGCCTGTGGACGGTGGGCTATGGGCTAGCTCGCCGTCCGTCCGTCTCATGACGACAGGCCGTGTCAACGGCGCAGGAGTGTTCCACGCGCGTCTCAAAAAGAGTCAGCAATAGAAAGGGGTCCGCAAGGGCCGATGTCTGCCGGGGTTGCGGGACTATTCGAAAGACATACCGTGGCCCCGGAACAAAAAGGGCGATGAAGGAACATGGATGGGTTTTAGTCAGTAAAAGTCTGACACTCCCTCCTGCTCCGCCCAGAGCGGGAGGAGTCATTTGATGAATTCCCATCCGAAAAAAAAGGACCTACGGACTGACCACCAGACCAACGTGGCAGGTTGTAAACTTTTTATAAAAGACTATTCACCCCACTATATAATACTTCGTTATCCGCCATCTGTTGCTTCAAACAATAACATGAAATATTAACATACCCGTAACCACATAATATTGAAGCGCAAATTATAATCAAATAGAAAACAATAGAGTTGTTATGAGGTTTTTTATTGCAGGTCGTTAACCCCGGGTCGTCTGACAGTGACCTCTGACGTTAGTCAGGCGGTGTAAACGGTTGTCGTTTTAAATGTTTTATGTATATTTTGCTGTGAAAGTATTGAAAAAATAAACTAACGTGAAAGCGAACGAGAGCGTATTTTCATTTATCTAGGCTGCTTATTATTTATTACCTTCAGTATTATCTTCTTAATCCATCGATTGTTTTTCTTACAAGTTCGCTCTCAGCCGATCGCCGTGGACTGAACCCATCATTATATGCGTAACAACAAACAACAGCCCATAAAGTCCACTGCTGGACATCCTCTCCCATGATGGGAGGAATTTGCCGTAATCACCACGCTTGGCAGGCGGATTGGAGATCGCAGTGATGAAAGACTAACAGAAAACGCTGCTGCCCATTCTCTGGTCTACGGAGGCGCAAGGTGTTCTGCCTCAGACATAAGTCGCCTTATACGACACCCGTCAGTGTAATGGGTTGGTTCTATTCTACTCTGCCGGATACCACACGGCGATTATATGCGTAGCGGACATCTTTTTTGTGATCTAGCTTGATTAATGAGTCAGATATAGGCATTTGCCTAATTATTGCAAAAGCATAACAATAATCATCTACCTAGCCTTTTCCCAAGTATGTTAGGGTCGGCCTCCATTTTATGATGCAGCTGAATACTAGTATTTTACACGGAGTGACTAACTTTTTGACCTCCACAACCTAATTAGTATTGGGTAATACGATACCCCTTGGTAAGACTGGTTTTCAGACTTTCGGGTCACTGATTACCTGTAACGACTGCCAAAAATCAGCCGTGATCAACGGCTTAACGTGCTTGTGCTTACCGAAGCACAGAGCAAACTCGGTATGTAATCGTCGGTCACCCATCCACGGACCAACCTAGGTAAGGCGCTTTAACCAAGATTGACCCGAGTGATTGTTATTATTTAGACTTAATCTCCTTCCTTATTGCACAATCATTGCTCAATCATTGCTCAAAAACTCCTGTTTATTGCAGAGAAACTCCTGATAATAATTGCACCAAAGCTCCTTTTTATTGCACAAAAACTCCTTTTTATTGCACAAAAACTCCTTTTTATTGCACAAAAACTCCTTTTTATTGCACAAAAACTCCTTTTTATTGCACAAAAACTCCTTTTTATTGCACAAAAACTCCCGTTTATTGCACAAAAACTCCTTATTGCACAAAAACTCTGTCTGTATTCCAATCTTCATATATTTTAAAATTCAATCTCTGTGCACTCCACCAGATATGGCCTCTAGATTACCGTCTGGGTGTGTGAAGTTATCATAAAGATCATAGCAATTAGTAATTGCTAAGAAGTGTACATCTCAGATACCTAGGTATTAATCTTAAAATTGCTCATTAACTTGTATTGCAGACATTAGCATTGTTTTATGATTTTTGTTATGGTAGCAGTTGTTACTATTATGTAGTTAAGTTTAACTAAGAAAGAGGGTAGACAGATTTGTCTGCTCCTAACAATTTTTTTTTTCCATCCACCCGCATTCTCCAGTTAACCCGCGATCATGGCGCTTTCAACAGCGTCGAAATATCGGGAGCTCAAAATAATAAATAATCACGGAAGATATCCCGTAAGTGACATTTTAAGTATAGTTATGAACCGTGAAAGCTTAAAACAGTGTTAGTTAAGTTTAATTGTAATCATTTAAGTTATATTTTTGAAAATGATTGATGTTGACTAGTGATTCATTTATTTTATGCTTTGAGCACACTATTATACAGAGGCGGACTCAATTTCTATTTGTAGTGTCAGTCTTAAATAATATCCACCAATACTGATGCTTTCGAAAATTGGTCTGTTCTGGAACTTCTCTGAATTCGACTTACCTTGCCTTAAATTGCCTTAACGTTTACTTTAGTTCTAAACTTAACATTAACCCTTTACAGAAAAGAAAAGATATCCTAAAATCAACGCCAATTATAACAAGAATTAGTGATGACACACACTCCAATAAATTATCGTTATCGATACTCCGCACGCTTGGTGACAACGTATCGACAGCCGACAGCAACACGAATACAATTTGTAAGATAAAATAATGTTTTGGGTTGCGAAACGTTGCGTCACGAACCGACCGAGAAGCATGATTAAACTTGCAAAAGCAAAATACAGCCGAGTAAAGGTTAGTCGGCGGTTAGTGCTGGAATACGATGTCGACGAAATTAATGTTGACTTAGAATTTGCGTCCATACAGTCCTGTTTATATTTTCACGAGTTAGCATTACTGAGTTTCAATTAGTGCTTGGTTTATTTTATAGTAGCAGTTCTAGAACGTCTATTTATGTCTTATAGCTTAAAAGCATAAAAAAAACAGAGAGAACTTATTATATTTTATTATATTTAAGAAATGATGGGCAGGTAGGTACATTCAAACGTTATCTAAAAGATTACTGACACATAATTATTGGTCACTTAAATATACCTAATATAGGTAAATTTTAAGGAGAAAAATCTTATTTTTTTACATATACTGGTGTTGTACTTGGTATCAAAATTTTACTTATTCATACTTTTATTCCCCAAAACAAAATGTATTTATTTAGGGTAAGACTATTTATCGACCCTCTCCCATCACTAAAATGGCACCGTACCGATCATTGTCAATGGGTTCGTGATCAAAATATACGTATCCGCTTATTATCTTAATAATTTTGTATACAATCTCGAGCGGCTGACTCATATTTGAGCCAGCCAAGGTTTTATGCCAAACGATCTGTTTTTAACTAGGCAATGGTTGTTTTACGGTGTGATTTTTTATGGTGAGTCGTAAAATTTACTATTGATGGTTATGATGGCATGTTTCGTAAAGAGTGCTTTTTAATGTGTGGTCGATTCGTAGTACAGTAAAAGGTACTTAACCTAGCTTCTTTGAACGTGTCATGTGTGGGGTGTCTGATGAATTATTTATGCGTTTAGTTGTTTTGTTGTTGCTCCAGTTGTTACGAGTACATGTTGTACGGTTCAGAATTCTTAACTTTTCTATCGCGATTGATCAATTTGTAAGTAGGTGTCAGTATCCACTTGATCATCGTTTTCCTTGTTTCTGAAAGTTCTAGGACCTGTGTCGATTTTCTTTAGTAGCTCTGTCATCAGAAAATTTGACCGCTACAGCTGCTTTTTCCGCTACAGCTGCACAATACAGGATTTAGTGAGCATCGGTGAGGTATTTGCAGTTATTAAAATACACACATCAAAAGTGTCTAGGGATCAAGCATTTTTATGCGGATTTCTTGAGATTGAGATGTGGCTTTGTAATAAATTTATGATTTTATAAATTTATATGGATCCTTTTTGGTGCATTTCATAATTTGAATCAGGAACTCTCAATCAAATTCGAGTAAAAGATGAAAATAAGCTGTCAATATTTTCCCTATAAAAACATACAACGCATTGAAGACATTATTAGTGCTACTGTTTCCCTACTACTGATTAAAACCAACGTTATTATGGAGCGGCGACGTCATTTAAGCAGGGAAGAAATGCTCAGAGCCGTGGGAATGATAGAAGCTGGTTCCCGGCAACGTACTGTAGCTTTAGCTCTGAATACAAGTCAGAGTGTTATCAGTCGACTTTGGACACGTTACCGAAGCACTGGTACCGTGGCTGAGCGCCATGGAGGACGGTATCGCTGCACCACACGGAGACAAGACCGATACATTCAAATCTTAACTCGAAGAGCTCCAACAATAACCGCCATGATGTTAGCCGTGAGGCTTCATCACTCTTCAGGGAACTTAATTAGCGACCAAACAGTCAGAAACCGCTTGCATGAAGTGAACCTTCATTCCCGAAGACCGCTACGGGTACCACCTATAGCAATGCACAATCGTAGGATTCGATATCAATGGGCTCTTGAACACAGAAATTGGGCAGAAGAACAATGGCGTTTCGTGTGCTTTTCTGATGAGTCTCGTTTTGGTATGAGACCGGATACAAGACGTATACGACACTGGAGAACCCCTGGACGCCAACAGCGATTAAAATCCTGCCAGGAAGTCCATCCTTATAGTGGTGGAACCATCATGGTATGGGCGGGTATTTGGATCGGCGGAAGAACTGAGTTGATTTGGATCAGAGGCAACCTCAACGCTCAAATTTATGCTGAGACGATTGTATCAGACGTCATCGTTCCTCTACAAGTGCAAATCGGTCCCTTATTTCAGTTAATGCATGATAATGCACGACCGCACACCGCAAGAGTTGTAAGACAGACTCTCGCCGCAGCTAACATCAATGTCCTGCCCTGGCCTGCTCAGTCGCCAGACTTGAACCCGATTGAGCATGCATGGGATATGCTACAGAGAAGAGCTCTGCCGAATATGGAGGGTATCCAGTCGCAAGAAGACCTTTTTTTGTTGTTGCAACGAACATGGGCGGCCATTCCACAGCGTGATTTGGATGAACTCATTTTGAGTATGCCAAACCGATGTTCTTGTGTTGTTAGTGTTCGCGGTAGAAACACGGATTATTAATTGTTTAAGTTACCCAATAAAATTTTAAAGAAAACTGTGTTTTCAGTCATTTTTTCGAACTTTAATGTTAGTGGTTCAAATGTCAAAAATCCCTTTATTAGGAAAATGGCAAATTTCTTTATTAATGAAATGTGACTTGGTTTATCGTTACTGTGACAAACGAAAACACTTTATTTGATGAATCCTTAAAGAAAATTTTAATTAATATCAATCAGGAGAAAAGTTATTGCAAAAATATATGTTGATCCCTAGATACTTTTGATGTGTGTAGTTTGACAACTGCGAATCCAGAACAACCACCAGCGCCCTATTTTTGTTATGCATGGGCAAACGAGGTATGAACCGATATTCTCGAATCGTACCCTCCAAAACACTCTTTATTTCCTCATTGCACTGGGTACTTACAGTAGTAACCTTACATGTCACTACTCCGCCTGCACCGACGGGGAAATGACATGGCTACACTGCATTTCAGTGTAAAGGCAATCAAATACAGTGTCATCCAACATCCGATTACGCTGGAAGACTCTCGCACCTGATCCGACAGTCGTTGCACCGACACGTTTTCAGCTGGCTCAAGCACTTGAAACAGAGAGAGCATCCTAACACGGTACGCGGTCAGGTTGTTTCCCCTGTACTGTTCTGTAGTATGTGTGCAAGACGTTTTCGTTGACGGTTTGCGTCCATTCCATGCGCTGCACACTGCCACCAGGAGCTGGGACCATACCATATCAGGGGCCGGTGAGCTTCGAGGTCTTAAACCATCCCGCGGCATGCGTCCTTCCCTGTCGACAAACAAACAAATGCTGGCGTCGTAGGCGGAGAGAAATACTCGTCGCTCGAGCTCGACGCAACTGCCGCGGCCGGTGTCACAGCGCTCATGATGGGTCTGGATTACGGTGGCGGCGAGGCGGAGCTGAGCGAAGGGTCCGGAGGCGATAGGCATGCGCGTCGAGCAGCTGATCTCGTCAACATATTACTATCTTCATTGCTTTTTATTTACCAAAATTTTCTTACTTCCAATGTCTGCATGAATAGTAAAAAGATGATAAAAACTGTTCGAGCAGATCTTAAATGTTCCATCAAAAAGAAACTTCTTGCTTGCCTCAAGTAGACAGTCAAATCCTTATGACCAAATATTATTATTATTCTTTTCTCTCTGTATTGATAATCCGCAACAGCGAAATTAAATATTTTTATGGTATTTTATCGTCTGTTGCTTTTCTAAAGCAAAGTTTCTTGGTTCCAATGGAGCTATTTCGTTTTTGGTACAGATGTTTGCTTATATTTTTAAACTTTGGCATATTTCGTACTCCTTTTTGTGAAAGTATATGTTCTTTAATTTTCCTTGTTTCTAGGGTTTAGGTTCGTGGTTATGGGATTTACTGGGTTTACCTTTTTTTGCACAACGCCAAAGTTCAGTGCCGTTTATGTTTAGCCTTCTCCAATTATATTTATAACCACCGTTACTTTTGGTTTTTACAGATGCACTGCACGTATCTTTTCTTGCACAACGCCAAAGTTCGGTGCCATTTTTGTTCAGCCTTTTCCAATTATATTTCATAGCCACCTCTACTTTTGGTTTTTACAGATGCATCAACGTATCTTTTTTTGCACAACGCCAAAGTTCGGTGCCGTTTTTGTTCAGCCTTTTCCAATTATATTTATAACCACCTCTACCTTTGGTTTTTACAGATGCATCAACGTATCTTTTTTTGGACAACGCCAAAGTTCGGTGCCGTTTTTGTTCAGCCTTTTCCAATTATATTTATAACCACCTCTACCTTTGGTTTTTACAGATGCATCAACGTATCTTTTTTTGCACAACGCCAAAGTTCGGTGCCGTTTTTGTTCAGCCTTTTCCAATTATATTTATAACCACCTCTACATTTGGTTTTAACATGCAATGCACGTATCTTTTTTTGCACAACGTCAAAGTTCGGAGCTGTTTTTGTTCAGCGTTTTCCAATTATATTCATAACCACCTCTGGCTTTTGGTTTTTACAGATGCACTGCTCGTATCTTTTCTTGCACAACGCCAAAGTTCGGTGCCATTTTTGTTCAGCCTTTTTCAATTATATTTCATAGCCACCTCTACTTTTGGTTTTTCTTGCACAACGCCAAAGTTCGGTGCCATTTTTGTTCAGCCTTTTCCAATTATGTTTCATAGCCACCTCTACTTTTGGTTTTTACAGATGCGTCAACGTATCTTTTTTTGCACAACGCCAAAGTTCGGTGCCGTTTTTGTTCAGCCTTTTCCAATTATATTTATAACCACCTCTACCTTTACCTTTGGTTTTTACAGATGCATCAACGTATCTTTTTTTGCACAACGCCAAAGTTCGGTGCCGTTTTTGTTCAGCCTTTTCCAATTATATTTATAACCACCTCTACCTTTGGTTTTTACAGATGCATAAACGGTAACTTTTTTTGCACAACGCCAAAGTTCGGTGCCATTTTTATTTCAGCCTTTTCCAATTATATTCAAAATTACAGATGCATCGACGTATCTTTTTTTGCACAACGTCAAAGTTCGGAGCTGTTTTTGTTCAGCGTTTTCCAATTATATTCATAACCACCTCTGCTTTTGGTTTTTACAGATGCACTGCTCGTATCTTCACTGCTCGTATCTTTTCTTGCACAACGCCAAAGTTCGGTGCCATTTTTGTTCAGCCTTTTCCAATCATATTTCATAGCCACCTCTACTTTTGGTTTTTACAGATGCACTGCACGTATCTTTTCTTGCACAACGCCAAAGTTCGGTGCCATTTTTGTTCAGCCTTTTTCAATTATATTTCATAGCCACCTCTACTTTTGTTTTTTACAGATGCACTGCACGTATCTTTTCTTGCACAACGGCCAAAGTTCGGTACCATTTTTGTTCAGCCTTTTCCAATTATATTTATAACCACCTCTACCTTTGGTTTTTACATGCAATGCACGTATCTTTTTTTGCACAACGTCAAAGTTCGGAGCTGTTTTTGTTCAGCGTTTTCCAATTATATTCATGACCACCTCTAAAGGTGACCGGTGACCACCTTTTCTAGATGTAACCTCATGTGTACATTGCGACGTAGAGGTCTGCGCGTTATCCATTTTCTTAATTATCTAAAACGGGAATATACGATATGCGCATTAAAAATGTGTAAATAATTTAGATTTTTACGTAGATTTCTTCAATATGCTCTGAAATCTGATAAATGCACAGAAACAAAGCTCAGAAATGAAGGATTGACAAACATCGTTTTCCTTTCTCACAATGAAAAAAAACACATCAATATAACCAAAATAACATGTCCTGTACTTACTTGCTAGCTTTAAAATCTAAATTACACCACTTTAGTACGCTGTTACTGTACTACATTGTAAATCAAGTATCCCGAACCCGTGTAGACGTATTCAATACTCGGCGCACATAGAAGTATTTCCATGGAAAATCCGGTCAAAATTATTTAATGGCTTACGTACTAAATCACGGTAACATGATTAAAAATCTTTGATGTACTTATTAAAAATCTTTGATGTACTTATTAAAAATCTTTGATGTACTTATTAAAATTCATCAAGTCTATTCATCAAGCCGAAATCGAAACAGTTACTCAAAAAAGTTAGTTATTCCCAAAAGTTTTTCTTCCCTTATAGTATTTTTTTCAATTTTCTTCCCTTTAAATTCTTTCAGGATGTCTTACAACACTCGCTAAATTTCCTGACGTTTTCGTAAGAATCTACAAGAACACAAATTAAAATAAAATAAAATAATTCAACTTACACAATAGGTTCAATAACATTACCAAATAAATAAGAAACATAAAATATTCATTTTAAAAAATACCAATGAATTTTAAAATGCACGAAATAACCACCATTTCCCTAAATTCTAACAAACTTTTAAATTGTGACAACTCTAGCTTCGGACCAATTACCTATTGCGCTAGCGTTTTATTATGCGGCTATTTACAAAAACTATTGGTTGCCATATTATATACTTTGCATCTCCCAGTTATGTTTTCCACTTTCAATATATTATATATTTCAATAAATATTAATTCCACAGTGTGATTTACTATATCTTTCAATCCCTATTAATGATACGAGGCATTGGACTGGTGTATGTTAAGGAATTCATTTCTCCTAGTCGGTGGGTGAAACCAGTCTGGGACGAACCTTACAGGGCCGTGTGGGTGGCGCGGTACGGCTTTTTCCCCTTCGGGGGAAACCGACCATAAACTAATGTTAATACGATTTCGGAAAAACGAAAATTTTATCAGCCTAGGGTAATTTAGGAACAGTCACACCTCTCAACGCTGACTAAGCCTCCTACCTTATACTTTTTAGCCGATTTTCTATGAACCTTACTGTGTTTTTTAATTGCTGTGCCTTTATACGAGTACTAAAACTAATTCTCTACAACCTTTTTTTTTCGAGTCTTACACGGTGGCAATAATTATCATCCTGGATGTCTAGAACGTGCATTTCGGTTTCCAGAGCCTTAACTGGTCCGCGGCTCAGCGCATGCGTCATTCGGGAGCCAGTTCGACAGTCACTATAATTTGTAAATGGTATCCCCAACCAATGTACCCTGAACCTAATCAAAGATATTGGGACCGCCAAGTTTTCGGGATCGCCGAGTTTTCGGGATCGCCGAGTTTTCGGGATCGCCGAGTTTTCGGGCCCGCAAGAGTGCAGCTTGCGTTCGTCGCAAGAGAGCATATAATACTAATGTTCCCCAAAAAGTACCAGGCTGGCATGAGCTCACGGTGGTATACATTTTAATAATTCTGGGCATAGGTACGGTTTTCTAGCAGTATATACCTTCTTGGATTCATGCCAGCCTAGTACTGTACGTATACTTAAGATGTCTAGAGCGTGCGTTTCGGGCTCGGGAGCCATATCTGGTCTGCGGCTCAGCGCATCAACATGCGTGAACAATGACAACAACAACAATGTATGCGACTGTCCCTAACTAATTATTGTTTGTGCATTTGTTTTTTTTAACAGCGGGCCGTTCGGACATAGACATTTTTTGCATACGTCCGACCGGCCTGCGGTCCATCATTTGGGCCGTTCAGACTAAGTACCCCTTTCGTATTAGATTTGATTAAATTTGCATTTTGGTGTTCTTTGAGTGGACCCAAGGAGGCGAAGAGATCTTTTTTCAATAATGTTGATGTCTATTGCGTTAAATGGAAGAGTCAGTTCAGTTGTCCGTTGGTACTGTCCGCTAGTATAATTAGTTTAAGGTTTTTTTTATAAATTATATCTTTTAAAACAGTATCTGCATCGCCGCCCAAGGTGCCATCATCAAGGTGCCAAACGTAAAATTTAGAATTTAGCTGTCCAACTTGGTGGTATAGTAAGCTAAAAACTGGCTCGTGTGTGGGTGTGGGTCACCTTGTTGACAGCCGACAATTTCCGAAAGGTAACTAAAATACAATATTTTTTCGATTATACACACATCAAAAGTGTCTAGGGATCAAGCATTTTTATGCGGATTTCTTGAGATTGAGATGTGGCTTTGTAATAAATTTATGATTTTATAAATTTATATGGATCCTTTTTGGTGCATTTCATAATTTGAATCAGGAACTCTCAATCAAATTCGAGTAAAAGATGAAAATAAGCTGTCAATATTTTCCCTATAAAAACATACAACGCATTGAAGACATTATTAGTGCTACTGTTTCCCTACTACTGATTAAAACCAACGTTATTATGGAGCGGCGACGTCATTTAAGCAGGGAAGAAATGCTCAGAGCCGTGGGAATGATAGAAGCTGGTTCCCGGCAACGTACTGTAGCTTTAGCTCTGAATACAAGTCAGAGTGTTATCAGACGTTACCGAAGCACTGGTACCGTGGCTGAGCGCCATGGAGGACGGTATCGCTGCACCACACGGAGACAAGACCGATACATTCAAATCTTAACTCGAAGAGCTCCAACAATAACCGCCATGATGTTAGCCGTGAGGCTTCATCACTCTTCAGGGAACTTAATTAGCGACCAAACAGTCAGAAACCGCTTGCATGAAGTGAACCTTCATTCCCGAAGACCGCTACGGGTACCACCTATAGCAATGCACAATCGTAGGATTCGATATCAATGGGCTCTTGAACACAGAAATTGGGCAGAAGAACAATGGCGTTTCGTGTGCTTTTCTGATGAGTCTCGTTTTGGTATGAGACCGGATACAAGACGTATACGACACTGGAGAACCCCTGGACGCCAACAGCGATTAAAATCCTGCCAGGAAGTCCATCCTTATAGTGGTGGAACCATCTATGGGCGGGTATTTGGATCGGCGGAAGAACTGAGTTGATTTGGATCAGAGGCAACCTCAACGCTCAAATTTATGCTGAGACGATTGTATCAGACGTCATCGTTCCTCTACAAGTGCAAATCGGTCCCTTATTTCAGTTAATGCATGATAATGCACGACCGCACACCGCAAGAGTTGTAAGACAGACTCTCGCCGCAGCTAACATCAATGTCCTGCCCTGGCCTGCTCAGTCGCCAGACCTGAACCCGATTGAGCATGCATGGGATATGCTACAGAGAAGAGCTCTGCCGAATATGGAGGGTATCCAGTCGCAAGAAGACCTTTTTTTGTTGTTGCAACGAACATGGGCGGCCATTCCACAGCGTGATTTGGATGAACTCATTTTGAGTATGCCAAACCGATGTTCTTGTGTTGTTAGTGTTCGCGGTAGAAACACGGATTATTAATTGTTTAAGTTACCCAATAAAATTTTAAAGAAAACTGTGTTTTCAGTCATTTTTTCGAACTTTAATGTTAGTGGTTCAAATGTCAAAAATCCCTTTATTAGGAAAATGGCAAATTTCTTTATTAATGCAAAGGTGACTTGGTTTATCGTTACTGTGACAAACGAAAACACTGTATTTGATGAATCCTTAAAGAAAATTTTAATTAATATCAATCAGGAGAAAAGTTATTGCAAAAATATATGTTGATCCCTAGATACTTTTGATGTGTGTATACAAATTATCCTATCTATCTATACATATAATAAATCTGACTAAATAAAGTTTGTTGATAAAATGAATATAAATTGAACTAAATAAATCCTCGATCCTTCAATAGAAGAATTCCGTGAGAAGGTTCCGTTTCCATTTGACAGATTATACTTTTGACATCATATTCTACATTTGACAGATTCTACAATCGATAGATGTGAACTAAGTAAACATAACTTTTATTTTATTTTTTATTATTGTAACATGCAACTTGTTCACTTTTAGCAGGATTGGAATAGACTCTTCTTCTATTTGTTATTGGTAAATACGCGTGAAACTACTATAAAATATTACGTCCCCATTTAAATAGGATTTTGTTAGCAATTTCCAGTGTTTTAGTTGTTGTATTGTACTACTATGCCAATCAAGTAAAACATTTTATTATTTCCTTTATTCATTTTTACATCTTACTTTATACATTTTTAAATACTTCTTAAAAAAAACTTAAAAATAACTTGAAAATATTTATAAATTAGTGATCCGCCAGTATCGAGAGCAGGGTCCAAGCTACCGGTGGTTAGGGTTGCAGAGACAGAAACCTATTATTATTTCCTTTATTCAATTCTATACAAATTCATTTACACTTTTTAAATTAAAATCGAAAAAAGCGAGTTTGAAGCGATGCTGAAAGACGCCAGACCCTCAAGTTTCATTCGTTCCTATGAAGTACAACGGATGGTGACCCTGTGGTGACTAGCAAATGCTAAATTTTATGACAGTACCCGACAATTATCCTTTACGTCATAGTCAAGCAGCATATCCAAGAAGCTTATCTCTGTTTTTATATATTGTTACCAGTGTTAATTTCTAACACAATGAAATAAATATAAAAAAAAAAATTCTTCTATAACCAAACTAATAAATACACATTTAGTTAATTTACTCGTTATCTATTTATTTGTAACCATTTATTTATATATTTTGTTTGAAACTGTTTTCCGTCACTGCCCCCTCAAGGTTCATTGGAATGCTGAAATGGACCTTTTTGGCGCAACAGTGAGGCACACAGAACATACTATGTTTTCCTCCTTATTTTGTATCTTTTTTTTTATACGTGTAGAAAAAATATTTATTTGACGTGCTTTAATAACTGACGTCAAATAAATATTTTTCTTACTTTCTATCTTTCTCACAGTCTGTCAGGGTGCTTAGTCTTCAGCACAGTTGATCTGTATAAACGCATACAATCCGAACCCAGGCTGTGCTTTAATAACTGACGTCAAATACATATTTTACTTACTTTCTTTCTCACATAGCCTGTCAGTGTGCTAGTCTTCAGCACAGTAGATCTGCTAAACGCATAGAATCCGAACCCAGGCACCTTGTTTTCCTTCACCCGAAGCAAGTGATAATTATACAATACACAACATGAATCCAAAAAATCAAAAGTGCGTGTCTTGGGTTGATCAACCCAGTAAGCCCAGAGGGTATTATTCCCAACACCGCCAATACCACACAGTTGCTCCGTTCGGGTTATACGAACTTCTCTTTGAATTTGGCCCGTGTTCGCATTAGGACAGATTCGCTTTACGACAGATTCGCTTTACGACAAGTTCGCTTTACGACAAGTTCGCTTTACGACAAGTTCGCTTTACGACAAGTTCGCTTTACGACAAGTTCGCTTTACGACAAGTTCGCTTTACGACAAGTTCGCTTTACGACAGGTTCGCTTTACGACAGGTTCGCTTTACGACAGGTTCGCTTTACGACAGGTTCGCTTTACGACAGGTTCGCTTTACGACAGGTTCGCTTTACGACAGGTTCGCTTTACGACAGGTTCGCTTTACGACAGGTTCGCTTTACGACAGGTTCGCTTTACGACAGGTTCGCTTTACGACAGGTTCGCTTTACGACAGGTTCGCTTTACGACAGGTTCGCTTTACGACAGGTTCGCTTTACGACAGGTTCGCTTTACGACAGGTTCGCTTTACGACAGGTTCGCTTTACGACAGGTTCGCTAAACATTAATACATAACAATATATCACATTTACTTGTACTTAGCAATAATCTTGTAAACCTCGAGAAAATCATTAACAAATGTACTAGGTATAACAGAATATTGTATCTACTAACTAATAATGCCCTTTGGATTAGGATTTTTAAGATGTAATAATTTTTACCTTAATTTTTACCTTATTAAACGTATCCGCTATTTTCTCCATTGCCCTTAATAACCTTGTTACTGTTTTCGTGAAATAATTTCTAATAATTGTGCAATTTGAATTTCTTAGCACGTCAACCCACCACTGATAACGTCAATCTACATAGTAGTATCACAAGGATCTAAATTCTTTTCCTATCCGACGTCACATTTTCAAATAAACAATGACGTTTCAAATTACGTCGATGACGAGTAGTATCACAAGGACCTAAATTCTTTTCCTATCCGACGTCACATTTTCAAATAAACAATGACGTTTCAAATTACGTCGATGACGAAATTGTTCACCAATAGGTAAAAGTGAGATCAGTGATGGCTCAACAGTAACGGCACCGGATGACGAGTGGTCGTGGATTCGAACGCAGTCAGACTCTTTTTATTTAATTCTTCAAGGACACAAATGCACAGAGAGGCGGTATTAGTGCCCAAAGCATTGTTTACCAGTCAATCTTCAGCATTGTTTATTTTCAAGATTTCCAATTCTTGTTACTCTCAGCCAGTTTTCATGAAAATGCGCCATTGCGCATTTTCATGAAAACTACCTACTACACTTACATAACTATGAAGAGTCGTTGCATTATTGGTCATAATGTACCTGTCCCGACCTGTCGAGCAAACCTAAAAATGTCAGCATTGATGACAGTTTCAATACTTTGTTCTATACATTGCTCGTTTTTATTCCTGTAACTTTCAATCTAATTTGATTAAAATACGCAATGTAAATAGAACTATGAAGAATTGTTGTATTATTGGTGTGCAGACATTGCTTGCTCGTTTTTTGATTAAAATGCGCAATGTAAATAGAACTATGAAGAATTGTTGTATTATTGGTGTACCTATGTATCCCTACTTGTCGGGCGATACGAAAAATGTCAGTATGGATGATAATTTCAACACATGCTTGTTCAATTCCTTCAACTTCTAGGCAATTTTGATCAAAATGCGCATTGTATGCAGTGCAATGTATTATTGGTGCGTAGTATACCTGTCCCGACTTGTCGAGAGGTACAGCTCACGCATATCCAATGACCTCGGATAATAAGAGGAGTGTCTACTTTAATGTTTTAACTTTTAAAACACGTTAAGTGTGAATCATTGTTATGTAAATTTTATTTCCACATTAATTTACGATTTGGACGCAAAATATTTTGCGGTAAGTGCTACAGTGCGTAATTGAATACAAGTTGAAGGTTGACGAATTAATCATTTTGTATTTGTCTAGGCTGCTATTCCTTCTCGTTGTGGCAGTTTTTGCTTTGAAATGGATGGAAAATACCAATGATTAAGGTATTAGGTAGGTTTGTTTTTCAAACACTGTTTTTTAAAGTTATCACAGTTCATAACTAAACTTTAAACTCACGGGACATCTTCCGTGATTATTACCCCGTGATCATGGCGCTTGCAACAGCGTCGATATCGGGAGCTCAAAATAAACAATATTCATGGAACATATCCCGTAAGCGACATTTTAAGTCTTAACTTTGTTTGTTTTTCTTATAGGCCTAATTAATTAGGCTTCTTGTTGACATTGTATTAATAGGCACCACGACTATTGATGATTATTATTTTATTTATCATCCACGCATTAGGTATTGAGTTAGTGTTGTTGTTTCTTTCAATATTTTTGTAATGAATATCTATCCTAGTTTATTTTGTCAGCTATAGCTATGTTTCGTGTTACTAAGAATATGTTTTATCCATACAAGACTTCATCAATTACATTAATAAACATTGTATTAATAGGCACGACTATGGATGATTATTATTTTATTTATCATCCACGCATTAGGTATTGAGTTAGTGTTGTTGTTTCTTTCAATATTTTTGTAATGAATATCTATCCTAGTTTATTTTGTCAGCTATAGCTATGTTTCCTGTTACTAAGAATATGTTTTATCCATACAAGACTTCATCAATTACATAAATAAACGGATACAGTGCAAGATTAATATTTAAATTTAAATGGCAAGTATATCACAAGCAACACCTCATTATAACTGTCCAGATGGATTATACCTACAAACTGCCAGTACTCGTAATTTAACTGCCATTATTGCGGAAATGACACCTAATGATACATACAGAAGTAATAAATTGACCTTTCATCACCTTCCAACATCATTGGTACACTGACTCACCGATGTCCGTTACCAATGACTAAGAAATAATTAAATCTGCAGTAACCGATAATACAACACACTACAAAGAAAACTCAACCATAATTATAACAGAAAAGATTCAAAATCGATTGATTAAGATCTACCGTTACCATCTCACGAGGGATCGGAGAAAATCGCGCCAATTTAGGATTTTGTTTTAGTTGTAACTGTGGTTTTAAATTATTTTGATGAGGTAGGGTTCGATAGCCGGGCCCAAGACCCGTGTTTATGTAAAGGAAATTAATTTTAAAAGGTTTTTTCAAAGATAATTTTAATGTGGTCACGATTTAAAATGCGGTGCGTTGTTGGGTTGGCTGCATTTATCTCAAGACCACCTAAAGTATTTTCGTGAAATCTAAAGTCCTCGTTTTTTTTTACCTCGATATATCTAAAATTTCCAACACCGATCCTAGCAGCGCACCCATCGAATTAGCGATGCCTAATCAACAAAACTAGTTTATTTTCAATAAGCTAACAAGTGAAATCATTGCATCACATTCCAAAATAACGAACCTATGATTGCAATCGATTACAAGATATTACTTCCTCAAGGAGACATTCCGATTCCTGACTAATATCAGACAATGCGATTGATAAGCTATCTTGTACAGCAGTCCGATACAAGTAATGCAGAAGTGGCCGTAATGACGTCATTCGATGTTTTATCTAATCTCGGGGCAATTGTAAGTAGGATTGGCAGACATTATGGCGATGTTTTAATCAGTAGGTATCTTAAGGCGTAGTTTTGTGTTGACGGATTTTCAAATGTGTTTTTGTTTTATAAGAAAGGTCATTGTATTCGTCTCTACAGACTCTCGCTGTGATACGAAATCATCTTCGTTCTGTTGTGATTTTTCCAATCGTCCTTTCAACAGCTACCTCCTTTCTAGCCATATTGTCTTTTACACATTTCCATCCATCGTATCTTTGGTCTTCCCCTACTTTTATAATCAAAACTTTCTACACGATATTTTCCTCATGTTTTGAAGAGCTAAACAAGAACAAGGGTCATACCATGTCCTAAAGATTAAGCAGTTACAAGGTTTACTTTCATATTTTGGAACAACTTGCACCAATCCTTGATCTCCGTCTCTTGCACCAATCCTTGATCTCCGTCTCTTGCACCAATCCTTGATCTCCGTCTCTTGCACCAATCCTTGATCTCCGTCTCTTGCACCAATCCTTGATCTCCGTCTTATTTTCTTCCATATAACAATTTATTTGGTGTCGCGCAGAATGTCTTCTTGTTCCATACTTATTTTTTGTAATACTTGTCATCTCAGCAGTCACTGTTTTAAGCTTGGTTGCATGGTTTAAAACTAAACTTATATTGTCATTTACGGGATATCTTCCGTGATTGGTAATTGTTTTGAGCTCCCGTTATTACGACGCTATTGCAAGCGCCATGAATGATTATTTGAATATAAATATATACACACATCAAAAGTATCTAGGGATCAACATATATTTTTGCAATAACTTTTCTCCTGATTGATATTAATTAAAATTTTCTTTAAGGATTCATCAAATAAAGTGTTTTCGTTTGTCACAGTAACGATAAACCAAGTCACCTTTGCATTAATAAAGAAATTTGCCATTTTCCTAATAAAGGGATTTTTGACATTTGAACCACTAACATTAAAGTTCGAAAAAATGACTGAAAACACAGTTTTCTTTAAAATTTTATTGGGTAACTTAAACAATTAATAATCCGTGTTTCTACCGCGAACACTAACAACACAAGAACATCGGTTTGGCATACTCAAAATGAGTTCATCCAAATCACGCTGTGGAATGGCCGCCCATGTTCGTTGCAACAACAAAAAAAGGTCTTCTTGCGACTGGATACCCTCCATATTCGGCAGAGCTCTTCTCTGTAGCATATCCCATGCATGCTCAATCGGGTTCAAGTCTGGCGACTGAGCAGGCCAGGGCAGGACATTGATGTTAGCTGCGGCGAGAGTCTGTCTTACAACTCAACTCTTGCGGTGTGCGGTCGTGCATTATCATGCATTAACTGAAATAAGGGACCGATTTGCACTTGTAGAGGAACGATGACGTCTGATACAATCGTCTCAGCATAAATTTGAGCGTTGAGGTTGCCTCTGATCCAAATCAACTCAGTTCTTCCGCCGATCCAAATACCCGCCCATAGATGGTTCCACCACTATAAGGATGGACTTCCTGGCAGGATTTTAATCGCTGTTGGCGTCCAGGGGTTCTCCAGTGTCGTATACGTCTTGTATCCGGTCTCATACCAAAACGAGACTCATCAGAAAAGCACACGAAACGCCATTGTTCTTCTGCCCAATTTCTGTGTTCAAGAGCCCATTGATATCGAATCCTACGATTGTGCATTGCTATAGGTGGTACCCGTAGCGGTCTTCGGGAATGAAGGTTCACTTCATGCAAGCGGTTTCTGACTGTTTGGTCGCTAATTAAGTTCCCTGAAGAGTGATGAAGCCTCACGGCTAACATCATGGCGGTTATTGTTGGAGCTCTTCGAGTTAAGATTTGAATGTATCGGTCTTGTCTCCGTGTGGTGCAGCGATACCGTCCTCCATGGCGCTCAGCCACGGTACCAGTGCTTCGGTAACGTGTCCAAAGTCGACTGATAACACTCTGACTTGTATTCAGAGCTAAAGCTACAGTACGTTGCCGGGAACCAGCTTCTATCATTCCCACGGCTCTGAGCATTTCTTCCCTGCTTAAATGACGTCGCCGCTCCATAATAACGTTGGTTTTAATCAGTAGTAGGGAAACAGTAGCACTAATAATGTCTTCAATGCGTTGTATGTTTTTATAGGGAAAATATTGACAGCTTATTTTCATCTTTTACTCGAATTTGATTGAGAGTTCCTGATTCAAATTATGAAATGCACCAAAAAGGATCCATATAAATTTATAAAATCATAAATTTATTACAAAGCCACATCTCAATCTCAAGAAATCCGCATAAAAATGCTTGATCCCTAGACACTTTTGATGTGTGTATATTACATTATATACATATAACACACACACACACACACACATATACACACACACATATACACACACATATACACACACAATACACACACACACACACATATACACACACACATATACACACAATACACATATACACACACAATACACACACACACAATACATACACACACACACAATACATACACACACATAATTATTTTACATTTTTTATTTCATTTTTTTATTATATATTTTTTTACATTTTATTATTTTTTTGTTTTAATTTATTTTCCATCCACCCGCATTCTCCAGTCAACCCGCGATCATGGCGCTTGCAACAGAGTTGAAATATCGGG
The DNA here is from genome assembly GCA_905147715.2 of Xestia xanthographa. Lineage (NCBI taxonomy): Eukaryota > Metazoa > Arthropoda > Insecta > Lepidoptera > Noctuidae > Xestia > Xestia xanthographa. Next base: position 2,743,651 of record LR990650.1, read on the forward strand.
AGCTCAAAACAATTACCAATCACGGAAGATATCCCGTAAGTGACAATATAAGTTTTTATCTCAGCAGTCATCTTTTTTATAACTATATCATCATTGACAAAGTCCCTTCATCGTTTAATTGGCCTTCCTCTACTTTTATCACCATCTCAATACATTTCACATCGTATTTCTTCCTTGCTTTGCTTCATCATCATCATTTCAGACGAAAGGCGTCCACTCGGTCCACTGATAGACAGGCCTCCCCAAGTATCGCCACATTGCTTTGCAGTCATTTCTTTTTTTGTAAATTACTCAGAAAATGTATGTAATTACAATACCAGGAGATGAGGAGGAAAACTTTACATAAACATGAATTTATCGAGAACAAAGTTTAATTACTATAAACTTAGATAAGCAAGAAAAAAGCCTACGTGATGATACAGGCATTGAATGTTTTAGTTTTGTTGATCTTTTGAACCCGATTATCGTGTGATGAGTAATTACTGTCACCTGATTCTTACTATCATTATCTTTGAGTAGATGACCTAATCTTCATAGTTATGCTATCTCTTTCCATTTATTTTCTTGGTAAAGTAAATAACTTTGTATAATTATATAATGATTTTTCACAAACAATAGAACTCATGAACTGATGGACGCTGCTGAATCCACCAAAGTTATACTCTTCAAAGCATTCCCACGGCTGGGAGAAAGTCTTCGTTTCTATGTAAAAGGGTGGGCTGTAATCAGGTTGATGGATACTGACAACATTTTCGAATTTATGTCCGTTTCCTGACGGTTTTTTGGCCAGACTCAATGTCCTGCACTTAAGTATTTTATCAAAGTAGGGAAATATCGAATTTGACATCATAACTATCTTTACGTGCGTTTGTTTTTTTTTTTTTAATAAAGATAAATTGTAAATGCCTACGTGACGCTACCGGCATTGCACTTATTTGTTTATATTATGTATTATTTTCATGGACTTTTGTCTTGAATTTTTTTGCGATGTTTAAGAGTAGGTACGTAAGTAAGCAGTTATTGACTAAACATAATTTGTAGGTTTCAAGGATACCTTCCAAATAATCTATAGTTTTCAAGGCAGCAGCTAGTCATAGTGTCATCCGATTAACCAAATTATTTTACACTAGCGGACGTCCCACGGTTTCACCCGCGTAGTTCCCGTTCCCGTGGGAGTACGGGGATAAAATATAGCCTATGTTACTCAGGGTGAATGTAGCTTTCTAATGGGGAAAGAATTTGAAATCGGTTCATTACTTCCGGAGATTACCACCTACATACAAACTTACAAACATACAAACTTACAAACATACAAACTTACAAACATACAAACTTACAAACATACAAACTTACAAACATACAAACTTACAAACATACAAACTTACACACATACAAACTTACAAACATACAAACTTACAAACATACAAACTTACAAACATACAAACTTACAAACTTACAAACATACAAACTTACAAACATACAAACTTACAAACATACAAACTTACAAACAAACAAACTTACAAACATACAAACTTACAAACATACAAACTTACAAACATACAAACTTACAAACATACAAACTTACAAACATACAAACTTACAAACATACAAACTTACAAACAAATGTTACCTCTTTATAATATTAGTATAGATGTACAAAATGGTCGATGCCTCTGATAATTTCATTCTAGTATAAAGGGTGTAAAACACCTCTTAACGAAGCCGAAAGGCACTTGTTCTCCCCATCATTGCGATCATTTTTTTGTTCTACACCATACCTGGGAACCTTCTAGTTACGGAGAAATTGAGAAAAAAACAACGCAATTCATTTACGCCGACAACTGGTTCTTCCACCCTCTTCAGATAATTACGCACGTGGGGTCAAATCATCAATTATGCGTCATCCAAATCTCGATACCTACGTGACTTAAATCTTGTAGTCATTATATCAATTTGTGGTTATGTACAATAACTTTGTTCCAAATAGGAGTGCCTTAAAGTATTTTATACATTGCACCTGTTAAAGCAACAAGGATCTTAGTAAATAATGCATTCATTATATTCTGTACTAAGAATGCATTTTAGATTATTTGATTTATTATTTTATTTGATTCAGACACTGACTATACTACTGTTTCAAATGATTACTTGATTACTTTTAACATCTTATGTTTTGACAACAACATACTGCAACAAAAAGCCTCCTCACTATGAAAGGGACTGGGCTGTAATCGACCACGGGTGGGTTCAATGCATTGGTAGATGTTACGTCATGTCTCCTAATTTTAGTCGATGTGAAATTCAAACAAAAATGATTTCATGCGCTTACGCCTTTGACGTTATAGGGTTTCCAATATTGTTTAACAGCTGTTGATAGATGGCCTCGGTGGCCTGAGGTTTGGCCAATGGCTGGGATAACTGCAGAAGAAACGGCTGAAACTTTCATAAATTATTATTATTTATTTTAAACCAACTTAGGATCATAGTGTACAATTAAACAGAATTAAAATTAAAAGATAAACAACACAATTAAAATCAACGTCACAATTAAAATTAAGATCACAAAAATTAAAATTAAGATCACAAAAATTAAAAGTAAGATCACAAACATTAAAATTAAGATCACAAAAATTAAAATTAAGATCACAAAAATTAAAATTAAGATCACAAAAATTAAAATTAAGATCACAAAAATTAAAATTAAGATCACAAAAATTAAAATTATTATAAAATTAAATCAAATTAGAAACAAATGTAAAAACAAATTAAAATTATTTTAAACGAATTAACGCTTTGGGGTTTCTAAAGTCATAACAACTGACCAGGGCCGTCAATTGGAATCGGATCTTTTTCGAAGACTCCTTGAGCACTGTGCCACAACCAGAATCAGAACCACTAGCTACCACCCGTGCGCAAACAGCGTTTTCTGTTAGTCTTTCATCACTGCGATCTCCAATCCGCCTGCCAAGCGTAGAGATTACGGCAAATTCCTCCCATCATGGGAGAGGCTTATGTCCAGCAGTGGACGTTATGGGCTGTTGTTGTTGTTGTTGTTGTTATCGTGGGGGGAGTGCCTAACCTTGTGTCAGAGTTTTTAGGCCGCCCATGGGCCTCTGACTTCTTTACATGCCGTCGGGAAATATCTCTCATCCAAGCTGGTTTCCTCACGATGTTTGTTTTCTTTTTCAATAGCGATAAGTTGATTCGATTAATCGCCTGAAAGACAATCGTCGATACCCTTTACTGCTCCGGCGAACCTAACCTAAAAAGCTAAATGACGTGAAGATACGATAACTGGGATCACTTGGGATAACGTTGTAACTCATAATACAATACATGGGATGGGGCTACAGGACTATCAGATCTCTATTGAAATTAGCGGTATCTTATCTTAGGATCAGTCCGAATCATTGAACCTAGGAAAGTGGGGCAAAAGGACTGTCATTATGTGCTTGGATAAACAATACGGGATGGCCTATTGATAACGTTTATTGCGTACCTAGTAAAACATGCCCCTAGTCTTTTCCCAACTATGTTGGGGTCGGCTTCCAGTTTTACTGGATGCAGCTGAATACTAGTATTTTACATGGAGCGACTGCCTATCCGACCTCCACCACCCAGTTAGTACCGGGTAATACGATACCCCTTAGTACCGGGTAATACGATACCCCTTAGTACCGAGTAATACGATACCCCTTAGTACCGGGTAATACGATACCCCTTAGTACCGGGTAATACGATACCCCTTAGTACCGGGTAATACGATACCCCTTAGTACCGGGTAATACGATACCCCTTAGTACCGGGTAATACGATACCCCTTAGTACCGGGTAATACGATACCCCTTAGTACCGGGTAATACGATACCCCTTAGTACCGGGTAATACGATACCCCTTAGTACCGGGTAATACGATACCCCTTAGTACCGGGTAATACGATACCCCTTAGTACCGGGTAATACGATACCCCTTAGTACCGGGTAATACGATACCCCTTAGTACCGGGTAATACGATACCCCTTAGTACCGGGTAATACGATACCCCTTAGTACCGGGTAATACGATACCCCTTAGTACCGGGTAATAGGATACCCCTTAGTACCGGGTAATACGATACCCCTTAGTACCGGGTAATACGATACCCCTTAGTACCGGGTAATACGATGACGAAGGACTCGGTCGCTCGACTCGTTCGCGTGCGCATCACAAATTACGTTCTCCGTGTTTGAATATTCACAAAAAGCTAAATAGTGTACATGTAAAGACAAAAGTCATATCAGTGTGAAGCTCAATAAAATTACTGTGTTCTGTGATAGTGATAATTAAAATCGGACTCATAATAACGAAGATATCACAGTATTTAGTGAAACCAAAATCGGTAAACACTGATCAGCTGCTGGTCTCGGGTGAGTCACCGCATGCGCCGGCCGGCCCGCCCGTAACACTATTGCTATCGCTGCCGCTTTAATGCGTGCGGACTACTGCTACGCTGCTCGCACACGTATCACGCACCTCCACGCACTCTACGCGTGTACTGCTCGCCGCACTAGCTACATGAGTCACCACCTTTGTCTACGAACGAGCGCTTTATTTTGATGTCTTTTAGAAGCAAGTGTATAATAAATCAACACAACATCACGCCTTGTGTTCCCCTAAAGGGTGCGACAGAGCTGTAGAGGTACTTGTATCATAGGAGCATTAATTAAAACTAGTGGAATCGATGTATTAAAACACTATAAATTATAAGAAAATTTCAAGTGTGCGACAAGAACAATAAAATTTAATATACGAATACAATAAAGGTGTACAAAATGTCACGATTAATGTGCGCAGGTTGTAAACAAGATATATCTATCAACAAAAATGTGACTTGTTCATTGTGCAAAGGCATGTACGACCTAGAATGCGCCAATATACCGACCGACTGCTTTAAAAAAATGTCGGCATTAAAGACCACTAATACTTGGAAGTGTCAAGCATGTTTATGTAAAATACCCAAAAAAGGGAACATAGATACCCCCATTCGTCAACGAGAACGCGATTCCCAATCAAAAACCTCATCACCAGAAGTAAATAACGTCACGATTAGAAAAACTACAAACAACATTATTAATGACACTACAGACTCTGCAGACCTTAGTTTGTTAGGCGATACAATTTACACACAGAACGAAGCAAAACTATTTCAATCCTCTACACAAACCGAACTAACGCTGCAAAACTTAAGTGAAATGATGATGTTACGCCTACAGGAAAACAACAAATCTATTATCACAGAATTGCAAAACACAATCCAAATTGAAATAAACAAAGCCATTTCAAAATTAAGAGAAGACGTTGAACGGGAAACCAACGAACTATTGAGACAAAACGAACAAAGAATAAAGGATATTCACGATACAAACACTGCTTTAGAAAATCTAAGAATCGAAAACGAGAAATTAAAAACTGAAATAGAAGACCTAAAAACAAAAACAAAAACCGTTAAGGATCAGTCAAACCCTAATAGTTATTGCATAGAAAGTCATCTCAAAAAGATTGTTTTGTATGGTCTTGATGAATACTACAAGGAACCAGTCACCAACCTACACATGAGACTAATTGATTTATTTCGCGAGATTATGAATGTCGACCTAATGGGATATATAGAGGATACTTACAGAATAGGCAGATATAGCACGCATAATCGCCCACTAGTGATTGAATTATTGAGCAAGAGAATGGCTACGTATGTCAAAGAAAACAGACACCTCTTCCAGGGTACCGGATTATTTTTATCTGAATTTCTGGATAATAATGCACGAAGGGAAAGGAAACTTATGCGCGAAGAAATGCTGAAAGCAAGAAGTAAAGGGTTACATGCAATAATTCGTAACAATCAATTGATGATAGAAGGAAAACTCATAACTATAGAAGACGAGACACCCAAAAACCGAATTACCATAAACAGAAGCGAAGGCAAAGAAGACCAAATAAACTCCCAAGATATTAACAACCACTTCCAAAGCTACAATAACGCAGAACATCACAACAAGCCATTTCGTAAACAACGACCAACAATTTAAAATACTTTTCCAAAATATCCAAAGCCTCTGTAATAAACAACACATACTTGAAGCCTTCATAGAACAAACACCTAAGTACAATGCAATTTGCTTATCAGAATCGTGGTTATCACAAGCGAAAATGGATACAATGCAATTTAGCGGCTACAAATTTGCATCCTCATACTGCCGGACAACTCGGACAGGCGGTGGTGTCTGCATCCTTTTACAGGAACACATTGAATGCGTGGAAAGAAGTGATATCACAGAATTTTCAATTGAACATGTTATAGAAGTATGTGCAACAGAATTAGTAAAAGAAAAACTATTATTGATAACGGTTTATTGGAACAAAAGACAGGAAGATATATTCTATAAACAATTAAAGCAAATATTAACTTATGTGAATAAAAAATATAGTAAACTAAATGTAATTATAGGAGGGGACTTTAATGTAAATATTTTGGAAAATAATTTGAAAACAAACCAATTCTTAGATCTAATGCTAGAATATAAGTTCAACCAACAAATAAAATCACCAACACGAATTACGCAAACTTCATCAACATGTCTAGACTTAATTTTTACAAATCTCAATAACAAAATGCATACAACAGTAGAGGAGTTAGGTTTCTCAGATCATAGGGGTACTATCATACACATAGCTTTGCCTCAACAATCTAAACAAACTATCTGGTATGTCAAAAAAAGGTTATACAATTATAAAAACAATCAACTATTCAAATCTAAATTAAATGAATTAAATTGGAACGAAATAATAAAAGCAAACAAAAACATAAACGAAAACTATGCAGCATTTAATGACACACTAACCAACATATTAAACCAATGTATACCTAAAATGAAAATAAAGTTAAGAACAAATAATAAAAAATATTGGCTAACCCCTGGCATCAAACTTTCATGTAAAAATAAAAGGCTTGAAAAGATACTTACACTCAAAACTAATAATCCGATAATTAAAAATAACTATAAAAAATACGAAAAAACACTGAAGAAAACAGTTATAACTGCAAAGAAATTGCAATATATAAATCAAATTAAAAAATCAAATAACAAAGTTAAAACTATGTGGAGTATTATAAATGAAAGAACAAATAAGAAATTAAAAAGGGACAAAAATAACATTAAATTACAAACAAATACTATAAACATCACTGAACCTAAGGAAATAGCTAATTTTTTTAATAACTTCTTTGCGTCCATTGGTAGCACAAAAACACCTTGCAATGAGCCCGCAGGCACCCCAGTGCTTAACCCCACTGAAAACACCATGTTTCTCAGCCCAGTAGACCCCGGCGAAATAAACACCCTATTAAAAAACCTAAAAAACAAAAAAAGTCATGGAATAGACGAGATACCACCAATCTTAATACGACAATGTGCAAACGAACTTACGTTACCGTTCTTCTTGCTAGTACAACAATCTTTCGAAGAAGCCACTTTCCCGAATTTCCTAAAGAAAGCACTAATAAAACCAATCCACAAAAAAAACTCGAAAGCGGATCCAAACAACTACCGACCAATAGCTCTTTTACCAACCGCCTCAAAAATTTTTGAGAAAGCGATGTGTAATCGTGTGTACTCCTTCTGCGAAAAATACAACATATTTAATGAATGCCAAAACGGCTTTCGCAGAAACCGGTCCACTATTTTAGCAATTTACAAATACATACAGGAAGTTTTAAATATAATAAATGACAAAAAATACGCCGTAGGTTTACTCTTAGATATGACCAAAGCTTACGACAAAGTGCAATATGACATCTTACTGAATAAATTACATGGTATAGGGATCCGCGGTAAAGCTCATGAATGGTTTAAATCCTATTTAAAAAATAGAGAACACCAGGTCGAAATAGATTTTTATAATGAAAATACCAAAGAAATACAAAATATTCGGTCTGACTGTAAAATAATTAACGCCTCTATTCCCCAAGGGAGTGTAGTTGGATGCCTCCTATTTCTAATTTACATAAACGACCTTCCGAAAATCATAGAGGGGCCATGCGTCTTGTTTGCTGATGATATTTCACTTCTAACTTCATGCCGGAACAGTGTTGGCTTGAGCGAGGACCTAACCACTACACTAAATAAAACCATAACTTGGCTCAAAAACCATAACCTAGAAATCAATTTCTCTAAAACTAAAATAATGTCCTTCCACCCCCGTCAAAAAACTCCACTAGAAATAAACTTCACCTACAACGGCACTACAATAGAAGTCGTTCAAGAATTTACTCTACTTGGCCTATCCATAGATACTAACATTAACTGGAAATCTCACATTAAAAAGATAAGATCTAAACTATCCACATTTGCATACGCCCTACGTGAAGTTAAAAAGACTACCGACCTTAAAACCGCACTAATTACCTATTATGCCTATGCACATGCGTGGCTCAGTTACGGCGTGATATTGTGGGGAAACAGTACAGACGCACCGACACTTTTCACACTGCAAAAAAGACTGATAAGAATATTAGTAAATATAGAAGACACTGACAGCTGTAAACCTCATTTTCAAGAACATAAAATATTAACCCTCCCCTGCCTATACATTCTAGAAATTTGCAAATTTGTTCGCAAGTACCCACATTTTTACACTACACGAGAAAATATACAGTCAAGATACACATTACGCCACAAAAATAGACTAAACCTACCAAGCTCTAAGCTAAAAATGCATTCAACAAGTACTCTAGTCATGTCAATGAAAGTTTATAACAAATTGCCGGAAATAATTAAAAAGGAACAAAACTTTATTCCATTCATAAATAAATTACAACAATTTTTATTATATAAATGTTATTATACTATAAATGAATATCTAAATGACAAATTTTAAATTACTTAATACACATAAATATTTTTTAATTAGTATTGTTACTTTGTATTACCAATTTATTAGAAAAATTAAGCTCTTTCTCTGTCCTACTTTGCTGTGCCCTTACAGGGTCCATATTAATGTACCTAGCTTTAAGCCCTTTGTAACACCTTTTATACAATATGGAATGCAAAATAAATGAATATGAATATGAATATGAATATGAATATGAATATGAATACGATACCCCTTAGTACCGGGTAATACGATACCCCTTAGTACCGGGTAATACGATACCCCTTAGTACCGGGTAATACGATACCCCTTAGTACCGGGTAATACGATACCCCTTAGTACCGGGTAATACGATACCCCTTAGTACCGGGTAATACGATACCCCTTAGTACCGGGTAATACGATACCCCTTAGTACCGGGTAATACGATACCCCTTAGTACCGGGTAATACGATACCCCTTAGTACCGGGTAATACGATACCCCTTGGTAAGACTGGTTGTCAGACTTTTTGGGCCTCTGACTACCTAACAACTGTCAAAAATCTACAAATGACAGCCGGGACCAACGGCTTAACGTGTTTTCCGAGGCATGGAGGAATCTCGTGGGTTATGGATGGTCACCCATCCACAGACCAAACTAGGCAAGCACGGCTTAACTTAACGATCGACCCGAGCGGCTGTTATTATTTAGCCACAGCTGTACCTAGTAAAACATATACTGGTGCCGATTCCCTTGTTCACAAACTAAACTAAATTTAAGAGTCCTATTACATTTTTTTGGTAAATTCATGATTTTTGACGCAGTAATTCTCAGCAGCAGTAAGATATTTTAATTATTTGCTTAAAAATAATAATAGTGCCATTCTCTATTTTCATTTTTCTTTTCGTGTAATTTACTATAAATATTTTACGAACTCAGTTTGCAAGAAAAACCGTCGACGATGGAACTTTAACGCTCAAATTCACATAGTTACATTCAATTCTTATAAAAGCTAAAATTACTAAAAGATAAGTTGAATGTTTTACTTGTTTATTGGAGTTTTAGAATTTCTTTAAATTCCTTGAGTTTTCACGGGAAAAATCGTAAAGAAATAGTAATTTATGCCATAGATGTCTTAATTCAGCGTTCATTATATTCCAAATAAACTCAATTTTATCAAACAAATTAATGTGATATAAAACTTCGATCTACAATGAATAAGTTTAATTAGTTTTCGTTTGTCAATATAATAAGACAAAAATACAATAAATAAAATTTATCTACACCCATGCTATAAATCCTCTATAAAGGTATCTGAAACAGTTAGCTTATGGCCAACATTAAAACAGCCAGTGTCTTAATAACCATTATAACATCCAAACGGGTGTTATAATGTTGTACTGAATTTCATTATGCAACTCGTTTTAAAAAAAGAACATCGAATGTGGTAGTGAATCGAACGTCTAGCACGTGCGATTCACTACCACAGCGCCGTAATAAAAAAAAAAAACTTATAGGTTAATTCGAATTCACGTCGTATCCCGCCATTTTTGTTCGACATTTGGATATTAGTATTGCATTATATGTACTTTGTTGTTTACAAAAATGAGTGATACAAGCTTTGTGAATTTTGATAATTGATCAATACAAAATGTAAATAATTATATTACTACCTATACACGGTTTGTTTGTAGTAAATACAAGCAATTAAACTTTCCATGAATTTACATAGACTTCTTAGAACACTGCAACACCCTATGGTTTCAGAACCTTTTATGGAGGATTCATATCATGGATGTAGATAAAGTCTTGTATGCAACTGTACATAATTAGGTATTAAAACACTCATGTGATACTATTATCACACTCGGCTTCGCCTCGTGTGATAAACCCACATTCGTGTTTTAATACCCCTCATTATACAACAGTTGCATAAATAACTATAAAGTACCTACTATAATTCTCAATTCAGTTCGCTCCTCAGTCTCATGTCAGTCTCGTCTCTAATATTCGTCAATATCAATCGACAATCGTCCAAATATCGCTATTATTATCGACTCGTGTACGTCGACCGAAATAATTTGACCGAGGTAGTAAAAATCAAAAATTTGCCTAAAAAATGTAATAGGACTCTTAAGTTGAATGCATCTTTCTCTCATTTCATTATGAAAAGGACAGATGATACATATTAGTTTAATCCTGTCCTATTAGTCAGCACCTGACGAAATTTGATGTAATTTTAGTAGTCAACTTTTTAATCGCGTCTAAAACTTGTATGGCCCTGATTAATTTGACAGAACATAACTAAAATTTATCTTCTGTCCTTTTCTTAATGAAATAGAAAGAAAAAGAACTTAAATTTGGTTTAGTTTGTAAACAAGGGAATCGGCACCACTATCTATTATAAATGCGAAAGTTCGTGAGAATCGATGGGTAGTGTTTGTTACTCTTTCAAGCAAAAAGTAATGAGCAGATTTTTTATCTCGTTAGTACTATTCCGTGAATATACGCGGGCAAAGCCGCGGTTATAAGCTTGTACACCATTACTTTCTGTGATCCAGTTCAAAGGATGTGTGGTGATGGGATGATCTAGAATAGTAGCGTATTATAATGATTAAAGGGCCGTCAATATGAGACGGCAAAACGTACTTCCTCACAGTGCAGAGTGTCCGGTTTACATAAGCTACACTGGCTAGGTACTAAGGAGAGGTGTACTCACGATTCGCCAGTTGTAATGGGGGGCGAGTACTCTGTGGCTGCTACTGAGAAATAATTGTAGGAAAAACTCAATAACACTGCCTGACCTGAAAATCGAACCTGGGACCTCACGTTTAGTAAAGCTTGCGACCACTTGGCTAACAGATAATCATGTTGCTGAAAAAACGTCGCTTGACTGATAGAGATTGCCGTGTGAATTTAGGTTCGGCTATGTTCCACTGCTGCCCATGTAGTTGAAGTAAATTAAATGCTCCGCAATTTTCATCTTAATCTTCAGCAGCAAGGCTATAAGTGACCGCGACATGACGTGTAGTTATTAAATAAACTAGGTACGTAAATTAAAATAAATCGCTAACCTTGATAGGTCACGGACGTTTAAAGGAAAACCTATTGAAATCCTTGGAAAGTTTCAATGGAAATGTTCTGAACTCTGCAAAAAATATGTTAACCAATACAATTTCGTAGAATTTAGGTACTTACATGAAGTAATTGTGAATTTAAATATTTACGTTAAGTACGTATATTTTTAACAATTTCAATGTTTCCGAGAAGTATGTGATAGACCTCACGTATGTACCTACATGATGAGCAGTTTTGTTGTATTTAGGGTTTTTACAACTTTTCTTTACCTCCTTGTTTAGCTTCCACATTTTGGAAAGTAAAACCACATTTAATATGAATTAAGCTCTCTTACCATTGTCTTTACTTACAATGCCTTGTATATTTTTGTAGAGGTACTTAAAATGCAATATTGCGTGGCTAAATAGGTATTTGGTTTTGCCTTAATTAAAATTTTCTGTATGTATCATCATACCACGGAGCTGGGATATAGGCAAAGATAAGATGCTGAGGCTTTGTGTACATTTCCGTGGACTTATCAATGTGTTATCTCAAACTAAAACGAACTAAATTTTGACGCCAAAAAAACAAAATAACGTCTTAAGAATGTGTCTTACTTAAGTAGGAATAATTTTTAAGTATATATCGTTACTCTTTTTTCTACCTACTGATATACTACTACAACAACAGCCCATAACGTCCACTGCTGGACATAAGCCTCTCCTATGATGGGAGAAATTTGCCGTAATCTCCACGCTTAGCAGGCGGATTTGAGATCGAAGTGATGAAAGACTAACAGAACGCTGCTGCCCATTCTCTGGTCTACGGAGGCGCAAGGTGTTCTGCCTCAGACATTAGTCGCCTTATACGACACCCGTGAGTGTAAAGTGTTGGTTCTATTTTACTCTGCCGGATACCACACGGCTTACCTACCGATATAGATTCAATAAAAACACTAGATAGTTACGCAATTACCCTACAACAACATCAATTATAGCGCGGCAAATATTAACGTCAACCCGTTTATGTGTCAAGGGTAGATAGAATCAGAGGTAAACAATAAGGCTGTGCCATTAGGAGTGGACACGCCTCTACGTATTGTCGGCTATAGTGATTTGCATTATCAGTGGTTACTGCTAACCGGCTAGTTAGTGCTTTAGTTATTTACTGCTTTTTAGATTGTTACAGTACAGAAAATCTCTATGTATGCTTAGATTAGATATTTTTTTAACTAGGTATAAGGTGTAGATTTAGGATTTAGTTAGTAAGGCCACTCTGTCGCATTGGATCATAGATCTGTAATGATAGAGTAGGTAAGATTGTTATCAATATATATATATATATATATATATATATATATACATATACATATAATAAAACAGTAGAAAAACTGTGTCTGTACATTGAATATATTTTTAAAATAATAATAGAGGGGGGTTTAGAAACAGTAATAGAGCACGAATCCAAAAAAAAAGGCTGTCTGTTTGTCTGTTTGTTTGTACACGCTAATCTTCGGAACTGCTGGACGGATTTGAATGATTTTTTTGTTGTTGTATAGGTATTAAGTCTGGGCAAGATATAGGCTATAATTTATCTTGGAAACTTGGAACACCTGATGCAGAACCACAACAGACCAGCTGAACTATAAGAGATACAAAAATGGTACCATAGCAAAAATTGTTCCACGTGGTGGGTATTTTCTGCTGAGAGAATAAATTTGAAGATCTGGAACACCTGATGTGGAACTCCAAGAGCCCAGCTACACTAACATATATATCACGGCAGGGAAAGCCTAGAGTAACCATATTGTCTTTCTGTCATCTATCACATCGCCTTTCTGTCATCTATCACATCGCCTTGCAATACGATTCTTCATTGTTGGTAGATAGGTAGGTGGGTACTGGGTAGTTGAAATCACACACAGCACTTGACTCAAACTCCAAACGTTTATTTCTATTAATTAAACCATTTAGGTACAGAAACTTATTAACTTTCTAGAGTTGAGTCGTCCATTCGCAGAGTATTATGGTTGAGGAGAAGAATCGACGAAGAAACTCTTCACACTCCTATTTTCACAACAGCTAATCGTTCACTTCAATAAACACTTATAATTACTTAGTATTTCAATTGTTTTGCTAATCTTATGATAACGAGACTGCTTGTCGCTCACGCATCCATTCTGCCTGCGTGAGCGGAAGTCCCTCATTCAGTACAGTTTATTCATTACATAATAAATTCATTAAAACTTACAAACAATTCTAGAATAATTCACAATTAATCATTTTATTAATTAAACATTTCCAATATTCACAAATGCAAAGGTTTTATCTAGTTAAAGCTAATTAGTGGCTTCATTACTTTTTACAACAATATTCGATCTTGCTTAAAAATTATTTCCGGTAAATCAAAGGATTATTAAATCCTTCCTTTCTTTCCTTCCTTTTTTAATCTGTATTAACAGAGAACACCTAAAAAGTCTTTCACTAATAAATTGTTCTGTAAAATAATCTTGTTACTTTTTAGTTTGTAATTCAGTTAGATAATCTGATTTAGTTGTAGTTTCAAATAATTAATTGAGTTATTGATCAAATCCTATTCAGCACTATCTTCCACTTGTAGTGTTGCCTCATAAACAATCTTGTGTCAAATGAACAATAATAATTACAAATCCAATGTCATAAAATACTTGCTTATCATAATTTTAACTATAGATCTAGCTAAAGACTTACTGAGAGTCTTTAGCTACTTTTGTTTAGTAAATTACTATTTGAAACCACGAACTATCTAAGTACTAGGTGAGCCAATAGATGGCGCTTAACTCATCTGTCAATTAATTAAGTTCTATGTAATAATTGTACTGCCAAGCAGAGATGGCAGGTTCACCCGTTTTATCATGGAATAGAATTATGAGTGCTATTAATTTGATTAAATCTTAGCAGATAGCCTCTTGCGGCGACACGGCCATTCTGATCGGCGGTGCGCGCTCTGCACCTGCCGTCGCCGTCAGTATGAAGTTTCGTGGTTGTTATCTGAAATAGTGGAGATAAATTTTGTCGGCAGATTATTGTTGCTTTTATTGTTATCCTACAATGTTCATTGAATTGTAGGATTTGGTAACAGAAAGTTTCAGTCAACATAGAAAGCTTTTAAAAGATCTGACATCTATTCAGTTTTAAATTAAATGCGTTTGTGTATCACCTAGACATATTGACACAGTCACAGAGTTAGGTCTGCTTTTATTTAATCTTTTAGTAGTGCTTACATTGAAGCTGGTATAAACTGTTAGCTGAATAAAATGTTGTAGCCTGAATTATCCAATAACATTAAATGAATTGAGGTTATCGATATTCTTTAATCAGCTATTAGCTGAATAGAATATTGTTGCTTCAATTTTCCAACAATATTCATTGAATTGATGTTTAGTATCAGTTAGTTTGCAAGCAGTTTTGCAACTTGAATTTGAATTCATTGATGTTAAATGGTCAGCTATATGTTAAAAATAACATTGTCGCATAAGCTAAGCAACATGTTCATAAAATTGTTAAACTTAGTATGAATTAGGTTTTAGTTAACTTTGGAATCTTGTTATAGATCTACTGTCTACTAGATTCGTCTTGAATAATATTATTGATTGCTTTAGATATTCCGTCAGTCGTTAGGTAGTCAGAGACCCAAAAAGTCTGACAACCAGTCTTACCAAGGGGTATCGTATTACCCGGTACTAACTGGGTTGTGGAGGTCAGATAGGCAGTCGCTCCATGTGAAATACTGGTATTCAGCTGCATCCGGTAAAACTGGAAGCCGACCCCAATATAGTTGGGAAAAGGCTAGGCAGATGATGATGTGCTTTAGATATTCCGTAATTTGTATTTGGTAAGTGTAGTGTAAGTAGCATGTTTTTATTTGTTCATTCTCACGGGAAGGTAATGCTCTGTGATAGACACAAAGTCTTGGATTTGACAGGATAAAAGGATAGGATCAGGAACACCGCTCTGTGATAGACACAAAGTCTTTGATTTGACAGGATTAAAGGGTAAGGAGTTTAGGACCATTGCTCCGTGACAGGCACGAAGTCTTTGATTTGACAGGATATAAGGAACCAGGCTCTGGGCGTTAGTACGCCGTGGACCCAGCAGGATAACATGAGAGTATTGTTTATCAGTTGCCTCCACGGCTGCTGATAGGATCATTAGTAGTGTTCATTATCAGTGGCCTCCACGGCTGCTGATAGGATTGTTTGTAATTTGTTGTGTTCATTATCAAGTACCTCCACGGCACTGATAGTATTTGTTGTGAGTCAGTTGCCCCTATGGCTGCTGATAGGATTTTTTGTAATGTGTTGTGTTCATTACCAAGTACCTCCACGGCACTGACAGTATTTGTTTGATTTGTTGTGAGTGTTTGTATTACTCATTGAGCTTGTTGTTTCCTCCACGGATACCAATAGCTTGTGAGTTTTTTATTTTTATTTTATTAGTTACTGTTAGTACTAATATTTTGTTATTATTTTTGTAAATAGTTGCTTACAACTGGCAGGATTATAAAAACTAAAATAATCAATGTGGAATCATGATACTGATTACACATGAGCATCATGTAGGTAGGTTGATTAGGCTATTGTATTAAGTCTATTGTTGTAACACTGTAGGTATCAGTGGGGAAGTGTAAGAAGTAGTTTGAAAACTCCTCACCTTTTATGTTAGTTTATGATGTGAGGACACTGTAACAGTCATCCCTGGTTGGCTGTTCTCATGCTGTTCCCCATTTTATAGCTCCATAGCTGGCGACACGGTCATCTGTTCACCAGGCTGTAGTCCTTGAAGTTGTTACTTTTTGAAATTGTTCATTGAGTCACATTTTTAAGTGACCTTGCTCCATTATCATTTGCTGGGGTAGCGGTTAATTGATGTCATCACTATCTTGGAGTGACTGGGTGCATAGAGTTGCTCTCAATTTCTTTGATAGAAGGTATCATTTCTTCTATGATAAGACAATTGCCTGGAACCTGAAATGTGAGAAGTCATGCAGGTAAATAACATAACATCACGCCTATTGTTCCTGAAAGGTTAGGCAGAGGTATACCTAATAGTATGGGCCCATGTAATAGGGGGCAAGCCTTATTGCCATCAACCAGGCACAAATCTGGACTCTGTGCCTGCTACAGAGAAATTCCTAATGGAAAAACCCAACAACACTTTGCCTGACCTGGGAATCGAACCCAGGGCCTTATGCTCAACAGTCACGCTTGCAGCCACTAGACCAACAAGGTAGTCAGTGCAGGTAAATATTAATAATAGTGTAATGTCTACACTAATAGTTTAGTGTGTAGGTACATAACATCACACCTGCAATCCCCGAGGGGTTAGGCAGAAGTGAAAATAATAAATCCACACTTTGCCTAAGCCTCTAGTTTAGCGATATGGCTATTTGCCATTCATATGATTGTCTGGCTTGCTACTGAGAAATTCCTGATGGAAAAACCCAATAACACTGCCAGGCCTGGGAATCGAATCCAGGTCCTCATGCTTTAATAACAGGGCTCATGACCACTGGACCAACAAAGCAGTCCTACTATTTTTTATTTTTTTTTAATTAGTTGGAGTGATAAGTTTTATAGTCGGTAATAAGTTGTTTTGAAATAGTTATTTACTTAGATTAAGTTAATTAAACTAAGATGGGAAATTTAAACTGATCAGAACTACTTTATAAACACTATTGGTTGTGTATACGTAGTTGCACTGACAAAACATTCACATTTTATTAACACATCGAAAGCTTTGCTTCGTTGATATAACTTAAGATTTCATTGTCAAAACTTGTTGAACTGAAATTTGTTTGACATTTCATAAGTTGTCTTGTTTTATAAATCAGTTTCATAACAAAGTGTTCTTGTATGAATCATGCAACATGTTGTCCAATACAAATGTATTCAAATTTGCACAATTATTTGAAAAGCCCTCAACGTTGCACTTAACGCAAACAATATCTGATTGTGAGGTATAAACCTATAGTGTGAATGAAAAGTCAATAACAACGTCTTAAATTTTTTACTACTCATTTATCTAATTAGTAGTAATTAAAAAAGTTAATTCATGATTTTAGTTTCTGACACATCATTACTGGTTATATTTCAAAAATCATTGATTGCTTATTGAGTGAATTAAATGGAGTGTTTTTATTTCACTTCCACTGGTGTCAAGTTACCATAACCAGAATGGGATGTGTTAAGTTAAAATAATGTTAACTGTAAAAATTCTCTACAGTAACAAAATACTAAAATAAATAAAACAAAATACTTCCCGGGATTGATGATCCATTAGTAGGTTTATTTACTGATAATTATGCTTTCCCGTCCAATCTTTGTTTATTCTGCTTCGGTCATTCTGTGCTGTACATGTTGGCAATTTTGAGTGCAATCAATGAAGTTTTCCATCACATACAACTTCATTGTTTGTTTACCAATGTAAATAGCGTTTTCATTATGTGTTCTTATGATTTGTTTTGGGTCAAGTGTTGCAATAAATTATCATGATGGTATCTGTCAGCCACTTGGATGAAAATGCAGCCAACTCTTTGGCTATCTTAGTCTTCCTAAGTATCTTCTTGTCTATCAGTTCATTGCCACATAGCACAGTATATTGGCTGTGGCAGCATAATAAGTCGCTCTCTCTTGAAAAGCTTCGTGGTGAACCCTTCGGTGAAAAGTTTTTTGCCACGCCTTCGGCCATGGTAACGAAAGCAAGAGTTTTCGGTAGTTCCTTGTAATTGTTCTGGATGTCCGGCACTGTGAGCAGCGCGCAAGAGCTATCACCTCTTCTGATATCACGGCAGGGAAAGCCTAGAGTAACCATATTGTCTTTCTGTCATCTATCACATCGCCTTGCGATACGATTCTTCATTGTTGGTAGATTATAGGTAGGTGGGTACTGGGTAGTTGAAATCACACACAGCACTTGACTCAAACTCCAAACGTTTATTTCTATTAATTAAACCATTTAGGTACAGAAACTTATTAACTTTCTAGAGTTGAGTCGTCCATTCGCAGAGTATTATGGTTGAGGAGAAGAATCGACGAAGAAACTCCTCACACTCCCATTTTCACAACAGCTAATCGTTCACTTCAATAAACACTTATAATTACTTAGTATTTCAATTGTTTTGCTAATCTTATGATAACGAGACTGCTTGTCGCTCACGCGTCCATTCTGCCTGCGTGAGCGGAAGTCCCTCATTCAGTACAGTTTATTCATTACATAATAAATTCATTAAAACTTACAAACAATTCTAGAATAATTCACAATTAATCATTTTATTAATTAAACATTTCCAATATTCACAAATGCAAAGGTTTTATCTAGTTAAAGCTAATTAGTGGCTTCATTACTTTTTACAACAATATTCGATCTTGCTTAAAAATTATTTCCGGTAAATCAAAGGATTTAATACAGAGAACACCTAAAAAGTCTTTCACTAATAAATTGTTCTGTAAAATAATCTTGTTACTTTTTAGTTTGTAATTCATTTAGATAATCTGATTTAGTTGTAGTTACAAATAATTAATTGAGTTATTGATCAAATCCTATTCAGCACTATCTTCCACTTGTAGTGTTGCCTCATAAACAATCTTGTGTCAAATGAACAATAATAATTACAAATCCAATGTCATAAAATACTTGCTTATCATAATTTTAACTATAGATCTAGCTAAAGACTTACTGAGAGTCTTTAGCTACTTTTGTTTAGTAAATTACTATTTGAAACCACGAACTATCTAAGTACTAGGTGAGCCAATAGATGGCGCTTAACTCATCTGTCAATTAATTAAGTTCTATGTAATAATTGTACTGCCAAGCAGAGATGGCAGGTTCACCCGTTTTATCATGGAATAGAATTATGAGTGCTATTAATTTGATTAAATCTTAGCAGATAGCCTCTTGCGGCGACATATATATAGAAATGACGTTTTAGCAAAAGTTGTTCAATCTGATGAGCACTCTCTGTTGACTTGAGCCCAGCTACACCATAACACATATAGGAATGACGTCTTAGCAAAAGTTGTTCGGTCTGATGGGCATATCCTGTTGACTTATAAAAATTGAAGATCAGAAACATCTGATTTGAAAATCAAAGCTATCACTAATTTCAATGTATAATTATAAAATATCCACGCGGTCAAGGTGGTAACAGTTTAGGACTGATTTTCGATGATAATGGTGTATCATTGAAAATTTGAGTCTACTGGCCAAAACTATGTCTTCCGGCTTATGTTATTTTAGTGTTTAATTTCCTTTTCCATTTATCTACGTGGCATGGTAGCCTACCCGGTAACGCAGCGGAGCAGTCACTTAGATTTTAATAAAACTATAACCATGCCTAGAAAGAGGTCAAATCTTTCCCAGTGTTCCAAAGGAGCTAAAAGATTGAGGATCATAAGATCCCAAGATTCTACCGAAGAGCGTCAGGAGAGACTTAATGCTGTTCGAGAACATCAGGCTTCAACTTGCTCCGGGGAAACCTCTTCGGATCGCGAAGCACACCTGCGTTCTCAGCGTATTTACGCATCTACATCCAGGTGTCTAGAGACCAGTGAAGAAAATGATGCGCGACTGACCGCTGATCGTGAACGTCTGCATTGTCTCGCGAGTTGGAGACATTCACGGAAAGAGAATTACGCTTGAGTTTTCAGCGTATCTACACATCGACTTCTAGGTATCTAGAGACAAGTGTGGAACGTGATGCGCGACTGACTGCTGATCGTGAACGTCACGCATTGTCTCGCGAGTCGGAGACGTTCACAGATAGAGAATTGCGCTTCAACATCAGACGTATCAGATCTTCGATTTTGACGACCCCGTTGTCGCTGGCATAAGCAACAGGTTCCGCGTACGAAGTCGCGGGCAGAAGCTAGTAAATAAATAAATCTTTAAAACTACGCAACGGATTTTGATGCGGGTTTTTTTAATAGATAGAGTGATTCAAGAGGAAGGTTATTTTCGAGCGGGCGAAGCCACGGGCATCAGCTAGTTAGTAGAGAATTTAGTAGAGATTTGAAATTGACGCTAATTCTTTAAATTCTTTGTTTTAGAATGGAACTCCATCATGCAATAATAGTTTAGTACTATATAACATCACGACTGTTATCCCCGAAGGATTAAGTAGAGGTGTACCTTATAGCTGGGTGTGATAAATGCTGACAGAAAAACCGTATGACATTTTGCCCGACCTGGGAATGGAACCCGGAACCTCATGCTTAGCAACATTATGAATAAACTAGCACGTTGCTAACAAAAAGGAAACAAACACTAGTTTACAATTTTATTGGAAGAATAAGAAAATATCGAGATAAATATGTGAAAACAATCATGATTCTTTATAAATAAATAATTAAATTAATTAAACTTTATTTCAGACTAAAGTCCATAGTTTCGTTAGTATTTTAGTATTGTTAGTATCTTAATAATAATGAACAATTTAATTTAAATATGTATATTTGTTAGTAACAATAAAAACTTGTAAACTATGTTAGTAATAAGTAAGTTATTGTCTGAATTAATCATTTTAAAAACCTTTTAATATTTAAATCACCATACTCACATTGATCAGGTTCATAATACCTAACACAAGGAAAAATATCAGTATCTTCTTTAGGTATAGTTTTCTTTAAAAAAAAGTCCTCTAATAAAAAAAAAAAAACACAAAACATGATTTGACATTGATCCAAAACTGAAAACTTCTGGACAAGGCTGGTCGTCCGGAACTGAAAGTCTTACAACCAACTGGTTGGTCTTACAACCAACCGGTTGGTCTTACAACCAACCGGTTGGTCTTACAACCAACCGGTTGGTCTTACAACCAACCGGTTGGTCTTACAACCAACCGGTTGGTCTTACAACCAACTGGTTGGTCTTACAAACAACTGGTTAGTCTTACAACCAACTGGTTGCCATGGTTGTAAGACTTTCAGTCTTATCAAGTTCTTAGTGTTACAAAATATAATAGTATTGTGTACATTTATTGCAACACTGTAAAGAGTTGGCAACACTATACACCTCCCACCAACCGTAGTGCTTACGGGACAGCTAAGGCTCGACCATTCGATTGCTGACCGGCACCCAAAAAGTTCTTATAGTGAAACCTCTGCCTGATTGACCGTTGGTCGTTGAAAGTTTAAAATATTGTTGAGTACCGGAAAATATTATAATTTATTGTATGCGAAATTGTGATAAATTGATTTAATTGTGAGTTTGTTTATGGTGATAAAGTGAAATACTAAAAGTAATAATCCTGAAGCTGCAGTTTTTCTGAGTTGTCTAACATTAGTCTTATCAAACTGGATTATGGTGGCTAGAAAGGTACTCGCTCCACGTAAAATCATCATCATCATAATCATCATCATCATAATCATCATCATCATAATCATCATCATCATAATCATCATCATCATAATCATCATCATCATAATCATCATCATCATAATCATCATCATCATAATCATCATCATCATAATCATCATCATCATAATCATCATCATCATAAGCAGCCTGATCCAAAACTACTGGCCAGTATTAAATTGTGACTGGAAGCCGACCCCAATGTGTGTGTAGACACCGATGTGTCAATTTGATGAGATGGCGACATGAAATTAACTTTTCCGAGAAGTATAATATGATTTAACCTTAAGTACATAATGAGCTGTTGGGATTTGGGGTTTTTTCCCCCTTTTCTTTTGTACTTCCTTGTCATACTTTTATTTTTGGAAGTTTTATGTTGGTGCAATGTAGAAAAACACATTTTTATTATAGGTATAATACCAGAACATGCCAAGTGCGTGTGCGCGTGTTTGTAGTATCATCATCATCATTTCAACCGAAAGACGTCCACTGCTGGACATAGGTCCCAAGTGTCGCCAGACCGATCCTATGCGTCTCGCATCCAGTGGATCCCCGCAACCTTAAACGAGGGTTAGAATAGGTATACAACAAAGTTTTATCAATTATGATCACAACAGCAATGGGGTTTGAAAGCAAAGCAAACCTGTCCAAACTCGAGGGTGACTCCTGCAACTTGGCACTGCTCTTGTTTTGACAGTTTAACAGTTTTGATGTTTATTGAAATAATTGATCAAAACAACTATTTTACGACTGACAAATGCAAGAGTTTTTGGTTTACGGTTTACTGGGTTGTAGAACTACAGAATATTTTTTATTGAGCTTTGGTAATGCTTCAGTTTTAGATATCAGAGTATACCAAGTGGCAGAGAACGGGTTTATTACGCAGCAAATTGCAGTTAGAAACGAACTAGGTAAAGGTTGGGCTAAATTTGTTTTTTTGGTGGTTTACTATTACTATCTAGGAACCTCACTCACTGCTAATTCTATTATATATAATTATGCTATAGCTATATTCAGGTTTATCAATGTACTCTCAAGTTTGGTGAGTACAATTTCCTTTGAACCTGTATATAGCACAGCATCTGCACGGATTTACGCAGTAACTCTCTCGCTTACATCTCAAAACCTACACCTCTCTACTTCTAAGTCGCACCTAAACGATTGCCCAAATTATTATTGCATTGTTAGAACCCAAGGCACTGCACCGAGCGATGAAAATCCAACAAACAACTTTTTTTTAGGCATCCATTTAAGTGCCCTGTAGTGTTAGTGAAATCTGATATACATCTTTGCTCAATTTAGATGCGAGCAGTGGAATTAACCAGCGTTCAAACTGAACTAGGAACACACGTTAAAGTTTAACTGCATGTCTCATAAACTGCTTTAACTGAACTAGAGATACGATTGTTTTACTAATTACTTACTATTAACTATAGGTTTATCGACGCTTTGGGGCTGACGTTTTGAATTAGCTGTGGTGTTTCGAAAAAGAATAAAAATGCTTAAATACTTGCAAGCTTGATTTTTACTTCGATTGCAAGTTTGACCTACGGATACATTCTATCACCGATCACTAAAATGAAAAGAAGTCAATAAACGTAACCCAAAAGTTTACTACTACTATTACTACAACAGCCCGTAACGTCCACTGCTGGACATAAGCCTCTCCCATAATGGGAAAAAATTGCCGTAATCTCCACGCTTGGCAGGCGGATTGGAGATCGCAGTGATGAAAGACTAACAGAAAACGCTGCTGCCCATTCTCTGGTCTACGGAGGCGCAAGGTGTTCTTCCTCAGACATTATACGACACCCGTCAGTGTAATGGGTTGGTTCTATTCTACTCTGCCGGATACCACACGGCTAAAAGTTTGCACTGTTTTCACCCAAAAGTTTATCCGGTTGCAATTCATTGTAGAAATCCGTTATCATCATCATTTATTTTCCCTACTTTGTTGGGGTCGGCTTTAACCGGAAGCAGCATACAAATATTTTACAAGGAAAGACTGGCCCATCTGACCTCCACAATCCTGTTACTGTTCCGTAAGACTGGTTGTCAAACTTTCGGGCCACTAACTAACTACCTGTAACGACTGTCAAAGATCTACAAATGCCAGGCAGGAACGGCTTAACGTGCAGAGGAAACTCGGTATATAACCAATGCACGGAGCAACCTAGGTTAGCGAGGCTTAACCTCAAGATTGACCCGAGCGGCTATCGTTATTTAACCACGAGCTCCTGTGTTGTAGAAATACGACATACGCTTTGAAAGCAGTCGTCACTAGTCTTAATTTGCTGTCTAGGTGCCCAATGCGGGGGAATCGATGGGTTAGATACCCGTGTAGCGGCACTACAAGAAGCACTACAGCAACATACTACTGAAAATACTACAGCGCCATCTATGACACAAATGAAGTATTAAGTAATATTATTATTATTAGGATTAGGTATTTAATTTAGTGTTAATGGTTTTAAATACTGTACTAAATAAATAATAAATAAATACACACCCCAGTGGTAGCCACAACGTACATAGGAAACTCGTACATGGTGAGAGCGAGTCGTATGTACAACGCAACCTGCCAAGAAGCTGAGATCGACATTTTCAATACTAGTATCGCTTAATTGAAGAAAACTTAATCCAATAGCTTCTTCGAGCGAATTAATAATTGTTTTGTTTGGTGTTATATACTGTGTTTATAGTCATCTTTTTTATGTCATATTACTCACTGTCTGTTTATCTGTAAGTTTTCCTAAAAATGAAATAAATAAATAAATAAATTAACAACACATTCCTAAATGACGATATTAAACTTATTCGCGACTTTATACCCGCAATTAAAAAAACTCGACGATTGTCGGGCAGTATAGCCCACCAGATACATCACCCGTCTTGTCGGAGGATATATGGGGAATAAACGTTCACCCTGTCCTCTATAACTTCTATACTACAGGGTGTAAACAACCTCATCACGAAGCCGTCAACCAAGCATTTTGTGCATCAAACTAAGTAACTTTACGCAAAAATTATTGCTGGGAAACGACTTTATTTTAAGGTGAAAAATATTTTTTTGTGGTAGAACTCAATGTAAACGCACTTAACATTGTGCTGATGGATGGATGAAACAGTACGTCGTAGAGATGTTTAAAGTAAAAATCTTACAATAAAAACTTGTATTAAAAAAATATATACTTGTCCTCGTGTCGGCGAAACACGTTTTTTCTTCCATTCTCTCAACCGCGAAACTCTCATTGACTCCCTCTCATATCATTCTTCACACAATCCATCCATCGTTTCATTGGTCTGCCTCCTCCCTCTCCGACCATCAACCATCAACATAGACATTCATTTAGGTAACCTTATTTAGTGTGAGCGGACATCATTTCTTTAAAAAACTAATTATACGCAATAGGTATATAATTTATTTATTTATTAGTTATTTATTTATTATTTATAATACTTAATTTTTATTATTTATAATTTAGTCTCCACTATTGGGACACAGTCCTCTCTCTGAGTGGGGGTGGACCAAAACCCACGTCACGGGCCAAGACCTCTTAGTTCTTTAATTTTAGGCTTTAATTCTAAAACATTGTAAGACTAAGACCCTGATTATAACCACATGCCAATAATTAAGTATATTAGTACCGATCAGAAACACGTGTATATTCATAACAAGTTAGCTAAAAGCACATAATTATGATAATGATATTAGTACGAACTTAATTTATACTCCGCGCATGAAACAAGGGGGTATTTAATTATGTAATCGGGTGTTTATCTTGTAATAAGGCTCATTACAGTGTTCAATCTCTTTGGAGTTAAATACGCTTCTTAGTTCTGCCGTTTTTCTGGATTGTTGACCAGATTTTAGTACTCGTATCACGGTTTCTTTTATAAATAGAATTGAAATGTCCAAAACAAACGATATTTTGATGATAGAACCCTTATGTCCCCAGCCGTGCCCGAGCGGGCACGGTGCATTGTTATTTTAATTGTGTATGTAATTGCGGGTATCGAAGAGGTACACTAAGCGAACGCCTAAAAATTATATCACAGTTGAAAATCCTTATTATTTAATCAAGGCACTTTGATTTTGAATTTTGAATGCGAAGAGATTCATTAAATAAATATAATCCTACAAAGGGCTTCTATACTTGGGCTAGGTATGATCAAACCACAAACAATATAGATATACAAATGTCCTTTCTACAAAATAAAATGTTGGTACGAAATTAAATACATGAGAGAAAACAGCTGCTAAGATATATTTACAAACAGAATTTAGTTCAACCACAGAACATTACTCAGTAATAAAATGCAACCATGTTCGCAATGTATCCTGCGGTATATTTAACTACAGAGCGAGCCATTTTCAATATCCCAATTTAGATTTGCTTTATTTTTTGTTATGATTATTTTTATTAAAAAGTATTTACTACAATTTATAGACTCGCCTCACATGGCGAAAATATGGGTGTACTATTAGGTAAATCTCTGCCTGAGATCTCTGCCTGTCTGTCATGTGTCCACGAGCGAGAGAATTGCGGCGATATTATCGTCCTTGCCACGTTTTTCTATACACGCTTTTGGGCTGTCTCCACGAGCGAGAGAATCGCGTCGATATTATCGTCCTTGCTACGTTTTTCTAAACACTCTCTTTTAGGCCGTCTCCACGAGTGAGAGAATCGCGATGATATTTTCGTATAGAAAAACGTTGAATTGCCGCGATTCGCTCGTTAATGGAGGTGGCCCCTTAGGGGATTAGAAATACGAACCAATACTAATAAGTTACCCATTCATAATAATATTATCGCTACACCTTAGATAAAGAAATTTACATATCGCAACATCACGTCTATTTACCTGAAAAGCTAAGTAGAGGATAGTACACCACCATGTCGCCAGTTACCTTTCAGTCCCATTCTGCTACATTGTGGTGGCGAGCGTATTGCTATCACCCGGAGATTTAAACCACGAGCTGCTACTGAAAAATTTCAAATTACGGATAGAAAGAAATAACAGGAGATTTGTTATTTTTAAACACTGATCGGAGTATCTTATACACATAGAACAACACAATCAACCTAGTATTTAAATAAAATAAATTCAACAAACATCTAGCTGTGCATACCATTTGATATTCCTAGTAATCGCTTGTAATAGCAATTTAACTGATTAAAACGCACTGTGTTTGATATGATAAAACTAATTCTTCAAGACATGTTTTTTAATAAACCTGTAAATTTTCATATTCTGCAACATTTGAAATTCGCCTTCACTTTACCTACGGCATATACACAAAAATAGTATATAATTATCATAACAACAACAACATAACCAACTACATAAACCAGTATTGTATTTAAACTTGAAATGATGCAATAAATATAGTAAAATTCGTCTTCATTTAACTACTTAGTTAAACACATAAAAAATATAAGCCCCAATACCTACCTAAAACACCTACATAAACAAGCACATACCTACACAGTAAAGTGCAACAGATCAGCGCCTGCGCCGCGCTTCCAATGCGTTCTCCCGCCATTTTCAGCCGCCATATTTACCCGCGCGGTTCGTCGGCCGGGCGTCGCACCAATGGCCTTCACCTCGGGCCCAAGGTCCCTTCCCGGAACAGACGGTGATGATTAATCATCGTCATGATCTGCATTCGGACTGTTTTGTAATGTTTCAGCTTTTCAGAATTTGTGTTGCATAGAATCTTGTTGCAGGAGAATAATGTTGGGTAGCGTCGGTTTTTGTGTTCTATTTTTTTTTTACTTGGGTCTTGTGTTGTTTCATTAAATGGATATACAGAAAGAAATATCGAACCACAGTAGATCATGGACAGTCCTCAAAATTATCATACTGCACAATTCTTGACAACTTAAGCCTGTGATCTATCTGCAACAAAAACTATTTTGCTTTTAATTTGGGCATAAATAGGTTGTTTTTTTTAACCAGTCATGGCCCTTGTTCTTGCAGATCCTTGACTGTCTTCAAATAGGATTAAACTATGACCAAAAAGTTTCCTTGCTCAGATTGGCAACACCAAAAGATTCAAGTCAGCATCTGTGGCACAAGCACAGAAGTCTCGATTCTAAAACATTGACACGTCCCTCCCAAACCAACAGAACTTCGTAAACAGACGTGACCAAACATATTTGATTTCAATCTCAAATACAACTTACAGCCACGTTCAGGCAGAACTTAGTATAAATGTTTAATGCAAAATAATAGTTGTGAACTTCTCTATCCCTTCCTTTAGCATGTGTCCTGTCCATCTCCATTTCAGGGTTTTGTATACTGTAACTGGACGAGATTAATCACGGAATGGTACCCGCGTGATAGTAAGATGAGCAAAGGTAGACAAACTAAACGTTGGGAAGACGTCATGAAAAAGATAGCTGGTCCAGTATGTACACGTATTGTAAAAGATAGGACAAAATGGAAAGCATTAGATGAGGCCTTTGTCGAAAGACAAGCTGAAGGAAAGAAACCGGCTGCCGAAAAATAAATATTGTTACATTTGAGATTTTGTCCCTCTAGTGGTAATGGAACAAAAGCCCAGATGCTAGGTGGGTTGGTATTAAAATGCAAAGAAACAACAAATTATCTCAAACAATATAAGTTTATTGTTTTAAACTATATAAACTTAACTATTAAAAAAAGGTAATGCCAGCCAGCCTTAAATTCGGTCGGTTTCGAACTATGGTCATGGGGGGTTGGAGATAAACCCAGTACTGTTCCTTCTTCAAAAGTTTAAATCAAATTAAAGTAAATAAAGTATAATTAAATTAAATTAGTTCTTGCTCAAATATCAAGATACAACCTTCCAGTTTAGTGAATACTAATAAATATTATATGGGCGCCAGGGACTTGAACAGTCCCGGACCACGGAGCCGACGAAGATGTCCAATATAATTCCAGTTAAGCGTAGGTGTCGAACCCGGGGTCCTTTAATTTAATTAAGTTGAAGACCGGCTTCTAATTTGGAAAACCGGGCAGGTGATACACGGGTTCTTATATGAACCAGTGGAAAATAAATTTAAAAGGTGTCAATTTAGATTAAAAAAAAAAAACCGTCCCGCCTGCAATAAATCGCTAGGCGGACTCTGCTACTGCACGACCGTCTCCACTGGAGGCCTTGAGTGGACTCGAGGAACGGGTCTCGCGTCCAGGTCCCAGAGGCTCGTCTAGATCCTGGCGGCGAGACGAATCGCTCGAGTTGCCTCACCTGGAATTGACAATACGGGGACCCTATTATATAAGGGAAAACCATGGTACTTTCCTTGAGAATGAATAGAGGGGAGGAGCTAGGAGATCTAAAGACTAAACCATTAGCCAGTCCACGTGGCCTACGAGGCCCTTAGAAAACACAATTGAATGAGCTACGACTTCTGTTTGCCTAACCCTGCGTGGTGGGACAGCAATGGTAATACTCACAGTTGGGTAATGATGAAAACAATTGACTGCTTGATGCGACCGGCTGTAGAACAGGTCCGCCTAGTTCATCTGCGAATCCTCAACGCATGGAATCCTGTAATAAATATCCAGGGATCACGTCAATATCCTTTTAACGACCTGGGAAGGACTCAGAGATCACTTCCAAACACTAATTCACCAAAATCCTTACCTTATAAAACACGAGATAAAGTTTGTAACTTTGCCTCAGGCTTGATCAATAGCAAAATGACGCCCGTGACCTTCCATTGTCTTGTTATGCCTCCCAACCGGAAACAGGCGGAGCACCTAGAAAATCTCCCCTGTTTCAGGTAAAACTTACAAGAGCACTGATGACCGAAGCACTACCTCAAGATATTTAATTCTTGAAAATCCCTAACAACTGTCCAACATGACGTTTATACTCTGAAACAATAACAATTTTCAGGATCCAAGCTGACAAACTAATTATTTCTTAGTTCTAACATTAAAATTTGTCCTAAGTGGAGCAACCTTTTCCCTCACTCTTTCGGCGAATTGAGAATGAATCACCTGGCAACACTAAGCCATAGACATGCCACAGATTAAATATGGATTGTGAGGTCCGCGATGCTTCTAGAAAAAACTCCTTAATAAAAAAATAATTTCACTTCCGTTTACGGTTAAAAAAAAACAATTAAGTATTTCAACCAAAAGCTGGAAATTATTAAGGATTTGTCTTTATGATATTAGTTCGATGATTTCCAATGAAAATGTTAAAATGTATCGATTAGAACTACAACTGCATATCGCAGCCGCTAGATGTCGCCTCCAACTGTCAGAAAGAAACTGACGTTTAACCGAATGACATTTGGAATGTAAACACAATCGCAGCTTAAATAAGATATTATGAATCTAATTTATTATGAACACCAGTTTATTATGGTTCCGAACAGTGATTTATCGTCAGGAAGTGTTACTAAATAGTCCGGTGATGAAGTACGGATGCAAAGATGACTCCTTCTTCAAATCGCAACCCAAAGTCATTTGCATAAACCACAATGAACATTTCACTTGGAAATCATGGAGAGAATCATATTGGAAACCTCTCAATTTACAACGCATGCTCACAGGTAAATGTTAGGTACCAAAAAAACAACGTAACAGTACCTCCCCAACCACCAGAGATTTGACCCGATAGGGCAAATCTCGACGCTGGCCCTCCAGCGTCTAAGCAGGCTCAAAAGAACCAAGCACGCTTACAATATTCTACACCGCTCGACCCTGAAAACAGGAACTGAGAAAGAAAAAAGAATAAACGTTGGCACGACTAGGTAGTTAAGGCATATACAACAACAATACCGAATTC
The DNA here is from genome assembly GCA_905147715.2 of Xestia xanthographa. Classification (NCBI taxonomy): domain Eukaryota; kingdom Metazoa; phylum Arthropoda; class Insecta; order Lepidoptera; family Noctuidae; genus Xestia; species Xestia xanthographa. The sequence continues at coordinate 2,774,779 of LR990650.1, forward strand.
TGGTTACACTTAATTATCCATGTAGCCTGTGTGTTATTAAAGAGTTACTTCTGGAGCGAGTCTAATCCATTCAAAAATATGTAAAAGACAAGCTTCAACAAGAGTCTTAATGCGTATGTATCTGCTGAAGTACTATCTTAGTCTGACCTACTATAATTATATAGGAGAGACCACCCCACCCAATCGTGCACGAACACCACCCTACACATACTCTTACTAAAAGTGATGACCGCCGAGAATAACGCCGAGCTGGTACAACAAACAATACACCAAAAGAAATTAAACTAACTGCTACAAACTAATGAGAAATGGCTAACCGTCTTCCCTAAATGGAGTGTGACGGTTATTCGGCCACTGAAAAAAAAATAACATCTAAAAACGTTTTCCATCAATGCAGCCTACACGCCCGCCATTAAGGCCTCCTAACTCAGGACTATCATTATGCTGCCTTACCAGCAATCCGGAGGTTTATACACTCTTCGAGTGTTAATCCTACAGCAACAAGTAAACCAACAACAATTTTTAAACAATCGTCTATTGCTACTCTAAAAGTAGTTCACAAATGTGTACACAGTAGGAACCTGTGTAACAACTACGAACCGCAAAAACAGTGTAAAATATATTTAATTGACATGGTTCTAACACCGTGGCATATACAGCCACCAATGCTACAAGTAAACCAGTAGTCCCTAGGCATATACAGCCCTCAAAGGTCACCGCGACCATCTATAAAATAAAATAAAAAAGTTAATCCTCGCCATATGGTGATTTAAAATCCTTGATATGCCATGTACCAAGGTTTTTACCGGAACTACAGCCTTCCAATTCATACACTAAGGGTGAAAGTTTTTTTCTAATTATACATCTTTCATATTTAGGAGCTAATTTGGCCATAAAGAATTTTGAGGCGTCACTCTGAGGATATGTCCTCTTCCAAACAGTGTCGCCTACCTTAAACTCCGCGTGCCTCCTACTACTATTATAATAACGAGCACTACGTTTATGCGATTTGACGAGCGCGTCCTTTACTTTATTGAAGATCTCACCCAAACCCCCTAACTGATTGGCATATGAACTGCGGGAAGCGCAAGCTAGAGTGGGCTGTGCAACGGTATCATTGCCGAAGACATCTCCACTACTAACTGCCTCTCTGCCATGTACTAGGAAGAACGGGGTAAAACGAGTAACCTCGTTTGTGGAGGTGTTCATAGCGAACTGGATCTTTGAGATGTTAACATCCCAAGATCGATGGTCATCCTCCACGAGAATTGATACCGCGGTCATAATGGTACGGTTATAGCGTTCTACGGTGTTCACGCTTGGGCAGTAACGAGGTGTGAAGTGAACTTGAGGTATTTTGTACCTCCCCAATAGTGAACGTAACTCATTACCCGTGAATTGCGTCCCGTTGTCTGCTATAACCGTACGGGGTATACCATGTACCAGGAAAACGCCGTCTTCTAGTTTCTGTGCTATAGCCTTACCAACAGCTCTACGTAAAGGAAATAGTAAACAGTATTTCGTAAAACAGCACACGACCACTAAGAGATATGTGAATCCCGTTCTGGACCGTGGCAACGGACCCACCAAGTCCATGCTTATGGTTTCAAACGGCTTGGAGCACTCTTTCGCATCACCCAAGAGTCCGGGAGGAGGTAATTGTGGGTGTTTATATGCTGCGCACGTATCACATTTACCAACGTAGCTAATCACGTCCTTATACATATTAGGCCAGTAGTATCGGAGTGCAAGTCTTTTATAGGTTTTAAATACTCCGAAATGTGGAGATAATTCGCCACTATGGTGACTCTTTAACAACTCTAGTCGATTGCCCTCCGGTACTACCTGCTTCCAGTCATAGTCACTAGCCACTCCGAATTTATTTTTAGAGTAACGGTAGAGTTTATCCTCCTTAATTATAAAGTTTGGGCACGACCTAGGCGTACTGACACATTTATCCCACAATGCTTTAAACCATGTGTCATTAACGGGCACTTTAATTTCCAACACCGGAACGCCACGAGATAGGGCATCCGGAACCACATTGTCCCTGCCTTTGCGATGTTCGATTGTGAAGTTGTAAGGTGATAACCGACAACCCCAACGGGCTAATCGACCAGAGGGATTGGTTAAGTTAAAGAACCATTTTAAGCTTGAGTGGTCGGTTATCACTTTAAATGCTGGACCGCCTTCCACGTAAGGACGAAAGTGTTCGACTGCGAAGACCACAGCGAGGGCCTCACGCTCCGTTGCGGAATAGTTGCGCTCCGCCGGATTGAGCGAACGACTGCAATAGGCTATTGGGTGCTCCTCCCCATTTGTAACCTGAGTCAAAGTGCCCGCTATCCCAAAACTAGATGCGTCACAATGAATCTCAAAAGGTTGAGAGAAATCTGGACAAGCCAATACCGGAGCAGACACCAACGCCTCTTTTAAGGTTGAGAACGCGGTTTCAGTCTCAGCCGTCCACTGAAAAGGCGGCGCTTTTTTGCTCGTACTGGTTAGTGCGTTTAAAGGGGCCGCTATCGTGCTAAAGTTTTTAATAAAACGTCTATAGTATGAGGCCGTTCCAAGAAACATTTTCACTTCCTTACGGGTTGTAGGGGTTGGGAAGTCAACAATTGACTGAACTTTCGACGGGTCAGTGTGTAAGCCATGCTCGTCCACTCTGTAACCCAGATATTTTAATTCTCGTCGAAAGAAACAAGACTTTGGCAAATTAATTGTCAGATTGGCCTGCCTTAATTTGTCTAAAACCCGTTTAAGAAGCGAAATGTGTTCTTCGAAGGTTGGTGAGCAAATAATAATGTCATCTAAATAAACGAACACCTTATTACCAAACTCTGGGCCGAAAAGTCTGTCCATTAATCGCTGTTGGGTTGCTGGGGCTCCCGTCAACCCAAAGCACATAACTTTAAAATGGAACAAACCTCGACCCGGAACCGTGAATGCGGTTTTTTCTTTGGAAGAAACGGAGTCCAATTCGATTTGCCAAAATGCGGATTTCAAATCAATCGACGAAAGGTATCGCGCGTCTCGCAACTGGTCTAAGATGTGAGAGACGTAGGGTAGTGGATACGCATCTTGCTTGCTGACCGCGTTCAGCTTTCGACTGTCCAGGCAAAATCGCCATTCCCCATTTGGTTTTGGAGTCAGTAGAACCGGGTTATTCCACGCGCTATTGCTGGGTTCCACCACTCCCATCTCCAACATCTCATCCAGCTGACGGTTAAGTTCCTTGAGGCGTTCAGGTGATAAAGGATAATAACGCTGTTTAATAGGAGGAACATCCCCGGTGTCTATTTTATGACGCAACAGATGGGTACGACCTAGTCCCTTGGCCTCAAAGGAAACGTTTTCGAAATCCTTAATTAATGACTCCGCTTTATTCTTTTGATCAGGTGTTAATTCGTCAAAAGGTTGTAGGTGCCTAACCTCCGAAACACATGAATGGCCTCTATTGTTTTTTAAATAGTGTAAAGGTAATTTATTAAAAATTTTTGGGGCCAAATTAAAGGCCTTCCAAAAATCAACGCCAAAAATCAACGGTGTGGTAATGTCTGGAATAACATAGAATTTAATAATCTTAGTCACTCCCATGAGAGTCACTGGTAAAAATAAATAACCCTCCACGGATGCCCGCGAATCATTGGCAGTTACGATGCTGCCCAACTCCGTATCGGCGTGTAAACTCGCACCAGCCTTTATGAATTGTTGGCCAACATCGGTACCCAATACCGAGATGCAGGAACCCGAGTCGAGTAAACCATAATAATACTCATCGTATATGGAAACTGTTAAATGTGGACGACTATCATCCGTAGTTTTATATCTTACTGTATCTACCCTTAGTGTTTGAAAAAATAATTTTAAAGATTTTAAATAATCATCCCAATCTGACTGATCGAAATGTTGGCTGTAGTTCCGGAAATTTAGTTTTTTGAATTACAGGTTGGACAAGACTGAGCCTCCTTCTTCTTCTTACTGCACGTAGGGCACGACGGTGCACGTACGCCCTTCTTGCCGCAACGGTAACACACAATTTCCGTGGATTTGCATTGTGATAATGAATGCCCTTTAACCCTACAACGAACACAGAACAACGAACCAGAATCAGTTTGCACGGTTTCAACTCGTTGTGAACCTTTTGGTGGTTGGTATGCCAAGTCTGCTGCAACAAAAGAAGACGTTGGTTTGGGTGGTTCATGAAACTGAGCCCTGCTATGGAAACCTAGCTCCAGTTGTCTACACTTCTCTTTTAAGTCGTCCAGCGTGTTGACAGTCATTATTGACAACCCCGTCGTGTATTCCGGTCTCATGTTGAATTTGATCCGTGCCAAACGGTCGCGTTCTGGAACCTTATAAGATAGCCTATTGTACAGATTCTCCATGACTGCTATATATATACAAGACAGCTCAGTTGACCCTTGCGTTCTGTTTGTTATTTCCGAAATTAGACGCATGTCGTAATCTGGTGGAGCGAAAGCTGTGAGCAACTGCTTCTTTAGATCCGCCCAATCATAAACCGACGCTTTAATTCCACGGTACCACAATAAGGCTCCGTCCGAGAAAAGATCCAGCGCTGACGTATGTAAGGAGGCTTCGTTAATATCTCTGGCCTCACAAAGCTCCTCAAGGCGCTCAATAAACGCTTTTACGCAGGCTGTACCATCGAATTTTATACCCAGGGTCTTAACCGTCTCTCTCTTGCAGGAAATGACTAAGTCCCTTGGCTGCAAATCTGACGTTGCTTTCGGTGTCTCCTCGGCGGAAGTAAATGATTGATGGAAGCTTGCGTTAGCCGAATCAATTCTAGACAAGTAACCCTTAAGCTGCTTGTCAATGGTTGCATAGTCGGTACTATGATCAGTTGGAGGGGTAATCCTACTCAAGCGATGATATAGGTGGTAACATAAAGCCTTAACGCGGTTAAATTTTTTGAAATTGGAAGGATATTTATCAAGTACTTCACTAATTTCTGGGAGTTTGGCCTTGATTGTTTGTAATTCGCTTTTCGGATCTATGTTTGTCTCCTCAATTTCGTCTGAACTTACTAATTTATTTAGTTCCCTAATCTGAACACGTAGTTCCTCTACGGTTGAGGCAGGTTTCGCATCTCGAACCAGTACTTCATAAATGAGCTCATCCTTGCGAAGTAAATTAAATGAAATGGGACGTTCCATATTGTTAAATAAAAAAATTGCAGTGTACTGAACTGAAAGCTGGCTGTCACAAAGTACAATCTCAAACAATGTGTAAATACACACATCAAAAGTATCTAGGGATCAACATATATTTTTGCAATAACTTTTCTCCTGATTGATATTAATTAAAATTTTCTTTAAGGATTCATCAAATAAAGTGTTTTCGTTTGTCACAGTAACGATAAACCAAGTCACCTTTGCATTAATAAAGAAATTTGCCATTTTCCTAATAAAGGGATTTTTGACATTTGAACCACTAACATTAAAGTTCGAAAAAATGACTGAAAACACAGTTTTCTTTAAAATTTTATTGGGTAACTTAAACAATTAATAATCCGTGTTTCTACCGCGAACACTAACAACACAAGAACATCGGTTTGGCATACTCAAAATGAGTTCATCCAAATCACGCTGTGGAATGGCCGCCCATGTTCGTTGCAACAACAAAAAAAGGTCTTCTTGCGACTGGATACCCTCCATATTCGGCAGAGCTCTTCTCTGTAGCATATCCCATGCATGCTCAATCGGGTTCAAGTCTGGCGACTGAGCAGGCCAGGGCAGGACATTGATGTTAGCTGCGGCGAGAGTCTGTCTTACAACTCTTGCGGTGTGCGGTCGTGCATTATCATGCAGTAACTGAAATAAGGGACCGATTTGCACTTGTAGAGGAACGATGACGTCTGATACAATCGTCTCAGCATAAATTTGAGCGTTGAGGTTGCCTCTGATCCAAATCAACTCAGTTCTTCCGCCGATCCAAATACCCGCCCATACCATGATGGTTCCACCACTATAAGGATGGACTTCCTGGCAGGATTTTAATCGCTGTTGGCGTCCAGGGGTTCTCCAGTGTCGTATACGTCTTGTATCCGGTCTCATACCAAAACGAGACTCATCAGAAAAGCACACGAAACGCCATTGTTCTTCTGCCCAATTTCTGTGTTCAAGAGCCCATTGATATCGAATCCTACGATTGTGCATTGCTATAGGTGGTACCCGTAGCGGTCTTCGGGAATGAAGGTTCACTTCATGCAAGCGGTTTCTGACTGTTTGGTCGCTAATTAAGTTCCCTGAAGAGTGATGAAGCCTCACGGCTAACATCATGGCGGTTATTGTTGGAGCTCTTCGAGTTAAGATTTGAATGTATCGGTCTTGTCTCCGTGTGGTGCAGCGATACCGTCCTCCATGGCGCTCAGCCACGGTACCAGTGCTTCGGTAACGTGTCCAAAGTCGACTGATAACACTCTGACTTGTATTCAGAGCTAAAGCTACAGTACGTTGCCGGGAACCAGCTTCTATCATTCCCACGGCTCTGAGCATTTCTTCCCTGCTTAAATGACGTCGCCGCTCCATAATAACGTTGGTTTTAATCAGTAGTAGGGAAACAGTAGCACTAATAATGTCTTCAATGCGTTGTATGTTTTTATAGGGAAAATATTGACAGCTTATTTTCATCTTTTACTCGAATTTGATTGAGAGTTCCTGATTCAAATTATGAAATGCACCAAAAAGGATCCATATAAATTTATAAAATCATAAATTTATTACAAAGCCACATCTCAATCTCAAGAAATCCGCATAAAAATGCTTGATCCCTAGACACTTTTGATGTGTGTATTATCTGCAGTAAAGGCAGTTACACAATAGGCAGTCTTATGGAGTAAGTATAGTTAAGTAAAAGTAAACAAAAGTGTATAAAACAATACAAGCATATAGACTAGAACTCGTTAACAAAGGATTCCGCGCGACGGTTTTTTTTTTAAGTTAAAATAACTGGAAGGTTTAAGAAACAGTACTCTGGCTTATAAGGTACAGCAATAGACGTAACCTCTATCTCCAACCAATACACACGTTGGTCGCCACTGTTACATTTGAGATTTTGTCCCTCTAGTGGTAATGGAACAAAAGCCCAGATGCTAGGTGGGTTGGTATTAAAATGCAAAGAAACAACAAATTATCTCAAACAATATAAGTTTATTGTTTTAAACTATATAAACTTAACTATTAAAAAAAGGTAATGCCAGCCAGCCTTAAATTCGGTCGGTTTCGAACTATGGTCATGGGGGGTTGGAGATAAACCCAGTACTGTTCCTTCTTCAAAAGTTTAAATCAAATTAAAGTAAATAAAGTATAATTAAATTAAATTAGTTCTTGCTCAAATATCAAGATACAACCTTCCAGTTTAGTGAATACTAATAAATATTATATGGGCGCCAGGGACTTGAACAGTCCCGGACCACGGAGCCGACGAAGATGTCCAATATAATTCCAGTTAAGCGTAGGTGTCGAACCCGGGGTCCTTTAATTTAATTAAGTTGAAGACCGGCTTCTAATTTGGAAAACCGGGCAGGTGATACACGGGTTCTTATATGAACCAGTGGAAAATAAATTTAAAAGGTGTCAATTTAGATTAAAAAAAAAAAACCGTCCCGCCTGCAATAAATCGCTAGGCGGACTCTGCTACTGCACGACCGTCTCCACTGGAGGCCTTGAGTGGACTCGAGGAACGGGTCTCGCGTCCAGGTCCCAGAGGCTCGTCTAGATCCTGGCGGCGAGACGAATCGCTCGAGTTGCCTCACCTGGAATTGACAATACGGGGACCCTATTATATAAGGGAAAACCATGGTACTTTCCTTGAGAATGAATAGAGGGGAGGAGCTAGGAGATCTAAAGACTAAACCATTAGCCAGTCCACGTGGCCTACGAGGCCCTTAGAAAACACAATTGAATGAGCTACGACTTCTGTTTGCCTAACCCTGCGTGGTGGGACAGCAATGGTAATACTCACAGTTGGGTAATGATGAAAACAATTGACTGCTTGATGCGACCGGCTGTAGAACAGGTCCGCCTAGTTCATCTGCGAATCCTCAACGCATGGAATCCTGTAATAAATATCCAGGGATCACGTCAATATCCTTTTAACGACCTGGGAAGGACTCAGAGATCACTTCCAAACACTAATTCACCAAAATCCTTACCTTATAAAACACGAGATAAAGTTTGTAACTTTGCCTCAGGCTTGATCAATAGCAAAATGACGCCCGTGACCTTCCATTGTCTTGTTATGCCTCCCAACCGGAAACAGGCGGAGCACCTAGAAAATCTCCCCTGTTTCAGGTAAAACTTACAAGAGCACTGATGACCGAAGCACTACCTCAAGATATTTAATTCTTGAAAATCCCTAACAACTGTCCAACATGACGTTTATACTCTGAAACAATAACAATTTTCAGGATCCAAGCTGACAAACTAATTATTTCTTAGTTCTAACATTAAAATTTGTCCTAAGTGGAGCAACCTTTTCCCTCACTCTTTCGGCGAATTGAGAATGAATCACCTGGCAACACTAAGCCATAGACATGCCACAGATTAAATATGGATTGTGAGGTCCGCGATGCTTCTAGAAAAAACTCCTTAATAAAAAAATAATTTCACTTCCGTTTACGGTTAAAAAAAAACAATTAAGTATTTCAACCAAAAGCTGGAAATTATTAAGGATTTGTCTTTATGATATTAGTTCGATGATTTCCAATGAAAATGTTAAAATGTATCGATTAGAACTACAACTGCATATCGCAGCCGCTAGATGTCGCCTCCAACTGTCAGAAAGAAACTGACGTTTAACCGAATGACATTTGGAATGTAAACACAATCGCAGCTTAAATAAGATATTATGAATCTAATTTATTATGAACACCAGTTTATTATGGTTCCGAACAGTGATTTATCGTCAGGAAGTGTTACTAAATAGTCCGGTGATGAAGTACGGATGCAAAGATGACTCCTTCTTCAAATCGCAACCCAAAGTCATTTGCATAAACCACAATGAACATTTCACTTGGAAATCATGGAGAGAATCATATTGGAAACCTCTCAATTTACAACGCATGCTCACAGGTAAATGTTAGGTACCAAAAAAACAACGTAACAATATGTTGAATAAAGAAAGTAGATCATGCATAACAGCCGCTCGGGTCGATCGTTAGGTTAAGCCGTGCTTGCCTAGGTTGGTCTGTGGATGGGTGACCACCCATTACATACCGAGTTTCCTCCGTGCCTCGGAAAGCACGCTAAGCCGTTGGTCCCGGCTGTCATTTGTAGATCTTTGACAGTCGTTAGGTAGTCAGAGGCCCAAAAAGTCTGACAACCAGTCTTACCAAGGGGTATCGTATTACCCGGTACTAACTGGGTTGTGGAGGTCAGATAGGCAGTCGCTCCATGTAAAATACTGGTATTCAGCTGCATCCGGTTAGACTGGAAGCCGACCCCAACATAGTTGGGAAAAGGCTAGGCAGATGATGATGATGATGAAAGAAAGTAGATCATGGTTTATTAGGGTTAAGAAAAAGTAAAATTAAGTTTCAGCAATAAGGGCTTATTTTATTTTATTTATATAATAGTTGTGAACTGTTATAGAAACAGTTCAAAACCATTACGTGGTTGTAACTATAGCTCACCTTGTCAATAATAATTGCAAATAAATACCTCCTTAATAATATTGTTATTATAAAATATTTAATTATACACATAGAAAATATTATTATTTATTATCTAACAAAACTAATGGCCTCCTTCCTTAAAGCTAAATTAAATAAAATTTAAGCCACTGACGATTTAACACTAAAGCAATCATGAAGTTAGATTATACAGCACTCGAAAATCGGGCATATTAAATCGCTGCATTACATTTTGAATAAAGAGTAATTATTTAATTGCCCACTGTCACACTTCAACTTGGTGTAAAAAAACACGAACAATCGACCACTCCGCCATAGTTTCTGCGTATCATTATGCCATGATTGGCAACAGTTGGCACAGCCAGTGACCTTGCAGGTCCCTATAAACCACTCACCTTGACCTGGCCGGTGATCGCAAGGTCATTGTCACTTGGCAACCGATGAAGGTGTGGTCAGGAAGCGTTGCATGGCAATACATTAGAATCTAATGCTGGGGTCGCACTTTCGTAAAAATGGTGTCCTGTACTAATATTTTTCCTACGCGGGGTTAGGCACTACATCAGCCCCTTCCAAAGATATTCTAAAACAATTGAACACTGTATTTTAACAGAAAAAAAAGGTTTTGTGGGAAGTGTTTTATGTATTAAAAAAAAACGTGGATTATGACAAGTCTGCAAATATTAGATAGAATACAAGTGAAGATTAAAAGACTGAATTTTAATGGATTGCCACGTGGATGATGTGCAATGATTCTCTTTTTTTATTTTATTTAAAAGTTTGAATTAAGTTCGTTTACTGCCTCGTGCGATGCAACTGGCGACACGACATGACTGTCAAATGAAAAAGCGCCACACACACGTATTCTCGTCTAGATTGCTTTGCATGTGGCGTCACTGTGTTTGGCGTTTTCAGGCTCTGCGGATTTGTAGTCGCTGTCGCAAGACGCGTGTAGCTCGTGGGCAAGACCTAAGCGACACAAGATAATTTAACTTTAGCCTAGCTATCGTCCTTGGCTCGTGTCGTTAAAGCTATGCTAATCCCAACTTAAGTTACAGTTCATGTTAATGGGTTAGATTCTGTGGAAAATTGTGGAAAAAGAAGTTTCGAAGTCGAGCTAGTTTATTATAGAGGAATATTTAAAAAGGATTTTCTAGAAAATTACTGTTTAAAAGTCTTGCTGAAATCTTTTGAGGCGGATAGTTAGGAGCCCTAAAGTTATGTCTTGCAAAACTAAGGACGAACACACTATTTTGTGCGAAAAAATATTTCTTTCTTTTGTGTATGCTTGCCCTAATCTTACAAACTGGACAATTTTGCAGACACAATTATAAATCGCACAGAAAAGGTTTCCTAAGGAAGGAGGAGGAAGGGGTTTCAATAGACCAACAATATCATTCGAATTTGCAAAGGTCTTTAAACGCAAATTACTTACAAACTGGACATTTTTACAGACACAATAAATTATAAATCGCACAGAAAAGGTTTCCTAAGGAAGGAGGAGGAAGGGGTTTCAATAGACCAACAATATCATTCGAATTTGCAAAGTTCTTTGAACGCAAATTACTTACAAACTGGACATTTTTGCAGACACAATTATAAATCGCACAGAAAAGGTTTCCTAAGGAAGGAGGAGGAAGGGGTTTCAATAGAGCAACAATATCATTCGAATTTGCAAAGTTCTTTAAACGCAAATTACTTACAAACTGGACATTTTTGCAGACACAACTATAAATCGCACAGAAAAGGTTTCCTAAGGAAGGAGGAGGAAGGGGTTTCAATAGACCAACAATATCATTCGAATTTGCAAAGTTCTTTAAACGCAAATTACTGGATTTTGTTTCTGAATCATTTTAAAAATCCTATTCGAGTCTAATTTGCGGTAATCTATTCAAACAATCAGCGGATCTATCTTTGACTGATAAGCTTCTCAAGAACGCTATTATCCACGAATTAGAGGTCAATGATCCTTTGTATAGAATTGTATTATTTACGTGGTTACTTGTTACTGAGTTATTTTGATAATTACAACAATTTTTTGTGGTCTGGTTTCTTAAGGTGGAAAATTGCACGGATTTTTATTTTTATATGAACGTATTAAAATAAATCCCAACTGGCCAGTGTTTTATATAGAAAAACTTTAGTCACAAAACATTCTCAGTGCCCTGGTACTTGGAGCTTTAACAGAGTTGAAGGGTGGAGCTGTCACACTTACGCGATAACGATAAGTGGGTATTCAGAGTTGTGTTAGAAGAGCCTAATGCTTTTTATCGGACAGAATTCCAAACTATTGCGGGTCATTTTTGGCAGGGGATAGAATCCTAGAATATTTATTAAGATCAGTGAATTATCGTGCAATCGCACCTCAAACCCTAAGAAAGTTTATCGGATGTGTTTGCTGATGAATGGAAGACGATATTGTTGGAATGTTTGTGGTTCTGCGAGAAGACCGAGTTAAAGGATTAGGTATTTAATTTAGTGTTAATGGTTCTAAATACTGTACTAAATAAATAAATGAATAATAATCGGTAAACGTAGTTCAAAATTAAATATGGTTAAGTTTCTGTCGGATAATATGTTAGCGTTAAAAGTTTTGATGCATATGCAATGTTATGCATATGGCATAAAGGAAAACACCCTGAGGAAACCAAAACATACCTGAGAGATATTTCCAGACGGCATGTAAAGCCATGTCAGAGGCCCCTTGGGTGGCATAAAAACTCTGACATCAGGTTAAGCACTAACGACACGATGAAAAAGAAGTTAAACGCATTTAATGAGTAAGCGATCCTAAATGTTTTGAAGTAAATTTGACCAGCCCGCCAAAAGTTTACCGGGTTAAGGCCCTTCTAACCCTAAATAAAATTAGCAACTCTATTTGTGGTGGTTCAAATTTCGTTTAAAATACTGTTAGAATCACTACAAAGCGGTTGTTACGTCAGTCACTGCGGCCGAATAGTGCGAAATGAGTGGTTTTTATTCTTTATAAAATCAAATTTTCTTCTTTTGGAAAAAATAAAAGACATAAGACCTGCTTTATAGTTAGTTCAGTTAGTATGCAAAGTTTCATGATCTAATTTGAAGTACTTTTTGAATACCAGCGGTTTATTGATCGATTTGGAGGTAACTTTGGATTTTTTTTCTATCGAGAAAAGTTTATGGAATCGTGTTTTCGTTACACATAGGACTAGGACTTCCTCAACTCAAAATTAATGCTGCAGTATTTTAGGCGTAACGGAGGACCATTTGAGGGATATATAGCCCTTAACAAAATGATGATGATTTTTATTACCATCAAAGTTCTGTGCACTTCAAGAGAAATTACTGTGAAGGACGAATAATTGTCAGTCCTCACGAACTTTATAAATAAAAATCCACTCGCCGTATTCTTGGAAGAATTATCAACGACTCGCTTTTATGACAATTCTCTGTGAAGTTCCCTTTGATGTAATAATTTGTTCTAAAAATCAATTATCGAAGATACATCATAATCTTTTGTTTGAGCACCTGTAAGATGTTATAAGAATGTTTCTGTTTCAGTGTTTGAGTCAATTCAGTGGAACTGCTGATATTGTTGAGTGTTGACGCATGATGTCAATACTCAACAACATTTTTGATGGAGATAGTCGTTAAATTAGGGTTTATTAAATCGGTTTGTTTTGTGGTGCAATGAAAAAACATCGTCATGTTCGTCTATTCGATGTTTAAAAAATATTAACATTGCTTTTTACTTCTCTGAAAACTAGTTAATGGTCTTACTTTGCAACCAATTTTGAGTTTAAATCTTCCATAGATACAACCAGTTTTTAATTCTGTCTTCGTAGTAGTGGGAACCCGAATCTAAAAGTAGCCAACAATATATTCTTTATTGTCTACATCTAACGATACAAAAAATTAAGGCACTGCCTGTTGACGTAATTTCTAAAATCGTATATAAATAGCAATTCAAGTGTTAAAAATTGCGTAGTTTAAAACAATAGGAACTGATTGCATTCGTTTCGCCGTTTAATTTAAAACAAGTTTGTTTTCGACCTTAGACTAAAACTATTTTGTGCTTTTTCAATAGGTCTATGTTGGACGACGGTCCTGCTTGCTCGGCATCTTTACCGAAGCATCGACTGCTTAGCCTTTTCCAGCAATGTCTTACTTGGAACGACTGGCTATCTAACCTCCACGACCTAGTTAGTACTGTCTACCCCGATGTTTCTTGGTAAGACTGGTAGTCTGACTATCTGTAACGACTGTCAAAGATCTGTGAAAGAACAAACGACAGCCGAGACCAACTTCTTAACGTGCTTTCCGAGGCACCGAGGATTCTGTTTATTCAGTGATTTTTGTCTATATTGCTCTTCGGTGGCCCTTTATCATTTTTAATGCAAGAAGTTTCCACATCACCTATTAATCGTAGTGTTCTTGCAAAGTAGACCATTCGAAAGGCAATTTGAACCAACTGTTACACATTTAGAGCTTGAATCTGATCCGTTATCTAATTGCACTAGAGATTTGGCGTAAAATTTAGATGTCTGCAAACATTTACGATTGCCTACTGAAATATAATAAAAAAAACTCATTTTTATGCCTCCATTCTAAGAAAGAAATAGATAACTACGCAATTTGGCGATAACATTGATGGCATTTCAAATGCAGCATTGTTTTAGCATTACGGTTAAAATAAAGACAATTTGGTATGTGGGGTGCGAATCAGGCCCAGACGATCTGAAATAGATTTTTTATACATAATTTTATTACCTGATGATTATTCGGTCTGCTGGCGTGAATATCTAAAGCGAATAAATAAAGATTGACTGGCTGATATGAAGCAGGACTGTTTAGGAAATCAGCGCTGAAGGTTGTTGAACTGATCCTTTAAGAATTTTTCTTTTATATTTGCTATTGCTCGCGACTGAGGACCTAGAACAAAAAGTATAGTACATTGCAACTCAGGTCGTGGTTTATTTGTGTGCCAAATATGTAAATCCGTTCCTGAAAAGGTAATAGACGAGCAGATAGTTAATCTCGCATTCATATTATTAATAATGGATAAATAATAAAGGCTATGCTATGGTATATTGTAGAAAAGCTCTGTTACAATTTTATGTACAAAGGCTGAAAAGCCGAAACAGCTTTCTGAAGTGTGTCACCCCTCTCAGTGGCGAGCGCTCCACGGAAAGACTAAAGCTGTGGCGCAGTAATGCATCCTTACCAATCCCATTCATTCCACCCGCTGAAAATCTCCCACCTGGACATGAGTTGCCATGGCTGACCTGGAAGTCTTTAAATAGACTCCGGACCCAGGTTGGCCGCAGCAAGGAAAACCTGGTTAGGTGGAGATTCATCAATGACTCTTGCCTGGAGTGTAAATGTGGTGCTGTTCCACAAACGATGGGGCACTTATTATCGTGTCCTGCGTGTCCTGTTGTTTGCTCACTACAGGAACTGATGGACGCAACCGAAAGCGCCAAACTAGTGGCTCAGTTCTGGGCCGACTCAATTTAGATTGCCATCGACACGCTAAGAAGAAGATGTACAACTAGCGGATGTCCCGCGGTTTCACCAGCGTAATTCCCGTTCCCGTGGGAGTACGGGGATAAAATATGTTACTCAGGGTGAATGTAGCTTTTTAATGGTGAAAGAATTTTTGAAATCGGTTCATTACTTCCGGAGATTACCCCTTACATACAAACTTACAAACAAATGTTACCTCTTTAATAATATTATAGTATAGATATATTCTATCTATCTATGCTTCGGTCATCATGTTTTATTTCGGGTTAGAATCGACCTTACCTACTCGTTGAATCTAAAAATAATCCTAGTCTGGGAATAATCAGCCGTATTTTTAGACAGACTTAGAACGTAGTAAACAAAAGAATAGACAAATATACAAGTTTGACGTGTGTATTTTGCAAAACATTCGATGGAACATCTGGTGAAATGTCTATCAAAATATTTGTACGATTTTCTTTAACGGAGAGGAAGGCTTTTTCGGTTCTCTTTCTGAGTTAATGTTTTGTGACATTTGCTTCTAAATGTTGCTTTGCGTCACTTATTCTTTACTTGTGACCTGTTGAGAACTTTACTGTTTAAAAGTGCTATCTCTTATTGTTTTTTCATGCCGTATTATCTAAATTCATAGCTCATCGTTTCAAAGATCTAGACTCAAATAATACAGAATTTATTCAATACCTTCAATTTTATTTTCAAATTCAGCTCTAGCTGAATCCTATTGTTGATCAATAGCCCTATCAAATTGAATGGCATCATAATCTTTTATATCTATCTCTATACGTACGGGAATCGGTTACGCCCGAAAAACAAATGTTAGGATATTCGTTCCGAGTTTTTAGGTGCTGAATTTTATTGGTGCCAATTATTTTTAGCTAATTGTGGGGCTGGGTTGAAAAGATTATGGCATAATAGCAGGGCAGCGCAAAAAAGGGCATGACTGAAGTTTAATTTTAATTTGGACACGGTTCAGTTCACTTAATTTAAAAAGGATCTATACCTATCATATGCCTAATACCTGTACTGTTCGGTACCCCTTTTTGTGAGGTTTTTTAGGGTTTGTCCTGATTTTTGCTGGAGTAAACCTTTTTTATGTACTAGTGCTGATTCATTTTCACTTTTACAATTTTTTTTTTTATAAATCCTGCGGTAATCAGGTCGCTGTTTATTCATCCTTCATTTTTAGTATGAGTCAAAATAATTTCTGGTTATAATTTTTCTGCTGTTCTAGTAAAGTTTCCTTCTTATTTTGCCACGCGTCTAATAAATACATGATTTAAGGGAGTGACTATTTGTAGTGGCGGCCCACATATAAATGGTTTTTTCATATAGACAACAACAACAACAGCCCATAACGTCCACTGCTGGACATAAAGCCTCTCCCATGATGGGAGGAATTTGCCGTAATCTCCACGCTTTGCAGGCGGATTGGAGATCGCAGTGATGAAAGACTAACAGAAAACGCTGCTGCCCATTCTCTGGTCTACGGAGGCGCAAGGTGTTCTGCCTCAGACATTAGTCGCCTTATACGACACCCGTGAGTGTGTAATGGGTTGGTTCTATTCTACTCTGCCGGATACCACACGGCTTTCATATAGAAGTCTCATTTTATTGTATTCACATTTCCAGTTTTCTTTTCAAGTCAATGTTAAGTGCAGTAGCATGTTGTTATTATTAAATACAATAATATCACAAAAAATCATTGCAAATACAATTGAACTCCTTTGGTTACAATAATTTATAACATTAGATTTAGAGAAGCTTCTTGATCTTATCGTCAGCAAACTTGCTCCGATGATGAAAATGTTGCATTTACTACGAACGTTTTTTTCAAAGGAATTTTTTAGAATGATTCATAATCTAGCACGCGGACCCGATGCGGATCGGTGCATGTCACGACATGTCTTCAAATTTTCCGTTCTAGGACACAAACGGTGATGGAATAATTTGCATGAAGTGTTTGCCAGTTACAATTTGAACCTACTATAGGTTCAAATTTACGACTTACAACATGGAGTCGCCCATCGAAGTTTTTTTTTTTGGTGAATGTTATTGAATTACCTACCCTACTTTTTGTATATCCTGCGATTTTTTTAAGCATTTTTTTATGGATTTACTCGTTCCATAATAAACCATAACTAACAACTTTCAGTTGGGGTATCAAAATCGAGTAAACTAGTGTTATTGTTTCATTTGTCTGCTCCATTTTATCCTATATATTTTTATTTTCTCGACCTCTCATTATTTTTATTGTTTGCAATATTTTTCCCATTGCATCGAGTGTTTATGTTGGACGGCGTCGGTCGAGGCGGTTGAAGGTTAGAGTTCGACGCTCGTGGTCAATGGTACCCGGTGGGCGCGACGTCTGCGGCGCTTAACCTTAATGGGATTAGCAGAGTGTGTGCTGATTGGAAATGTTATCATACTTATGTTGTTTGTTACGTCTGTATTCAAGGGTGGTTTTTTAACAAGTTTGTATTTTTTGTTTTTGTCGTTTTAGTTTTTATTACCGGTTTTTTTTTACCGGTTCATAAGTAATGAATGAATGACTAATTTATATTTTGAGACTTTTAATCCGATATTAGTGCATTCTTCAAGAAGATTTAGCTTTTTTTTCTAAGGTTTCCAGTGGCACCTAAGTGAGACCCTGAATATAAGGTGCACTGCTGGATTTTCGTCGCGCGACTCAAAACCAAAAGTCATTTATTTAAACTAAGCTGAGAATCACCACTTTTTGAACGTCAAAAATGCGTAAGATAGTCTAAACGCACGCCCTTATCCACTTCCTAGTGTGTCAGCTAAGAAAAAGAAGAGGCAGAACAAACTCCCCAGCAATAGAACAAATTTCCCAACAACAGAATAAATTTCCCAGCAACAGAATAAATTTCCCAGCAACAGAATAAATTTCCCAGCAACAGAAAAAATTTCCTACGCAACAGAACAAAGTTCCCAGCAACAGACTTATAATTCCAGCAACAGACTTATAATTCCAGCAACAGACTTATAATTCCAGCAACAGACTTATAATTCCAGCACTTCAATTATATTAAAGCATACACAGCAGACGTCGCTTAGCGTCAGTGAAAACGGGAAATAGCTTCTTAACTAGATTTAATGCCAAGTTATCCATAGCTTATGTCTTTAACGACTTCTCCGATGATAAGCAGTCGATATCTTCCTCTATCAGCTGATTTTACTTCACGTGACAACATACAGCTTTACTACTTTATCATTTAATTTGTGTTTACTAATGATAGTCTATCTTTATTAAAAGAACATCAAGATTGGATGGAACGGGTCATCACAAGTCGCTGCTGACTGGTCCAAGGTTCGATTTCTTAAGGGTGGAAAGGTTTTACTATCAAGAAATTACTCAGTCGTAACCTGGAGTCTCGTTTTGTGTTCGGTTTTTGGAAATAGGCTCATTTATTAGTGGTCCCCACCTTGCTATCCGTAGGTTAGTGAAAGCAACGTAGTTCGTAATAATAATATATTGGCAAAACAAAATGAGATTAATTTATTAATTTCTTTATTTGCCTTAACAATCACATTTCTTACAAAAGAATTCCTTTAACATTTCACTATACCTTAAATTTAACAATCTCTTTAGCATATTGATAAAACATACGTGTAATTTCACCTTTTTTAACAATATATTTAAAAATTCCTTTTTTAACAATATATTTAAAAATCCCTTTTTTTTTTCTAATTTCATTAAACTAAGTTTTTAACATTTTAGGAAACATTTCATTACATTTATAATTCCATTTGACATTTTATCAAAGAATAGTGTATACTTTCTTTTCATGCGATTTAAAATATTACGTGAAACATTGGTACATTTCTTTTAACATTTCATTCAACTTTTTTTTTTATAAAATAAAAAAAAAAAATCAAACAGTAGTAGGTTTACATACATTTACAGTATTACGTTTCCTTTGATCGGTTAACACTTTTTTTTTCAGTCCATGAGTTTCTCTCCTTCGCTTGCTTCATTAACAAACAGTAAATTATAAGCACATAGAATTTAGTTGGTTTTTCTTGACACTGAATACAGAATAACAGAAATGAGACACTTCAAGTTCCTAGCGAACATATTCAAACATCCGTCATCTCCCATACCAGCCAGTCTGAGTAACGCTTACAAACCTCTTCTTAAGAATTAGTGCTTACATGGTACTAACTCATTATCACCGGTATTTGGGTATTCTGAGACCTCTGTCTACCTCCCAGTAGAGGGAAAGTGGTTGGTTCTAATATTTGAGGAGTAAAACACAAGTTTTAATGTGAGAGTTTTTCACACGGAGCATTTTTTTTATCCGTGACAAAGTCAAGTAGAGTCAGTACAATAGAATAGATTTGTATTTGGAACACTATCCAGCCAGGATGATTCTTTATTGAATTTAAACCAAATAGGTTCAACAGTTGGAACTTTCTAGAAGTTCTTGAAGACAGTGGTTTTTCTTGATGCAATACCTAGTGTGATGTAAATAAGTATCATCATCGACGGCAGCGTTGTTCCACCCACAGCTGAGTGTAGGCTTACCTCCCCTGGTCTGCGCGAGTTTCCACCAGGCTTTGTTTTATGAAGCTGACAATCCGGCATAATTATATGTCATGATGTAATGACAAAATTGTAGAATTGTCGCGCTTAGGCTGTTTTATGAACGTGACATATATGTCAAAACGCGACAGGTCAAATCTTGACATAATTGTCATCTAAGAACGCATATTTTTTATGAAACTCGACATAATGTCAAAAAACTACAGTCGAATTATTCGCGACATAGGGCAACGCTCCTGTCAAACTTGTCGGACAATTCTACATAATTATATGTCATGACGTCATGACAATTGTGTGTCATATTATACAGCTGCAGATTTGACAGTTTTTCACGACAAATTTTCACCTGTCACCTGTCGCTAATGAAGTTTCTTAAAAGAGATATGTCGGATTTTCGCAACAATTCGACATACACACATCAAAAAAAGTGGGTGATCACTAGCATAAGCTGATATAATTATTAAAATTGAACTTTATCAAGAAAAAAACTTTATTGTGTGTTTTCTTTAAATAGAAATACCCTGTTTGAAATTAAAAAATAAAACTATTTTTTATCTACACTTAATATTATAAAGAGGAAAGATTTGTATTTTTGTGTGTATGTTTGTAATGAATAAACTCAAAAACTACTGCGCCGATTTAAAAATTTCTTTCACCATTAGAAAGCTACATTCACTCTGAGTAACATAGGCTGTATTTTATCTCCGTACTAACGAAACAGCGTGACGTCCGCTAGTTTTTTTTTTATAAAAACATAACAAAAAGATTTCGAATTTTCAAAGTGATTACAAACATTTTTTTGATGTGTGTACTTTTTGTGAGTTTTCCACATGACAATTATGTCACCTGTCAGTTTCATAGAACAGAAAAAAATTACAATTGTCACTTTTTGACATTTGTCAAATTGTCGGATTGTCGACTTCATAAAACAGGACCCAGGTCTTACCCACGATCTTCTGAATGTCATGCACTAGTCTGGTTGTTGGTCTGCCCACACTTCTAGCGTCTCTCGGTAACCTATCAGTAAGGGTTACGGTCACCACGTCTTCTCAAGTGTCAGCATGATATTCTAGAACACCCAGCATCATTTGATGCATCACTACCATTTCTATTAGCTCATCTGACCAAGATGAATGTTCGCGTTCGCAACAGTTCAACCGGGATTTGAACCCACGACCTTCTGACCGGGACGTGGCATTGTTAGTTTAATAATAGTCTATTTATATTCGGGCAAAGCATTATAAATAATAGTAAACGTAACGCCTGTTGTCTCCGTATGAGGTTAGCAGAGATGTGTTTTAATTTTGCCAGTCATGTTTATTCCATACCTACTTTTTTTTACGAGTCCACTATAGTCAGAAGCACTGCAAAGTGGGGTAAATAAGAAAATTGTTAGTCCGGTGGTTTTAATATTACTACCATCTCGCTAGACAGAAAGCAGAACTATCCTTGTGCACTGTGGTAAGCTGGCCTAGTGTAGTACGGAATTATAATAGAACAGGAGACCAGCCAATACTGGTTGTGTCACCACTGACGTCATGACATGCAGCTTACCAAACATTATTCTTCCTTTATTATTTTTTCAATATGTTGAAAAACACTTTACGGATGGAAAAATGTAGGATATGCTTGTAATGTATTCACACTTTTAACTATAAGCTGGCCTAGTGTAGTACGGAATCTGGTTGTGTCACCACTGACGTCATGACATGCAGCTTACCAAACATTATTCTTCCTTTATTATTTTTTCAATATGTTGAAAAACACTTTACGGATGGAAAAATGTAGGATATGCTTGCAATGTATTCACACCTTTAACTATAAGCTGGCCTAGTGTAGTGCGAAATTATAATAGAACAGGAGACCAGCAAATACTGGCTGTGTCACCACTGACGTCATGACATGCAGCTTACCGAACATTATCTTTCTTTATTTATTTTTTAAAAATGTTTAAAAACACAAAAATGTAAGTTATGCTTTAACTATAAGCTGGCCTAGTGTAGTACGGAATTATAGCAGAACAAGAGACCAGCCAATACTGGTTGTGTTGCTTGCACCTTACCAAACATTATCTTCCTTTATTATTTTTTCAATATGTTGAAAAACACTTTACGGATGGAAAAATGTAGGATATGCTTGCAATGTATTTACGTGACATCCCACAACTTCCGCACGACAAGCCGGCACTCAACATTTTCCCTCATTCCAAAAATATGTCCTTTTCCGTGTACATAAAAAAACTCGCTCAATTAACCTGTCGATGGTAACATGGCAAGAGTCCTGGCAACGACACGGTACACTAAAAACGTGATGTTTACGACGCATCTACGTAACCGTCATTTTTGAACCCCAATGTACTACATCGAGCAATTTATTTCCCACGAAAAACGGGAAATTGAGATTTTTATGTGAAGATATTTATAAAAAAATGTGTATTCGTTTGACGAACGCATTCGCTTTTTGCGGTTGAGTTAGGAAGGAACGCGAACATATTTTTGGGGTGAAATCTTGATAAGACGTCACTAATATTTCTTTGCTGAATCGGGAATGAAGGAGAAATGAGGACGGCTTCAAGGTAAACATTTTGATTCCTGATTACGACACTGATACATTTCTTAGTTCATGGACTTTGAATAACCACGTTGAGACGTAGGCTCCAGAAACGGTTGTGCTATTTTGGTGAAAGTTCTATTGAATCGCCCGATTTCTTAGCAATTATGCGTTTGCATTCTAAACAGTGACAGCTTTCACGCCCCTACTCGTAAGAGTTTTGCACCAAATTAAGTGATATGATACACAAATATAAATTGGTTCTAAATAAAATTTTACTCCTTTTTTAAAGACAGGGGTGCCAGCACTTGCGAACACTTGGCACACACACAAATACCTAGTCTGTGATTTCTATGACATACCTTAGAAAGATGATGCTATTTATTTATGAAACGAGAGCTCTCTGAATTAAAAGCAAAGGAAAGCGCCTACAAAAGTTAGTATCTGCATATACATCCTCATTTATAGGACATAACC